>CM053624.1:113687517-113763998 GCA_028646595.1 Phalanger gymnotis | reverse complement strand
AAGAAAGGAAGGGAAAGGGGGATGGGAGGGGAATGGGGTGACGGAGGGGAGGGCTGACTAGGGAACAGGGCAACGAGAGTGTATGCCATCTTGGAGTGGGGGGGGGGCTGGAAATGGGGAGAAAATTTGTAATTCAAACGCCTGTGAAAATCAATGCTGAAAACTAAACATATTAAAAATAAATTAAAAAAAAAAGAAATAGGCTGGGGAAATGAGCAAACAACAAAAATTCTGGCAATACAAAGTTAGTATGATAACAAGGAAGATCAAAACACACGGTAAGAAGAAGACAACAAAGTCAAAACTCCTACAGCCAAAGCCTCAAAGAAAAATATGAATTGGCCCCAGGCCATGGAAGAACTCAAAAAGGATTTTAAAAACCAAGTAAGAGGTAGAGGAAAAATTGAGAAGAGAAATGGGAATGATGCAAGAAAATAATGAAAAAAGAATCAATAGTTTGGTAAAGGTGGCGCAAAAAAAAAAAATAGGATAGGCCAAATTGTAAAAGAAGTACAGAAATCCAATGAAGAGAAGAATCCCTTGAAAAGCAGAATTGATCAAATGGAAAAAGATATATAAAAGTTCACTGAAGAAAAGAACTCTTTAAAAAGTAGAATTGGCCAAACACAAAAGGAGGCACAAAAGCTCACTGAAGAAAATAATTCCTTAAAAACTAGAATTGGGAAGCTAATGATTTTATGAGACATCAAGAAATAATAAAACAAAACCAAACGAATGAAAAAAAGTAGAATATAATGTGAAATATCTCAAAACTGACCTGGAAAATAGATCTAGGAGACATAGTTTAAAATGATTAGACTACCTGAAAGCCATTATAAAAAAAAAAGAGCTTAGATCTCATCTTTCAAGTAATTATCAAAGAAAACTGCCATGATATTCTGGAACCAGAGGGCAAAATAGAAATTGAAAGAACCCACAGATCACCTCCTCAAAGAGATTCCAAAATGAAAATATTATCCCAGGAATATTATAGCCAAATTTCAGAGCTTTTAGTCAAAGAGAAAATACTACAAGCAGTCAGAAAGAAACAACTTAAGAATTGTGGAGCCACAATCAGGATAACACTAGATTTAGCAGCTTCTACATTAAAGGATTGGAGAGCTTGAAATATGACAAAGCAAAGAAGCTATGATTACAAGCAACAACCACCTACCCAGCAAAGCTGAGTATAATCCTTCAGGTGGAAAAATAGACATTCAGCAAAACAGAGGACTTTTAAGCATTCTTGATGAAAAGACCAGAGCTGAACAGGAAACTTGACTTTCAAATATAAGACTCAAGAGAAGCATAAAAAGGTAGGCAGGAAAGATAAATCATAAGGGACTTAGTAAGATTAAACTGTTTACATTCATACATAAGATGATACTTGTAACTCATAAGAACTTTTTCGTTATTAGGGCCTTTAAGAGTATATATAGACAGAGAACACAGGTGTGAGTTGAATATGATGGGATGATTATCTAAAAAAATAAAATTAAAGGGTGAGAAACAAGAATGCACTAGGAGATGGGGAAAGGAAGAGGTAGAATGGGGTAAATTTTCTCACATAAAAGAGGCTAGAAAAGAGGGAAAGGGAGGGAAAGATGGAGGAAGTGGTGGGGAACACGTGAATCTTATTCTAGTTGGAATTGGTTCAAAGAAGGCATAACAAACACACTCAATTGGGTCTTGGGGAAGGTGGTAGTCAGAAACAAAATACTTCTGAGGAGGGACAGGTTGAAAGCAGAGAAAGACTAGAATAAACGGGTGTGGGGGGAAATAGGATGGAGGGAAATAGCAATCACAACTGTGGAAAAAAAAATTTGAAGCAGTTTCTCTGATAAAGGCCTCATTTCTCAAATATATAGATAATGGAGTCAAATTTATTAAAAAAAAAAAAGAGCCATTCCCCAATTGATAAATGATCAAAAGATATGAACCATCAGTTTTCAGATGAAGCAATCAAAGCAATCTATGTATCTATATCTATACATAATAGGTATATGAAAAAATACTCTAAATCACTAATTCTAAGGTCCTACCTCATACTTATCAGACTGGTTAACAGGACAGAAAAAGAAAATGACAAATGCTGGAGGGAATGTGGGAAAATTGTGACAGTAATGCACTGTTGGTGAAGCTGTGAAATGATTCAACCATTCTATAGAGCAATTTGGAACTATGCCCAAAAGGCTATAAAACCATGCATCCCCTTTGGCTCAGCAATACCACTATTAGGTCTGTATCCCCAAAGACATAAAAAAAAAAACAAAAAGGAAAAGGACTTATATGTACAAAAATATTTATAGCAGCTCTTTTCTGGTGGCAAAGAATTAGAAATTGAGGAGATGCCCATCAACTGGAGAATGGTGAACAAGTTGTGGTATATGGGTATGATGAAATACTATTGTGCTATAAGAAATGATAAGCAGGATGCTTTTAGAAAAACCTCTAAAGACTTAAATGAATTGATGTAAAATGAAATTAGTAGAGCCAGGAGAATGTTGTACATGGTAACAGAAATAATATAAGATGATCAATTGTGAATGACTTAGGATTTATTCTCAGCAATACAATGATCCAAGACAACTCTGAAGGACTCATAATGAAAAATGTTAACCATCCCCAGAGAAAGAATTGATGGAGTCTGAATACAGACTGAAGCATACTTTTTTTGCTTTCATTATTTTTCTTGGGGTTTTTCTGGTTTGTTTTCTTTTACAATATGACTAATATGGAAATATGTATTGCATGACTATACATGTCTAACCTGTATCAAATTGCTTGCCTTCTCAATGAGGAGGGTGGGGATGGAAGACGAGAATTTGGAACTCAAAATTTTAAAAAGAAATGTTAAAAATTATTTTTATATATAATTGGAAAAAAATAAAATATTAAATAATTTGTTTTAAAAAAGGCAAATGGTCAACAAGCCCTGAAGGGGACCAGGAATTAGCTCCACAGAACAAGAACAAAGCAAAGCACACACAGAACAGGTAAGAGGGACTTGCCCCAAGACCTTGATTATGCTATAAGCTTCTGGACCAGCCAGCCATTTCTTACTAGTTTCTTGCTGAGAAGACTAGTTTGAAGACATGGCCTTCCTAGGACCTGCAAAGAAGCAGGGAAGGAACTGCAGCTAAGCAGGATAACGTAGGTGGAAAAGAGGGGCAGAAATGAAGTCCAATCAATATTCTAAGCCCCTAGGAAATCAAGGGAGCCACACGTGTGCCAGACAAAATCTACTCACAGAGAACTGATATTTCTTCAGCCTATCTCCACTTCTAAAAACCTATGTTTCCTATGACTATCCAAAGAGAAAAGCAGTTTCCATATTGATGCCTACTATCAGTAAATGACAATTTCCTGGCAAAGCTGCATTACAATGAACCATTCCCTCCTTGTAATTCTTCCTATCTTTGTTGTTACCTTAAGAAGACTAAGTCTGAAGCTTCCTGACCATTAAGGCTTTTTTTTTTTGACAATTCATTAACAAAGAAAACACATTTTTACCAGAATACTTTATTTCAAATGATTTAATAATTTTTGAAAAAAGTAAAAACCATGAAGTTACTTCCCTGAGCATAAAGAACTAATTCCACAAAAGCTAAATATATTTATAAAAAGTTAAAAACAATAGAGGTACATAATTCTCTGCATTGTCTATTTGCTATTACAAATTCATTCTTAAAAGTCTTCTTTCTTTTGGTACTTTTGTTAATAGTGTAATGACATTTAAACTTCCCATACCTGGTACTTAATGAATCAGTCTGATTTGTCTTTATCAAATTCCAGTGCAATTTTTAAGGCAGTGCTATTGAGGCCAACAGATTGCATGTTACATATGATGGTAACAATCACTCCCCGTGGAGGAATGGCCATCCTGTTATCTGTAGTTTCTATCTCTAAGTCTTCGGGAAGAATTAGCAGGACACTGCTAGCACCTACTGCACCTCCAGTGTGAGAAGCATAATGTCGTTGCTGCCTGCATGAACCATATATTTGCTTCTTTTCCACAACACCCCATGCCATTGCATACTTCCCCTCTCTGTCCCAAGACATCTCTGTGTTTGGCACGGGAGTCCAAATCATCACCATGGTTTCTGGCTTGAGGTACCCCGGCAAAAGTTTCTCATTTAAGTTTTTAATCATTCCAACTTGGTATCCATACAGCATTGCATTCCCAAATTTAAGAAGGTCACCAACTGTAGAGAGAAATCCACCGCCAGCCCATTTATAGGAGTTGTCCACATAAGGGGTGTTGATAAGACGTCCCTTTTTATTGTAAACATAAAACCTACATGAAATGAAAAAATAAAGGTTACTAGTCATTATTAAGAATTCAGTAATCTATTTTTGGCTGTCCACATTATACTAAATGGGAAAAATGTATATGGGACTGATTGCATTTCAATACTATGAGCCAAAAACTAAACAGAATTTTTCTTGTATGACTGAACGTTAATGCAGTATAGATGACTGGGAGAAAGCAATGGCTTAGTAATCTTGTCAATTAAGTATTGGGAAGCTGGTCTATTTTTATAATGGCATGATCCACCTGTAGAAAGTAGCTTGTACTAGTACTAGCAGGAATACAACAAATATTTTATTTAACAGGTAACTTCTTTGGTATTTAGACAAACTTACAATACTTGTTCCTGGTCCCCACACTTACTTTTGTGACTTTTCCAACTATAAAAATGAAGAATTATTATCTATATCATTAGCAAGTTTAGAACACAATTATCAGTCAACAAACGAAAAGTAAGCACCTACTATGTGCTAAGCACTGGAGAAAAAAGACATATGAGTACAAAATATAATCATCTGTTCTGAAAAACACTAGCTGGGTTGCACAAAGTAAGAAAAACAATGAAGCAGAGAGTGCAATGCAGCTCAATGAACATGCTTGTCAAACAGGATCCTGCTGGAATGAAAACTAATTTCTAAGTGCAAAGGACAAAATTGGATAACTTCAGAACATACTATGATAGGCAAGAGGAGCTAGACCTTGTTTTGAGAAAGTAATATATTTTTACACACACACAATTATAAACAACTGGCAGCTAGGTGGTGCAGTAGACAAAGTGCTGGGCCTGGAGTCAGGAAGACTCATCTTGATGAGTTCAAATCTGGTCTCAGCCACTTTTACAAGCTGTGTGACCCTGGGCAAGTTGCTTAACCCCCTTTGCCTCAGTTTCTTCATCTGTAAAATGAGTTGGAGAAGGAAATGGCAAGGCACTCCAGTATCTTTGCCAAGAAAACTCCAAATGAGGTCACGAGGAGTCAGACACTACTGAAAAATGACTGAACAACAGTTATTAAAAAAATAGCACAACTGTAATTGAATAGAGGTTCCATAAAAAGTTATTTTATAATTGCCTCAAAAGTTTACCACCTTCAATTTTAAGTACATCACACATTTCCTTTGATATACAATTTGTGCTTAGCAAATTTCTTTTCCATAGTGCAAAGGTAATTTTAGTCAGATTCATGAGGTTTTATGACAGGATAAGTAACTCAGTATTATGGTTCTAAAGTATTAAAACTTAAACTGCATGTTGAAACACATCCACTACACAGACTATTTATCACCTTTCCATCATTATCATGAGTCACTCCAAGTTATGAAAGTGGCATAGAAGAAAATCAAATACTGGTAGGCTCTGGTAAAGTTATTATACACTTCCTAGACTGGTTCTAAGGTCTAGAATTATGCATCATATTAATGGCTTATATTTACAAAACACTTTAAGGTTTATGTTTTCTTCACAATACCCTCATGAGGTAAATCCTACTTGTAAGTATTACCTTCATTTTACAGATGAAGAAACTTGAATAGAGTCACTGTTATAGCCAGGATTTAAACCCAATCCTCTTTGTATTATTTCTGTATGAAATACCATATACGCTACTTCTTCAAACGAGAATGTTACCCTGAAAATAGTTCCATGTATAATGTAATACATGACCAGAACAAAGAAGACAGACAAGAAAAACAAATCTTAATAGTTTAAATGTCCTTAAGTAGTCTGGTCCAATTGAATTTTTAGGTTTCCATTAGTACCACAATCTTAAGAGTATTCACACTTGGAGAAAAAAACCAGTAACAATACAAAGCTAGAAAGACAAGTACCCATCTAAGATTAATTTTTCAAACATTTATTAAGCATCTGCTATGTTAAAAGAACACAGCTAGGCATGGAGGGTAATAAAAAGACATCTAAGAAAGATGAGTTTATAATCTGATAAAGAGTAAAGAGTAAAATATTGAGTTAAAATCTATAAACTAGCATTTAAATGCCATGTTCAAATACAAGCTACAATTTTAATCAGACCAAGTATTTGATTACTGTGCAATGTATCTGGAAAGAACTACAAAGTAGGAGCATTATTTTCTAACCTGAATGACATTACTTGGAGTTCAACTTCTGTTTGTGTGCAAAGTCTCCTCCATACTCTTGGTTAACAATGAATTGCTTTTCTGCAAGTCTATCTTTCTAGTACATAATTTTTAAAATGTTTCTGAATATACTAAAGGGATTGTGACATTTCAATAATTTCTCTTTTGGTTTCCAAAAATTTGGTGAAAATTCTAATTCTATACTTTGATCCTTCAGTAACTTCACAGAAGAGAAACAGGTTTTCACAGAAATAATTTTGTCTGGTGAACAAACTTTACTGTTTTATGTTCTTAGGGAAAAAAGAGATCAAAGAAAGAAGAAAAAGGACATATATTTACAAAAATATTTATAGCAACTCTTCTCGTAGTAGCTCAAAGCAGAGATCTACTGGGATATCATTCTATTGGGGAAAGGCTAAACAAATTATGGCATATGAATGGAATGTAATATAATATTATTGTACCATAAGAAATGACAAAAAGGAATTTCAAAGCGGAAACTGGAAAGACCCCAATGAGAAAAGGGTTTTTGCTTACTGGGAGGAAAAGGAGCATGGGTAGGCAAAGCCAATATAATAAAAATGACAGTACTATCTAAATTAATTTACTTATTCAGTGTCATGCTAAACTACCAAAGAATTACTTTGTAGAGCTAGAAAAAAAACCCCAAGATTCATCTGGAGGAAAAACAGGTTAAAATATAAAGAAATCAATGGGAAAAAATGGGAAGGAAGAGGGGATAGAAGTAATAGATTTCAAATTACTGAACAAAGCTGTAATTGGCAAAATAATTTGGTAGTTGAAAAATAAATATGGAGATTGATTAGTGGAAGAGAAATAAACACATTTTAAAAGACAATGTGTATTAGCATGGAACATAACAAATATAACAAACTTTTGAGAGACAATGTATCATGTAAACTCCTGAAGATAATGTGATTTTTTAAAATTAGTAACAATATGTTACATGCAAAAACCCAAACACTACAGATTTAGTTATCTGAGACACTGTTACTGAGGAAAAATGTTTCTTAATTTCTATAAAATATATGTCACTCCTGTCACTTTGTATATTATTGTCTTACACTAAAAAGTTTAAGGACATAGAGTCAATAGCATACATTAAAGAGTTTAATTTGCCAAGAAGAATTTTCCTCTAAATCTCAATATTTGAAAAGTAACATTAAGATTTTACTGCATTCTGTCAGATATAGGGCAGAGGGCAAAGAACTAAGTGAGTTCTTAAGTGAGCAATAGTAATTCTCAAACAACCCTGGAAATGAAGTGTTTGTAGGAAGCAAAGTAGAAAAGTACTCTGGTACTAAGTCAAGACATCCTAGGTTCAAATTTTACTTCTGCCCCTTACTCCTTATGTAACCTTGGCTAAATCACCATCTTCCTAGGCCTGAGTTTCCTTATCAGGAAAATCAAGGGATTGTGTTGGATTGCTTTTGAGGGCTCTTTCCAGATCCTGTGCCAGCTACCAAATAATGAGATCCTAAAAATAAAATACGGGAACTCCAAAAGACATCCTGGCAAAGAAAAAGAAAAATCAATCAGGGCAAAACAAATTAAATTGTGACTGGAAACAGGGGACTTGACAAGCAGAAAGTATATGGTTTTCATCAGTCCAGAGGAAAAATATCATGGGGTGGACAGGCAGCCCCTTCTTTGGGGTCCCTGTTGATTCCCCTTATTTTGTAAACTTGTCAGATCCCCAGAAGCCATCTGGTGGGCAAGGTCATCAGCCCCAGAAAAAAAAAAAAAGAGCTTGTTTGGGTTGTGGAGTTCCTAAACAATGAACTTGGCTTGCTCAGAATTTGCAAGTTTATGTATAATACAGAAATGATTCTTAATGATTTGTCTTTACACCAGGATAAATTTAAACTTGAAGAAGTAAAGAAAAAGAAGTGAAACTTCTTACGTATGTAAGTCATGGTAAATTTTTATTGCTTATTGCAACTCCATAAGAGTAGAAACAATTGTATCTAGCCCTAAGCTGTGATAGGTGAGACTTGCCATTTGAGGTAAAAGCCCTTGGGAACACAACTAATTTTATTTTGAGTTTGAATTTAGATATAGTTGTCTGCATTAAATCAGTATTTGAGAGAAATGCCACAAGCTACTCAGGGGGAATGTAATCCTGCTACAGATAAAGGTTTGCTTCTAGGAAAAGCTGAGGGGACAATTTTAGCCTCCATCTAAGATGAGACCCTCCTGGCTCAGTTTCCCCCTTGTCTTCCTTTGAAAAGGAATGTTTCCTACCTGGCTATTCCTAAGTCTGGCTATGAGGTGAAATTGATAACTGTGACTTATCTGAATTCAAACAGAGCTAGGATATTTTATCCTGTTATATCTTTCATGTCCCTGCTTTTTCCTTTTATAGCAAATTTTTATAATTAGAGCAAGTGGTCAGTAAAATATATGATGCAAGTATGTGAAATCTTGCTGTTTGTCTGAATGCATAGTCATTTTGTATTCCAAACAACTGGGTAAATTAGTACTGGGGCTTGTCATCTGCCCGCCTGCATAGTCATTTGAAAGATTAAATCCCTGGAATAGAACATTTTTTCTGAATGATATAGGAATAATCAGACAAAGGGAAAAGAAGTTTGTGAAACAAAGGTACAAACACAATGTTAATCATTATCCCATAGGCTAAGGCTGGGAATCACCTGAGCTACTATAATAAAATATGTGTTAGATCTGAGATATTCATCTTAAAATTATATTCCTTTCTATGGCCTAAATAATTTAGTCAGTGACTGCTTGGCCTAATCAACTGCCTGCTACTAGATGCATCTGTATGAAATGAGGTCCTTAAATGTTTCAACATGATGTAAAAATAATCGGGTATTGGTACAACCGATTGAGGGACCTAGCTGTTATTCTATTAATTACTGAAACTAAATCATAAACATCTTCAGTTTGGTTTGGGGAAAGGAATTTCAGTGCAATCAGTTTTCTTAAAACTTATGGATTAAAGTCAATTTCATTACAAACATGTTTTATTATAAACAACTTATTGATATGCACTGTTTTGGAATTAATTACTTAAAGTGTCCTCCCAAGCCTTTTATTATAATTGGAGTAAAGTTAACCTCTTATAAGCAAATTCATTTGTATAACTATTGAACCCAGGAGTGGAAAGCTTCTACCTGCATAGTATTACTAATATTTACCTGTATAGGGTTGGATCACCAATAGCAACTGATTCACCTAAAGGAATTGGAGTCAGAGCAGAAATTTTTAGGAAAGTAACAAAATCAGATAATCCTGCATGTTAAAAGTAAATAATAGCATCATAGGGCTCTTGGTTTCTTTCTCCTTTTATCTGGGGCCCTGTGTATTGAATTTGCTTGTCAGATTTGTGTCTCCCAGACTATAGGCCAATTTACCTACAGTTGGCAGCAAAGAGTGGATACCAACCCATACTGACCCATCATCCCCAATATGTGATTCCACATGCTTGGTTCCAGTCAACTGCCTTCCTAGGACCCATCTAGGCAGGGACAGCTCTACTCCTTTTTTCAGCCCAGAGAAGCTACAGATGCTGAGACCTTTTTGAAGGTGGAAGGAGTCGGGAAATGACAGTTGTGTTTAAGTATCTGAAGGGATGTTTTATAGAAGAAGGTAGAGAAATGTTCCTCTTGGCCCCAGACAGCCAAAGTAATAAATTTAGGCTTAAGGTAAAATGAATCTTCTTAAAAATTATAACCATCCAAAAGTCTCTGCCTTAGGAAAAAGTGGGTTCTCCCTACCTAGAAGTATTCAAGCAAAGGCTGAATGGCCACTTCTGAGATTTGTAGTAGAAAGAAAGCTTATACAAGAGACTGTTTCCCTACATAAGACTTTTCTATGCTTTTTCACTATCAGTTGGATCAAATCTAAATACTTTAGCTTTCGCCATTCAAGGTCTTCCACATCTGGCTTCAACCTATCTTCCCAACCTTTTATCCCCATTATTCCTCTACTGTATACTTTTATGTTAATTAATCTGGGCTATTCATTGTTCCCTTGAATATACACTGAGATCTTAAAACAATATTCAATTTATTAAATGTCCAAGATGTGTCTAAAAAAGGTAAATCTTGCGATGTCTTTTTTGTAAGACAATATTATAAAGCATAAATTTTAAGATTATAAGTATAAAACATTGAAAATAGCATCAGATAACTTTTGTCTCTTTAAAAATCATAAATAGGGACTTTTAAGGTCGATTTTCCCCTCATGATTATCAAGAAAGCATTAGCATTGGACTTTAGAGGGCCTAAACAGAAACCAAAAAATTTCTATAGATATATTTGAGGTCAGAAAAAAAGTAAACCATGCTGAATTACATGAGAAATTCATTTATCTAACATTTCCTTCCCCTACCAGAGTACTACTCTATTTTAAAAGCTCTACTCTAACTAGCCTAAAATGAATTATTTCTCCCTAAGAAGACTACAAATTATAAATCAAAATTCTGGGGAGAAAAAGTGGAAGATTGATAATATCTTTAACATAAAAAATAGAAACTCTTTGGCACAGAACAGAAACTGTTTAAAAGCAATGTTACATTCTCTATTTCTGAAATTATATGCATAAGATTAATTAGCAACAAATTCAAATTGTTCTTGCAAGCAACCCATTCTAACAATATAGCTTTTTTCTCTCCCAGGTTAGAGTAGTTAAGCTCAATGGGTACAAATGAAGCTTTTGCTAAATACTATACTTGTACTAAATACTACATATAAATTATCTATCTATCTATATATATGTACATGTGTATATGTATATATATATATATACACACACATACATATGTATATATACATACTCCTATATACAGTACTAAATACTCCATCAGTAAGCATTTCTTAAATGCCTGCCACGTATCAGATACTATGCTAAGTACTGGGAATATAAATACAAAGAATGAGATAATGCTTACCCTCTAGGAACTTATATTCTAAAAAAGGCTACATCTGCATATATCAGTACATGCAGAATATAAAGAAGTTAAAAATGTAAGACAGTTCCAGAGTGAGGCCACCAGAAGTTGGGGGGAAAGGGGAAGGAATGGAAAGGTCTTCACGAAAAAAATGGTTCTTCAGCTATGTTTTAAAGGAATGGAAAAATCCTATGAAGTGGAGGTGAGTAGGGAGTGCATTCAAGGCCTGAAAGATGTGAGATGGAGTGTTGTGCGTAAGGAACAGCAGTCTGGCTGTATGTGGGAGGGGGAATAATGCACAAGAAGGGTGAAAGATAGGGTAGGGCTAGGTTGTGAAGGGCTTTAAAAGGTGAACAGAAAAGTTTAGATTTTATCTTAGAGACAATGGGGAGCCACCGAAGCACTGAGTATTGAGTAGGAAGTGATAAGGTCATATCTATACTTAAGAAAAAGCACTTTGGCAGTCGTGTGAAAAAGCCAGGAAACCAATCAGGAGGCTATTGAAACAGCCTAGGTGAGAGATGATGAGGATTCTTAACTAAGGTGGTAGTTATTTCACTAGAGAGGGGGATATTTGGGGAGGCAGAAATGATAGGATTTGGCAAATGACTGGATTTGTGGAGTGAGAGAGTGAAGAGTCTAGAGCAGGGGTGGGGAACCTGCAGCCTTGAGTTCACATGTAGCCCTCTAGGTCCTCAAGTGCAGCCCTCTGACTGAATCCAAACTTCACAAAATTTGTCCTGTGAACTTTGGATTCAGTCAACAGGTCACCCTGGAGGATTAGAGAGCCACATGTGGCCTCAAGGTCACAGGTTCCCCACCCCTGGTTCAGAGTAATGCAAAGATTATGAACTTTGGTGACCTGAAGAATACTGGTTATCTTCAAAGTAAATAAGAAACTTTAGAAGAGGGTAAGTTTGGAGGGAAGATAATGATTTCCGTAACTAACATCCTCATTTTTTCTACACATTGTTGAAATAGATTTTTACTGATAGCTTTTGTTTTTATATTGCCCTCATCCCCTCTGAATCCCCTCCTCCTCTTCAACAGCCGACCTTTATAACAAATAATTTTTTTTAAAGAAAGGAAAACTTTTTGATGAATTGATCAGTTTTGTTTATTCTCCTCCCCCTTCTTCCAATTTTTATTTTCTTTTTAAAAATTACTCTTTGTTATTTCGGATGGCTCTCTGGGAGGGGAAGGAAAGATACTGGGAGAAATTGAGATTATATAAAAACAAAGGATATCCATAAAGATTTATTTTTTAAAAAGAGAAGAAAACTTCAGTAAAACCAATTAACATATCAAAAAAAATCTGATGTTATATGCAATGTTCCATACTAAAAGATCTCTGCAAAAATGAACAAAGAAATTTTTTCTCATTATCTCAATGTGAACCAAACTTGTTCTTTATAATTTTGCAATATTCATAGATGTCACTGTCAGATTAAAAAAATACAAAAACTAGATCTCAGATATTTTTATTTGCTCATAAAATTTCTGTCAGCTTTTCCTTACATTTTTAATACTGCATCTGAGGAAAGTAAGCTGCTGATCAGTTATAAAGAGTATAGTGTTACGAGCCATTTTACAAAAATTCTTTCCTCATTTTCAATCTTATTTCTTCTAGAGCCAAAAAAATGCTTTTAAGGTCTAGGCTGAATAGTAGTGTACATTTTAAACCTTCAAAAACAAGCTGATGGTTTAAAAAAAATTAGGTTTTATACATTTAATAAAAGCAAAGAAATCTATCAGTCCTCACTATAAAATCATGAGGCTTCAGTGGGAAAAGAGATTCAAAAATTTTGGTGATTGATTATTTTTGGAAGTTATTAAAAGTATATATCCTAAAATTCTCTTGCATAATAGCTACTATTGGGACACCTGACAAATAAAAGTAAATTTTATCTTGTGTTTGTCTTGTTAAATATATAACAATTCTTTAAATAATACTTAGGCACACAGAAAATGGATGGATGAAAAAGCACAGTTAACCTAAAACCTCATCTCAGCTATTGGTTTCACGATTCTTTCCTAGTAGACCTCTCACAAATTAGTAATAAAAATAACTGATTTGAATTGTATTTCTTCTCTTAATTCTAAAACGTAGAAGAACGGAAAATCTGTCAATAACTAAAGTAAATAGCAAGTTAATTCAATAAATGTTTGTTGAACTGACAAATTTTGTAATTTTAACCAAGGATATGAATAGTCAATTTGTGAGATCCAAGGGAGATATTTATCCAGTCTGGTCTCAGACTGTCTTTTGAGACTCATTGTACATTATTGAACCCCCAATCTAACCAAATTGATGTTTTGTACATCCCACACTCTCCCTCCCATCTCCAGGCTTTTGCATTGGCTACCTTACATGCTCAGAGTGACTCCTTCACCTCCACCTCAGAGACTCCCTCTCCTTCTTTAAGATGTGACTCAAACACCACTTCCTGCACGAAGAGTTTTCCTGATCCAACCTTTTAGTACCCTCCTTCCCAAACAACCTTGTATTTAATTACTTTATATTTGTTGTAATTTTCTGCATATAGTTATGTATGTACTTGTTTCCCCATGAGAGTACGGATTATCTCTTTCTTTGTATTTGTAGATACAGTACATGTAGATACAGTAGGCACCTAATAAATGTTTGTGGATTGATAACAGGGTACACTACCTATTTTACTTGGACCCCATACTTCAGTTAGTAATAACATAGATCCACTGAATTTTAGATGTAGAACAGACACTGGTAATTATCTAGTCCCATTCTCCTTTACAGAATGAGGCTCAGAGAGAGGAAATGCTTTGGCCTATGATTCCTGGTAGAAGAGTGACTAATGGAGCTGGCATTAGAATCCAATCTGTTTTCTTGACTCCCAGTCCAGTGCTCCTTTCACACTATTCTTTATTAATTCTGAACTGCAGTTAACTAAAAATTAACTAAGCACTAGTTTTGCAAATTATTTCAATATGCAAAATGTATTTGTTGTACACTCTACTATAAATAACAAAACTTTCCTAATTAGTCTAAAAGTTTTTCTCTATAAAATGAGTTTGCCATTTTAGAAAATAAATGCAGTAACTTAAAAAGGCAGTGATATAAGTATTTTCACATGTGGTTTTGAAGCATAGCATGTGTACCAATCCTGACAAATGATCTTTAAGGACTAAATTCACATTTTTAGTCCTGCCTGTAATTCATTTCAATAGAGCATTTAGAAGTTTTATAACTTCCAGATATTTTACATTAGAAAAATTGTTCATTTAAATCAGTTATTAAAATTATTACCCATGGAAAATACATTAACACTTAAAGTAATATATATATGCACGTATACAGTGTCTAAATCAAGACTAAGACTTTGACAAAATATTTTTCCTTTTTCCACTGAAACTGAACCAAATAATTTAATAATATAAATGAATGACAGACATATTTCTTAAGCATTAAAAAACACAATAAGCTGATAATACCAAAGTGAATGTGAAGATTTTACATAAATCGCTAACAAGTCATTGTTTAGGCAATTCACCTATAATTTTCTTCATGCAGAAAAGTAAACCTTCAGGCAATTTCAAACTGACTTCCTGGTTAAATTTAAAACTTGTAAAAGTGAGAAATGAAACATTCTAAATTTATTAAAGTTTAAGCCTCCAAATTAAAAAAAAACCCTTCTACAATACTTTGTAAACACCTCTTATTTATTTTTTTTACAAATGGGAAACACTCTCCCAGTAGGCAGAGGGGATTGTGGTTAAATCTACAAACTACAAAAACATTATAAGATACCAGAGAACCATACAACACAAAGAGGAAATATTCATTTACCTTGCTCTATTGTAAATCATTGGCTCATTTTCTTCTTGCACAGTTGTCACCATATCCAAATCATGGAATATTTTCTGCATATAGTCCAAAAACTTCTGTCCTGAAGCTCTTTCTACAACAGCTGCCAGTAGACTGTATCCAAAAGTTGAATACAAAAACTGACTACCTTGAGACATGAGTGCAAGGAAAAAAAAACCATTATTTTAAAATATGTTACCATTGTTTTGACATATAGGGCCTCCATAAAAAAATATACTGAAAAAAGCCAGCCTTTTTTTTAACCACAACATCCTATTTTGACATTTTAAGAAAGGTCATGAACATATTTTATTGGCCTTGCAAACCGGCTTTCAAAAGTCATCAGCCCTAAAAAAAAAATGTGTACAGTTCCACCCAGGTTAACCAGTGCTACTTCTCTTTCTTCTTATCTCGCCTACCTAACAGGGTAATTATGAAAATCAAATGAAGATAAATACAAGGATATGAAAATATAAACATCTGCCTGTAACAAAGGCACTCAGGCAAAGATTTATATGAACTGATCATTTCTACTCTTCCTCGTAACAAAACAAAATGAGACAAAAGGAAGAGCATAGAATACAATTACGAAACACTTTTCACACAAATAAAGTCAGATCTAAATAACAGGAAAAATACCACTTGCTTGCTCATCAGTAGGTAAGCTAACATAATAAAAATAGCAATTCTACCTAAATTAATTTACTTATTTAGTGCCATACCAAATTACCAAAAAATTATTTTATAGAGCTAGAAAAAAACAATAACAAAATTTTTTTGGAGGAACAAAAGGCCCAGAACATCAAGGGAATTAATGAAAAGAAACACAAAGGAAGGTGGCCTAGATGTACCAGGTCTTAAATTGTATTATAAAGCAGCAATCATCAAAACTACTTGGTAATGGCTAAGAAATAAAGTGGTGGATTAGTGGAATAGTTAGGTATGTAAGACACAATAGTCAATGATTACAGTAATCTACTGTTTGATAAATCCAAAGACTCCAGCTTCTGGGATAAGAACTCACAATTTAGCAAAAACTGTTGGGAAAACTGGAAAATAGAATGGCAGAAACTAGGCATAGACCAATATCTTACACCCTATACCAAGACAGTCAAAATGGGTACATGATTTAGATATAAAGTCTGACACTATAAGCAAACTAGGAGAACAAGGAACAGTCTACCTGTCAGATCTATGAAGAAAAGAATTTATGACCAAACAAGAGATAGAAAACTTTGTGAAATGCAAAATGGATGATTTTGATTACATTAAATTGAAAAGTTTTGCACAAACAAAGCCAATGCAACCAAGATTAGAAAGGAAGCAGAAAGCTGGGAAACAATTTTTAGAGCCAGTGTCTCTGATAAAGGCCTCATTTCTAAAATATATAGAGAACTGAGTCAAATTTATAAGAATACAAGTAATTCCTCAACTGATAAATGGTCAAAGGATATGAACAAGCAATTTTCTGAGCAAAAAATTAAAGCTATCTATAGTAATATGAAAAAATGCTCTAAATCACTATTGGTTAGAGAAATGCAAATTAAAACAACTCTGAAGTACCGTATAACATCTATCAGTTTGGCTAACATGACAAAACAGGAAAATGATAAATGCTGGAGAACATGTGGGAAAATTGGAATACTAATGCATTGCTGGTGGAGTTGTGAACTGATCCCATCATTCTGGAAAGCAATTCAGAACTATGCCCAAAGGGCTACAAAACCGCATACCCTTTCAACCAGCATTACCACTTCTAAGGCTGTATCCCAAAGAGATCACACAAGTGGAAAAGGGACCCATTTGTACAAAAATATTTATAGCCATTCTTTTTGTGGTGGCAATGAACTGGAAGTTGAGGGGATGTCCATCAATTGGGGAATGGCTGAACAAGTTGTGGTATATGAATGTAATGGAATACTACTGTGCTATAAGAAATGATGAGCAGGTGGACTTCAGAAAAGCCTGGAGAGACTTATATGAACTGATACTGAGTGAAACAAGCAGAATCAGGAGAACACTGTACACAGTAACAACCACATTGTATAATGACTGACTTTGACAGACTTAGCTCTTCTCAATAATTCAAAGATCTAAGACAACTCCAAAAGACTCACGATGGAAAACGCTATCCAAATCCAGAGAAAGATCTCTGGAGTCTGAATGCAGATGGAAGCATACTATTTGCTCTCCTTTTCTTTTGTTGCTTTGTTTTCTTTCTTCTTTCTTGTGGTTCCCCCCATTAGTTCTAATTCTTCTTTACATCATAACTAATGTGAAAATATGTTTAATATGAATGTATAATTAAGAGTCTTTATCAGACTGCATGCCGTCTTAGGGGGAAGGGAGGGGGTATAGAAAATTTAAAACTCTAAGTCTTATGGAAGTTAACATTGAAAACTAAAAATAAATTAATTTTTAAAAATAAAATTAAAAATATTTGGTAGGTAAAAAAAGGAAGACTGCATTAAATTTCTTTTAGATTCACTGTTTGGTTAAGTCACTAGGTGATCTCTTTCAGATACTTGGTATGTGGAACAAGAATAATTTTGAAGGTTAATATATTCATAAAACACTCTTACAATTTAATGGAATTGCTAGGCATCATACTGAAAAATCAAAAATGAAGTATTATCAAAACATATCAGAATTTTATGTAGTTATACATTTTATCAAAAAAACATATCATTAAGTTTACAGTAATTACTGCTAATAAAGGGATTTTTCTTTAAAAGCTACTGTATAGAGAAATAGTTACCTATAATTTAGTCCATTTCTATTTAACATTGAATTGTACTTTGAAAACTACTATTTACCAACTTTCTACACATGAAAGACATAGTAAATCATATGACTAAGGGAATGAAACTACACGGTACCCTTAAATTGGGCTAACTTTAAATGACTGTGCTACTAAATGCTATTTTTTGTGAGCCTCTAGCATTGAATGGGCATGAAATTACACTTGCAGCAGAACCTATACAATCTTTACTTCTATGTGATGCATGGAAGATAGTATCATTTAAGATATCCTGAATTTATTTAGTAGAAACAATGATTACTTCATTAAGAAATACAATCAATACTCACCTGGTTTAAAGAACAAGGGATCATTTTTAAATAATCTTAGAGACTCAATTGAATTTTCAAACTTTTCTTTCAAATATAATTCATCTTGTTCAAAATCATTCTTCTTCTTAAAAGATTTTATATTTCGGCATTTTGTTTCACAATCTTGCTCTGTCTTAGCTTTGGCAAAGTCACCTTTTTCATTACTTTTGCCTCCTATTTCTTTCAAGTCCTTATCTTGGTTGAATTCCATTGTTTCTTTCATTTTCTTTAAAGCTTTATAAGTCTTCTCTTCTTTCACTTTTTTCATATCCTTTTCATAGTGGCGAATTCCACTTAAATGAGAAATCAATAATCTTGTAGTGACAGAAACCTAATTTTTAAAACATGTAAATTGAAATAGTATATTAAGCTACAAAGTTAAATTAGAAAGGTCACTTTAAAAAAAAACCATGCAAAGAAAGCACAATGTAACAATCATATTTTCCAATTCTGGAACACAGTAAGAATAATAGTTTTCCTTGCAGGTTTCAAGACTCAAACCTGAAAGGAAAACCTGCCATTAGTATTTAATGAAAAAGAAAAAAAAGGTGAACTACAAAATATTCTGCCACACCCAGGTATAATCCAAAATAAACAATGTTATATGTCTGTGATGAAATGTGAATTTCACTACCTTTTCACCTTCATATTCTTTCTCTGGAAATTCGGGAACATATTTCTGTACTGGAATGTCAAGATCCAATCTGCCCTCCTCCCATAATTTCGCAATAGCCACCATGGTAAGACTTTTGCTGATGCTAGCAATTCTCATCACTGTTTCTGGTTTACATGGAACTCTGTTCTCTACATCAGCATAACCCAAACCTTTAACAGAAAAAAAGTAATTATTAATATATATAAATGAACTTTAAGTATATTCTAGAACAGAAGTATCAAATACTCTCTCTTGTGAGCCCAGCAAGATTAAAATGTAATTGAGAAATATTTAACTAAATAAAAATATAATAGAACATAATGTTGATATGTGATTTGTAAGTCAATATGTAGCCTTAGGGCTCCTTATGTAGGTTTAGTGGACAAGTTTGACACCAATGTTCTAAAAAAACTAAAATATTTACGTTCAGCATGTGGCACAAAATATATTTGCAGGAATTCTTAAATTGCTTGTTTCAGCTCTTACATATCAACCAAGAAGAACAAGGATTCAAAATTTCTTTACACTAACATGAAACCAAATATGAATATAAGCTGACTCAAACCAAAATTATACCTTACTATCTACAATTTACTATACAATCTTCCATTTTGTCAACATAATTTGCTTTATTTAATGCTAAGTAGTTAAACAAGGATTTTAAGGTGATTTACATGAAAATGTTCTCAAAATTTTAAAAGGCTGATTATCTCACATTTTAAAATAAATTGCTCAGTACTATTCATAGTAAACAAAATGTCTTCACAAGATGCCATTTATTCCTAGTTTCACATCA
Source organism: Phalanger gymnotis (assembly GCA_028646595.1). NCBI lineage: Eukaryota > Metazoa > Chordata > Mammalia > Diprotodontia > Phalangeridae > Phalanger > Phalanger gymnotis. The sequence continues at coordinate 113,744,253 of CM053624.1, read as the reverse complement.
AGAGATTAGAAGATCTCTGTGATAGTGATTCCGTAGAAGTGAACATCACTCTACTTCATGAAGATATGATTCTGTTCACTACCTACTTAATCCAGATACAAACAAAAAGAAAAAAACATTTGGCCTGAGGCCCCTGCAACAATGACACCTTCTGCTTACTAAGTTTAGGATTAATTAAATACCCTTTATCAAATTTTGGGGATTAGTTCACAACCTCTAGAAAGCCTGAGATAGAAATATAAGAGATGACTTGACAAATAATATTAGATAATTTTAAATAACTAGGTATGTGGCTTGTACAGCCAAAAACTTAGGCCAAAGGAATTGGAGGTATTGACCCTGGAGAAAAGATTATTTAGGAGAAATAACTATTTTCAAGTATTTACAAGGCTGGTACAGTATAAGAAAGATTAGATTTATTTCAATTGGCCTTAGAATTTAGAGCAATAGGTATAAATTCTAAAGACAAAAATTTAGGCTTGACATAAGGAAAAGTTTCCTAACAATTAAGGCTATCCAAAAGTGAAAAAGACGCTAGATGACGATTTGTCAAGTATATTTTACAGGAGATTTGAGTATTTAAGCATGAGTTGAACTAAAAGGCCTCAGAAGTCCCTTTCAAAACTATAACTGCGTTGCAAACATTATTTTGTTAAACATGTAAAAATAACAATCTTTACAGTCTTAAGGTAAAAAATACAAGTAAAAATTACTATGTACATCAGGTAAATACTTCTAAGTGAAATATTATGAAAGAAATGTTATATTTGGAGCATTTTTCTTTCCTATTAAATTCCTAAGCTTGTATTCTCCCATTCACTTTTTTGGGGAGAGGCTACTGACTTTCCCAGGGTCTCTCCCAGTCATTTTTACTCAAAATCTCTACTTGTGAATGTGGTCTATATAAAATCTAATGCTCAGGTTATAGATAAATATTTTCTGGATAAAACTTTTTAACTAGAAATTATACAACAAAATGTTTAATTAAATAAATATCTAAGTCAGAGACTCCATTGCCACCTTTAACAGATATATAAAACTGCGTATATTTAAGCAACCTGGGTTTGCTTGTATTTATTTCCTATTTTTCCCTATATGCATAATGGCTCTGACAATGGACATCACTACTACCCAAACTTCAACACAAGTACAAGGTGAAATCTGGCAACTCAAACAGGTGAAAGACATCAAAAGGCAGATAGTTACTGACAGTAACTGTTAGCTGTCAGTCAAGGACTTCTAAGAAAAATGACTTCTGAAGGCTAGTCAAAACTTAAAAGCATCAAATAACTGCAATGGAGAAATGAACAGTCGTTAAAGTATTTGTAAAGAGATTATGTAGTATGTGATTTATACTGCTTCATTCCAAATGATTTCTAGTTCTTTTGTTATTTTGTAATCAGCTCTCATTTCTTGGTGGAGAGAAGCATGATTTTCTAAAAGTTCTCATATTAAAAACCCTCATCCCCATCAAATTCAATATATAAAATACCATTCAAGATTGTCTAGGAAATAAAGTAATAACATAGACCATCTTGTTCCAGTAGCAAAGCTTGGACTAAAAAAAAAAAGGTACCCTCAAACCTCTTTTTGTCATTGACTACCACATTAAAAATGTTGCATTTTACTATAACACCCTAATCTTGTATTATATCAGAAAGTCAATTCTGCTTTCCATAATGATGGATCTTTTATTTTCTTAAAAGATGACTACTTGTTTTCACATTGACTTATTTCAAGTAACAGTATTTCACTCGCGAAACTGACATTTTAAAAAAAAAGTGATTTAGTATTTTCCTAAGCCCACCTTCTGACCAGACTTCTTTTCCATCTACAGAAACTCCAACTACTATGCCTGGTGCTCCCACCTCATCCTGTTTGTGGAGGGGAAAAAAAAAACAAGACAAACACAAACAAACAACTCAATCAAAAGTGTGAAAGCGTGATCACTAGGTACATCACCCAAAGTCTGGATTGGGAGCTCACCAGGTGGGGAAGTGGTCCCTCCTAAACCTAACTCACACTAATTGCTGGTAAAGCACTCTACAACAGGTAGGGATGTGGGGCAAAAAATAAGTAAGATAAATGAAGGAAAGAAGGAAGCCAAGGTTGGATGACCACTTGTCAGGTATCTTTTCCAGATGATTTCTCTCTGAGTCTTTATGCATAGGCTGAATTACAAGGTCTCAGGAGTCCCTTCCAAACCTGTGACGAGGCGTTGCAAACACTAAACTTTTGTTTAAAGGGTGTAGTTCATCTAAGTCGGGGAGGCACACAGCTGGGAAGGTGCTCCCGGAGGGCATTTCTGCCCAGGCAGGCTGGTTTGGGAAACCACCTGACGGAGTTTCGCGGGCTAGGAGGAGGAGGATGCTGCTGATGCCGCTCATGCAGCAGATGCTGATGCTGCCACAGCCCCGAGCACAAACTCCGGGCGGAACGAAAGGGCAGCATCCAGAAAACACGCCCACGAACTGCCCCAGATCTTGCACAAGAAGACAAGTCAGGGGGTGAAATTGGGAGACGGAAGGAGTGCCCGGCACTGCCACTTCCTTCTCCCTCGGGCGACCTCAACCACTTCACCTCCAGTCACATCGCCCCTCCGAGCCTCAGTTTCCTGATCTGTAAAAGGATGGTGTTGCACTAGATGGGCTCTAAGGTCCTTTCGATGGTGCTACCGTTTTTAAGGGGCGGGGGGTGGAAGTCCAAGGGTGTCTCGTTCCGAGGGGAGAGCTTTGGGGGCCGGGGCTACGGGTCGCCTCACTCCTTCCCTCCCCCCAGAAGCCCCGCCCCCGCTCGAACCTTGATCCGGTGCAGCAGGTCCCGGCTGTTCTCGATAGCTCTGGCAAAGCGCTCGGCAGGAGGCGGCGGCGCGGGCGGCTGCCGGGGGAGTTGGGCCGGGACTGAGGTCAGGGTCAGAGGCTCGCCCAGAGGTGACTCGTCGGGCCGCGGCTCCCCGGGACTCGGCGCAGGATTCGCGCTTCTCAGCCCACTCGCCAGCTTCGCCCCCAGCGCCAGCCCCAACCCCAGCCCCAGCCCGCCGACCCAGCCGTGCCCCAGAGTCCATTTGGACTGCTGGTGGGACCAGCGCCGTTGTCCGCTCCAGCTGTCCGGGGGCACGGCCCGCCGCGTCGCAGCGCCTAGGAACCGGTACATGGCGGCAGCTCAGGCCCTGACTACCCCGACTGCCGGCGACGCGCGCGCGCGCGCGAGGGAGGAGGGAGGAGGGACCTCGCGCGTGCCCGAGCTCGAGCCCAGCCCCCAGCAACTGACGGCGGAGCAAACGAGTGCCGAGCGCATCGAACCCTAAGCTCTCGCTCTGCTCTCGGCTTCCTACTTCTGCTTTTCTTCCTTTCTTTTACTTCTCCAGGACCACTTCCTAGGTCCTAACACCTCCCTCTCCCCTCCCCCGCTCTTCCCTTCTTCCCCTCTCCTTCCCCCCCCATGTCTCTTGTCTGTCTCTGTTTTCTGCACCTTTGTTTTCTCCCTCCTGTCTCTCTCTCTCTATTTTCCCATCATATTTCTTCAGTTCCCCTCTCCTCCTTTTCCCCATTCATTTCCTCACTTTCATCCTTTTTTCCACTTTGTGTGAGGTAGTGGGAAAATAAAACGTGAAGACTTCGCAGGGAATATATATATATATGTATATATATACATGTATAAATATATCTATATCTATTCATATCTATACTTAGAAATGTTTAAAAATCAAAAAATAGGGAAATAGGGAAGTGGAAAATTCTGCTGAGACTGTGAGAGTCTGATGGCTCAGCCTCTGGGAAAGTTTACCCTGAAACTTCTTGTTCTTTCATCTGCTTCTGGTTTAAGAATAGGGTCACTGTGACCTGCTTTCCTTTACTGTAGAAGTATTGTAGAAGAATGGAGAGGATCTCCCCCTCTCCTTATCCTATTCTCCTTCTTCAGATTTATAGATGTCACCTCAGTTGTAATCATTAACTAAAGGAATGGGAATTGGAGTTTCTGTGCATTAATTTCCTGGTGCTTTGTCTAGTTTTTCCTGCTCAGATTGTAAGCACACCTCCCACCCAATGGTGAGAAGGGTCAGAGGTGGGCAGGAATTCTCTTGTGTTAGGCATAATTATTGATGCTTTGCCCCTTGTACGGGGTCTTCCTTGCTAGATCTGTTCGGGCAGAGGACACCCTATTCTCTGGAGAATTGAATAAAATTTTATTTCTGTACCCACCCTGAGATGGCTCCTTATTAAAAATTAACTTTTTTTAATTGGTGAGGGTTTTTCATCCCACACAACTTCCTCTCTCTTCTTTTCCCCCATTCTTTCTTCCTCATTGCCAATCCTTTTCCCTAGTTCCCTTCTTTTTCTACCATTCTCCCTCACTGCCATCCTTTTCTCCACTTTCCCTGTTTTCCCCCATTAATCCTCCCTCAAATGACATATTTTCCCCACTTCCCCTCTCCCGTTTTTCTCCATTCCTCATTGCCATCCTTTTCTATACTTTCCCTCTTCCTTCTTTCCGCCTGTTCATTCTCCTTCATTACCATTTTCTCCACTTCCCTTTGAAGAGATTTGAGGTTGAGGGGTGCTTGAAACCCCAAAATACCGACACGACTGGTCCTGCCAAAAGAATTCAACCCAAGCCTTCTCGGCCAAGGAAAAAGACAAAGTTTGTTAAGGGTTTGCCATAATGGGTTGTCTTAAGAAATCCCGCCCTTTGTGACACCTGTTTTCACAAGTGGGCCAATCTGAGCGCCTTCATGGAGGCAAGATGAGACTTACATACACAAAGATTGTAGAAGGGATCTAGGGTGGTCCTGGGGTGATGGGTGGAGGGGAGGAGTCTAAGGAGGAGCTTGATGGCACTGGGATGAGGTCAGACTCCAGGATGGGAAATAGCCGAAGGCTACCTGGAGGTGACCATAAGAGAGCTAGGGTATAGATATTTTGATCAGGATCAAGGGTGGTAAACAGCCAGAAGGCAATCCAGAGGTAGCCAGACAATGGAAGACTAGGCTAGGCTATTTGGGCATGAAAAGCAAGATCAAGTGGGAAGATTCAGGGTGGAGTTCAAGGGGGTTCCCACCGTCTAAACCTCATCACCTTCTCTTTTCTCCTTTCCCCCATTCATTCTTCCTCATTGCCCTCCATTCCTCTAGTTCCTTCTCCCTTCTCTTTTTGTCCCCATTCATTTTTCCTCACTGCCATCCTTTTCTCCCCTTCTCCATTTTTTGTCTTCTTTATCTTCATTTATCTCTTTCATTCACACGATCAGAGGATTCGGGAGTAGAAAGGTTGTTTAGTACATTCCCCTTATTTTACAAATGAGTAAACTGAGGCCTAGGGAGGTGAATTGATCTGACTATGGTCACACATTAGGTGGCAGACCTAGGATTTGAACCAGATCCTTTGTAAATCTTTGCATTACATTTTCTAACTTGGAATTGTGAGGAAAATTCTATGGAAGATAAAGCTCGGTCTTTGAACACCCAACAGTCTCTGGCCATTAGATAATCTAATCAGGGCCTGGAACTGAAAAACCTATACCAGCTAACTCTGAGGATTTGCATTAAAAGAGAACTTTTTACTTAGATCTCTTAGCTTATGAGTGTGAGTACTCCCTCCAGTCAGTTAAGACCACTATCCCGCCTCTCCTCATCTGGTGAAACTCTCCTTTATGTCTTTTCAAAATCCTTCATAAAAGAGCCACTTAAACTATTGGAGTTCTGTCTGTGATTCTTTCATTATCTGGAATATAGTTGTAATATTTAGGTCGTCTCTTGTCTCACTTTCTTGATACTTTTTTTCAGTCATATTTGTCCAGTAATTCTTGTCTCTACTTCAGGTTAATACTGGAAATGTGAATGAATGGGAAAACATTTTTTTTTTCTTTAGTACTTCCATGCCTTGCCCAGGGTATAAATACAAAATTGAAGATGGTCCCTGCCCTCAAGGAATTTATATTCTAATGGGAGAGACAACACATAAAGGAGAGTAATAACCAAAGGGAAGAAGGCAATAAGCATTTATTAAGTGCCTGCCAGGCATTTTGCCAAGTGCTTTACAAATATGATTTCATCTCATCCTTGCAATAACCCAGGGAAGTAGATGTTATTATTATTTGCATTTTACAGTTGAGGAAACTTTGTTGTTTTTTTTAATCAAATTTTAGTTTTCAACATTCAGTTTTATAAGATTTTGAGTTCTAAATTTTCCCCCCTCCCCAAGAGGATGGCATACAATCTAATATAGGCTATACATGTATGATCATATTAAACATATTTCTATTTTAGTCATGTTGTGAATCAAAAGGGAAAAACCATGAGAAAGAAAAAAGAAACAACCAAAAAAGGAAAACTAGTATACTTCGATCTACATTCAGACTCCAGAGTTCTTTCTCTGGATGTGGATAGCATTTTCCATCATGAGTCTTTTGGAATTGTCTTAGATCATCACATTGCTCAGAAGGGCTAAGTCTAACAAAATTGGTCATCACACAATATTTTTGTTACTGTGTATAATATTCTCCCGGTTCTGCTTACTTCACTAGCATCAGTTCATGCAAATCTTTCCAGATTTTTCTGAAATCTGCCTGTTCATTTCTTCCAGAACAATAGTATTCCATTACTTGTTCAGCCGTTCCCCAATTGATGGGCATCCCCTCAATTTCCAATTCTTTGCCACAACAAAAAGAGCTGCTATTTACATATGGGTCCTTTTCTTTTTTTTATGATCTCTTCGGGATTCAGACCTAGCAGTGGTATTGCTGAAAGCTGAGGAAACTATGACTTACAGAGGTTAAGTCACATAAATAATTTGCATAGGGTCACACAGCTAGTGTCTAAGGCTACATTTGAGCTCAGGTCTTCCTGACTCCAGACCCATCCAGGTGTCTCAGAAGAGGTGTTCTGGTTTGGAAAGTTACTGGGATGATGCTGCAACAATTTGGCTAGCAGCTGTTGTGGGGGTGAAAGACCAACACAAGCCCAACAACAAGAATGCCCTCAGCACAGGTTCTTTTGATCTGCTTTACTAAAGAAAGCAATGTTAAGGGGTTAACAATCTTATTTCAATCCAACATACAAATAGTTCAGGAGGAAAAGCCAGCATCCTGAACTATTACAAACATACAACAAACAAATTACAAACGTACATTATAAATAGACCAAATACAATTCATAGTTACCAAGAAACCAACATCTGAATTCAGGAGCCGGAGCTCATAACAATGGCTGGCCCAGAGTCACATGCCACTCCTCTTGTGGCTCATAGCCCTCTCAAATAGCTCTGTTCTCTCTTTTTATATACTCTTTAGCTGTCATCAAACATCTCTGAGCAACCAGAACTTAGGCTCCTAGTATCGGATCTGGTCTTGGCAACTCCCCTTAGGACCCTGAGGGCTTCATGCCCACATAGGCTTAGCACCTAGTAGATAGGGGTTTGGGCCTGGGGCTTTGCACCTAGTTAGGCTCAATCAAAGACAATTAATTTATCATTCTAAAACAGTAAAAAAGTTTGAACTTAATTGGTATTACAGACGAGTGAAGCTATGGGGGAGATGACTGACATATACTATCCACTACAGGCAGTGACAGTCTTAATTTGATTATGGTTCCAGAACTTAAAAAAAAAATGGGGAGGTGAGGAGAAAGAGGGGTGCTGAGGAGTATAAAGAGAAAAAGCCAAGGAATGAAGTGAGGCATAGCTGGATTGGGTCTGGTGTGAAATAGGGGGTCATTGGAGTCACCAATCAGATGACTGGGGGATAAGTGCTGCATTTTTTTTTTTGGAGTGGGGGAAGGCAGGACATTTGGGGTTAAGGGACTTGCTCAAGGTCACACAGCTATTAAGTGTGTCCCGTGTCTGAGGCCGTATTTGAACTCTGGTCCTCCTGACTCCAGGGCTGGTACTCTACTCACTGCGCCACCTAGCTGCCCCAGATGCTGCATTTTTTAAGGTCCTTTGGGTTACTTGTAATTTTTATTCTTCTGAGATCATATTGTTCCATGCTTTATAACCACATTGCATTGTTGGGAAAATACTGGTGTTAAAGACATAGAAAATCATGGCTGTCAGCAACTTAGGATCTTTGAAAGTATAATACAATTCCAAAAATTTGATAAAAACCGGATCTCTTCCTACTCAATTCTTGGCCTAGATTATTGTGTCTCTATAGTACCTGTCCAAAATATATTAATGTATTTACTGATAGGTCAATTCAATGGGCTGTCTATTCATCTGCTGGTCATATTCTGGACTGATATAGACTATACATGTATGATTGTGATGGAATCCTAATGAAGTTGCCCCCCAGCCCCAATATTCTAACTTCCTTATAGGCCCCACTGTACCTACCTAGCCAAGCCCCCTCCCCCCAACTCCCGCAACATCCTAACTTCTCCACATATGCCTCCCTGCTCACTAGAACAACAGGTATATCCATGAACTCTTATTTCTCACAGAACAGCAGGCATGTCCATGTGATGGGATCTCAGCCACTGACTCTAGCTAGCTATTGCCCCCAGACCCATTCCTCATATTTCCCATAGAAACAGCAGGTGTGTCCATGTATTCAACCACAACCACATCCATCTAGTCTTAGGACCACAATCCTCAGGCAATCAGAAAGCAGCAGCACCAGGATGCCCAAGCAGGATGTGGACCCCAAACAATAGAAAGGACTGTCCCTGAGTAGGCACCTACATACTAATAGTAAAGAACTGACCTAGAGTAAACTTATGATGTAGAAAGGCTTATTGTAATATCATTATCATACAGATACAACCCCCTAAATGGGTTTTTCCTGGATACATTGTGGGTAATCTCATGCACAGTTCCACTGTGGCTGGGACCCCTCCCCTATTACCTAATCCCTTAACAAACCCCTCCTGCCTTTTTAATATTCATAATTTCTGTTATTTAATTGCATCTTTACGCCATAAAAATCCATCTTGCTTTCTCTGAAGATGCTGGCTCCTCTTGGAATTTAGCCTGCTTCATGAGAGGCGGCAATCTCAATAAATGCCTATACTTGGATTAGAGGTGAATTCTTTGAGATGGTTCCACCACAACACATCATGAAACTGCAACAGCTTTTGGTGTCCGTGGGTAGACAGAGACTAAACCCCAACAATCATATTAAACATATTTCTACTTTAGTCATATTTGTAGTCATCATCCATTTAGTTTTTCCAGTGTTGTTGCTTAAACTGATTTATTTGTAACAAGTGCGGAATTCATTGAAAAGGCAATAGTCCCCCATGCTATCTGTGAATAGAAGCACTTGGAGAATCTCACCATTAATCGAATACCCTTCTTCTGTCTGGACACTATAATGGGCATCATCCATTTCACTTTTGAATATCTTTGTTGTTAGTACTTAGCTACTTATATAACAAAAGTTATCTACATAGTTTCATCTGTCAAATTTATATAATTTAACTTATGCAATGGAAATATTGTGGGGCTTTGGAGTTTTTTGGAGGAAAGTCTTTGAAAATTGAAAAGATCATACATGGTATAGTTACTAAAACCTTTTATTAGCAACGCGTGACCTAGATGCCTGCTTTCTCTTCTCTGTAAAAGTTTTGTGGTCATGGTCTGTGTGTGATTTGGGTCTATGTATTGTAATTAACTGCAAAGGGGAAACAGCCTTTCCCCAAATCAGCAGGACTTGCTGCTCTTAGTTGTCAGTTAACTTCCTTCTTCACCCCTCAACCAGGCTACAAAGGAGTCACCAGCATGTTTTCCGGTCATTGGTACAAAAGTTAGCTAGGATAGCATTAATGAATTTTGTTCTAGGCAACAAAAATTGACAAGGGTCTCGTGTTATCTACATTCTTCAGGCACTTATGTGACCATAAAGGTGTTGTGGTCTGCTGTAGAAAACTGTTTGCAAAAGTCTGCTCTTGCGCTCTCCCTCCCTCCCCCTCTCTCTCTCTGTCTCTCTGTCTCTCTCTCCTCTCAAATGCATCAAGGCAAAACACTCAGTATGTCTTAAACGCACTCATACATACACTGATTTCACTCTCCCAGCTCTAGATCTGCTTATATTTATTGGGGTTACCCTCTTTTCCCCTCTAGACCCTATGAGAGACTCAGAGTGGTATCATTCAGTTGTAGCATTTATTAGGGTTTTATCACTGTTGCCAGAATTGGAATTGCTCTTTGAGGATGTCCCCTGGACCAAGGATTCACTTAGTCTCACTGGTTTGTCATGCAGGTTAAGGCTGCCCACTTCTGGACCCTAATCCTTACTTTCTCCACATTTACACAAATCAAGGTTCATCTTAAGGTCGAATGCATTCTCTAGAGATCTAAACTCTGAGAGATTACACCCCCCCACACACAGACTCATACTCTCTCAGCTTCCACACAGTCACATCTCTCTGTCTACACTCCATTCTTTCTTTGATTCACATGGGTAATCACTCTAAACACACTAACCCTTTGGACACATGATCTCCATACTAGTCTTTGTCTCAAAATCCCATGGATGATAAATTATCTGCCTCTTTTGCACCAATGACCAGAGAACATCCTGACTCATTTGTGGCCTGCTTGTGAGGGAACGAGGAAGTTCACTAGCCATTAAGAGCAATAGCAAGTCTTCTCTGATATTGGGGAAGGTTCTCTCCCCTTTGCAGTCAATTATAGTAGATATATAGAGCATACTTATAAAACTTTCAGAGATGAGAAGGAGACATGTGTATGTCTGTTCGATGATACTTTTTAAAAAAAAAATATGCCATCTCTGATTTTTTTTCCCCATTGTTTTGGAATAGGAAGCTAGCAGACTCAAAAAAAAAAAAAGAAAGCTAGCAAACTCAAGAGAAAAAAACTCTTTAGCAGTGTGGCAGGTGGGTGGGAAGGATATTTTTGGGCAGACGTAGGCTTTCCTAGAACTTCTTAAATTATATCAAGTTATGTGGCTGCCTCCTCCACTAACTGGCCCTATGTCAATGTGATGTAGCTGGGGGACGATGGAATTAAGATTTGGCAACTGATTGGATATGAGATATGGTAGAAAAGATTTCAAGCAGAGTATTAGGAGAATCATGAAGTCTTTAACTAAAACAAGGAAGTCAAGAATAGAATGGTTATTTTTTTTTAACTTTTTAAAAAAAGAAAGATGAAAGGTTTGATTTCAGACATTGAATTTGAGGTACCAGTGGTACTTTGGGCAGAGATGTCCAGTAGGCTATTTGAAATGGTCTGAAACTTAGAGATCAGGACTAAGCATACATATTCTTCACAGAAATTGATGGTTGGAATTGTGAAATTGAATGCTTACTGAGGGAGACAGCCTTGAGAAATGCCTATATTTTGATCATGCCATGTGAAAGTATAGTAAGTGGAAATAGAGAAGAATCAGTCACAAACTCAATATGTTCAAAATAAAACTCATTATCTTTCATCCCAAGCACTCCCTTCTTTCCAGCTTTGCTATTATTGTCGAGAGCAGTACCAGATATCTCCCGTCATATGGACCTGAAACCACAGTATCGTTTTTAGTTCCTTCTTTGCACTCACCCCATGTATCTTATCTGTTGCTAAGTCTTGTCAGTTCTACCTTGACGACACCTCTCATATACATTCCCTTCTCTCATTTCACATAGCCAGCACTCTGGTGCTGACACTCATCTTCTTACACTTGCACGACTACAATAGGCTTCCAGTGGGTCTCCCTGACTCCAGTTCCCCACCCTGCTGCGTCTAGTTCATCCTCCACTCAGCTGCCACTCAGCTCCACTCAGATATTACTAATTACCTCCTAAATTACCTCCACAACGAAATAAAAAATCCTCCGTTTGGCTGTTCAAACCCTTCAGAACCTAGCAGGGGTGGGGAATCTGCTGCCTCAAGGCCATATGTGGCCCTCTGGGCCCTTAAGTATGGCTCTTTGACTGAATCCAAACTTCACAGAACAAATCCCCTTAATAAAAGGATTTATTCTGTAAAACTTGGACTCGTCAAAAGGCCACACCCAAGGACCTAGAAGACCACATGTGGCCTTGAGGCTGCAGGTTCCCCACCCCTGAGTCTAAACCTTTTCCAGACAATTTTCAGTTTTCTTAAATACTACTACCCATCACATATTCTGTGATCCAGCAACACTGGACTTCTTTGCTATTCCTTGCACATCATATTCTGTACCATGCACCATCTCTTAACTTAGTACCTTGTCATTGACTGTCCCCTACTTGGAATGCTTTTGCCTCACCTCTCCATTCCAGCTTCCCTGGATTCCTTCAAAGCTTTAGCAACAATTTGGCTAGCAGCTACTTTGCCTGTGTAAAACCAACAACAACTAGCACACAGAAGGCCACTAACACAGGTTCTTTGATCTGCGCTACTAAGGAAAGTATTGTTAAGGGGTTAACGCTCTTACTTTAATCCAACATACAAGTATCATTCACTTAGTTCAGGAGGAAAAGCCAGCAACCTGAACTTCAGAACAAATACAAACAAATTAGAAACATACACAATATAAGCGACAAAATCACAATTCATATTTACCAGGAAAGAATCAACATCTGGGTTCACAAGCCGGGGGCTCTTAAAATGGCTGCTCAGAGTCCCAGGCCACTCTTCTAGTGACTGAGAGCCCCAGACAGAATGCTAACCTTTAAGGATTCACACCTAATCAGCAAAGGGGCGTGAGCCTGGGGCTTTAGTTAGCAAAAGGGTATGTGCCTGGAGATTTGCACCTAATAAGACTTAATCAAAGACACTTAATTAATTTAGCATTCTAAAACAGTAAGAAAGTCCCACCTTCATTACCAATATACTACCTCAAATTCTAACTTCTGCAAGAGGCCTTTCTTATCTACCCCCTCCCTCTCCAACAAGTGTCTTCCTCCTGAGATTGCCTCACATTTATACTATATAGCTTGTATGTACATAGTTGTTTGCATGTTGTCTCTCCCAATAGGATGTGTACTCCTTGAAGGATAAAATTGTATTTTTAGCTTTCTAAAACAAGAAACTGCAATTTCAGGGAAGCCAAAGGTGGGAAACATATCAAGATATGAAAAGGATGGTCGTCAGTGTCAAATGCTGTAATAGCTCAAATGTAACAAGGAACAACCAAAAGCCATTTGACACATTGATTAGGAAATCATTTGTGACTTCCAAGAGAGCAATTTTATTAGCGTACTTGGGGGTGGAAGCCAGACTGTCAGGGATTAAGGAAGCAGTGAGGAAGTAAAGGGAAAGAAGTTAAACTTCTTTCTAGAAGTTTGGCAGTTATAGGGAAAAAAAGATAGGATTATAGCTCAATTGAGGAGAATTTATTTCATTCTTTTTAGTATAGAGGAGAACTGAGCATATTTGTAGGCAGAAGGGAAAGAGTTAGTGAAAAGAGAGAGATTAAAGATTCAATGGGAGGCCAATAGAATGGGTAGGAATGATTAAATCACTAAGATTCCAAAGGGATTGGGAAAGGATGGGATCAAGGGCTTACCAGAAGAAGTTAGCCTTGGTGAAAAGGAGGACTACTTTTCACTCTGAGGCTGAAGACTTTCATCTAAGATCAGGGAATAATGGTGGCACAAATTCAGGTTCAGTATTGCTTAGGCAGGATGTGTGTTTATGGTCCCATGGACATGAGCTGCCTCTCACACTGCTGAACTCTGGGGAAACTGATCCAAATGGTCTCCTGCCTTGCTTTTAATCCATAATCAAAGGGGGTGGGTTGCTTTTGTATATTTGAAGAGTCATCAGCTCTTCAGCTCTACTGCCCACAGGATCCACTGCTACACATTGCTCTCTGAGGAGGATGAAGTTGTACAACTCAGTCAGCCTTATGGTCAGTCAGTCAGGTTCAGATGGCTTTAGAGGAATATGCTTGCTTGAGAATACTTTATGCTAGCCATAGTCGACCTCAGTGAGAATAAACTCCATGCAAAATTATGTATGGCTTTTGGTCAAAGTCAAATACTCCTTTGTTTTGTAGCTACAGAAACTGAGGCCTGGGGAGGTTAAGTGAATTGCTCCCATCAGGGTCAGAGTGTTAGAGGTGATATTTGAGCCCAGAGTCCTCTGGCTTGAGAGCCTGTGTTCTTTTTGCTTCCTTGTCTGCCATATAGAACAAAGGTTATGTTGTATTGGTGTCATAGAGCTGTCTGATATTTTCAAAGTTAGTATTAGCTGGATTCCAGGCAACTAATATTTATATATAATTGCAAAGAAAAGTCAAAGGGCTGATTGCCAGTATTCAGATACTTTGGGAGCACTACTAAGAATTTCTTTCTTGAGTGTTTGGAAATTACTCCTTTCTTCCTTATGAATCTCTGAAATGAAAATGCTGGTGACTGCTAGAAAAAAAATCAAGTGTCTAAATTTAAGCTCTCAGTAGCAAGGGCAGCTCTCCTTTTTATTTTAAAATCTTACTAACATTATTTTCAGGAGTGCATCAGCCAAAGATATCACCAGAACAGAGCTACCAGTTAGGGGTGTTAAGCTAGGTGATGAATACCCTATAGTAAGCTGGAGGAGAGCTCTGGGAATTCAACTCAAGGAATCTTGGATTCTTTCCCTGCTTTTGATGATCTTTTGAACCATAGAATCTGGCAATCTGTCAAACCAAGTAACTTTGTTGTGCAAAATCCAAAACAGCCCAGATGACATACACATATTTTGCTGCTTAGAAGTTATCATTTTTTAAAGGGAATATCCCCAAACACTTGTGCTTTTCCTTGTTAATTAGTTTTGCATCCTGAGAATCCACATCTAAACTTTCTTGTCATGCTTTCCTATAACCAGATATTTAAATAATGATCAACTTCTGTGTTTTAAAATTAAGCTCTTTGGCTACATATGTCCTCACTGACTCTTCTTAATGCTGTAATTAAAGTGGTCTCCTCATAAAATCAGTGTGCTTCAGGGAAATATTTGGTTTGATTCTGCAATCTATCACAGTGTGGCAGATGGAAGCATTCTATGGATTTATACTAGGGTAGAAGAGAAGATGTTATAATAATTCACATAAACACAAATGTTATGTGTTTTTCCTGATATTTTGTAAAGTGCAATATCATTATCTTCATTTTACAGATTAGGAAATTGAAGTTGAGAGGTTAAATATTTGGGCCATGGTCACAGTGGTAGTCCAGAAAATTTCTTGGTTTTCTAGGGCTAGCTTTTCCCAGGAGGGGCTAGACATGTCACCTTGTCATGAACAGTCTTGTGTATCTGGAATCTTCCTCACTGGAAAATTCTAGCTTACTTGGCAGTTTTCTGCCTGTGACATCAGGGAGGGAAGTAGGACTTTGCTAATGATTCCCACCCTTCCTCATAAAACCCCTAGTCTTCTTTTTTCTTTTTAATTCAATTTTATTTTATTTTCTGTTCTGGTTTCTCTGACTTCCCCTCCCCTTCCTCACCCAGTGAAAAGTCAAGAAAAACAAAACCCATTACAAATACGTATAGTCATACATAACAAATTCCCACATTACCCATGTCCCCCACTGAGAAAGAAAGAGAGAGAGAGAGAGAGAGAAAGAGAGAGAATATTACCTCTCTATTGTATTTCATATTACGTTTCATCATGGTTGGTCATTGTGTTGATCAGAGTTCCTAAGTCTTTCAATGTTGACTATCTTTATGATATTGCTGTTAATGTATCAGTTGTTCTCTGGAAAATCCCTAGTCTTTAGGAATGAAAGAAGAAAAAAAAGTGCTGGGAATATAAATATAAAAGCAATTTACATTCTGATAGGAGGAAACAACACAATACATCTTCTCAACCTAAGACAATGTATGGAGTGCTATTAGGCCCAGGAATCCCACCCACTGAAGCTGGGAGGAGTGGCAAGAACTTTGTGTAAAGATGCTTTCCCCTTGGATTACCTTCTCCTACACTGGCCTGGAAGTCATCACAGTTGAGATTCTGGCAATACCCATAGTTATTTCCCTTCCTTGTTCTTTATTGCTTTTTTCAGCTAATTCCCTGAGTGGGGTGGGGGAAGTTTGGTTATGGTAACAATTAGGAATTTTTGTACTTCAGCAACTGTTTAATAATTGACTCTCCAGTTGAAAAAAAAAATGTACTCAGGACATTCCATCTCCCATTCCTGGAAAGTTCTCGCTCCTCCTGTCTCCAAGCTTCTCCAGCTTCATTTTAAGATTTGACTCTGGGGACTTCTTGAGGGAAGCCTGAGCTATGGCCAATTAAGTATTTATTAAGCACCTATTATGTGCCAGTAATTATGCTTGTAGTTGGGACAGAAGATAAACAGTCCCTGCCCTGTAGGATCTTATATTCTTATAAGGGAAATGAGTACATTTATAGCTGTATACAAAATATATAAAGCAAACACAAAGTAATCTTAGAGAAGAAGGCACTAGTAGCTGAGGGGACCAGGAGATGGAGTCCAATTATTATAACTTTAAAGTCACAGCTGGAAAGGACTTGAGAAACCACCTTTTCCCACTATTTAATTTTATGGAGGAGGACACAGAGATTCAGTACAAGTGACCAAACTGCTTTAGAATTTTGTTTTCCATACTTTCAGTCCAGTCGAAGTTCTAACATAGCCAGATTCTTGAAATCTGGCCTCCTTCCAGGAGGACAGAAGCACTGACCCGCCCAGGGCAGCTAAAGGTATAGAGAATAAGAGCCCAGGGCCTGGAGTCAGGAAGACCCGAGTTCAAATTTGACCTCAGACACTTAATAGCTGTGGGACCCTTGGCGCATCACTTAACCTCTATCTGCCTCAGTTTCCTCCACTATAAAATGTGGATAATAACAGCACCTACCTCACCTTGTGAGGATCAGATGGGATAATATTTGAAAAAGTGACAGCACAGCACCTGGGACACAGTAGAGACTATATAAATATTTATTCCCTTCCTCCCCCCTCCCCTTTCAGTGCTTCAGGACACTGAATAAATAGTGAGGGGACTCCCCCAGTTTTTTTGAAGATTGCCTTGGCCCCAAGCCAATTACAATCTGTCTAACTCATTTTAGCCCACAAAGTTTAAGCAGCTTAGACTAATAAAGCTTCAAGAGAAAAGAAACACTGATAAAATGAGGAAACTGAGGCCTAGATGGAAGTGACTTGTCTAGGTTACATAGTAGTGTGTAGCAAGTAATATGGTCAGGATTCAAACCCAGATCCCCTGAGTCCAAATTCAATATTCTTTCTACTCTATTATAGTCCCTCTCCATTTGCCAATTTGTTATAGCCAGATTGGAAAGGCCAGTTATGAATTTTTGTTCCTATATGCTGCTTCTTTCTTTTAGTGAGATACTTCTGTCCTCTCGATTTTCATATTTTCATCTTACCCAATTCCTAGTCTCATTAAAGTTTAAGAAGCCAATGTTATTGTAGAAAGATCTCCTCTCTGGGATCACATGGTGGTAACTGACATGGTTTAGGGTTGCTGGGAACCCTCAAATGTCAGGGTACAGGGGGATCTGCCTGGAAAGCATTCAAGCATTCAAGCTTTCTTTCAAAGTAAGGAAGTGGGCTAGATTCCTAGTGAATCTGCACCTTGATGGGTATTAGTTTGATACTTATATACAAGAAGAGACAGAGAGATTAAGGAGTGGTAAATAGCCTGGGGTGGCTCAGGTGTAACAGGGAAAGAAGTTAAGTGGTATGAGATGGGACAAGAGGACTGTGAAAGGAGTATTAAGTGGTCTGGGTGGGCCAAGAGCCTTTGCAAAATGACTGTTGAGTGTCTAGGTGGGCTGGGCTGGGCCAGATGCCTTGGGGTGAGATGCCAGTGAAATGTATGGGAAAATTCAGAGACTGAGTTGCTTTCAAAAACATAGTCTTTTCCTTTTAGGGGTCCAGGTCCCATCCCCTGATCAGTAACTACTGCCAAATACATATTTACCACAATGCAGAAATTATGGAGGTAAAAACCTAGGTTTTATTATTATACTCAAGAATAGGTGTAGGCCTCAGAGAAAATCTGAACAATAATGAACATTCTGACAAGGTTTCTTATAGACAAAATTATATCAGAGTGACTGAGAAATAATTCTTTTACATATTATAATCCTATACATTTCTTTTACGCCATAAAAGTTGAAAGAGATGATAGCTCCATAATCCCATACTTATTTCAATGTCATAAAAGTTGAACAAACTTAGTTAAACAGTCATAATATCTATCCCCTAAGGAAACAAATCTGTCAAAAAACAAACCCTATATAGGTAAATTAAGTCTGTTATCGATTAAACTACATGAAAAGAATTCACAAATAGGCTGATTGAGGAGAAAGATTTACATGTTGCCAAGGAGTCAGAGACAGTTGAGATTCTTCCTTTGGCTTCTTATCTAAGGAATGCTCATGGCTCTTAAGTAAATTTGTACATCCCTAAGGATAGCTTTTGTTTAGGTGAGTTTAATATATAGACTTTTTAATTAATGAAAAATTGAAAGAGGAATGGCCCTGAGTCTTGAATAATAAAAATAATTTAAAAAATAATAATAAATTTCCCATAACACCAGGAAAAACAAAACTTCAGGGGAAAAATGATTCTTGGGTTGGAGATGCAAAGGAAGGCAAAGACCAGGTGTGCGGATAAGTGTTTAACAATTAGCTCTCTGAAAAGTATAACACTTTTAAATTTAATCTTCGTTATTAGTATTTTTTCATCATTTTCATAAGTCTAGACAATGGATAAAACAATAATTAAGCACTGATTTATAGTGTTTATAGATATATAGTTTGCTATTTTCTGAGGTGTAAATGATCAGGGTCATCTGATCCATTTGAGCTGGCTCTAGCTCATCCCTGGGCACAGACCATATGTCTCTCTTAGCCCTCCTCCCCTTTGTCCCTACAATTTCTTATTGTTGTTCAGGCATGTCTGACTCTTTGTGATTCCACTTAGAGTTTTCTTGGCAAAGATACTGGAGTGGTTTACCATTTCCTAGGGTAAACAGGGTTAAATGACTTGCCCAAAGTTACACTACTAGTAAGTGTTTGAGGCTGTATTTGAACTCAGATCCTCCTAACTCCAGGCCTGGTGCTGTATTCATTGTGCCACCTATCTGCCTCCCTATAATCTCCAGGAGGGCAAATGTGTTTTGGGAGGGAGAGGGTAACAAGCTGCTTCCCCATTGTCATGAGCTATCACCTTTTGCTATACTGCTCACTAAAGGGCTTGCTAGGCTGGGATCAGGCCTTCTTCCCTGTCCCTAGACTTGGTCAGAGGTTTAGCCTTTGCCTGACTGAGCTCCTTGAGAACAAGGACTGACTTTTGTATTTCTTTATATCTCTAGTGCTTGGCTCACAGTAGGCACTTGTTAGAAATATGGTTGGGACAGAGATTTAGGTATCAAGGGCAATTTATTATTATTGAGGAATGCAAAGGAATTGGGCTTAGTCCCTGCCCAGGAGTGGACTCTGTCCTTGTTTAGGAAGAGAGAGTGGGGAATACAGGAGTGAGACCAGCTTTATTCTGTTAG
The DNA here is from genome assembly GCA_028646595.1 of Phalanger gymnotis. NCBI lineage: Eukaryota > Metazoa > Chordata > Mammalia > Diprotodontia > Phalangeridae > Phalanger > Phalanger gymnotis. The sequence continues at coordinate 113,724,850 of CM053624.1, read as the reverse complement.
ACTGATGCAGATTGATGCAGTGTCAGCTCAGTACCTCCCTTCAGAGAAAGGATTGGTCCACTCCCTTCTGGGTTACAATCTTCCCTATATGCCCCTATATGTCCCGCCCCGCCCCCCATATGTCCAATGTTCAAAAATGGAGGAAAACTCTTTCCTGTGGGTGTGTAAAGTAATATTCAATTAGCCAATTAAGCATGTGTGGTAGCCATTTGACCCAGTCTTCTCTTCAACCCTGACTCTTATCTGGCTGGTTTAGGCCAGTTTTGCCTATATCCTGCATTTGTGGTTTTCAGAAAGCCACTAGCTAGTCTCTCATTTGCTGGGTCCATCTACCTTAGTAAATTTTTTATTCCCTTCTTTGTTCAAGCTGACACTTCATTACTTATTCTGTGGAAATTTAACTTTCCCTAACTTTTACTAATCTCTCATACTCTTAATAAATGTTTACTAATTGGCTGACAAAAACAACTCCTCCAGCGAAAGTCTGCTCCCTGTCTTCTTTCCCTTCTCCCCACTTCTACCTCCCTTTCCTGTTACCTGCTGAATAGGGCCATCGCCTCAGCACTATACCATCCCCCTCATCCCTATGTCTCTAGGTACCAACCTATTACTGGGCCCTGCCCTAGTCCTCTTTCTTAGAAGAATATGATAGATTATCAGCTTTCCTTTAAATGTTTCAGTCCTGAGGCAAATCACCCAGCCCACCTCCCCAAAATCACCAATTGCCCAACCCTAGTGGTGGTTCTAGTTGAGGGGAAGGGTGGGCAATGCCTTAGAGACTTTCCTTGCTTGTCCTAACTCTCCCAGCCCCATCCCTATGCTTCCTACTTTAGGTATCTCAAGTTAAGTGCATTGAATAGCCAGTCTAATTTTTCTGAAAGCCCTGTGTCTGTAAGTCCCAAAGGGAGAAGAGCAAGCACACAGTAAGTGGCCCAGACTAGACACAAGCCTAGATAGACTGACTCCAAGTTTGGTGCCTTTTCCACTACATTCCTACTTCCCAAAGCAGAAGTAGACGTTGCATGCCTTTCTTCTGTTAATTATCTCCTATTTATCCTGCTTATGGCTTGTTTGTATATATTTGGGTTTTGTTATTGTTGTTATTTTCCTCAGTAGATCTTAAGCTCCTTGAGGGCAGGTGCTACTTTTGCCTCTTTTTGTACCCTTAGCAGTGAGCATAGTTCCTAGCATGTAGTAGGTTTTTAATAAATATTGATTAATTGATTAACCATGGGGCACTATGAGGACCAGATACTGGCCAATGGGCTTAGAATCAGGGGCCGTTTACATTTCAGTTGAGGTCAAGGGTGCTGGGGCAGAGGACAAGGAAGGGAGGGACTAGTAAACTGAGGGGTTAACACAACTGACTTGAGAATCAGGAATTCGTGCTTTTGTTTCTTAGCATTGTTGCAGTCTCTGATAAATCACGTCTCTCCCTGGCTCTGTTTCCCCATCATTCAAATAAAGATAATTATAACTGAAATGCCTCACAGGAAAGTGGTGAGAATGGTTGCATTTAATAAATTACTTTATTAAGAGTTCCTTTTAGATCTGTTTTATTCATACATTCCTTCCCAATAGCTCATTTCTGTTCTCAGAATCCCTTCCTAGGCAGGATATCATTTTGTGGAACTTCTCCCTTCCACATCCAGCCAAAGGTTATCCAAACAGACTTTAGTTGTTCCTTTAAAAAGGCGTTTTCCCTCTAGGTTGATTATTTACACAAAAGCCCTTCCCTTAGGGATTCCCAGAGGAAGCAAGGCCAGGCAAAATTCTAATCTATGTTCAGCTAAGAGGACATTAGTTTACACACTGAATTCATTATCTTTGAATGTTTGACCATCCAATCTTTCTACCAAGCAAAGAAAAGATAAATAGCTCACAGTCTAGTGTAGTTTTTCATTTTGCTTCTGTTTAGGTGAAAAGGAATTAGGAGAGAAAAAAATTCAAGAACGTGATTGAAACTCCCAAATCCTAATTATAAGCCTACAAAGGTATTTTTATCTCATGGGATGAATGGATATAGTTACAGTTTCAGATCATATCTCAATAATTGGAGTTTTCCGTTTCCTCCTAAGAAGCTTTCTCGTTAATTTTTTTGAAGTTAATGCCTAGAGAAATCTGTCCTCAGACATTTACTAGCTATGTGACCCTGGGCAAGTCACTTAACCCTGTTTGCCTGTTTCCTCATCTGTCAAATGAGCTGAAGAAGGAAATGGCAAACCACTCTAGTATCTTTGCCAAGAAAACCCTAAATGGGGTCACAAAGAGTCAGCCCCAACTGAAATGACTGAACAAAGCTTAAAGAATATCTTAAGAGACTTTCACTCTAATGCTTATATGAATCCCAAAGTACAGATTATCAATTAGGATCCTAGTGCAAAAAAATAAAGTTGAAATATGAGACATGGTAACTCTCCTGGAAAAACAGTTCTAAAACAGTCCATCTACATAATCTTTCAATGGTGAGCTGCCAAATCTCTACTTAATTACTTCCTTTAGGAAGGGTAATGGTGACAGTAACTTCTAGGAAGTCACTTTGTTCCCATTCCTAGTCTTCATTTAAAATGCAAAATACAGGTGGATCACCTGATTTATTCATTTCAATTTAACCAACCAGTAAGAGTCATCACTACTTTCTAGGCCTAGGTAGCTAAGGGGGTGGGGTGGGGGAATAGGAAAGGTTGTTGAATCTACTTGAAAGACTGGGCTCCATTCACAAATAAATATAATTCATCACAAAATGGGAGGAATATAAAGAAAATGCTATGAGAATTCAAAGGTAACAGAGCTCAATACTGTCTAGGGGAAATCCACCTGTCAGCATGAGGGTTTAGGCATCAATTAAAATCTTAGCTCTCATTTAACACTGAAGGAATTAGTTAATATCTAACTAAAACGTATTCAGTGGAGTTGGAGTGGAAAGGAACCCAGTAGATAATGGGAAGGGCGGGTCATAAAAGACCCCACCAGTACAGAAAAAAGGGGATTGGTATGAAAGATAGTAGGGCAGAAGATGGTCCTTGCTATCAAGTAGCTCACGGTCTAATGGGGAAAACAACGAGCAAACAATTATGTACCAACAAGCTATATACATAAATTGGAGACAATCTATAGAAGGAAGACACTAGCTTAAGGAAGACTGCTTCCTGTAGAAAGTAGGATTTCAGTTGGGATGTAAAGCCAGAGTGGCCAGGAGACAGAAATGATCTGTCTTAAGATCAGCACTTAGTATTAATTAGTTTTTGATCCTCTTGCCCTACCTGTCAATCCACACTAGTTACATGCACATGTTCAGCCCACACTCTTATCTCTAATGTAATTTCCTTATGATATAGCAGTGGGGGAGGAGATGAGACAAAATGGCACTTGTACTTATCAAGATGGTCTTTCTTATTATGTAAAGTTGTCTATAAAAGCTGCCGGTATTGGTTCCAGTGGCCATCTTGCCAATATTTTCTACCTTGACATTTTTAACAAACTTGTTTTAATTTTCTTTTCCTGAGTTTTGCCTCTTTCATTTGGGCAAAGGCCCAAATAAAGAATTTTCTTTTTGACAGGTTGGACTTGAATCTAAATCTTCCTGATTCTTAAAGCTGGCCCTCTGTTCACTACTTTACCTTTTCTGTTTTAACTAATGCTAGGGTTCCATTAATATCGATAACTGCCCTGCCCTTACTTAAACTCTCTGACCCTCTGTAAAATGAGGTTTGTTTCTTTTGTAGAACTTAGAGCTGGAAGGGACCTTAAAGATCATCATATTACAGATAAGGAAACTGAGGCCCAGAGTGGCTTATATAGCACTTCACATACACAATCTCATTTAATCCCCCTAACTCTCTCCCCCATAGGGAAACTGTTCCTTTGAGGGCGCAGATCAATTTGACATAAGCCATAACAGGGGAAAAACTCCCTTAGCTCTGTTTGATTCCAGGCAAGAGTCATAGTTAACAGCTAATCATACAGCCAAGTTATGCACAGGACATCTAAAGCCAGGCTTGGAATTAACTAGTTGGGAATATTTCCTGTTCATAAAGGAAATAACACAATGGGAAACTGAGTCAGGAGGATCCTACCTTTTGCCTACCCAAGGTCATCTCTTCAACTTTCCCAGGCATAGACATCCACCTCTAGCAATTCTTAGACTGCACTCCCTTTGGGCAGCACATAGCATTCCCCTTGAATAATGGACTATTCACTTTATGACAATTCAAACAATTATACCTGAAATTAAAACTTAGCATGAAATTAAATTACAGTCCCAAGAGATTTTACCTCAAATAGCAAAAACTAATCACAGCTTAGGGCTAGGATATTATTTTCTGTATTTCCATAACTGTTAACATTGAGTGAACATAAAAGTATTTCATTCATCCTTCATTTATAGATTAAAAATAATCATGTACTGGAGTTTCACATATATGATGAACTAGTTCATACATACAGTAAATATATGGATCAAAATCCCCAGAAAATTGCTGGCTCTTATAAGTCACCAGACTAACAGACATCCATATTGCCTATTAGCCTCTAAAGCAAAAAATGAAATATTTGAATCTAAAGTCTTTTGTTGCTAAGTTAGTTCAAAGATATAAATCTTATACATACTATTAACAGATACAAGTACATAATTTTCATAAGTGATAGCCAAATAATCTTAGATGAAACTCACTACTATAAGCCAATTTGTAAAGTTCTAGTTTCTAAAAGTTCAGGACTTCAGAATATTACAACATGCCAGTCAGTAGGGTTAATAAAATCCTATGACCCTGCAATAAAAAGTCCCAGGGAACATCACTAATAAGGACAACTTAAAGGGAACTTTGCTACCTTTTTTCTTAGCATTAAGTTATTATTATTATTTATTTTAAAGCAAAATATACCTTGTCAAATGTTTAACAGTTTCAAACATTTTTTTAACAGCTCAATTCATGATCTAACAGCATCCAGATGAAAAGAAAAGTTACTTTTCTAACAGCATTTCTGATATAATTCCATGTATTTAAAACATGAAAGAGGGGTAGGGCAGAGCCAATATGGCAAAGTATTAGGAACTTACTTAAACTTTCCCAAATTCCCCTCCAAACAACTTTAAAATAATACCTCAAATAGAATTCTGGAGGAGCAGAACCAACAAAAGGTCAGGGTGAAACAATTTTCCAGTCCAAGACAATTTAGGAGGTGAACAGAAAATGCCTATCTCATCTGGTGGTGGTTCAGCCAGGAGTTCATTGCAGGCAGCATAGGATACACCTTGGGGGCATGGATAGGGTGGTAGATAGCATTTTCCACTGTAAGTCCTTCTGAATTGTCTTGTATCATTGCATTACTGAGAATAGCTAAGTTATTCATAGTTGATCATCATACAATATTGCTACTACTGTGTACAGTGATCTCCTGGTTCTGTTCACTTCATTTTGCATCAGTTCTTATAAGTTTTCCTAGGTTTTTCTGAAACCATACTGTTTGTCATTTCTTAGAACACAATAGTATTCCATCATAATCATATACCACAACATGTTCAGCCATTCCCCAACTAATGGGCCTCCCCTCAATGTCCAATTCTTGCTACCACATAAAGACCTGCCATAAATATTTTTGTACATGTGGGACCTTTTCCTCTATCCTTGATGTCTTTGGGATTCAGACCTAGTAGTGGTATTGCTGGGTCAAAGGGTATGCACAATTTCATAGCCCTTTTTGAGCATAGTGCCGAAGTGCTCTCAAAAGTCAGGTCACAACTCCATGAAGAGTGCATTAATGTCCCAATTTTTCCACATCCCCTCCAACATTTGTCACTTTCCTTTTCTGTCATATTAGCTGATCTGACAGGTGGGGGATGGTACCTCAGAATCGTTTAATTTGCATTTCTCTAATCAATAGTGATTTAGAACATTTTTTCATATGAGTATAGGTAGCTTTAATTTCTTCTTCTGAAAACTGCCTGTTCATATCCTTTGACCATTTATCAATTAGAAGAATGACTTATATGTGGGGAGCCAGCTATAACCTGTTTAGGCCTCTTACCTCTGCAAGGCAGGATCAATTGAGAATGGGTCTATGCACGGTAAGGCCAGTTTTGGGATAAGAAGACTTGGCAAAGAAAACCTGCCTTTGTAGCTGATTATCTATATGGGAGATGACAGAAATGTTTCAGTCTGGTTATCTATATAGGAGAGAACACAAATGTTTCAATTTGGTTAGCCTTGAGGAAAAATAGTGTCTTGCTCCCAGGAACAAGGAGATAAAAAACTTAACCAATGCTTTATTGTACTCTTCTTTGAAGTCAGGTTGACTCAGCAATTAGCCTGTATAAAATACTGTCAGTAACTCCATTAAAATCAGTCTATAGCCTGGCTATATGACTCATCTAGCCCCATGTCTTTGTCTTTTTGTGTCAATTACTTCATCATATATTCACGCCACTGTGGGCACACTCGTAGTCTTATAAATTTGACTCAGTTCTCTAAATATTTGAGAAAAATGAGGCCTTTAGTAGAGAAACTTGCTGTAAAATCCCCCTCCCCAGTTTCCTGCTTTTCTTCTAATCTTGGCTGCCTTGTTTTTGTGTAAAATTTTTTTAGTTGAATGTCATCAAAATTATTTTACATCCCATAATTCTCTCTGTCTCTTATTTGGTCATAAATTCTCTCCTTATCCGTAGATTTGACAGGCAAAGTATTCCATGATCCCCTAATTTGCTGATGATATCACTTTTTATGTCTAAATCATGTACTCATACATAAGAATAGACTACCTGAAAGCTATGATCAAAAAAAAAAAAGCTTGAAACAATACCACCTGAAAGAGGTCCTACAAGGAAAACCCACAGGGATATCATAGTTTAATTCTGAAACCCTCGGTTTAAGGATAAAATATTATGAGCAACAAGAAAAAAACAATTTAAATATGGTGGTACCATAATTAGAATCACAGAAGACCTAGCAGTGCTCACACAAAGACTGCAAGTCTTGGAACACTATATATTGAAGAGCAAGAGAACTGAGGTTCAAGCTAAAAATATTGTACCCAGCAAAGTTAAGCTTAATCCTGAATGAAAAAAAAATGGATATTTAATGAATTGTCAGACTTTCAGGATTTTGTTTAAAAAAAAAACATTCCTGAACTTTATAGAAGATTTGACATACAAGAGCCAAGGGAGATATAAGGTATATACCAAAGACTAATTACAAGAGACTCAATAAGGATAGGCTGTTTACCTTTTATGTATATAAAATGTATGTCTAATATTGTCATTAGTAATTGGGTAGTTCATAAGAAAGATTGGGGTAGACCTAAGTATGATATGATTTTAAAAAGTAAAACCATTTAGGAACAGCTAAAAAGAGTAATTATCTTATACAAATGAGGTGCGAGAGGAAGAACAAACACAGAGGAATTAGATGGGGGAGGAGGACTGGTAGTTCTGAAAACTTTCATGGGGAATAGGTTCAAGAGGGAACAATATGTATATATACATCTAAAAGAGTATAAAAGTCTTCTAAATTCAGAAAGAAAATGCTAAAGGGATAGGGAGGGGGAGAGGATAAGGGAGGGATCTTTAGAGGGGAGGGTGAGGGAATAGGTTAAAGGGGGGCGTGGAAGGGGGTTTAGATTAATGGGAATGGGAAGATAAGGGAGGGATGCTTGGGTGGGATGGGGGGGTAGGTTAAGTAACAGGAAAGCAAGGTAGTGGGTAGAAATAAAGTAGAGGAGTCAGGAGGGATAGGAAATAAGAGATATTCACAAACATAAGATAAACATCAAGAGAAGAATTTGTTAGGGGAAAAGGAGCAAGGGTGGTAATCATGATCTCAGTAAGGCTAAAATAGATTTAATCAAAAGAAAAAAAGAGAGAAACTATATTATGTCAGCCATATTTATCAGCATTATATATAAATAGTTATGGTCTATTTAAAACAACTAGACCTATTTAAAACAACTAGGTGGGACTGTTGCTGTGGTGTAGGAAATGACAAGTTGGTGGACTTGGAAAAATATGGAAAAACTCGGACTTATTGAAGAAAGAGGTTATCTACTTTCAGAGAAACAGAGGATAACATAGCTGCATATATGTGTATATATCTATATAACTTTATATAAATATATCCATGCTTAATTGTAGCCTTCTGCAGGGAGGGGGTGAGGGAGGAAGAGAGAAAAAAGAACAAAGTAAAAATTGCACAGCAGAGAACGAAAGAAAACTTGCAAGGAAGTAAAGAAAAGATGGACAGCTCTCAACACAATGTGTTGTTTTTTTATATAGGCTTCTTGAAATGGAAATATTAAAGTTTGTTTCTTTTTTCTTATTTTGTATTTAAGTTTAAAATTTTAAAAATTATCAAAAAAAAAATCATGTACCCGTTTTGACCTTATCTTGGTATGTGGCGTAAGGTATTGGTCTGTTCCTAGTTTCTGCCAAACTGCTTTCCAGCTTTCTAAGTAATCTATGTCACATAGTGAATTCTTTCCCCAGAAGCATGGATCTTTTGCATTTATCAAAAACTATATTACTATGATCATTTACAACTATGTATGATTGTAAACAACTAATCTATTCCACTGATCCACCATTCTATTTCTTAGCCATGACCAGATTGTTTTGATCATAACTGCTTTGTAATACAGTCTGAGATCTGGTACTACTAGTTTACCTTCCTTCACATTTTTTTCCCTCATTGATTCTCTTGATATTCTTGACCTTTTGTTCTTCCAGATGAATTTGTTATTGTTTTTCTTGCTCTCTTAAATAATTTTTGGTAGTTTGATTGGTATAGCATTGAGTAAATAAATTAATTTAAGTAGAATTGTCATTTTATTATACTGGCTACCCATGAGCAATTAATATTTATCTAATTCTTTAGATCTGACTTTATTCATATAGTTCCTGGGTTTGTCTTGGCAGGTAAATGCTCAGGTATTTTATATTGTCTGCAATTATTTTAAATGAATTTCTTATTTATCTTTTCCTGTTGGACTTTGTTGGTAATATATAGAGATGATGATGATTTATGTAGGTTTATTTTTCGTAACCTGAAACCTTTGCTGAAGTTGTTAATTACTTCAATGAATTTTTTTAGTTGATTCTCTAAGTATACCACATCATCATCCTCAAAGAGTGATAGTTTTGTTTCCTCATCACCTGTTCCAATGCCTTCAATTTCTTTTTTTTTCCTTGTATTACTGTAGCTAGCATTTCTAGTACAGTATTGAATAATAGTGGTAATAATGGTCATCCTTACAGGGAGGTAGAATGGGCCTGCCCTCAGTGATAGTCATGGATGAAGGGCCCTCAAAAAGAAACCTCGCTATAGCTCTCCAAGACTGTTAAAAGGAAAATGCTTTGGATTTTAGCCCAAATGAAAGAGGCAAAACTCAGGAAAAGAAAATTAAAAAGAGTCTATTTGAAATGCCAAGGCAGAAAACATTGGCGGGATGGCTGCTGGGACCAATGTGGGATTCAAACTGTGGGCAGCTTTTATAGACAACTTTATGTGATAAGAAAGGCAATCCTGATAGGTACATGTTTACAATTGGGACAGGCCATTTTGTCTTAGCTCCTCCCACATTGCCATATCATAAAGAAATAAGATTAGAGACAAAAGGATGGGATGAACACGCATGGGACTATGTACACATTGGCAGGTAGGGCAAGGGGACCAAAAGGCCATGTCTTAAGACTAGGGGATGCCTCCCCCAACAGACTAATTAATGCTATGTGCTGACTGGGGAAGGTACTTACTGTAAGACAGGTAATACTGAAACAGTTGGGTCACTTAAACGTGGCTCAGCACAAATTTCAATAAACCTTTGACATGTGCTGACTGTGCGATCCTGGGTAAATCATTTCTCAATGTCCCTGGCAATTTTCTAAAACATGACAATTTGTAAAATTTTTGATCCACAATTGTAGAGAAATTTATTACAATATAAACTCCTTGAAGAAAGAGATGACAGTTTATTTTTCTTTATATCCCCAGTGAAACCTGGGTTTGTCTGGGCATGCCCAGTTTGCTTAACATAGAGCACACCTGAGGGGCCTTTGGAACATGTCCAGATTGCCTAACATGGAGGCTTCTGTGTCCCTGAACCCATTAGTGGGTATAGCCTCTTTTGATTAGTTACCTGCATCATTAAAACTGGTGAGATTGAGCCTGGTTGTTCCTCCACCCCACTCCCCTCCTCATCTTTGTTTTCCCAGCAGTGACATTCCCCATTTGGCCACTCTTATCTGCTTCCTCTAGAGGGTAAACATCACAGTTCAGCCACAGCATGGGTATAATGAACTAAACTAAACCTTTCTTTCTTTCTTTCTTTCTTTCTTTCTTTCTTTCTTTCTTTCTTTCTTTCTTTCTTTCTTTCTTTCTTTCTTTCTTTCTTTCTTTCTTTCTTTCTTTCTTTCTTTCTTTCTTTCCCTTCCTTCCTTCCTTCCTTCCTTCCTTCCTTCCTTCTTTCTTTCTTTCCCTTCCTTCCTTCCTTCCTTCCTTCCTTCCTTCCTTCTTTCTTTCTTTCCCTTCCTTCCTTCCTTCCTTCCTTCCTTCCTTCCTTCCTTCTTTCTTTCTTTCCCTTCCTTCCTTCCTTCCTTCCTTCCTTCCTTCCTTCCTTCCTTCCTTCCTTCCTTCCTTCCTTCCATCCTTCCTTCCTTCCTTCCATCCTTCCTTCTTTCTTCTCTTGCTCCCAGAAATGGGTCTAGGGTGTTTGTTTCTATTCTGTGTTGTTTGTCCTCCTCAATTTCAGATGGTCCCCACTAACTAGGAATTTAAGCCACCTTGGAGTCAGGTTGTAGGCAGCATGATGCAGCTACCCAGCCTGGCATGGAAGTTCTGAGAAGCCAGGGTACCTGGGACTTGAGCCCAGGTGGGGTTTGAATTTGGAACTGGGACTGTGTTCTATAGTGCCTGAGATAAACTATGAACCTAATGCCCTTCTCTTCCCTAGAGACTGAGGTGATGCAAAAGGAGAGGTGGCTTATGCCTCCCACCTGTTGGGGTAGTAAGTTTATATGGTTGTAAAATTTGAAGTAAATATTTCTGTATAAAAGAGAATCTGATTGTTAATGTCTAAATGGAATTCAGGTGCAAGGGAACCACTTCCCAACAACTGAAGGAACACCATTGGTGAGGGCTGGAGGACTAGAGAGTTTAGGTACATCCCCAGATTCCCTTAAAGGTACTAGAGAACCCTGCAAGTAGAGAGATATTGTATTGGCAATCAAAATGGGCTCTCAGCACTTAGTTCAACCAAATGCCCTTGAAGAGTTTGACCTTTATTTCCTTGATTAAATTAGGAGTCCTTGACAACCTCCTTGCCTCAAGAGAAAGCCTAGTTTACATGAGTTTGAGTGACATGTTTGTGACATCAGAGGCTTTTAGACCACGTGGGTTTAAGTCACCTCTTTGTGATGATTTTAGGTCACGTGGGTGAGTCGCATGTGTGACTCACCCTTGACTCTGAAAAAGATATAAAACCAGGGGTTGGCCTTCTCTTTTTCGGAGCTCTGACCCACAAGCAGTGGTGGCATGTGACTCTGGGCCAGCCCTTGTTATACACTCCTGGGCTGAACTTAGATGTTGGTAACTATGAATTGTATTTGGTCTGTCTGTTGATATTTGTAATTTGTTTGTATTTGCTCTGAAGTTAAGGATGCTGGCTTTTCCCCCTGGACTAAGTGAATGGTATTTGTATGCCGGATTAAAGTAAGCTTGTTAACCCCTTAACGTTGCTTTCCTTAGTGAAGCAGATCAAAAGAACCGGGACTTGCAGCGTTCTCTGAGCTGGTTGTTATTGATTTTACCCCTTTCACAGAAGCTGCTAGCCAGATTGTTGAAACAGATATGTAACCTAACTGGCCTTCAGGCAGTGGGAGGCCAGAGTGGCTAGTTTTTAATAGCATTTAGCACAGTCCCTGGCTCATAGGAAACACTTAATAAATGCTTTCTGATTGATTAATATCCTCACCAGATGAGCTCACAGGTTCAGGTGGAAAAAAATAGCTATGGGATACACAAAGGTGTAAGTTATCAGAGGGAATTAAATTACAGAGGAAATAGCCATTTGGGGGCTGGCCATCTCCCTTCCAAGTACCCCAATGTTGCTATATCCAAGAATATGGGAGTTGGATTAGATTCTTCTGGCTCTAGTATTCCAGGATTCAGTGACTTACTCTAAGTCACACGGTCAAAGGGCAGAATCTAGATTAGAACCCAAGATTTCTGAGTCCTTGTAGAGTTAGCTTTCAGTCTCACCCTGCTGCCAACTCTTGTTGGATTTTTTAAGGGAGGTTTCCTCCTTGTGCAACAAATCTTTTTAAAGGTCAATAAAATTGATTAATAAATCACTGTCAGGTAGTCATAGGGCTTTATTGAAGAAAGATGGAGTAATGCAGAGAGTGGATTGTCGTGAGCTTCCCTACAAATAACCTGGATTACCCTCCTGTCATTTACATACATATCCCTAGATGCACTGGCATAGGAGAACAAATGACAAAGTGAATAAAATAAATGTCACAGTATTGCGCACTGTGTGAAAGTGATGGATATGGAGTCAAAGGACGAGTTCAAATCTTAGCTTTGTCCCTTACTACCTGTGTGACCTTGAGCAAATTTGGGTCTCAGTTTCTTCATCGATAAAATGAATAATTGCACTATCTCCAAGTTCCCTCCCAGCTCTAAATGTGATTCTATGATTCCCAAGCTGGGAAACTTGTGCTCTTGGACTCTCTTTTCTTTATTGGTTACTCTTTACCCTGGACTACCATTTTAGGAAGGGCCCCATTGATGCTTCACCTTAATCTCACCTTGACTTTCTCTGGACTCCACTTCTTTCTCCTTGCCTACCACATTGCTCTTTCTCCAGTACCTGTCTGTCTGTCTATCTGTCTGTCTGTCTGTCTATCTATCTATCTCTGTCTACCTAATTATCTTTATATCCACCATCTGTCTGTCTATCATCTTACCTGTCTGTCTAGATATCTAGCTTTATATCATCTGTCTCTGTCTATCTATAATCTATTTCATCTATCTGTATCTATCTGTCTTTCTGCTGTCTATTTGTCTATCTATCTGTCTGTCTATGATCCCAAGTGTGCACAAAGATGTTTAATATGCATTTAAACTTGATTTTTTTCCAAACAGTTTCAAGTTTTAATGTATGCTGAGATGTAAGTGCCCAGGCTAGTGCTATTTGCTGTGCTAGACTGTTGACATAAAAATCTGAGCTTGATTTTCATGCCCTACATTTTTCTTGTTTCTTTATTCCAGTGCTGGAAAAATAGCCTCTTAATCAACATGAAGAATACATTCAAGTCTCACTTGGCTAGCATTGGCAGGTCCAGAGCAAGTACCAAACCTGGGCAATTTTCCTATTAAGTACTCATTTTAAAATAAAATTGCACAATCTTTTTTTAAAAACATCTTGGGGGGGGTATATCTAAACTTTCTAGCCCTCCAGCCCTCACCAATGGTGTTCCTTCAATTGTAGGGAGGTGTTTGAACTAACATTACTTGCATTTTTTCTTATGCCCCTTCCCACCTTCTGCTAGTGTCTCTTCTGCACAATGAAAAGCTAGTTAGAGTATACAATTATCTTATTACATATAGTATGAGAAGTTAGAAACTAATAATAAACAGGTAGGTGAGGTACAGGTGCGCAATTATATTATATGAAATAGCCTGATAACTTCATTCTTTAATTGGTCTCCTAGTAGGCTGTTACCTTGTTTGTTTCCAGGTCCTTTGGTACAATCTGTTTGCTCCAGTCTTTGGATTCCTTATCACACCTTTTACATCTTCTACTAGGTTGAGTTACAGCTATTTCTCCCTTGGTTCTCCTAGTGAGAAAGCAATGATCTCCCTAGGTTCCAGGTCTACTGCCTCAGTTCTACATCTAAACTTCTCCCTCCACAGTCATTTAAACTCTAACCTTCTAACACTTTCCTGGTTCTTCACACGCAGAACTCTCCCTGAAGTGGTCTCTCCAGTGGCAGGATTCAGCTGGTTCACACAGGTTCAGGAAAACTGGTACCTAATTTTGGTTGAGTTCTACTAACCTGTTGTTAGTGGGGGTGGGGCCTGCCCCCACCACATCAGCAGTGCCTGCGCCTTGGCTCAGTTCCTCGGAGAACCGATTATTAATTTATTTGAACCCCACCACTGGGTCTCTTCCTTTCCTGATGCACCGGCCTGAGCTACTCTCATGGCTGCTCCCCATGCCCAATTCTCAGTTCATCTCATGACTCAGTTTCTCTGAAATACTTGTATCTTAATGAACAATCAAGTTCTCTAAAAAGCTTCTATTATCCTAGTGCTCTCACGGTCTGTACATCTAGGTCTCTGTTGTAAACATATCACTGTATAACTGTTTGTGAAACAATGCGATACAGTAAAGAACATTGGCCGTAATCTTGCTTTTGATGCTTACTACCTGTGTTTCCCTGGGCAAGTCAGTTACCTCGTGGACTTCAGTCCTTCATTTCTAAAAAAAGGAACGTGGTCTAGATGACTTCTGAGACCTATCCTATGTCTACATCTGTGATTCTATGAATAATTATTAATACAACCATTGATCTATTTCTATAAAAACCATAGGCATTTGCATTTTGTTGTTGTTGTTGAGTTGTTTTAGTTGTGTACTACTCTTTTTGACCCTGCTTGCGATTTTCTTGGCAAAGATATCAAAGTGGTTCACTATTTCCTTCTCCAGTTCATTTTACAGATGAGGAAACTGAGGCAAACAGTGTGAAATGACTTGCCCACAGTCACACAGCTAATAAGTGACTAAAACTGGATTTGAACTCAAGAAGATGAGTCTTCCTGATTCTAAACCCAGAGCTCTATCCACTATACAACCTGGCTGCTCTACCTAGCTGTACCTAGCTGATGCATTTGCATTAGACTCTCCTCACTGGTAGAGAGAATGATTACTCTGGCAGCATGGATAACCATTGTCTCCACCAATGAGGGGAGTCTTATGCAAATACTTGGCTTGAGCCCTGGGGTACATATCTAAACCTCAGCTTAATTAGACAATGCTACTCTTACATCCACATATATTTTGTGCAGTAGGGTTGTCATCACACATCACTAGGCCTGCTATTTAGGAATGTAGAATTTTTAAGTAAGAGGTTCACTTTTTGGAAGATTACCTCTAACAGAAGTACTTGGTATTTGAGCATTATTTATTGCGCCTTATTAATGACTGGACTAAAACCAGGAACCTATCCAAAAATAGCTGTTGTTCCTGATGCTCCCTTGTTTCACCAAGATGTCGTAGATATAGTAGGGTTTTTTGTTGTTATTATTGTTGGACAATTGTAATGTTTTTAAAAATTTCAAATATTTTTTCAAATTACATCTAAAAACAATTTTTAACATTTGTTTAACATTCTCTCCTTCCCTCCCTTCCCTCTCAATGAGAAGGCAAGCAATTTAATATCGATTATACAATTCGATATTGGTTAGTCATGGAAAATGTATTTCCATATTAGTCATGTTGTGAAAGAAAACATAGACCAAAAAAAAAAAGATAAAGGAAGTAAAAAAGTATACTTCAATCTGCATTTGGACTCCATTAGTTCTTTCTTTAGAGGTCGATGGCATTTTTCATCATAAGTCCTTCAGAAATGTTTTGGATCATTGTATTGCTGAGAATAGCTAAGTCATTCACAGTTGATCATTGTGCAATATTGCTGAGTCTTTCCAGGTTTTTTTCTGAAAGAATCCTGCTTGTTATTTCTTATAACTCCATTTCCTTACCTATGAAAATTATTTTTTGCTCTGAGCAAGCGGCTATTTTCAAGGTTGGACTCATCACTGAAATTAATGTTATTTACTGTCTAGCCTTTTTTTTGACTTGTTAACTTTATTAGGTAGTAAAAATACAGTTTTTTTTTTGAGGACAGTGCTTAAAATTATCTCAATTCATAATTGGTGTCCTTTTTTCCAGTTTTTTCCACATTTTTATGTGTCTTTTTTTTGAGGGGGAAAGGCAGGGCAATTGGGGTTAAGTGACTTGCCCAAGGTCACAGCTAGTAACTGTGTCAAGTGTCTGAGGTCACATTTGAACTCAAGTCCTCCTGACTACTCACTGCACCACCTAACTGCCCCCACATTTTTATTTAAAGTTTTGAGTTCCAAAACCCTCCTTCCTTCTTTTTCCTCTCCCCCTCCTGAAACAGTATGCAATCATATATATGTGCAATTATGTAAAACATTTCTATATAGGTCATTTTGTACGAGAAGACTCAAACAAAAGAAAAAATGAAAGAAAGTGAAAAATAGCACACATCAGTCTATATTCAAACAATATCAGTTCTTTCTTTGGAGGTAGATAGTATACTTTATCATTAGTCCTTTGGGACTGTCTGGGATCATTGTATTGCTGAGGATAGCTAAGTCATTCATAGTTCTTCATCAAACAATATCACTATTATTGTGTACAACGGTCTCCTGATTCTGTTTACCTCACTCAGCATCAATTCATGGAAGTCTTTCCAAAGATCTCCAAATCGAATTTGGTATGCTTATAGCTACTTAAAGGAAACTAAGCTTCCTTCCCAGGAGACTTTTTCTATTAGTCCTTGTAGGAGTTGAAAACAACAACAACTCTCAATTTGCTGAGATCCTTTCTAACTCTATTATAATGATATAAGCCTATGAATTTAAACCTTGTAACCAATGTTAGTTTGTCTCTGTTAAAAAAGTTAAAAAAAAAAAGTGGGTAAGGAAGGCAACGTTCTACAATGGAAATATGGAAATTGCACTGGATTCTGAGTGATAGGATCTGTCTGCCACTTACTTGTGACCTTGGCCAACTCATGTTAACCACTTTGGGCTTCCATTTTTTTTTTCATCAAATGGGAGAGTTGGATTAGATGGCCTTGAAGGTCCTTTCCAGCTCCAAATCTATAATCTAATGATCCCTCAATCTAATAAGCTTCTTAATTTATATTTTGAAAAATATTTTGAGATTGTTAAATGGAAGAGCATTTTAAAATTATGATGGCCTTTTCCAATTCCAACGACCAAAAACATATCAAATACCCCTTTTTCAACTTTCACACTCTGACCTCACATATTCTTAATAAATCAGCAAAGCAAATTAGTGAAACTCAAAGAAACAATATGCTATAGTGGAAGGCACACTGTATTTGTGGTTAGAAAACATAGATGTGAATTCTGGCCCAGGCACTTGACTGTATACTTACTGCTAATTGCTTAATTTCTCTAAGCCTCGATTTCTTCTCTTGTGAAGTGAAGAGGTTGGATGAAATAACCTCTGGAACCCCTCCTAGTTCAAAATCTGTGATCTTGGGGATTTTATTTTTGAACCATTCAAAACCAGGAAGATATTAAAGAGCCTTTCATTTGTAGTCTTGACATATCTAACCAGCTAACACATCCACAGATGATGCTAATTACTTTGGGATGTCTAATAGTCATAACATTATATGGTCTGTTTTCTACTTCAGGCATGCAATATTTTTGGTGGGAAGATAAAATATGTAGATGGGGATTTCTGACAAGATGAACCCCTTGAGTCAATCTTCCCTGCAGTTAAAATTTCAGAGAAAACTTTGTGGCTAAAAACTAATTTACAGCTTGGCCCATATATCGTATCTTAGAAAAGAAAGGAAAAGATAATAAAAGAAAAGGAACGAGGGACCAAAGAAATGGTGAGGCAGCCTTTGAGCTGGGAATGTTTGTTTATACAGTAGGTGGCAGCAATAACTAAAGTGTTTGCAGGAAAGAACCTTTTCACAGTTTACAGCAAGCAGTGCCTTGACTTTTGAGGAAAACAATTGAGTCCAGCCACGGATCATTAGGACCCCTCTTTCTGCGGAGCTGACCAGGTAGCTATTATCAAACAGTGCTCCTCATTGTATAGATTTCCAAATGTCATTTTCGGGGAGTTGGAAAGGGAGAAAAGAATTTTAGCATTGGGGATTTAGAGCTGGATTGTACCTTAGTGATCATCTCCTCTACTCCATCATTCTATAGCTGAGGAAATTAAGGACCAGCCAGGTAAACTGGCTTATTCAAGATCACAAACGTAGAGTAAATGGGATAATCCGTATTTGAACTTTGGGCCACTAATACCAAATCCTGTGTACTCTTCATTAATCCATTCATCCTCCCCAGAGTCAGCATGACCAATTACTGATCATTTAAATGGAAAGGGAGGCTATCCACTAATGCAAGCAAAGGCGTTGTATGGGACATACAGTCAAGGGCCCAGGGACCTGACTGACTGCAGAATCATACGTATATAACTGCTTAGCTTAATTCAGAAACTCTGTTCTTCCTGAATTAAAAAAAAACCAAACATTTCTCCTTCTATTTGTGGTTAATGTCAGAAGAAAACTATGGTAGACAGAGCTGCCTTGGATCCTTATCACATAGACGTATATTTCCTCTCCTAGGGTGGACTTTTAGCCATATGCTGTTGTAATTAGATATGCCATGTGCAGCTTTCAGGATATTACTTACTTAACCTCAAGTGCCTGAGAGAAAGCTATTAATCACCTCTGTCTGTATGACCTTTGGAGGGGGTAGGTGCATGCTTATGAAATCTTAGTTTGCCTTGACTTGGGTATGCTGCAGAAACTTCCACATGTTAAAAAGTCCAAGTTTGGAAAGTCCTTAATTACTCTTGTGCATGTGTACTAGGGGCTGATTGCTTGAGAGGATATGAACAATGGGGAAAAGGAAACCAATAATATAAGTAATTCTACAGCTAGTGGAAAGCCTAGAAGGATTTGCTTAATGGCAATGGAGAAATGTAAATGACACTGGGTACTTGTAACGAGATCATTTTAATCAATCAATCAGCAAGTAATAAAGGCCCAGACCTGATCTAGGCTCTGTGGGTAACATAAGAGAAATATGGTCAATAAAATTTTATGTAGCACATCAGGTATATCTGGCACTACACTGTGCTGTGGGAGGTACAAAGTTTAGATCAACTTTTGTTTGTTTAATATATACACTTTAGTAGAGAGATAAAACGTGATCACAGATAACTATAATGCACATTTCTCTTCCTCGATTTCATTTTTCCAAGAACCCATGATACAAAGTCCTGCTTTAGTTGAAGTGAAGAAATTGCCTTTGCAGATGAATCCTTTCATTTTCTATTGCCAGATAATGAAAACCCTGCAGCCTAATGTTTTTTCCCTTTTTTAAAAAAAAAACAAACAAACCAAAAAACAAAAAAATTTAGTTACAAGAAAACGAAGTACCAAATTTAATGTCCTATTCTGTTCAATTTGAGTGTCAGAAGATATCTATTACTCTTGCTGCCTTCAGACGGTCTCTGTTCCATTTTAATTTTAAAAAATACTGTGCTTTAATAAATAAGCTACCTCAAGTCCTTTTGAGAGTAGGTGGTAGTATGAACTATTTAATTAAAATGTGTATTTGATATTATCACCTGGTCTCATCTGTTTTTTTCATATTTATATCCTCACTTCAATTGCCAGTGCCTACTTTTTTACAAGTACAGGTTGAGGGGGAAGGTGTGGCTTGACAACCATTTGCATGAAAAAGATCCAGGGGATTTGGGGGGACTGGGAATTCAATAAGATTGAAAAGTGTGACACAGCCAAAAAGGTTAATTGATCTTATCCTGCTTACTTGTCCAGAATGAGGCATGTGAGACAAACTATTTTCTGCCACCATTAATGGCAATTTTGGGACTTGGAGAGAATTTCATAAAAGAATCAGAAGCAATAGGCCTTGAAAACAGCATGTGTTAACTCTCACAAGGTTGGGTTCAAGTCCTAAAATGAAACACCTAAAGAAGGGAATACAGAGGATGGGGGTGGGGAATAAGGGAAAGATTACAATAAGGAAGTACCTTGGACCTCAAAGGGGCTGGCCTTCAGGTCACAGAAGGAGGAGGGAAGAGGGAGGGATCATCAATGGTTCCTTGTAAAAAGCCACTCTCAGACTCAGCATCCAAATGGATCCAGCTTTTCTGTCCCTCATCTTAGGCAGTTTGGGTTATGTGGATTGCAATCTCCTCCACACAGAGGCAGCTCTCTTCGAGGCAGGCGGAGGTCTTGGTTTCCTATTCCTAATGTTACAGGCAGGGAAGACACTAGGTACTGGGCAGGAAAGGCCTGGCTCAATAAAACAGAGGATACCACTATGAGGTATAGGTGCTTCCACAAAGGGACAAGAAAATGGCAGGAAATAGAGGCCTGAGTAGTGTCCATGGCAGAAGGAGCTTTCCAAAATGAGCTTCAGGAGTCATCAGCTCCACTATAAAATTATCGTTATTTTAGCACCATCACATCTAGTCAGATCACATACTTGGAGTATTGTTTTCATTTGTGGCTAACACTGTATAGAAAGGGAATCAGACAACCTGAAGGCTGTCCTGGACAGGGTGACCAGGATAATGAGGAAATTGAGACCATTTTAGAAGAACATCAGCTGGAGAAATTGGAGATGTTCAGCTTGGAGAAGAGAAAACCTAAAGGGGGGCAGGATATGATAGTTGTCGAAATATTTGAAGGGCTGTCACATGGAAGAAATTAGACTTATACTGCTTGGTCCCAAAGGATAAAACTAGGATCAATGGGAAGAAGTTGCAGAGAGGTAGATTCAGTAAAATTTAAGGATAAACTTAATTTAAAAATTAGACATATCCAAAAGTGGACTTGGCTGTCTTGGAAGGTGTTCAGGTAGATGTTGGAGGATCACATGCTGGAAATGTACTGGGTATCCCTATTCAGCCATAGGTTGAATTAGATGACCTCTGAATTCCGAGATTCTATGAGTGTGGAGTCTCCCTACTCTCTCTGCATCTGCCTCAGGTCTCCTCAGGGACTTCTTTGCAAAGAGAGTTTTAATCGCTAACTGTTGGCAACCTTGGGCAGCTGTTGATCTGGTAATCCTGATTTCAAAAATACAAGACTATCATTAATGGTATCAATTAGGCATGGGAATAAGTTAGGTGCTTTGGAGAACACATTGGCTATTTCAGTACCAAATAGGGTGGGACCATCTTAGGCTCTAAGACTTAGAGGATGATTGAGTATTTACTTACCTGTGAGGGAAACTCTACGTTTCTCTTGGATGAGAGGTGTTCATGATCAGAAGGGCTCAGGTGAATGGTGTATGTGTGTGTGTGTGTGCATGCGCGCGTGCGCACGTGTGTGTTTTCTCATTCTCTTGGTTTCTAGCACCAACTCTGGAAAGCTGGACAAATGTATGCATAATACCTCCCAGTATACTGAGTTTGACTTTCTACTAGCAAGCACCTGCAAGCATGCAGTTCAAAATATCAATCAAACATCAAGCATTTATCAATCACCTACTGTGTGCCAAACCCTACATTAAGTACTGGGGACACAAAACAATGAAATAATCTCTGCTCTCAAGGAGAAAACTGTTGATAAGAGGAAAAGAAAACAGAGACCTTTGAGTAAGTACACATACACACACCCACACACACACACACACAAATAGGTGTGTGCACATGAGATATGAATGTTCACATGTGATGACTAAATCTTTCTTGAGGGTGGCATGGACAGTTATCTCTGGTATCTGACTCACTCTTCTCCAGGTAAGGCTGTAGTTTCCCCTTTGAAGGAAGCAGGTTGTAGCTGGGAGCTGGGTCCTTCCCTCCATTATCTCTAATAGAAGAAATGGATAATAATACTAAGAACCATAACAGTAATAGCATCTATATAGCACTTTAAGATTTGCAAAGAGTTTTGCACGCATTATCTCTTTTGATCTAGAATCTCATTTGATTAGAATTATATCTGTTTCCCTCAAATATTGCCGATCTAAGGATACAATAGGTTGGGAACAAAAGTCACTTCCCTGGTTTCTCTTAAGGCAAGAGGGGAGCCCAAACTTATACCCACTGGCTTGGCCCTTTCCCACCAAATGCTGGTTATGCAAAACACCACCCCAAATAATGAATAGCAAGTAAACTTTTCATTTACTCAAGCAAACAGCAAATAGAAATCAGAAAAGTTATATAGTTTACAGGGCTGTCCAACCTTAGGTTTTTAATTGAAACAATAGACAATATATTTTGATTTGCCATTTTAGTGAGAGCTCTGGGGTAGCTCAGCTTTGTTTACTAAAGCATTTATGTAAATTTCTATGCTTGTAGGCAGGCTGCATAAATCACAGGTGGGGCCACATTTTGGACAGCGCTGGATTAGAATATAGCAGAAAATACATGAGTTAGTCAAGGAACTTTTTATATGGGAGCAAGATGAGGTTTCAGCCTATCCAAAATAGAGGCCCTCATCTCCCCCAAGGAGAAAAGCTCTGAAGATTCTAAGAGGCAAGCTAGAAATCAGGGCATGGGTAGGAGGTGGCTTCCTCTGTGTCTGCTGCTTCCAGAGTCTCTCTCTCTCCAGTCACATCTCTCCCAAAGAGTGTGAGGAACCTGAATGTCTCTCTCTCTAGAACTCCGGACCCTTGATGCATGTCCACTGTCGCATCAGCATTCTCTCCATCAGAGAGGAGTTAGTCTCCATATATGCAGCACATAGCACAGTGCTTCCCTTTCTCCACCCAGCTTGTCTGGGAGCTGTATATATGTCTGCATACAGACATAACAGTATATATATATATACACACACACACATATATATACATATATATGTATATGTATATATTATTAAATATCAATAATAAATATTACATATATAAAACACAGCTCCTAGACAAGTTTGGTGGGAAAAGGGGATTTATGTGAATATGTGTGTGTATGTATATGTACATATATATACACATACTCATGTATACATGTATTTATGACCCTAATGCATATATGTATATGTGTGTATATATTTTAGGCTTTTATACATAATATATACTATATTATAATATATAATATATAATATAATTATATATATATATATATATATCCCTAAAATCACTTGCTATTCTGAATAGAAGGATTTTACCAGCGGAGGTTCTTCCTGCCTGTCACATCCAGTTCCTGTCTTGGCTTTAGCAAAAGGAGAAGAAAGGAGAAAGCAAGTCTCTAGAATTCCCTAATATTTTGATTCCATCTCCCAAGGACAGAATTTAAGTGTTCTTTTTGTTGGATCCTACCATTTTCCTCTACTTCCTTTTCTTCTCAAGTCTCTCAGTTACCATTTATCGACTGCCCACCATCACCATGCATACCTGCAGATGATAACATTTTTTATTCTCCTGTAGTCACTCAAATGGAAAAGGGGAAGGAGGAAGGGCAAAAGATCCAAGGATGAACTATGTGTGTTTGAGGCATAATTTCAGAAGGGGGAGGGAGCAACAGTCACCTCTGCCATCCCCTGGAAACTTTGCCTAGCAATGTAAAATCACGGGACTTTGTCCAACTTGCTTTGTGGAGATTGTCTGACCCTAGTGTAAACTAGTAAATTATATTTATAGTATATTGAATCAGGCCAAAGGCTCTAGTTAGGATGGGGGAAAGAGCGTTTTGCTGATAAAGATGGATCTTACTTGAAAATCCAACATAAGTATGAAAATCTCAACTTAAAAAAAATGATCTTACAAAAAATGATTCCTTTTTTTTCTTTATCGCTTATGACTTGTTCCTGTCCACTTACTGTGTGTAGTGAAGAGAGAAGCCTTTTAACTGGTTGGTAAGTGAGAACTGAACGAGTATGCGGAAGGCATTAACCAACCAAATTGATGATTTCTCTCCCTGGCTCCATTCCAGTATGGGAGAGTCTTCAGGCCCTCTGTGGAGCCTTTTAGGCAAGCCTGGGTCAGAGGAGGGGGCAGCTTCCTGTTTGTGTCATCTTCCCTTTGGTTCAGGGCCTCAAAAAGACCAGGAACTAGAAATTCATACCAGAGTTTGCCAGCAACTGAGCCCAGGAAAGAGTGAGGCCCCGAGGAGTGATTTATAGGACTTGGCCAAGATGTGGATTGCCCAGGGTGCCGACACTCTTGTCCTACAGCAAGAGAACAACTCGTCCAGCAGCTAGGTCCCATTTAGAAGTGAACTTGGAGGGGCAAATGCTTTATTGTTGTTGAGTCATTGGCCCCATGTGGGGTTTGGGTTTTCTTGGCAAAGAGATTAGAGTCATTTGCCATTTCCTTCTCCAGCTCATTTTACAGATGAGAAACTGAGGCAAACAGGGTTAAGTGATTTGCCCAGGGTCACACAGCTAGTAAGTGTCTGAGGCCAGATAAGAACTCAGGAAGGTGAGTATTCCTTATTCCCAGCCCAGTTTATTCCTTATTCCCAGCTCTATCAACTGCACCACCCAGCTGCTGTTTTAAGTTTTGACTCTACTCTTGCAAGAGTTTGCAAGGTGGACGTGTTCATATTTCTGTTCCTGCTGTGTCTTCTCAGTAAATATCCCTTTGCAAAAGCTAATTGGTATTAATTGCTTAACACGGATATAGAGGAGATAACTAGTTAAGTTGATACAGTGTTAATCAATCTATCAATGATATAAGGGTGATACTTTTAGCTGGCAATTGATATTGGGGAAGCACAATGGAATGGGGATATGGGCCAATAGCACTGGAATACCACTACTTCTCAAGGGTACCCCAATAGCCCTGAGGGGGAAGACGTAGTTGCCCTCTGTGGGCTTCTCCTTGCTCTGGGAGTTGGGATAAGGAGCCTGGTAATTTGGGGTTCCACGGGCTACACTCGAATGAACGATTCAGACACTACCCTGAGGTATATGATCTTTCCCTTCAGACATCAGCGACCTTGGATAGTGTACACAGGGTAAAGGACTTGATGTGGAAATTCCGGATGTAGATTCAAACACACATATATATACACACAGATATACGCAAGCCCCACATGACTTTCTGGAAGGTGCGGTTTCTAGGTCGGGCTACCTGTATGAAAGTTAAATATAGATTTTCACGGAGGCCATTTGTCATTGCCAAACCCACTATTGCACATTTTGCCCCCAAAAGTCAGTGCTTTCCGTTTAATGGTGCCAAGAAAAATGGAGGCGCCTCAAGGAGTAAAAAGTGAAAGGTTGTTTAGCTTTCTAAATCCAGAGCCCATTTTAATCTGCTGCAGGTTTTATTTACCTTTGCTCTTTGGCCTCAGTTTCAGGTACACTGAAACCAATGTCAATGTACACATGAAACAGAGGCACGTGTTCACATTGAGCTCCCTGTTCACAAAACAGCCTGTCTACCCGAGGCCAAACACTCAACACCAGGTTGCTTAAAAAGGCCAGCTGCCTCCAAACTTAATATTTTAATGACGGGTTCACCTGTTCTGAAGCTGCCTCAGAAAGCACTGCAAAGGTGAGAAGAGAAAGTTTATTCTTCCCACCTCTTAAACTTGGCCTCTCAGGAACTTGCCCTTTGGGAAAATGAATTTAATTATAGCATTGTCTGTTCTTCTCTCCCTCTGCTCCTCAATCAGGAAAGGGGGAGTGGTTTCATGACAGTTGAATCAGGCCCTGAAAGGGGTTGGCAGTCTCTGTTTCTGCATGGAGAGAAGAGGGGCCGGGGGTGGAGTGGGATGGGGGGGGAATCAGGAACCTCCAGTTAGAAAAATATTATTGAGGTGGGGAGAGAGAAAGCCTTGGGTGTCACAGGCGGGGGTGTATGATAGCACTTCCCTGAGAAAAGAAACATGGAATCCCAGAGTTAGAAATCATCTAGTCCAACCTGTATCTGGACAAGAATTTCCTCTCAGGGCTCTACATTTCACTTGAGAGGAGCTCTAATGCGCAGCTAGGTGGTACTGCCAATACAATGCCAGGCCTGGGGTCTGGAAAACTTCTCTTTGTGAGTTTAAATCTGGCTTCAGACACTAGCTGTGTGACCCTGGGCAAGTCGCTTCACCCTGTTTACCTCAGTTTCCTCATCTATAAAATGAGCTGAAGAAAGAAATGGCAAACCACTCCAGTATCTTTGCCAAGAAAATCCTAAACAGGGTCATGAAGGGTGGGATGCAACTGAACGACAGCAACAAAACTATTGAGAAAATTTTCCTTCTATCAGGTCTAAATCTGCCTTTATGCACCTCCCACTCCAGGTTCTTCCCAATAGAACCAAACAGAATAAATGGAATCTACCTTCCATATGACAACTCCTCTGATACCTGATGGTAGCTATCATATCTTCCCAAAGTCTGCCCTTTTCCAGGTGAAGCATTCTTAAATGGCATGATTGTGATGTCCCTCACCATCCGGGATGTTTTCCTAGCTTATCAATGTCCTTCTTAAAATGTGGGGCTCAGAACTGAAAATGACATTCCAGATGTGGACCAGGCGGGGCAAAGAGCATCAGGATCACCACTGTCCTAGACCTTTCAATGCAGCCTAAGACTATGGTAGCTTTGGGAGGTAGCTAGGTTAGTGGAGTGAACCTGCAGCTGGGGAGATCTTGGTTCAAATGTTGTCGCAGACACTAGCTAAGTGACCCTGGGCAAGTCACTTAACCTCTGTTTGCCTCAGTTTCCCCATCTGTAAAAAGGAGATGATAATAGCACCTACCTCCCAGGGTTATCATGAAGATCAAATGAAATAATAATTATACATGAAGATCAAATGAAATAATAATTATACAGCGTAGTGCCTGGCACATAAAAATGTTAGGTATTATAACACTAGCTTTATAAATGTTAGCAACTGTTTTTCTTATTATTATTATCATGAGAGGTTAAGACAACTCTGTGAAACTGCTGAGATAGCTTTTATTTCACATTCTCTTCAAATAGGAAGTGTGTAAACAACTTACAAGGCTCAGGTCTCCTGGCAACTTGGACACAGCTCTCCAGGTTACTGGTGGTCATCTTCTCCTCAGACTAGTGTGTGGTTATAAGGAAAAGATTAGTTTACATCCCAAGCCCAAAGAGGGGCAATGCCAAAAAATGTTCAAATTACTGAACAATTGTTCCCATTTCACATGCCAGCAAGGTTATGCTTAAGATTCTGCAAGCTAGGCTTCAGCAATATGTGAACTAAGAATTACCAGAAGAGCAGGCTGGTTTTTGAAGAGGCAGAGGAACTAGAGACCAAATTGCCAATATTGGCTGGATTATGGAGAAATCAAAAAAGTTCCAGAAAACATGTACTTCTGCTTCATTGACTGCTCTAAAGCCTCTGATTGTGTGGATGACAACAAAGTGTGACAAGTACTCAAAGAGATAAGAGTACTAGATCATCTTACTTGTCTCCTGAGAAACCTGTATGCGGGTCAAGGAGCAACAGTTAGAATTAAACATGGAACAACTGATTGGTTTAAGATTGGAAAAGGAGTATGAGGAGGCTTTATATTGTCACCTTATTTAATTTATATGCAGAGTACAATGTGCAAAATGTCGGGCTAGATGAATCAAAAGCCAGAATTATGGTTGCTGGGAGAAATATCAACAATATAGGCAAATGATACCAGATGATCAGATATGAAGGTGATACCACTCTGATGGCAGAAAGTAAAGAAGAATTAAGAAGCCTCTTGATGAGAGTGAAAGAAGAGAGTGTAAAAGCTGGCTTGAAGCTTAACATTTGAAAAAAAAATTAAGACTCTGGCAACTGGTCCCATCACTTCTTGGCAGATAGAGGGAGAAATAATAGAAACAGTATCAGATTTTATATTCTTGGGCCCAAAGATCAATGCAGGCAGCAACTATAGCCATAAAATTAAAAGATGCTTGCTCCTTGGAAGGAAAACTATGGCAAGTCTGGATAGCATACTAAAAAGCACTCTAAAATCACCTTACCAACAAAGGTCTGCATAGTTAAACCTATGGTTTTTCCAGTAGTAATGTATGTTTGTGAGAGTTGGACTATAAGGAAAACTGCAGAATTGACCACGGAATTGACACTTTTGAATTATGGTGTTGGAGAAGACTTTTGAGACTCCCTTGGACAACAAGGAGATTAAATCAGTTGATACTTAAAGAAATTAATTCAAACTACTCATTGGGAGGACAAATACTAATACTAATACAAATACTAAAGCTGAAGCTTAAATACTTGGGTCACATATTGAGAAGACAAGACTCTTGATGTTGGGAAAGTCTGAAGGCAAAAGGAAAAGGGGCCGGCAGAGGATGACATGAATAGGTAGTGTGACGGAAGCAACAACTGTGAGCTTGAACAGACTTCAGGAAATAGTGGAGAATAGAAGGGCTTGGTGTGCTATGTATGGTCCATGGGGTCACAAAGAGTCAGATATGACCGAACAACTGAACAACAACAACAAATAGGCATCGTCTCCTGCTGAGTAATTGGCCCGTGACTCTGGACCTCTCAAGCTCGAGGTAAATGCTGCCAAAACTAGAAATGTC
Organism: Phalanger gymnotis; assembly: GCA_028646595.1. NCBI lineage: Eukaryota > Metazoa > Chordata > Mammalia > Diprotodontia > Phalangeridae > Phalanger > Phalanger gymnotis. The sequence goes on along the minus strand of CM053624.1, from coordinate 113,696,584 downwards.
TATTTCAGGGGTGGGGAACCTGTGGCCTTCTAGATCCTCTGGTGCAGCCTTTTGACCGTCTAAGTTTTACAGAACAAACCCTTTTATTAAGGGGATTTTTTTCTGTGAAGTTTGGATTCAGTCAAATGGCCACACTTGAGGACCTAGGCCAGAGGTTCCCCACTCTGATCTGTTTCTTGGAGTTGCTGTTTGCTTGCCTGTGCTCAGAGTGGGAAGGAGAAAGACAGAAGGAGGCAGAGACCAATGACTCAGGCTCACCCAGGTTCTTGCTGTCATGTGATTTCAGCTGCCGCTGCTGCTGGGTGCTGGAGGAAAGGGGATTTCTCTCCCTCTTGATGGAAGTCCAGTGGAGAGAAAGCTACAGATGAGACTCCAAAGAGCCAGAACTATTTCTCTTCAGCTCTTTTTATAGACCAAAAAATGGTATCAGAAAGACCTCGCTTCAAATAGTCACTTCTGATAGAGACCATCTAAGTAACTCTAGACAAGTCACTTAATCCCTCAGTGTCCCAGGCAACTCTCTAAGATTATGTGTTGCAGAACAGGCGCCAATACATATCAGTGAAGGAAGTTTCCACATTGGTACTTCCCTGTTATGATGAAAGCGCAGGTTTGGACTAAACTCCTCCCCCCCAACCAAAAAAAGTTTTACACACACACATGTGCACGCATACACACACAAACATATATTCCAGACCTGTACTTTTACCATATATATATAGTAGATATGTATTCATATCATAGATATATACATATATATATACACATATATATGTATGATTTTTTTGTCATTACTCTACTGACCAACCAGCCTTACTTCAACTGTCCTAAGGCATTTTAATCAAAATGACTAATCATTCCACTTATTTTTATTTGAATCTTCTTTTATAAGTAACATTGGCCCAATACTATAAATATGAATTATTATAATAAATTATATTGTACAATGCTTTGAATATTTCACAGTTATCATCCCCTTTGAGTCTCACTAGATTTGACCCTTTAAATAAGTCAGGATGGTCCTGACATTTCCATTTGACATATGAGGAAACTGAGGCACAGAGAAGCTAAATTGGCTTGCTGAATTCAGGTCACAGAGTAAATTATGAGCTATTTACTTTACAATCTAGCCAGCTCATGACTTTTACTCTGGTGCCTTTTCTACCGAGACATGAGGGTGACTTGTCTTTTTTCTGCCTCCAGGTTGACTTTTATCAGTAGACTTTTTCTCATGGAAGAACTATACTTTATCTGGTGTTTTTCTTAACCAAAGAAAAGCTCTGTATGGTTTAGTAAGTCAGTGCCTTCAGGGGAGCTCCTGACTGGGTTTCTTTTGCTTTTTCTAGACAAAGGAGCTTTTCTGCCTCATGTCAGCTTGATGTGATATTTGCCCTGCTCTGGAGGTAAATGATGGAACCTCTGGCCCACATCGTACAAATTCTCCAGTCAGGCTAATTAAAATGCTGAGTCTTGACCACATGATGAATATACATTCAGTCTTATAGCCAAATCTTTTTAAGAAAAACATTTCCATTAGAGGAAACATGTACAGAGAGTCTGTACAATCATGTACATGTTTCTCTATGGAGGAGAAAATATCAACAAATTTTAAATGTTGTGATTTAAGATGGTGTTTCTTTAATAACTCAAATTAAGTCAAAAAATATTTGATTCTCTTCTAACTGCTGAGTGCTAGAGGCTGTTAGTAATGAAGAACTTATACTTTGGCACTGAGGTCTTTCTTTCTCTTTCCTTCTTCTTTTCTTTCCTCCTTTTTCTTTCTTTTCTTTTTCTCTCTCTTTCTTTCTTTTCTCTCTCGCTCTCTCTCTCTCTCTTTGGTTGTGGGACTGTTATTTTCTCTTCCAGTCTTTAATGCCAATTACTATCTGACACAGGACTCCTTCAGCCCAATCACAATCTACCAATGGAGCTGATACGCTGAAATGGGAGTCTGGGGACTTGGGTTTGAATATTGTTTCTGTTACTTCTTATCTATGTGACCTTGGATAAGTCATGTATAGTCTCTGGGCCTCAGTTTCTCCATCTGTAAAATCATAGGGCTAGATTAGGCAACCTTAGCTCTAAACCCGTGATCCTGGGATCTTGAAATTTTAATTGTCTGAGCTGCAAGCTGGTTGCTACCACCCCAATGTGCCTTTTTCCATAGCCTAAAGGATTTAGTTAAAGGGAAAAGCATGTGACTGAGAGCTGCTCTGTGTCCTCTCAAGTTTACCTCCCTAAAATTCACCCCATCAGCAACCCTCTCCAGGATTTTATAAGACAATAAGGTAGGACCGTAGATCTAGAGAAGCCTCCTTCTTAGATTTTTACAGATGATGAAACCAAAGCCAAGGGAGTTTAAGTGACTTGCCTGAAATCATGCACTCACTAAATGACTGTCCCAACAGCCCTGTGCAATAAGTACTGTTATTATTCCCATTTTTACAGATGAGGAAACAGGTTGAAAGAGATTAAGTGACTTGCCCAGGATCACACAGTGAGTAAATGATTAAGGCAGGATTTGAACTCAGGTCTTCAAGACCCCCAAAGCCTGTGCTCTTATCCACTGTGCCACCTAGTTGCCAATTAATTCTATAACCTTGAGTAAGTCGTTTCATCATCTAGACCTCCGTTTTCTCATCTGTAAAATGAGAGAATTGGAATCATAGCAACTTAGCAGTTAGACCTGGAAGAGATTGCAAATTTTTAAATTTAATTTTAATTTAAAAAATTAATTTTTAATTTTCGATTGAAGAACCATAGGCCAAAGACCAAAGACACAAAGGGAGTAACAGAATTAGAATTGAAAGCCAAGTCCTCTGACCCCAAATCCACTACCCCATTCTTTATTCTAATCAGGGATATTGAAGGCTATGATCTTAATTCCTATAACTCTGTTATTCTAGGGAATTCCAAAGTAGCACTTCATTAGAAAAAATATTAGGCATCCCCAGTTTAACATATATTTACAATTATACCTCAACACTTTATATTATTAAAACACAGAGATTGCAACCTTCAATTTGTCCTGGTCAGAGAAAACCAACATAGAGGTTCTTTAAGTTACATTAACTTCCCCACAGTTCCCACCCTACATAATAAATTATCCATTTAAATAGCTCCATTAGAAATCCAGAGCATGACATTTGAGTAAAAGAAGAATGAACAAATGGTACTATCAGAATTTTATCTAATGAGTCTCAAGAGTGTTTACATAAATAACATTGGCATGACACGAACCTCTAAGTCATGATTTGCCTAATGCAAAAGAGGAAATACAAGTTTCAAAGCACAGACCACTGAAACCCACAAAATCACTCTTGGTGATACTAGGAGAATGTGGAATTCCAGAAAGCCAGAGATAATTACACCAGAGCAGACCTCATCAATTTTTACAACCCAGAAGTGACATCGAGATTTTAAATCCCCTTCTCAGTAACTAAGCTGCCTCTACTCTAGCCCTTTCTTGAAATTGACCAGTTATATATCTAAAATTTGAGGGGTAGGGTAAGTTTTTGGATATTAGTGGTCAAAAAAGAACAACCATATTAACTCACTGATAAAGTTGGCAGAGAAATTATGTGGATTTCCCAGGCAAACTGTTATAGAGTGGGGGATGGGTCAGGAAAACTAGACTAAATGATTTCCTTTTCTGCTCCCTGGGAATGAGTCTGTCTCTTCTTCTCAGTTATAATCCAAGGAAGTTTGACTGAGCCGAGTTTGTTCTTTGAGACTAAGTATAAAAGGTAAACCCAAGGGCTTTAGCATGGAAAGTTATGAGCAGTGAGAAGAAATGTGGAAGATGCAGTGATTTTCTCATATAAGTGGGCCCTACTTTAAGTAAACACAATTCTTGATATTTAAGCTTTACATACCCTAAGTTAAGGCATGGGTATTTACTTTATAAATAATAAAATTAATTTAAGGTTGAAAACCCTCAAGTGTGTTTAAAATACACTTCATACATACTTTTCTAGGAAACTTTCTCATCCTCCACCCTTCTCCACTTGAATTTTTCTCACAAAACAAAACCAGTTTTTCTTCCTAAGTGATTTTGTTAAAGATAACTCAAACAATCTCCTTGGACAAATAGTTCTTTGGAGGTAGTCTTTCTATTCAGGACTGGTTTCGGGCAAAACATTGGAGTAAGTGAAATTTTTTTTAAGATCTTATTTTTTTTTCCCCAATTATATGTAAAAACAATTTTAACATTTTTTTTTTTGTGTTTTGAGTGCCTAATTCTCTCCCTCCCTCTTCTCTCCCCTCCTATTGAGCAGGCAAGGAATTTGATATAGGTTATACATGTATAGTCATACAAAACATATATCCATGTAAGTCATGCTGTAAAAGAAAATGGACAAAAAACCCCCTAAGAAAAATAAAGTGAAAAAAAAAATCTTTGATTTGTGTTCAGGCTCCACCAGTTCTTTCTCTGGAGATGGACAGTACCTTTCATTTTAAGTCCTTCAGAATTGTCTTGGATCAGTGTATTGCTGAGAATAGCTAAATTATTCACAGTAGGTCATCATACAATATTGCTGTTACTGTTTACAAAGTTCTGGTTCTGCTCACTTCACTTTGCATCAGTTCATGTAAGTCTTTCCAGATTTTTCTGAGAGCACCCTGCTCATCATTTCTTATAGCACAATAGTATTCCATCACAATCACATACAACAACTTGTTTAGACTTTTCCCAATTGATGGACATCCACTCAATTGTTGAAGTTGGTTTCTGAAGATCTTGGCTTCTTCTTGGAGTATTTCTGATATGGCTTTTGTGAACTTGGTGATGGGGGAAGGGGGGGTGGGTTGAATTTGGTTTTGGATAGAATTTCTTCTTTTTTCAAGGGTGCGACTATGATGTTTTTGGTGAATATTTCCTCCTTCTTCCTTGGAAGAAGAAATGATTACTCAATGTTACGTTGGGAGGTGGGTAGAATGTCAGAGCCCTCCGGTAACCATAAAGCTTCCTGAATGGTTGAACGAGGTCGGGCCCAAACATACATTGTCAAATGACAATGGTTGGTTTAGAACAACCAGGTGGGCCAAACCCAGTTTGGTGGTGGTAATGATAGTCCCACATCAAAGAAAATAATGATTGATGAATATTGGCTTAAAGGAAGGTAAATATAGCTAAAATTCCACTATAGCATTTAGTAATGAATCACAGATAGGATACCCTCTTCTTAAAGGTTTCAACCCATGGAAGCTGGCAGAGTGTACAAGAGGAGGCAGATTCAAAATCAAAAGTTTGCCCCACTACCCTTTGGAATACAGCATTCTTGGGCCTATGACTGAACGTGAGAAGAAGCGGGAAGCAATGTGTATGACTAAGATGAAAGAGAATGACTTTGTCTCCTCAACAAGGAAGGACCATTGGAGAATGCACAAGTTGTCACTGCTAATATCACTCAGACTAAAGTGGCCATGCCATTTACAAAACATATTAAACTAGTAATCATCATGGAAGACCAGAAAAAAACATATCTATTCCCCTAGTTCATTGTTTCTCCAACTTAAGATGGTTGGATACTCCCCAGAGAAGTCAGAGAAATCAGTCGATAAATGCTCAAGTGCCTCCTATGTGCCAGGATTCCTGCCCTTAAGAAGCTTACAATCTAAATGGGGAGATGACAAACTAACAACTATGTACTAATTAGTTATATACAGAATGAACAGGAAATAAGAGAAGGAAGGCACTAGAATTAAGAGCGGATGAGAAAGGCTTCCTGTAGAAAGTGAGAAATCACAGAATAAAGGGGTTGCAGAGCTATTTGATGGTGCTTAACTATGGAATTATTGTAGCTCTGGGGTGGGGTTTTTAACCTTTTGATGTGTCTGTGCACCTCTCTGGCAATCTGATGAAGCTTCTGGATTCCTCAGAATAATGCTTTCAAATGAATAAAAAAATTACAGATGATAACAAAGATAAATTCATAATCTACCAAAACCTATCCATGGATCTCCTAAGGCTAAGAACCATTGCTTTAAAATCATAGAATTGAGAGGTCATATAGTTGAACTTTCTCCTGTCATGAGTAAACTGAGGCTGATAGAGGTTAAAATGAATTACCACACATCACACAGTTGATGGCAAAATCTGGGACTAGAACCCAGGTCTTCCAGTTCCCAATATAGTGCTTTAATTCAGAAGAGGAAATGGAAGTTCCAAAGTGCAGACCACTGAGACCCTCAAAGTTACTCCTGGTAATACTAGGAGAGACTGGAATTCCAGAGAGCCATTTCTAAAAGGAGAGAAATTTTATAAAATAAGTCCACATTGGGTATACTAATAGGAATGATTGACTTCTTTTCAAGCTTTTAAAATCATCTGTGATAGAAAGGAGTGTAAACAGCTCTTTGGTGGAGTGGAACTTAAAACACCATTAAACCAGCTGTGGGCTTTCTTGTTTTGTGAAGGGACAATGTGTGTTACAGGTGCAAAGGACAGCTTTAGGATGAAAGTGTCTTAGAGCCAGTGCTCTTGGTATTTTTAGAGCATCTGCTATTATCATTTCTGGGCACATTTTCAAGAATGCAATTTAAGCCCTAGGACAATACAGAGTGAAAGGAAATCTCTTCTCTTATGTCATGGACCTCAAGCCATTCTGAGCCTAAATGACTGTTTAAAGGCAGGGCAAAACAGAAACTTGGCTTTCACTCCTAAGTGGCAGGTCCAGGCCTTGCCTGCTTCCCCGTTTCCCATATATCCCTCCATAATAAAGATACTGAAGCATAATTCTTAAGACTTCTGTGAGTTGTGCTTCCTGCAAAGCAGGGGTCCTTAATCTATTTTATGTTATGGACCCCTTTGGTAGTCTAGTGCCAAAACAATAATGGTTTTAAATGCATAAAATAAAATAAGTAAAATACATAGGACCACAAAGGAAACCACTTACATTGAAATAGTTAGCAAAATATTAAAAGAAATGTTTGTAGACCCCAGGTTAAGCACTCCTGTTGTAACATATCCAGGACTCTGCTGGAGCTGACGACACATTCTCTTTTCTACCTACTTAACTTGTATGATGGTTCAAAATACAGTAACATACTGCCCACACATCAAAGAAAGTAATATATCACTGCAGGCAGAAATGCTTTCCCTGGAGAAAGATAAGATGATTGAACACAGACAACTGATATGTCTCCCACCTATCTCTTACTAGGGCATAATAACTAACGTGCACTAGATAATCTCTTTATGTATTATAAGAACCAACCTTGGGCTGGCCAGAACAAGACCTAGGTGAGATAATCTTCACTGTCTCCATCAAGAAATAGGGAAGCCAGGCTGTTTTGGGGGCTGTCCATCACCTGAACTCTGCTGACTTGGGAGTGGCAGTAGCTTGAATACACTTATGTGCTCATCAGGGGATTAAAACAACTTTTGAATGTTGCTCATTCAGGATGTACAGGGTTCCTTTACAACTTTTCCATCCCAGCTGCTACTAACTTTGCTATTTATTTATTATTGTCTGTGATTACCTGTTATAGCCAAATTTCAGGACATCCACCAATGAACTGAGAGAGCCTTTAAGTCTGAGCAGTCAGGGAGCTCTGAACATACAGCCACTCAGAATCTTGACCAGAGAATTACAACATCTTTCTCATAAGCAAACCCCCAAAGCAAAAACTCACCTCTCAGAATATATACTCTTTCAGCTAATGGGCTCAGTGCCTAATTAGAAATTAACAAATGTTGTGTAAGCCTTCCTCCAAGCAATCAAGCTTCCCTTAAAGGGCTCCGCATGAGGGGACCCTATTGAGGGGCGGAGAAGATCTTATTCCCCATTAACCTTACAGACTACAAGTACTTCACTAGATCCCCTACACCACCTAGTTGGAAAAGAAATCACAAAAGAGCATCTGGGTGGGTAGGTGTGGAGAGAGAAAGAGGAAAGCATACACCGGAGGGTTGTTGGAGTCAGTTCTGACAGGTCCTCAAGAATCAGTTGTGTTGTGGTATGTGATTGTAATGGAATGTTGCTGTGCTATAAGAAATCAAGAGCTGGTTAATTTTAGAAAAACGTGGAAAGATTTGCATGAAATAATGAAGAGTCAAATGAGTAGAACCAAGAGAATGTTGTACACAATAACAGCAATATGGTTCTAAGAACAACTCTAGGGAAATCAGGGACTTCCCTAAAGTTCTTCCACAGGACCCTCCAAACACCTATAACAATGGCTCTGAACAAATTCTAGACCTGCAGAACCCAGGAAATAGCAATGAGAAGCAGGGCTCCAGCCCAGGACAGCCTAGATGGTTGCTGGGTAAGGTCTATCACACGGAGCTGAGCGTGGAGCAGAGCCCAGAGTGGTGCTGCACAGACCAACCAGACCAGGAGCTGGGCAGAACAGGGAATAGCGCCCTGAATCAGTGAGCTGTGGCAGTTACCAGACTTCTCAACACACAAACACCAGAGACAAAAGAGAAGGTTAGTGGGAAAAACTGCAGGGACTGAGTGAAAGGAGTTCACAGTTGGCCACCACCCCAGGGGGCGATGGAGGTAGTACAGCTCTCAGACTGCTTCCAGAACTACAGCTGCAGCTGCTTCCAGCCCCAGGCCCACCTGGTGGGAGGAATTAAGTGGCAGATCAGAGCAGAAGTGCAGAGCCTGCTTAGATCTGAGTCACGGTCTGGGTTGGCGGTTCTTGGGGGAGGAGTAGCACTGGTGTGGCAGAGCTTGCTGTGTAGAAATAGCTCTGAAAACAACAGCACAACCCCTCAAGCTTGGGACAAAGTACTCTCTACTCTACAAGCAGTCATACCCTCACAAAAAACTCAAGGGTCAAGTAGTTGTCTGGGAACATGAACAGTCGGCAAAAATGGACTTAGATTCAGACTCAGACTTTGGAATCTTTCTCTGGTGACAAAGAAGACCAAAACATACAGCTAGAAGAAGTCAACAAAGTCAAAGAGCCTACATCAAAAGCCTCCAAGAAAAACATGAACTGGTCTCAGGTCATGGAAGAGCTCAAAAAGGATTTGGAAAAGCAAGTTAGAGAACTAGAGGAAAAACTGGGAAGAGAAATGAGAGTGATGCAAGAAAACCATGAAAAACAAGTC
>CM053624.1:113657514-113687017 GCA_028646595.1 Phalanger gymnotis | reverse complement strand
TCCTGCATGGAAAGATGTTGTGTACAATTCATGAGACCTCAGTATAAGGGTAGCTGAAGAGAATTATCTTGCATAAAAGTGGCAAAAAAAAAAAGCAGTTCTGCAGGAAAGGAGGAGAGAGCAGGTGAGGAAGAATGAATGAATCTTGTTCTCATCAGATTTGACTTGAGGAGGGAATAACATATACACTCAATTGGGTATCTTACCCCACAGGAAAGAAGGAGGAAAGAGATTTAAAAAAAGGAGGGATGACAGAAGGGAGGGCAGATAGGGGGAAGAGGTAATCAAAAGCAAACACTTTTGAAAAGGGACAGGGTCAAGGGAGAAAATTGAATAAAGGGGGATAGGATAGGAAGGAGCAAAATATAGTTAATCTTTCACAATATGAGTATTGTGGAAGGGTTTTGCATAATGATACATATGTGGCCTATGTTGAATTGCTTGCCTTTTGGAACTCAAAGTTTTAAAAACAGATGTTCAAAAAAAAAAAGTTGGTTTTGCATGGAACTGGGAAATAAGGTATACAGGCAATGGGGCATAGAAATCTATCTTGCCCTACAAGAAAAGGGAAAAGGGGATGGGGGGGAGTGGGGTGACAAAAGGGAGGGCTGACTGGGGAACAGGGCAATCAGAATATATGCCATCTTGGAGTTGGGGGGTGGAGGGTAGAAATGGAGAGAAAATTTGTAACTCAAAATCTTGTGGAAATCAATGCTGAAAACTAAAAATATTAAATAAATAATAATTTTTAAAAAAGAAAAAAAAAGAACAACTCTGAATGACTAAGTCATTTTGAGTATTATAACTACTCAAATTGGCTACAAAGGACCTATGAAGGAAGATGCTATTCACATCCAGAGAAAGAACTGTTGAAAGAAGTATGTAGAGTATGGTTTTATACACACATACATGTGCACACACACATAAATATTATATACTATATATCACATATCACATATGATTAATATATTTATGTGTTATAGACAGATAATATATATGTTATATAGATAATATACAATAGAAACAATATTATATATTTTCAGATTATGTAATAACATCATATAGTTATACTATACAAACAATAGGTTTAATGTGATTGTATATTATATAATTATAATATATAAATATAAATTATGATTAATATAACACATTGTTATAATATATCTATATATGTGTGTGTGTGTGTGTGTGTGTGTAATGGCAGCCTTCTTTAGGGTAAGGAGAGAGAAAAAATGTGCATAGAGTATAGAACAAAAGAAAACAGAAGCATAGAAAAGCAGGGCAGCTTTGAAAATGATGTGTCATATTTATTGCATAGTTTTTCAAAAAAAGCAAAGTGTGAAATAGAAATTCATGGTTTTTTATTGAATCTTCTTATGTTGTACTATGTACATGAAAATGTTCTTTTTTTGTATTTAAGTTCAAAATGAATAAAATTTTTTTTAAAGTCAATTGTTAAGTTTTCAGTGTGAGCATTTATGCCTTGGAAATCAGCAAATGCTATAGAATCAGGATTTTGTTGTTTTACTCACTGTCTAAACTCAAGAAAATGATAGAAAGAAAACATTAATACTGCAAATAAAACTTAAAAATGTTTCATGCATATGTTTTTTTCTTCAGAGAGCCAGTATTAAAATGCTTACCAGCACACCATTGTTTACAACTAATTCTAAATTCTGAAAATAATAATGGAAAAAAAGAACATCACAGGTATAAGAAACCACAGCGATTACTGACAGCTTGCTTGAGAGAATTATCATATCAGACATTATTGACCATTTGTATGACTGGAAAAGGAAGTGAGTCCATAAAGTTAGAATGAGAAAACTGGACATCTTGAGTGGCACAGCACCAGCGATTATAATAGTAGATGATGTTTATACAGTGCTTCACCTACTTTCACCTAGGGCTACTAAGTGGTGCAGTGGATAGAGTACTGGGCTTAGAGTCAGGAACACTCGTCTTCATGGGTTCAAATCCTACCTCAGAAACTTCCTAGCTGTGTGACCCTGGGCAAGTCATCTAACTCTATTTGCCTCAGCTTCCTCATTTGTAAAATGAGCTGGAGAAGGAAATGGCAAACCACTCCAGTATCTTTGCCAAGGAAATCCCAAATGGGGTCACGAAGAATCAGACACAACTGAAAAAAGACTGAACAACACTTTCATTGGATTCTCACCACAACCTCATGAAATAGGAAAGTATGGATTTTGTCATCTTCATTTTGGGCAGAGGAGGAAACAGGCTCAGAGAAATATACTGACTTGCCCAGGATTCATGTCTAGTGGTGAAGATCCAGACAGGATCTCAAACCCAGGAGTTTAGATCCCAAATCTAGTCTTCTTTCCATGACCCTGCCCTGCTAGTATGCAACTGCTTAGTTTGCCTCACCCTATCTATTTTCCTTGATATTTCTGTCTCTTATTTGCCTTGTGATCCTACATCCAAATGTGGCAAGCAAGGTTTTCATTCAGTCTTGCAAATTGCTGCAGGAAATTTACATCTTTCATATCTGCCCTCATAGGTTGCTGTTGGGTATTTGTACTCCAGCCTGGGTATTGTTTCCACCAATGTCCAAATTAATTTCATATTCCTTACTCTTCAGTGTTCTACCTCCCTTAGGCATGTAATGGGACACAAAGGAAAAACAAAGGTGGGGAGGGGTCTTGAGGATGAGGAAGGCCCTAGGACTGCTGTGAAAATCCATGTTCTCTCTCCTTCACACGTTGCACCATTTCTGCCTGGCCAACATGTGATAAGGAATGACATATAGACAGCATAATGGATTCTCTTGATTGATAGGGTTTTTCAAAGGCAGGTTATGAGGTTGTGGGAACCCACACAGACAAGTTCGCTGTCTTTGCTCATGACTATATAAACTGCTTCTCAGATTCCTTCCACAGAGAAAATTGATTCAACACACAAAAAAAAATTTGTTAAGAACTTATTGTGTCATGCCCTATGCTAGATCTTGTGCCTACAAAGGCAAAAATGAAATGATAGTTCCTGCCCTCAACGTGGGGGTATATGAGAGGATGCTATGTAGGAAGTACATACAAACACACGTGTGTGTGTGTGTGTGTGTATGAGAGATGATGAGGACCTGAACTCTGAGACTTTTTTTTTTACAGACTTTGAGAATATGGAGAGAAGGGACAGAAAGAGAGTTGTGTGAACAGCGTTGAAAAGATGAGGAACTCATATGCATCAAACCTCCTGTATGCCTGATTCAGTCTTTCCGTTTTTAAACTAATGCATCTCCTGCCTCTGAGATCTTAGGAGCTAGTGGTCATGGACAGCCATGTTTAATTGGTCTGTTCCATCTTCCAGAAAGCCTTACTTACTGGTTTCCCTTCTGTGAACCTGTATAGGACTTACTGCCTGTATTTTGGTGCTTAATTAGAGAATGTTTGCATTATTATTTGTGTCACATGTATAGATTTAATAAGACTGTAAACTTGAGATAAGTGAGACTTTCTATTTTTCTGGGTTACCCACAATGCCTAAGTTAAGAACACAGGTACATCTGAGACAATTTCTACCCTCAAGAAACTTATTTTTTTTTAAAAAGCTTATATTTTAATGAGATGAGATGTGAACAGATAAGTAGAGTACAATGTGAGGAGCACATAGGCTAAAGGAAAGATTCTATCAAATTCAGCCAGTATTTATTAGATGCCTACTACATAAAAAATATACTGTGCTAGGTGCTGGGGACATAAAACCAAGAAATCATATAGTTATGTCCCTCAAAAGCTTACCTTTTGCTGAATACAAGTACTCTAGGTATAGGAAAATTTAAGGAAGGAAAAGATATTTTCAGCTGGGTAGTTTGGATTAAGGGAAGCTTTACAAAAGTGACAGCTACTGAGCTGAACCTTGAAGAAAGGGAACAATTTTGCCAGATGGAGATGAGGGAGTTTCAGGCATGGGTTACAGGTAAGAGATAGCTTGTTGAGTCTAGAGCAGAGGTGGGGAACCTCAAGGCCACATGTGGCCCTCTAGGTCCTCAAGTGCAGCCTTTTGGCTGAATCCAAACTTCACAGAACAAATTGGATTCAGTCAAAGGGTTTCATTTGAGGACCTAGAGGGCCACATGAGGCCTCGAGGTTGCAGGTTTCCCACTTCTGATCTAGGGAATGGTTTGTCTGGAATGTAGAGTGCATGAAAGGAGAGAATATGAAACAAATCTGGAAAAGTAGGTTGAGGGGCCCAATGTGCAAAGCCTTGAATCTTAAGTAAATTAATCCAGTTCAGAAACTAGAGGAAAAAAGATACAGTCATACACAATTCGAATCAAACTCTGTAGAGTTTATTAGCAATTTTTAAACCATTAGCAGTGGATGGGCAAAGGATACAGAAAATACATAAGTAAGCCAATTAGTTCCACCAGCCACAGCAATTTCTCAGCTGTCTGTTCTGGTCCTTGAGAAGAAAGCAGAGCATAAAGTAGGTTTAGGAAGCCCAGAATTACAGCCAAAACCCAAATTAGAGCCATACTGATTTCAAATAACCTGGTTGAGGCTGTACCCTGGAATTGATAGAACTCTGTGTGTGTGTGTGTGTGTGTGTGTGTGTGTATACTGCGTATTTCTATTTACTTGTTTCTTATTCCCTGTGGGGGAAAAGGCAAAGCCAGGCCAGTCTGCATGTTAATCTAGAGACATTAGGTACTACTGAGGGTTTTTGAGCTCAGGAAGGACATGACGGTACCTGTGCATTAAGTCAATCATTTTGGGAGCCACATGAAGGATGGATTGGAGAGGGCAAGGCTAGAAATCAGGAGACTCAGTAGTGGGCTATTATGATAGACTAGGTAAGAGGTAATAAGGGCCTGAAACCAGTAGGGTAAGAGCCCTGTTGGTTGAGAAAAAAGAATTGAGGCTTAGGATACTGTAGAGGTAGAATTGATAGGGTTTGAATATGATTGGATGGAAGACTGAGGGACAGCCAATAGACCAAGGTTGATTCCAAGGTTTTGAACCTGAATGACTGGAAGATCGACGTGATGTCTAACAGGCAACTGGAGACCTGGGACTGGAGGTCAGAGGAGAGATAGGACTGGAGAAATAGATTTGAATCATTTGCATGAGGTAATATCACTTACCTTCTTTGTGCTTCAGTTGCCATTTTTTTTTGTAAATTTTGAGGGGTGGACCTCTAAGGTTCCTTCCAGCTCTAACTTTATAATCCTGTGACAAGGAGGGAACAAATAGACAACCTAAGGGCTGGAATGGTATCCACAAAATATTAAAAAAGAACCAAAGGAAGGCCTCTAGTGCTTTAGGTAGAGTTTCTATGTCAGTTTTATGGGGGGCCTCCCCACATTGACAACAATGGCAGACAATAAAAAGGCCTTCAAGTAGGATGAAATTTGTACTAGTGGACAGAGTGGCCACATTGATGAGATCCAGTTAAGTGTTACTAGGGATAGGTTGGCAATTCCTCAGGTTCCAAGAAATTGGTCACCTTTGGGTGTTCTTAGTGTCACAGTTCCTTTACATGAATACATTTCTCCCCCTTGTCCTTAAGTGAATTATTCAGTTATTGTCCCCACTGGATGTCACTGGAAGGTACAAGGTCATCTACTGTATTAATAGGACTTCGTCTGAGCATAGCAGGGGAAAGGGGAAACCCAGTAGCTTTGTGGTGAGTTGGGGAGGAGCAGTTATAGACTCTAAGCACAATAACAACCAGTTTTGCTGTAGAGAAACCCAAAACAAAATCACAACATATGTATGTATATATACAAACACATGTACACACAGTGCACATATATATAAATACACACATATATAATTCATGAGGTACAAGGTCACCAAACTGTTGAGGTGTAAGGTGTGCGTGAGTTGTGGTACTGTCTTGAAAGAATTTGCTCAGGCTGTCTGCAACTCAAGTAAAGGCATTTATTTTGGGTAACTCACCAAGTTGGCTCCTCCTTAAGGGAGGTCGAAGTCCCCTAAAAGAGGCAGCAGCTTAAGAGAGGCATCTCCTCAAGGGAGATGCTTAAGGGAGATGGCTACTTAAGGGAGACGACCCCCTGGCCAGGAGAAGCTAGGGATTCTCATAGAGGAAAACCTGCCATAGGCAGGGAGATGGAAGTAATCAGGGACAGGAAGGTGACGTAGGCAGTGAAATATAGGCAAGGGGGTAGCGGAACAAAGTTTTGTGTATATCTGGGCACATCATTATTCCATTGTTCAGCCCATTTGCCCAGGCCATTTGCCCTGTTAGTTTCATTATTTCATTGACCAGTCTATTTGAATCTCATTATCTCCAGAAATGTTTCAGCTAATCTCATCATCTCCCCCCCACAAGAAGTAGGTACCCAGGTATTCATTTGGGAAAAAGGGCGAGGGTCATCGATTCCTCATTATAATACAAGATTTGTACTACATACATATATATATATAATATATACATTATATAAATAACATAATATACAAGAATATGTAAATATTAACACATAAATAATATACAAATATAAAATAAATATATATTATATATATATATATATATAAAAGCTAGGGGGTATGGAAGCATATCAAAACTTTTTTTTGTTTCTCCAGTAATAGTAATAGCTGATGGGGTGCTTGGGTACTTGTGCTTGGACCCTGGTTTTACAAAGCACATTTCTCTCTAGCCTCAAAACACTATCCCTGACAATTTTCACCCCAGCCCCAAGGACACTACGCGTAGCAGTGGCTCATGAGTGGGCCCCAGTAAGACAAACTACCTTTCTCCGCAATTAAGCGAGTCCCCAGTAAAATAAACTATCTTTCCCTATCACAAGGACAAGCTGATGTCCAAAGAAATTCTCTTGCAAAAGCAAGGCTGTCTTGTAAACACAGAATTATCATGTTTTGATTTCCAAAATTATCTTATTCAATTCAGAGGTCAAGCTATACACATCAACTCTCAAAGCTATCTTGCTACAGACATAAAAGACCAAAAATACAACCCTGAGAAACCCCTTCCCCCGGTTTCCAGTAGTGAATGAGCCTAAGACCAAGGTGGTAGGTTATCACCTAATTAGCACATCTGCCAGATAAGACACTACTTTTTCTACATGAGCTTTAGCATCATTCCTGTTAAGTTGCAAGCTCCTTAAGGAATACAAGTTCCTTAAAGAGCTTTGCCTGCTATATAGGCCATTACAAGAAACCCTTTGCCACCTTGATTTAAAGAATGCTTGAGTCTGTGAATTCATTCCAGATGACCCTCTCCTATACTCTGGTTCTTGAGGGGTCCCTGAAAACCCCCTCAAACCTCAACATAACTAGTATTTAGTTCTTTCAAGTTTGCAAACTGCTGTACAAATATTATCTCATTTTACCCTCACAATAACCCTGAGAGGTAGGTGCTATTATTATCCCAATTTTACAGTTGAGGAAACTGAGGCAGACAAGGTAAGTGACTTGCCCAGATTCATACAATGTCTGAGGATGGATCTGAACTCAGGTCTTCTTAACTCCAGGTACAGAGCTCTATACCCTGTACCACCTCCCTGCTTAAGAAACATTAAGAAACAATATTTCTCTAATCTGAAAGCAGCTCTTTTCAAAATCCTTATAAAGGGAGTGATAGGACAAAAAAGACTTTTCTTAAGTAAAGGGATTAAAGGAGAGTACCCAACCTTCTAATAGTTTGTAGCCTCTCCCACACCCCAGCAGATGCTAGGATCCACCCTTGTCCATTGAGAAAGGATTAAGATATCAGTAGAATGGAGGAATTCTCTTAAGTTTATGACAAGAATGAAGTGGGAGTGGGATAGAGACTTGGTTACCCAACTATTCTTGAATATTAACCCAGACTGTGATGTAATATATCTTTTCATTGTTCAAGATTTTAATAAATGTTGTCTAAAATTGTCTCATGGCAGTCATGTCAGAGGGTGTGTGTGGAGGGTGGGGAGAGCAGCTATGCTAATATAGACATCTCTCTACAGTCTAGAAATGCTTATTTAAATTCAATAAAATTGTTTGTGGTAGACTTGTGCCAAGGTATGCAGAGTGTATTATTACTAGTAATATTTTTTCTTTGATGGTGGTGTGGTGCATAGAGCATTAGATTTCGAGTCAGGAAGATTAGAGTTTAAGCCCTGCCTCAGCATCTTCTTAACTGTGTCCTATTGGGCAAGTCAGCATGCCTCAGTTTCCTCATTTGTAAAATGTGGCTAAATAATAGCATCTACCTCACTCAGTTTGAGGTTTAGATGAACTAACATGCAAAGTGCAAAGTGCACTCTGTTAGTTATCATTTTCATTATCATCCTAAAGTCCGCCAACTTTGTGGTTGGGCTATTCTCATCAGGGGTTATATATCAAAAGGCTGTTAAACTGAAAAAAAAAACACCCATCAATTTGCCTGGAAATTTACCCTTGTAGACAAAGAAGTCTACACCACCCCAATTACTCCGAAGGATTCACTGATCTGAATAACCAACATACACAATTTGATGTGCGTTTCTGGATTTAAGGGAAACACAGCTCTGGCTCATGGACCACTTTTATAGTTGTAATTTACTGATTTCAAAACAAAGGCTAGATCAAGGTCATCTGCCAGTCTGCAACATAGTCCTTTTCCTATTGATATGGAATGTGCTGCACAGTGCTAGGTCTATCCAGGAGCTGGAGAGCTTTTCCAGGACTGCTGAATGGCCTGAATGCCCCCAAACAGTGAGGATTAAACTATTTTATATTTAGGAGTAAACAACGGGTGATGGGACCTTTAAAAATGCACCAATACTGGGTAGGTAGATCTCAGACTTTGACTACATGAATCAAGACCATTCTAACTCTTTCTGTTTACCATTCCCTCTTCTTCTCCCAAGGGAAAAAGGTGATTGTCCTACCTAGTAAAAGTCGAAATACATCAATTAGATTGACTATGGAGTTGAAATCCGAAGAGTCAATATTGGGTACAGGCTTACTAAATTACTACCAGTAGCCACAACTATACCTTATAGGTACTGAATAACTTGTGTCCCACCGGATAAAAGCGTCACTATGTTAACTCAGGTTGATATTATATTAACTCATTAATTATTAATTAATTAAAAATGTATCAACTCATATTAATATGAACTCATATTAAATGCAGTATCAGTTTAGCTATGTAGTTTTCTATTATTGTTTGGGAATTATTTTCATAGACAAGACACTGAATTTAAGTTTGGTTTTAGAACCCGCTGATGTAGAATGTGGCAAGTCAATAGTACCCGCAGGAAAATTGGGGCAAACACTCCAAAGTATTACTGGCTGCATTTTCAGTATGTGCATCTGGGAGTGTGTCATAGTGCATAGGGGGCTGGCCTTGAAGCTGGGAAGACCTGGGTTAAAATGTCACCTCTGGCACATAGGGGTTGTGTGACTCTAGACAAGGCACTTAAGCTCTCAAGATTGCAGACAACTCTCTAGGGCTATAAATTGCAGAGAAGATGCCAACCTATATTGGTAGAAGGAGTTTCCTCACCTGGGAGTTCCTTATGCCATTAAAATCATAGGTCATGTCCCTATTCTTATCTGAAGACTTTAGATTTTTTTCATGAGCCTAAGCAATATAATTTCACCTATGCTCGTTGTAAAACAACTTTTTTGAATGTCTGCAAATATACTTAGTCATCCATATTAGGGGATAAAATAGCCAAAAGTTATTAGCTAAACAAACTCCCAACATTGGCCTGGGAGTAAGAAGTAAACACAAACACAACTGATTACTTTGCCAGACTCCAGAACCACCACCTCAGTGACTTGCTTTCTGCTTGGCTGAAAAAAGAGACTACTTGTTACCCTTTAAATGGAATTTCCTCATTCAGGAATGCTGATCCAGTTTCTCTCAATCTTATGTTATACCTCAGCCCCCTCCAGACCAGCAATGCCCACTCAGTAACACAGGCGAATCATCTCACCTGGCCACAAACGCGATGGGGTTTCACCTTTTTGGTTATTACCTTTCTTCTTGAGAGAAGGAAGATGTGACAACATTCCCAGAAACCGTTTGACCCTCTCAACAAGGGCCGAGTTCCCTTTATTTCTGCTTTAGGCCAACATTCTTCTTTCCCAGCCAGCTCTCAGCAAAGAAATCCAGACACGGGCTCAGAGGTGGGGCTGTAAAAGTGATCTTTATCTCTCAGCCTTGTTTTTTCCCATCCATATAAATTTCTATTGTTTAAACCTGAAACTAATTTTAAATGTTCTCCAGGTCCAGTACACAGCTCATAAACAGAATTTATGTAAGATTACTAGACTGGTACCTGAAGTTCCTAGGTTTGGAGCTTTTGCAATAAAGGGTTTTTGGGGGAAGAGGTACCAATGAAGTCTTCTGTTGTAAAGAGGAAAATCAAGTCACAGGAAAAACAACATTAAAGTTTCCCCAAAACCCCTATGGAGAAAGGCTGGGTTGAATTAGGGTCTCAACCATGGCAAAGTCCAGGTAAAAATAAGAAATTTTCCTTTATTTTTATTCCTGGTGCTAAATGAACGTAGTTACCTACCAACTGGCAATCTGGCTCTCTCAGCAGCAGGAGCCAGCTTCTTTCTTGAGGAACGATTTCCCTTTGTCACAACTCTGGCACAAATTCCATTCACATTGGTGAACGCTCAACAAAGCTTCACTCATTCAGTGTGACACGCAAAATTTATGACATCTGTCTCAGGAATGTAGCTCTGAAAAGCCTCAGTGTCAAAAAGTATGCAGAATGGAAGGAATGCTTCTCAGCCGCTCCACACATTTCTGATTTCTTTCAAAACCCGAGTCTCTAATTTTGGAAGCAATGGCCCGAAGCTTGTTTAACTCACTTAATACTTTAGCCCTTTTTGTTTTCATTGGGACATTCCAAAGTCTCTCCCAGACAGCTGCAACCACTTCCTGTAGCTTGAGGGAAAACTCAGTAACCTAGGGAGATCTCAGGAGCCCACTCTGAAGGTGAAGGAGACTTTTGGCAAGTTAAGATCTGAGCAGTTGTAGCTACAACTGGTATGGGAGACCTAGGGCATTTATGGCAATCCTAGATAACTATGTTCTATGGTACCATGGAAACAGCAGTGGAACTGGCACCAGAGGACCCAATTCATGTAATTCCTGGCAGCTAGGTGACAAGAGCAGATAGTGTTGGACTTGGAGGCAGAAAGACTTGGGCAAGCTACTTACCTACTCTGTCCCTCAGTTCTCTCATCCGTAACACTGGAATAACAACAGGACCTATCTCCCAGGGTTATTTATGGTAAGGATCAAAGAGGATAATGTATGTAAAATGCTATGCAAACCTTAAAACATTTTATAAATGCTGCTGGATGGAGTTCCAGGCCTAGAGTCAGGAAGACATCTTCCTGAGTTCAAATCTGGTGTCAGACACTTATGAGTGCCTGGGCAAGTCATTTAACCCTGTTTGCCTCAGTTTTCTCATTTGTCAAATGAGCTGAAGAAGGAAATGGAAACTACTTTGGTATTTTGCCCCCCCCCAAAAAAACCCCAAGTGGGGTCATAAAGAGTCACACACAACTGAAAAACAATTTATTGTTACTCTCTGTGTGACCTTAGGCAAGTCACTTAACTCGAGAAAGTGAAGCTCACTTTTCTCATTTACATAATCTGAGAGTTGGACTAGACAACATGACCTCTTCCAGTTTCATATCCATGATCATGTAGAATACTGAGACTAATGGATGGTTTACTTCCTCCTTAGTGGCATCTGAAATGCCTATTGCTTTGGGGGTCTTCCTTGGTCTGTAGAAAATTCAACAATCATTAGGCTCATATCTTGAGTGATTACAGAATTCCAGATTATGGAAGCAGAAGTGCTCTCATGAAATCATATTGTTTATTTTCCTCCCTCTCTACCTCCAGTTTTGGGCAAGTAAAGCGTTGTTTTATAGATGGGTCAACTGAGGCCCAGAAAAGATCACTGATCTTGAGCTGGAAGGGACCCCTCCCCCCCACCAGAGGCCACTCTAGTCCAACCCCCTTCTTTTACAGATAAGGAAAGTGAGGCCTAGGGCGGTTAAGTAATTTAAGAATTTCAGCTCCAAGAAGTAAAGCTATTAAAGTGAAACTCTTAAGGAAATCCTACTCATTTGGAAAGCAACAGGAAATTGAGTGCATTGGCAGCTATACTGTGTCAATTACAGGGCTAAAGACTTTAATGCTGTCTGTAAGGGAAGAAAACATTTAGAAAATTCTGGAAATTTGTGTAAAAGAATGTCATTTAATGATGTCCTAATCTATACACATATGGTTAAGTGACAACTATGCCAACAGTATCATATACAGCATGTGACTTTTTGTTGTTTCCTTGGACTTATGCTGCCTTGATGAACCTGAACCCAGTTTTCAGCTGGACTTTTTACCACGGTGCCTTGTTTTAGGAAAACAATGCAATAATGAGTACAGAAAAATTATATATCACAATTCAGATTCACAAGATGTAATAGAAATGACAAAGACCACCAAATTTAGAAAATGTCCTAAAATGTGCATTTTTATTCCATATCATTATACAATGTTTACATAGTTATAACTTTTAAAAACTGCTCAAGAGTGTGTAAAATAAAGTGAGGCAAATACCGATTTTTAATCCCCCCAACACAATTAAGAAACATTTTTCTCTACCAATTTTATGTAGTGCCTAAATTAATCTTTCATTTTAACATGAAAAGCTGAAGAAAAAAAGAGTGGAAATTCCTTTAGAAATGCTGCCCTACAATTTGTAATGAGCTGCAAGTGTACAAGTGTACTGAAGTCTTAAAATAGCTGTGT
Organism: Phalanger gymnotis; assembly: GCA_028646595.1. Classification (NCBI taxonomy): domain Eukaryota; kingdom Metazoa; phylum Chordata; class Mammalia; order Diprotodontia; family Phalangeridae; genus Phalanger; species Phalanger gymnotis. Next base: position 113,674,261 of record CM053624.1, on the reverse strand, counting down.
GGCTTACAAATCTTTTGTTGATGTTTTCAATTGAATTCGGGCATAGAAAGTCCAAATTCTCATCTCTTAATAAAACTCAGACAAAATAAATTACTGTGCTGGGCAGAATTCTAAATTGTATAATCAAACAAAAGACCACAGAAGTACCTTTTGCTCAAAGTAGCACCAGTCCACACCTGATTGTGTTTCCAACGTTAATCTTGTTAAATACAGAGTTGGCACTTGAAGTGGAAATCTTTCTACTTTAGTGAGGATTCCTGGACTGCACATACTGTGTTGCTATACTCTGTACAAAGTGTAGGCAACATTATACTGGGAAATGGCACATTTAAACCATCATCACCTTGACCTGTCTAAGGCTTGCCCTTTTCTGCTGTTCCCCTAATGTCTGGCCGGTATTTTGCAGATGTTCCCGTGACAGTGGTAAAACAAAATTAAAAAAAAAAAAACAAAACAAAAACAAATGAAAGGGGTCTCATGGCAAGCAGGTGTTTACAAAAAAAAATTAAAAAAAAAAGGTAAGAATGTGGTCGCCGCTAAGGAGGTTTTCACATGTTGTTTAACTCCAGTAAAGTCTGATCCAGCATCTGATGCATACTAAGGTTTTCTTCCTTGGCATGTGCCACTTTCTCTGTTGTGGGATTAGAAAATTAAGACATCAATAGCAGCTCTTTGGACACACTGATGCTCTAATACATTCAAGCATGCAAATAGTCAATCACGAAGAGCAGATTGAGATGATTGGAACCAGGCATGCTCATAATATACTAGTCACGGTTTCTAAATTGACAAGGACCTGGAAAGAGGCATGGTGGCTTAGGCAAAATGAATTAAAGAATTATAAGTCCCCCAGGGTGCCCCTACATTTACAAACTGTTCCGAGTAAATGTAGGTCAGATTTGGTAAAGGGTCACTAATTATTTATTTACCATGGGAATCAATACATAGAGAAGGAAAAACCAAACATTTTTGCTAGGTAAAATAGAGATTTAACAAAGTCATTTGTCACCTAGTTGCCAGTAAATGGCTAAGCTGGGATCTGAACCCAGGTCCTTTGATTTGGGGCACCTAAGAGTTTTCGAAATGGCACCATAACTCAACCTTTTAGAAAGTGAGAATGAAATAACAAGGGTTTGTAATGCAAAGTCAAATGAACCATTTCTCCTGCTCAAAGATTATCAACAATTAAAGAGTTGCATTGCATGCATGCTTCATTAGGACAAAGTCACAATACTCTTCAAGGACACTGAACATTAGCACAAAATTCTAATTTGACAGACTTCCAGATCCCACCCACACTATGAGACTGAAATAAGCATGTCTTTCAGCCAACCTAGGACCTTGACTTGGGCTTTCTTTTCAAAGCCTGGGTTGCCTGAACATGGATGTATTGAATCATAATTCAAACAGGGCACGGTATGTGAAGCAGATAGCTGTTGTCTGCTTTGGCTTTGAGAGTGAGAAGTGGGCTCACACCTGCTCTCTAGTTAGCAGTAAACAATTCAGAACCATGTTACACTATTCAAACCAGGGGCCATGGAGGAATGCGGAACTGACTGTAGGATATACGTGTAATCAGAGATTTCTGTATATTTTAACAAAATTATTAGACTGGAATTGAAGTCCAGAGACAAGTAAATCATTCTAGTTAGGAAAGAGGAAAGAGAAGACAACACCAGCCTCTCAGCCAGATTTCTCTCACTTGAATGTCTCCAGAACTGACCATTTTCAACCCTTTACAATGGTGGGTATTGTAATCCATAGGTTTCTTGCATATGGACTACATTTTTAGAATTCAACCTTATTGAAACGTTACAGTTTAAGTTATAAAGACTGACGTGTCTTTCACACTCAAGGTTAATCCTCATTCAGGGCCAGCTTTAGTTCATTAGTTAGGCGGCGGTTTTGTTCAAGTTGCTGGTAGAGTTGGTCTGTACAAATCAGCAAGCAGGTTAGAAGAGAAAAAGAGGCAGAATGAATAGAGGGTTAGTCAGAGAAATAATGGGAGCAGGAGTTAACAGAGAGAAAGACAATCATACTCCAGGCAGTTGGGTAACTGGTTGCTTCTTTAGAACACTTTACCTTCAGCCTCATTATCAGTCTTATATACCAGGATGGCTGATGATTAAAGCCCCATACAAAGTCCTGAAGAAGGATAGCTTTGACAAGGCTAGAAATGTCAGAGGGCCAACTCTTGGACGAGGGAGAACAGGATGCCAGGAGGAAAAAGAATGAACACTCGTACGAAGAATGAACACTCATACACCTGGTCTTACCACACAAGACAAAGTCATATACAGTTTCCAAAAATAAGCTCAGCCCCAAGGTAGGCATGGGGATTGTGTATCTCAGCCATAAGCCTAGTGACAGAACAGGAGAATCTAGTTGGTCATTTCTACTCCCAAAGTTTTGTAAGCATCTGTCCAAGCAATACTTACCCTTTCCCTCATCACCTACACTGACCCTCCACCCCTTCTAAGCCCACAGGACTCCACTCAGGAAATTTAAAAAAAAAATGGAGTTTCCTTTTTTCTTCAAAAGAAAACCAGCAAATCAAAACAAAAACAACCCACATGACTCACCTTTTTCAACTAAAGGGATACATGATGTAAACATTGTGGATGAAAGAAAGTGGAGGTGAAAGAATGCAGTTCTTGGTAGCTCAAATAATGATTAATCATCACTACTGCCATCTCTTTAGGAAGAGAGGCTGGAAATAGCTTTTTTCCCCAGACCTCAGCATTACAGAATTTTAGGGCTATAAGGAACCTTAGAGGTCGGTCATCTATTCTACCTCCTTATTTCACATATGGAGAAACTGAAACCTTGAAGAGATTACAGGTCTTACCCAACTCATAGACATCTGGGAAGAGGCAGAGCAAGGTTTGGAACCTACATCCTTGCAATTCAAATCCAGCTCCCTCTGCACGAGTTGAGAGCAGTTTTAAAGACTAATCTTGAGGGTTCTCACCTAAGGCTCTTAGGGAATGTCGTGTAATTCTATTATAAGAATTAAGGAGGTTGTGGGAAGCTATAGGATTATAATATCAGATCTTAACCATGCCACACTGAGGATGTAGAAATATATTGGCAAGAGGTTGGAATATGAGAAATTATTCCCAATTGTTTCATTTCAAAATGGAATTTTCTTTTCCAACATAAGATAGACAAGTGAAATTCCTGATAAATCTGTGCTAATTTCCTCTCCTCTCCCCAGTATGGTGTGTGTGTGTGTGTGTGTGTATTTGTGTTTGAAAACTGAGTTTTAAGTTTAGAGCTAAATGAAAGAAAAATTATAAATAACCTTGGCAACAACAGCCAAATTTAAGATAATATATAACTACCTCAAGTCCTTGATATCTATCCCCCTATCTTCGGTGAAGGGGACAAACTACAACAATTCAGGAATGTTAAATGCCTACTGCATCCATGTCCTCAGGAGGACAGGTAGAAGAAACTAAGCTTTCCCGCTTCCTCTGATTCTGCGGTTCCCTTCTACTAATCATTTTGGTACTTTACAATGCCTTTTTTAGGGGATGCATATGTTGAAGGACTTCTATCTAACACTAAAGAGAAATTTTTAAAAATCGAGTTGCTAACTCCAGGGCTTTGGGAGAGGGTGGCTTGGGTATGCTGCTGTTTTTAAGCTGGAAGGCAGAGGACATTTTATACTAACATTGGACCAGAATTCAAACATTTTACTTTTGAGTACAGATCTAAAATATATGCGCAGTGCATATTTCTGTCCTAAACATGGCCTCGTATTCACTGACTGATAAATTGTCAAACATGTGGAAAATTATCAATATTTCAATATTTGCTCTGGAACACCTGAAACAGATGGAGATGCGATAAAAATTTTATATTGCAACATAATATATCTGCTGCCAATGCTACAAGGCAGATAGGTGGCACAGTGGATAAAAGTGATGGACTTGGAGGCAGTAAAGTCTGAATTCAAATCCTGCCTCAAACACTTAATAGCTATGTGGCCCTGGACAAATCACTTAACGTCTCTGTGCCTCAGTTGTCTCATCTTTAAAATGTGAATAATCATATAACACATACCTCACAGAGTCATGAAGATTAAATGATACGTGTATAGCACTTTGCAAACCTTAAAATGCTAAATAAATGTACTTTAATATTATTAATAGCAATATTTAAAATAACTACATAATTATTATATAATTATCAATATTCATAATAATAATAATTATTTGACTAATAGCTGCTAGGATTGAAGTGTAACCTATGACATGATGAAAATCATCAGCATGTATGTGAATACACACCAAAATAGGAAAGTTGGTTGTGCTCAGTACAGGAAAAGTTGATTAATGGACCTATTTTTAATGAAGAAAAAGTATAATGGTTGGTGACAGCCAAGGAGCTGATATCTGATATAATCTGAAAAAAGATCAGTCCTGCCAATTAGGGAAAGTGATTGGTTGCCAAATTGAAGGTCTAAGAGAATGTACATTTTTTAATAATGGTCCATGCAATCTATGAAATCTATATGTTGGGAGGGGGAGGGAAATTAATTTTTTATGATTCAAATTACTGCCCAAATCCACTAGCATGCCACCCTATGATAGTCAGTTACATAATGGTAGTAACAGCAGGCAAGTAGTTAGACCTCCACTGGCCTCCTAGCTTGTGTGTGCTAGTTAATTCTACAATCTACTTCGAGCGTTATCTTTAAACCTTCTCCTAACTTTTTGGTTTCCAGTAGAAGTAGGAGTGGTTGCCTGGGTGGTAGCTGCCTGGGAATCAAATTTTATATATTTTCACACAAGAGCACAGAAAGATCATATTCTGTAACAGAAAACAGTCTTCTCCCAGCTTTCAAAGAGGTATTTGGGAATAGTTACCAACCTGGTGCCAACTTGCCTGCCAACCAAAATTTAGCTTGCCTTTGGTACCTTTAGGGGCAGTGCCAAGTTTGTTCTAAGAAGTCTATGAGGACATCTGTATAAACAGGAACTGTAATTTGGTCATATTTACCAAACAGCTTTATATATTATATCATTCTTCTCCCTCTGCTCCTTTAGCCACCAAGCCTTACTTTGCATACTTGGTTCTTTCTTGGGCTACCTTTCCAATCTTTTAGTCTCTCTTCTCCCCTCCTTTCTTCTCATAATGCTTAAAGGACACTTTCAAATCTTGGGAACACCTTCTAAAAATAGATGCACCTCAAGTACAGTTTTAGATATTGGAAAATATTCAGGGATTATCTGGACATTAACTGAAGCAGGAACTATTTTGTTTAAGATAGGAAGCCACAAATGGTATACTATCACTTTTCTTTTTAAATTAAAATAGAAAGGAAGGGCCCTTGGTCAGAAGAAGAACCATAAACCTTTAGGGGACAAAGCAAAACATTAACTAAAACCATAAAATTTTTTACTCTTTGGAGGGAGAGATTATCCACATTCCAGATAAAAGAAAAAATTTTAATACCATTGACAAAAACAAGACATACCTTAATTCACAAGCCCTATTTTTTAAAAAACCCAACTGTATTTCATATCCTTCCTCGAGTCTAAAGAGCATCTGACACTATTTCTGGAGTTATTCTTATATGAATAGATTATAGTGACATCCATAAAAGTCCTCCTTTCTATACCTCATCAGAGCATGGAGGTGATTGTGTTTTCCTAGGCTAAGCCAGCGGAGAGCAAGCTCTACTCAGTCCTACCAGGTGGGAAAAGTTTCAAGTATGGCCCCAGGAAGAGACCTTGATTGTTGTCCAAAGACCAGCTCCACTAAATATGGAGAGGCTCATCCCACCAGCAAGTGGCCATTGGAAGACAAATTCTTAACGTGTAGCAACCCAAGAATGAGCAGCATATCCACTATTCTGGATCAATTAAAAAATCAGACAAAACAGCTTGGGACTTAAAAACAAAAGGGAAATAATTGTCAGGAATGAAAAAAAAGAGAAAATTGTTCTTTCAAAGTTCTAAATTTCTAACAATTCTTTAGAAGGTAGGAAACAAAAATTTTAAAATAGCTGCTCTTATATAGTGATATCTAACAACTTCGCCATCACTGTCCCCCCCCCCCCATACCAATTTTAATTAGGAAAAACAAAATCAACTTTTAATGACCATACCTTAAAAACATTTAAGGTATTGTGAAGACAGCTCCTCAACACAGTGAGAGCAAACGTGGTGCCTTTGTACCTAAATGAAATTTGAAGTATAATCATGGATTTTCACTTTTGACTCAGTATCACATTATTCGGAAAACCCAAGAGGACACTTTCAGGATGAAAATGAAGAAAGGCAACTGGGCATAATGCATACATTTTAAATGGTTTCGACTCAGCTTCTCCCTTTGGAACTCATGGTCCTTTGAAGCTGAGTTCTGTTTGACCAGTTCAAACATGGGTTTCTAAGATCTGGGAATAATTCGAAACTGCACAGTATCTGGTATATAGTAGGTGCTTAAAAAAATGCTTGATGATTGGTTGAAACAGATCTTTCATTACAGAATCATGGTGACAAAAACTCAAATTAAACAAAAAGAGACTGAGATATTGACAGCAGGACAAACTAACTCTCATATGAACTAAGGTCTGTAGGCTAAAAAATAAGATTTTATGATTTCCAAAAGGACTAACATTTATGTATAATGTGGAGAGGAGGGGAATGAGAAAAGGAGCAATCCCAAATAAATCCCTTGTGGCAAGAAGCAGAGTTTCAATTTTATTTGGTGTTTAAACTGCCCAGCCAATAAATACGAGGTGTAAAAGGAATAGCAAAACGGATACAGCTTACACACAGGTGTTTATTTTACATCGAAAGATAGAGCTTCTGTACAATAGAAGGCACAGTGAGAGCCTTGCCCTAAGGCAGGATACTAAAGGAGGACAGAGTCAAGGTCAGCTGGAGGACACGACAATAAACCTGAGAAAAACTGCAGAGCTCAGACAGGTGGAACATCCAGCTTGAGGAGGGAGTCTTGAGAGAGGTGAAACAAAGAAATTTATCTGCATGAAGATAAAAAGGCGGGAGGGGGAAAAGAAAAGTGGCACAATGGAAAAAAAGGAAAGAAAAAACAAAAAACTAGCAATAACAATGGGACAGAACTCAGCATGCAATGCCATGCCAGCCACACGTTTGGCAGAATTTACAGCAGCGTTCTAGCACAGATTCAAAGCTGTCCTAAGGATCTTCCTGGTTGTTAAATTTTAAAAGACACATACCCAGAACTATCAAATTGAGTGTCTTAAGCTAAACGGCTACCCTACAGAACATTTACTAATTGGTACAAGGCTTTTGCTTTTCTCAGTATCATACATAGGATATGAGAGCTTAGCACAGCACCTGGCATACAGTGGGTGCTTAATAAGCGTTTGTTGATTGATTGATTAGAGCTGGGAGAGATTATCTTATTCAACTCCTTCATTTCACAGATATAACAGAGCTGATGGACTGGTCTCAGTCTTCCAAATCAGAAATCACATCTCCCAGTCTTTAGAGACACAGAGATTCTCTAACTTCCTTGAACGTGGGGGTTCTATAAATATGAAAGTAAGAAACTGTGAACTTCACACTTGAAGCCACCCTGTTTTGTGAATAGGATAATGGTAGGAAGGTTATGGAACACAATGTTCTTAGAGTGGTGAAAGCATCCTTGAGGAATCTGTTAGGCTAGAATTTGAAGGCAGAGAAGTTATGATCGAGATGCTGCCATGGTGTGTAAATCACTTTAGTAATATTTAGGTCTATACATTCATTGAATCATAGAATGTCAGAGCTAAAAAGGCCCTTAGAAATCATGCAGTTTAATGCCTTCATTGTACAGGAGGAAACAGACTTAGAGATGTAATTAATTTTCTTAATGTCATATAGCTAGGTAATAAGCAGTGACTTGAATCCACCTTTGTCACTATGCCTTGCTGTCTCCCCTTCCATGAGACAGGACAGAATATTAAACTGTGAGATCATCCTTTCACCTTATAGATGTGTTAACCAAAACCAAGAAAAGCAAGGTGATCTGCTTGAGGACTCATGGCCAATTAGTGGCAAAGCCAGGCCCACAACCTAGTCTATTATTCCTTTCACTGCACGCAAATGCCTGTTAGAAGACTACACATGTTGGTGGTGGGGTCCTGACCAACACCTAAAGAATAATACAAAAACTGGGTCACTAAATTCAGGATTTAAATGGTGGCGTCTATTTGTTTTCTCTTTTTCTTTGAAGAGCTGTAATTCTGACACATTAATGTAAAGGAAGCTATTTCAATCTTTTAAAAAGCATGATTCAATTTGGAAACCAAGGGGGTCAAGTTAATACTGTCAGAAATTCTCGGTATACAAAAAGGGTCAAATCAATTTGTGAGTTAGTAGCATTTCATGAAAGGCAACAAAGCGGGAAGACAACTAGATTAAAAGTTAGATGACCTGGCTTGGAATCCCAACTGCCTTGGGCAGCTCACTGCCCATCTCTCAGTCTCAATCTATCCATCTGTAAAATGAAGGGCCTGAACTAGATGATTGCTAAGGTTCCTTCTAGCTCTTTGACCTATGACCCTCATGTTAACAATTTTCCTTTTTCTGGTAATGTCTCATCATCAAAAAAATTATTATCTTGCATAATGCAACTTTTAGTATACTTTTCTTCTATTCTGGGAAAATTACTCATAAATAGAACTATTTTCATAGTTTAATTTTTGAGATAAACCTTGTTCAATGAATGAACACATCTCACTTTAAAAAGATGCTAACAGCTTGTTGCTGAGAAACAAAAAGTGAGGTTAAAATTCTTAAAATAAAACCCATAACTGGAAGAAAATGCCCTATGACAGGCTTAATTAAATTTACCTTTGCCATTAAGGAATGATACTGATATTGGACTTCTAAATTTAGGTAAACAGAAGGGTGATACCTAAACAAACAGAAGCAATGAGGGGTTAAAGCAAAATAACTCTAGGCTTGCAGATGAGATGGGGATTTGTGGAGATGAAAGCAAAGGGGGAAGGGGCTAGCAGCAAGCTTGCACCAAGAGTTGTTCACAGAAGCAGGCAGGCAAAGAAGAAGGTAATTTACATTGAAGTCATGTCATTGAGAGCGTGGTCCAGCTCTTCACTGATTGCTTTATACTTCAGCTTCTGAGCATATAGCTCATCTACGACCATGAAGTGGAAGGCAGAGATGCAAGGGCGTGGAAGTTGGAGGGTGATCAGATGAAAGGTGAAGGAGGTAGCACGGAGACCATCCAGAAACAGCAGCAAGAAAAAGGCAATGCATGAAGGAAGTAATGGCAGTAGGTGGCCGGAAGAGGAGGATTTAAAATAAAAACAAATAATAACAAATAACCATTAGAAAATGAAATGAGAATGGCTTGATAGGATAAATCATAATCAAATATGGCGTTAGTGAGTCACATGAAAACTTAAAGCAAAAAAAAGTATACTGGGTAGATAGTGAAACATTCTTTTATAAGTGGTATTTTAATTGCACTGAAACAGCTACCAATCTGTGTAGCCACAAACCTTGGTAGGGAGATTTCCAAGGCCAATACTTAGATGGAACTCTTTGTAATTACTCTTTGTAATTTGTAATCATCTTTATCCTGCTTTACCTTAAAGTCACCAACTTCCTGACCGAACTAGTCACGGGCGTATGGATTTCCTGAAGTGTCATTTAAGCTACCCATCTCTCTGCCCTTTCTGCTGTCTGTCCAAACCCAACAGGCATCATTCCTGCTCCAGAAGGGTAGAGGATGCTCCTTGTTCATTTTATGGCAGTGACCTCTGTGGTGACTCAAATTTTAAATCTTCTACCTTTTGCCTGAATGAAGCTTTCTCAAAGTTTGGGGCTAGATCATTTTGCCATTGTCACTTTTTCTGCTTCAGTGCCTTGCTAGACTTCCTACTATCTGCCCTATCCTGTTTCAGATGTCTACTTTTCTCTTTCCTAAGACTCCTAGACTCACACTCACTTTCTCTCTCTTCCCTTTCCTTCCCCTCTTTCCTCTCCTCTCCATACATACATATACAAATATATATGTATACACACACTTATACACACACTAATGTACATAATAGATTTAAAGTTGACCTATCACCTTTCAGATCTCAACATCAACTTTCCATACACAGAGACCAAACGTTCTAAATGAAGTGGACCTAAAAGTTTAAAGGCAACGGTCTGAGAATATCAGGAGGAAAAGAGAAGCAAGAGCGAAATAACTGCCCACCTAAACAATGAATTAAGGTTGACAAGGATGGGCCAGATTAAAAAATTTTTACCAAGTCAACTTTCAGCTGAAAAGATGAATGCCCCTGCCCCCTTCTATCCCATTCAAGGGTGAAGTAAAAAACCCTAATTAAGTCTTACCTTCTAAGTCATCAATGCTCTTTTCCAATTTGGTTACTGACCTCTCAGCAAATTCAGCCCGAGTCTCAGCCTAGAATGATTCAATTGATGTACGTTAACAAGGTTTAATTTTCATGTAGTTGCAAATATGGGGCAATTACAGTATGAATATCAAGCAGCGTAATGCACGGTATAAAGGTGTTAGCCGGTATCATGTACAGCCTTAGGGCGATCACCGACGACAGGACAGCACACCGACTGTAAGGGCACCCTATAAATATGAATAGTGATGAACACTAGGTCATTAACACATGCTTTTGGGCCTTGCAACCTTAAAATGAACATCTGATGCGTACACATCTCCATTTAAAGTTCAGAAAATAAATTCTATTCATATTATTTTTACCTCTTTCAGTTTGTCAGAAAGGACCTTGATTTCCTCTTCATATTTGTCTTCCTTTTGTGAGTACTGTAATTAGAAAGATTATTCCATATGTCAGGCCGAAGTTCACTATAAACATGTGTTTTCCCCATACATAGAACCACACCCCTCCCCTTCCCCAAAGCTGTCAAGGATCACTCAGATATATGTATAGTTGAAGTTCAGATACTAACAGCAGACCGCAATAAAACTCTCCTTGAGCCACTCTGTTTTACATGGAGAACCAGCAACTGGTCATCATTTATCCACGTGGAACTTTAAAAAAATTCATTGCTGAATATAACTCACAAATCTAACATTTTCATCTGAAAGAAGAATCAAATTTCTTATAGTCCCCTAGTGTAGACTCAGAATCTAGCTATTTCCTAAAACACCTGCTGAATTGTTACTTTAAATCTGTGGGGACATCAAAGAGAAATGTGGGGCTACTGCTTTGAATCATTTTCTTAAAAAGTGCTTTCCCCCCACATCATGCTTCTGGCCTACCTTCTCAGCCTGAGCCTCCAGTGACTTCAGGTTGTTCGTCACAGTTTTCAACTCTTCTTCAAGCTCGGCACATTTGCTATTATTTCAGAACAGAGGCAGGAAGGGTGGGGAGGGCAGGAGATCAAATCAAGCCAAAGAAAGGATAGTGGGAGAAAAAAAGGAGAGAGATGGAGAAAAATGAAAATTGAGTTCTAGAGACAAAGAGCAGCCTTAAAGTAGCCAAACCATCACAGATTAAAATGCTCCAATTCTTCAAAGTCATTCACTGCCCCTCAACATGGTAATAAAAGCAAGGTGGGGCTTAGTGTAAAATAATTAAAATAGCTTTTAAGTGCAATGACTCGGCTTCTTTTATGCTGCACCAAAGATTGTTTATGAAGGAAAAATAAAGAATCAAAAAAGGACCAAAAAGAAAGCACTTTAAAGCAAGATATAAGAGACAGCGAAGGGTGTAGTGGAAGTGAAGTCATTACTACCAAATGAACCAGTAGGCGATGAAAGCTGAAAGATTGTTGGGTGGCAGTTAAACCTAAGAACCATACAATAGCCATCAGTACCTTATCCTCTGCAGCCATTAATGCTTTCAAAGTCTGATCCATAATTCTTAATTGTTCTTCCAGCTGTCGGACTTGGCTGTTAGTGGACACATGAAATGCACAAGGCCATTCACAAAATCAGTGTGCAAGTAAATGCATGCAGTGATCTATGCAGTCACACAGACACCCCACACACATGTCCTCCTGGGTTCCACGCTCATGGTTCATCCCAGTTAAATGAGCAAACAGGGAGCTTCGAGCTGAAAACAAGTAAACGTGTAACTGCCAGTAGATCATGCTGTTTAGTCACTGCTTGGCAGCACCCCACACACATCCTGGTGGCACCGGGGTCACTTACCCTTCTGAGAGCTCAGCACGCTCTTCTGCACGCTCCAGGTCACTCTCAATGATGACCAGTTTCCGGGCCACCTGTGGCAAGACAAACCCAACACCCCCCCCCCACACACACACATCAGGCCATAGACAAAACCAGGTAGCAGAGACTTTTTGGCTCTTAGGCCCCTGGTGCCCTGTGTTTCACAATGAGTGCAGGTCAAAGATAACTCATTCTGCTCTTACTGAAAAGAAGCAGCTAATCTCCACTTGGCATTCTTGATGAAAAAGAAAAACCACCAGAGGCTACTTGAGAGCACAGAATTGTTGAACATTGAATGCTCTCACATTTTAAGTGTCTGGCACAGGTAAAACCTGGGTGAATTACAGAGCAGACATTCCAATGTGCGGTGGGCAAGAGGGACATCAAATTCAGAATAGTGAAAACATACAGTAAGGAAGCTATAAGCTATGCATTTCCTGCAGACTACTGCGTAAGGGATGAAAGAGTTTATCTGGGAGACCAAAATGTTGGATACACTTAAAGACAGCCACACGCAATTCTAAACTACACATAATATGCTCCTTGCAAAGGGCTTTGTTTCTTGGCTTTCTAGAGAGTTAGTCAAGAATGAAGAGAAGAAAACATGAGTGATCATTTGAGTACCTTAATGTACAAGGTGATTAAGAAGTCACATTTGTGTGAGCTGGAAGATAGGAAGAGACAGGTGATACTTCAAAAGGAATAGAAATAGCTAAATAATGTACTCTGGGGATTGGTGTTAAACAGAAAAATTAGGCCCAATGCTACCTGAAGTAGTATCATGATAAAAGCAGCAATTGATTAAAAAAAAAGAGAAATACTAAGAACACAGTGGAATCACTTTGCAAAATGTTGGCCAATATAATTGTATGCACTTTGATTTTATTGACATGATTTGGCCCATACAAATGAATTCGCATTATAATATAGGCTCATCATATTTGACAAGGCTCTATAGTGTAAATACGCTAAATTTGTACAGTAAGGAACTGGAGGTTATTGGAGGAGAGGGAAGGAGGAGAGGTAAAAAAGAGACTCTCTGGTTGTCATAGTCATTTATCGTCATCCATAGTCAGGATAGTCATTTGCATGCTGTTTTATGACTAGACTCAGGTCGAGCACAGATGACTTGGGAGAGAAGGATTCCCAAACTGTTTTTCTTTAGAGCAAAGAGCATTGCTCATCAGACACTACACAGGATGGGATTCTCTAATAAGGGCTAAAAGTTTCACTCATGATCACCTAATGGGATCCGAAAAAAATCAGACATTGCTATGGGCAAATGATTTGTGTTTTTCCTTCAAGAGAAGCAAACCAGTTCCCTGGTTAATTCAAGGGTCTTTGTTGTTGTCAGGAAGTTCAGAGGCCAGAGTTGGGAGACTGGGGGGCATCAACCCTGCAATCTGTCCCCAGGGGACACTGACCTCTTCATACTTTCGGTCGGCATCTTCAGCAATGTGCTTGGCCTCTTTAAGTTGAATCTCCTGAATTTCCATTTTCTCCTCATCCTTCTGGGCTCTGCTTTCAATGACCTTCATTCCTCTGAGAGAAAAGACAAATAGGGAAACCCCAGATTTAGATTTTGTGTGCTTAGTATAATAACTAGCAGGCTAAAGCAGAATTCAAGGCTACTATTTTCCCTCCCAAACTATGAAGCATGACTTTCTAGGACTCAAAAGCTGGGGTTTTGGGGAAGTGGGGGAGAACGAAAAGAAGATGACAGGAAAAAGAAAGGAAACAGAAAAATGATACAAAAAGCTTTCAGTTCACTCGAATTAAAATCTCACCCTTTAGGTGCAGAGACCAAGTTGGCCAGGTATGTCATAGTAAATTAGAATTAATGGGTCAAGGTCACCATGCCTAAATCCAAGCTATAGAGGAAAATGATGGGAAGGTATATTTTGCTTCTTAAATGTGTGCTGGGGCCAAGTGTGGTGATATACTTATGTAATCACTAATACTAGGGAGGCTGAGGCTGGTGGATTGCTTGAGCTCCAGAGTTCTAAGCTGCAGCGAGCGAAGCTGATTATTGTCTATGCTAAATCTGGTATAAATATGGTGAGTTCCTGGAAGTGTGTGTAGGAGCACCAGAATTGCCTGAAGGAGGGGCAAACCAGCCCAGGGTGGAAATGGAGCAAGTCGAAGCTCCCATACTGATTAGTGGTAGACTCAGACCTGTAACTCGCTACTAAACTGGAGAAGGAAAACCAGACTTAAGTATATGAATGAATGAATGAAAATTTATGTGTTCTAGATGTTCAAAAAGGAGACTTTCCTCTTTGAGGAGGTGGCAACTCAAACATATCATCTCACAACAAGTGACAAAACATACCACTGAAGGGGGGGCGGGGTATGGTGCCCTCATTTAAGTCATTCTACTAGGTAGAACACTATGGAGTGGAACCTCTTCATAATGTTGGTATAAAAAGAGAAGACGAACACCAGTTTTTATAAACTATGTGTAAAGCAAGTGTTTGCTACATGGAGTTTAGGGAATATTATGTGACTTACAGTATATACAAATCTATGTAGAAATAACCCATACTACAGTAGAGGATCCTTTTAGAAGTTTTGATCTGGACTGTAATTTCACCTGTACATAGATTAGCACCTACTCTACAATTTATAGTTTTGGAAAATTGCCTGGGGACACTGAGAAAGTTACAGTAACTGGCCCAGGGTCACACAACCAGTATATGTTGGAGTTAGGATATGAACCTGGATGTTCCTGACTTGGAGGCCATCTCTCTGTCTACTATGTTATACTGTGTGGTGAGTTCCAGTATGCAAAAAACTGGGAATAAAAAGACCAGAGTTCTTTCAAGTCTATCAACATGACCTCATATAAGTCATTCTGCATCCTGGAACCCTTATAAAATAAAGGAATTATACTAGTGCATCTCTCTATCTGGCTTTCTAAAGCCCCCATAAAATTTTGTACTATCCCTAAAAGAATTACTATATCATCTTTGTTTCTTCTCTTCAGACATGAGCATGGCTATTCAAGAGTTAACTACCTATGAAATGTCACTCCCATGGAGAAAAACTGAATAAAAAGTATTTTAAACACATGTAATCACCTTAGGAACCTGAACAATAAGAAATAATCTTGAAATCTCTACCTTGAAATATACTGAGTTAAGTAATCCCACTAATAACGCAGTAACTATAGTTGGAATCTAAAGACAATAGATTTTTTTTTAAAATTCAGAATTCCCCTGACCCCCAATTTAAAAGACTCTTAATTCTCCCTCCATCCCCTACTAATCAACAGCCAGACCATGATGCCCCATTAAGCAAGAGACTGGAGTAAAAGGACTCGGATTAGATGTTCCTACCTCTCACTCTCATCTGCTGCCTTTTCAGCCTCCTCCAATTTCTGCAGGGCAGTTGCCAGGCGCTCCTGAGCTCTGTCCAACTCTTCCTCAACCAGCTGGATACGTCTGTTCAAAGAAGCTACATCAGCTTCAGCCTAGGCAAGGAGAGAAGAAAGAAAGTGAAATATATGACAACAAAGGTGGAGAAAACATTCAAGAAACAATCTACATCAAAATAATAATTTTAGAACTGAATTTGTAAGCTAACCAGGTGGTTGATATTCAGCATCACTATAAACTCTTGTTAACTTCACTGGGTGACTGTTAGGTTTTCTAGAATGTGTTTTTAACTAAAATGAGGTAAAATTGTGTGCATGCTTAGACCTAGAGACATTATTTTAAATAAGTGCTAATTGTTTCACTTACAGCTAAATAAGCTAATTTGTCACAAAAAGAGGAGCTCAGTAAAGTAAGTGGGGGCAGATGGATGGAATTAAAAAACACAAGCTCTTGGCTTCTTCCATTCAAAGAACTCAAAGTCTGATATCACTGCTACCAAAAACCATCTTTCTCCCTATTTCACTAACTGGGAAATTTAGGCATGGAAAGACGAGAAATAACTTACCCAGGCTTAACCATATAAAACTTCAGGAATAACACCTAGGAGTGACAATCCTTCCTTCTCCTGGTCAGCCTCTTGAAAAGGGGCTATTACCTTTTGAAGGGACCAGAGTTAATCTTTATATTCAAATGTAAATAACTATGCTACACACCCCCACACACTACCAAAATAAAGGAGGCTAACTGCTTTTTTTTTTAAAGAAAGAAAATTATTCTTTGAATCAAGCACTTTTTTAGTTAGAGAAAAGCAAATAAGATACTCATGTCTCATGTATTACATCTTCCATTCTCACAGGTTTTGCTAAGTAAGTAGATGGCAAACACATACCTGTTTGAAATGACTGGACATAAGACCACAGGATTGAGGACCATACAGGAGATAATCTAGTCCAATGCCTGATTTTAAGGATAAAGAAACATGAAGTCCAGTGGAAAGAACACTGGCTTTCAAGTCAGAGGACCTGGGTTTGGATGCTACCCTTGATTCTTACTACCTATGTAACTTTGGGTAAGTCATGTAACCTCCCTGGGACCTTCCTCAGTTGTAAAATGAGGGGTTTGCTGGGCATCATGTTACATTCCTATACTCCCTGCTACTGGGGAGGTTGAGGCTGGTGCGTCACTAGAAATTGGGAGTT
>CM053624.1:113598058-113657014 GCA_028646595.1 Phalanger gymnotis | reverse complement strand
AAAAAAAAAAAAAGACCTAGCTAAAAAGTGATCTCTCTTCCAGGAAGCCCACATCAGTCACTAACATTCTTTCTCCTCCTCAGCACTCATATACTATCCACATTTATTTTTATACATTGTATTTATAAGTATTCTCTAATTCCTATCCCCTCCTCCCAAATGTATTCTAGGCAACCCCAACTATCTTCTCCAGGGCAGACACTGTATCTTCTAATAATAACTGACATTTACATAATTCTTTAAAGCTTGCAAAGGGCTTTTAAATCATTATCTAATTTGACCCTCAACAAAACCCTATAAGGAAGGCACCATGGGTATTAATATCTCCTTGATACAAATGAGGGAAATGAGGCTCAGAGACATTAAGTGATTTGCTCATGCTCATATAACTAGTAGGTTTCGGAAGGAGAATCTGAACTCATGCCTTCCTGAATCCAAGACTAAAGATTCAAGATGGCTCCTATTGGTATCATCCAAAAATGCCTAGTAAAAAGAACACAGAATCCTTATCTAATGAACTAACAGTCTGGCCCTGTACTCTGACTACTATTAGAGCTTGAGCTAAATTAATTATTTAAATAACTAATTACTTAACAAATCTTTAATAGTAGAAATGCTAGACATTGAACAGAGCAAGCCCAAGGCACAATATTTGTTTCCATATTTAAATGTAAGGCAGACATTAAAAATCCTTTGATTAAAAACAAAAAACAAACAAAAAAGCCCCAAGAAGCCCTGAAGAAGGACCTTCGGGATTCACTCATTCCATGCTTTTCTACTACAGACAACACTAATTCTAGAGGTTCTCTTGAAGTACCTTTCACTTAATAAAAAACATTTCTTAAGTGCCTGCTACGTGCTAGGTACCGTTTTTAAATACTGGGGATACAAAAAGAGGCAAAAAAAAAAAAGCTCCTCAAGGAGCTTACACTTTAATGTTGACACAGTTAACAGCAGAATACAGCAAAAGGAGGGATCCTTTGGAATATGAATGCATTCTGGTTTTTGGGAAAATGGTGGAAATAAGGCAGGAAAAGTAGGGGCCCTGAACTGAGCAAAGAGTGAAGCAACTGAGGGGTTAGACCTGGGGTGGGGAACTTATGGCCTTGAGGACACATGTGGCCTTCTAGGTCCTTGGGTGGGGCCTTTTGACTGAGTCCAAGTTTTACAGAACAAATCCTTTTATTAAGGGGATTTGTTCTATGAAGTTTGGATTCAGTCAAGGGCCACACTTGAAGGCCTTGAGGCCATAGGTTCCCACCTCTGGGTTAGCCACTTTCCACAGCTTCAGAGAGGACAAAAATTTAAGTAAGGTTAAGGCAAATATAGGGTATTACGAAGTCAGACCTGGGACTGGGGGAGGGGAATGAAATTGGAACTCACCCTGAGGGCAAAATACAGCTAAGTTACTGCTCTTCTGTTGGGAGAGGCCTGGCACTTCATAGTTATCTCAGGTCCCAGAGGTTGCCTAATTTACATAAACTCAGTCTCAGTTTGGTTATGTTCATGGGAATGGATCACACATTTTATCCCACTATTTAAGGGTACTTTGTCCCTCATTCCATTCCACACCCCTATTATGCCTCTGTCACTGTCTGTCATGAATTCTTTATTTCTGATACTTCTCCTAAGGTCGGAGGTCCGCTTAGTCATTTCTAAAGTTCCTTTCACAACAATACCTAAGTATTATTTCTGTCAACAAGACACCTAGTCCTTTGCCTGTTATTTAAACACAGATGGAGAAAGCAAAGTGCCTCTTCCCAACCCCAAGCAAATTATTTCCAGTCATGTAAATTACCTTTAGTTTACTGGGTTAACTTCCTCCTAATATTGGTGTAGAATGTTGGTGTGTGTTGATGGCACCAGCTAGCTAAGTCATTCACTTAGAGATAGTGGTTTCATTTATTTCAGAAGTGTCATTATGCATATCACCTTGTAATGAGCTACTCTGAAAAGGTGCTGCTGTATTGATTAGCATCCTACTACAGCTCTGCTATAAAGTCCGTGCCCACTGTTGGGCCCTCGTGGCATGCTCCAAAGCTCCCTGGTAGCAATAAAGGGTGGGCATATAAATCAGTATACAAAACCTAAAGCATGACCTTAAATAACTAGAGATTACTCCAAATCACATCTATCCTCTAAGGGAAAGAGGAAGAAAATTCACCATGAACTAGGTTTTAGTTTAAGATAGGCTATTTTAACCTAAGCCAATTAAAAAACAACTAAAAATGGGAAAAAAAACATTTGCTTAAAAAATATTCTAACTATAGGCAAATATAAAAATTTACTGGTAGAAAGGCAGTATTATAACTGAAATCATCCCTCTAATAAGACTTTAAGTTCTTCTAGAAAGCCCTTAACTTGAGTGAGAAGGTAGAACACAGGAAGACCAAAGGTCAGGTCTTGTTACTTTATGTGTAGTTAGTTACACCAGGAGAGTTTCACCCAACTTGCTGTATAAAGCACAAGTGACTCTGCAGCCAAGCAAAACGTCTGTCCTTATATGGTAAGAAAAGGGGAAAAAACATTGATGACATTAAGGGGCACTCCCATGGATAACAGATAAACACAACCTTCCCCAACTGTGCCACAGGCTCTCATTTATGAGACATATTTGTATAATTAGGGAGAGACAAGAACAAGGCATTGTAATGCCTTTGCCCCACTTACTTATGAAAAAAGGAAACTGAGATTATACATTCCAGTTAGAGCCATATTGAGAATGCAAAATGCTCCAACAAAGTTCACTCTCAGATTCTCTGAGTACCAAAAATATTTACCAACTCCGGGCTGGGGGGGGGGGGGGGGGACGGGGACACACACGACACGACAGCTTGGAATGTGAGTAAACTGCCTACTTCCCACGATCTAAAATAGTGAAGCAGTGTACTACTCTCTGGGTCACAGATTGATTAAGAAGCTATTTGACTGTATGGACCCTCATCAGTAGAATGCCATTCTGTAAGGAAGCTGTGTTTCAGTGGTGGTTCTTTTAAAAAAAATGTTTTATTTTTACCAACCTCTAACTGAAATTTAACATTTCCTTCAATCATTTAAAAACATTATTCTGAGGAGTATGTAGGCTTCAGACAACTACAGAAATCCTAGACACAAAAGAGATTAAGAACCACTGAACTGGAGTTAACCAACATGCCACATGCCAAGTAAAGCTGCCTTTCTCAAGCTCTTGGATGGGCTGCACATCTGGAGGGTGGGGAGTGGAGAAACCAAGTCTCTGTGAAAGCAGGGGAGGATGAAGAAGTCACACTAGGGGTAGGCATCTTTTTTTTTTCTCTCCTGAAGAACTCCTTTGGAGCCAATCCCAGATAATAACCATTTTCTGCAATGGCTCGTACTTGAGGAAACATCACACACACACACACACACACACACACACACACACACACACACACACACACACACACACACACACACACACACACACACACACACACACACACACACACAGCCTTTGTTGCCAGAGAAACATTTGTTACCCAGAGTTTAATTAACACATGGCTTAAGATATATTGCACCTGACTGCCACCAAGGAAAAGCCTCCAGCCGGCTACCTAAGTTTCAACTTTAGAGACAACCAAAAATAAAGGGCATTTGGAGATGGATGGTCTCAGTCTGCAAAACTGTATTCGGTTGGTCTAAAGCCCAATTGTTACTGGTGTGGAGAAAGCAGCATGCAACACATATCATAAATATAGATCTGCAAGGAACTTCATCTAATCCTATTCTGTTCAGATGAGGAAACTTCGGTCCAGGGAGTCGCTGAACAGTGACTTGAACAAGATCACATAAATAATAGGTAGCTGAGTTAGAATTCAAATTCTGATTGGATTCAAATTCTGATTGGAACACAGTCAGTGTTCTTTCCACCATGCCACATGGTAGGGTGGAAGGTCTTAACTTTTCCAGGTTCCTCCTTTCCTCATCTGTAAAATGAGGAATTTGGGCCAAATGATCTGAGTCATTGAATGACCTATCAGTTCTAGATATACCATCCAAGGGAACAGTGGCTTTAGAGTCAAAAGAAATAGGTTATAATCTGGTCCCTTATCAGTGACTTTGTGGGCAATGCATTTCCCCTCTGGGTTTCTGTTTTCTTTATTTACAAAACAGGTGGCAATGAATGACACCTAAGGTTCCCTTCCAGTTCTAAGTCCTATGATCTTCACAGTCCTGAGTACAACATCTGCATAAACTGACCTTTCTTAAAAGAATACTGTACATTTTATTGATTTTAAAAGATTTGAAACTATTTTTAAAAATACACTGATGTATGCACAAATTAAAAAAAACATTTATCTGTGAAAAATATGTTGGTGGTATCTACAGACAAATGGCAAAGGGCAGTCATCATGAATAAAATGTACAAAACATGGAAAAATATAGATCAAGGTGACATATAACATTTCATAAAATACACTTCTTTCTCCAGTGGTGTGCAAAAGTATCACTATGCTAAGGGAGCAATCATAGAAGCTTCCCTTACAGTATTGTGAATTCTCTCTTTAGTGTGGAAGAGGTTTCAACATCAACTGGTAATGTTTGCAGATCAGCCTTCTACCCCCACATGCCAGTCTGTGTTTTAAGTTTATTTATTTTCTCTCTGCATCAAGTTTTAAAGATTCATCCATGGGTGAAAGAGATTCAAGTAGGATCTTTAAAGACAAATTTGTTGGCAAAATTGATGGTTCTTTTTGCACAAGCATACCTGGTATGAGACATAGGAAGGAAAGAAATCCTGGAGGACAAAGTACTGTAACGTTTAAAGTTGTAATGCTCCAATAGAAAAAGGACCAGGTTTTGGGTGACTACTAGACCCAATGAGGGATGGGAATTTACCACTCAGATATCTGAAAGATCTTCGTTGTCTTATCTTTTTAACCAAACAAAGGGTGAAAAAAACACCTATCAGATATCCCTTATGTCAATACTTCAACAGATGCTCAATTTCATTAGTATGGGTATTTATTCCATGTCTTAGAAGACCATTTCAAGAGTTTCTCTGGCCAAAATATATCTGTCACTTGGTGGGCATCCAACCAGCTGATGATGCTCCTTAAATTCAGCAAGGTTGGTATTCTTATGAATGCCAAGTCTGTACTTAAAGCTTTTCTAGCTTGGTAGCACCTAGCAGACAGAGCTCAGTCTTTAGAGGCATGTCCTTTGAGAATCCAAGGTAACCTGTTAGAAGATTTCTTTTTTGAGAAGTAAATTCTTTTAGGCTTTCCTTATTATTAACTTTTTAATGCAAAAAAAAAAAAAAGCAAAAAAAGCCTTTTGAGCTGTACTTTTCTGTTAACTTAGTCCACACAAATTTCTGTTTATAGTCACAGTTATTTAAAAGGAACTTGATACAGACTAGTCCTACACATATAACACAGCTGGATGTCACATTCGCTTTCATCAAAAATAATTTCTAAAGTACTTAAAAAACTTCTCGATCCACAAAACACACAGAACCAACAAGCCACAATCAACCTTAAGTGCCTTTAAGAAATCCTATTCAGATTTGCTGGAGATGTTTGCCTTGGGAGAAAGGAATGAGGCCTGGTATTACATTCAAGTGGGTGGTGGTGGGGTAAATGCACCTAATAAATGTTGGCACTCATCTAAAGTTACCCAACACATCAAGCCTCGGTAACAATGGGATATCTGTATAAGAAGACTTCATGGGGGTGGGGTGGGGGATGGAGGAAAGAAAGGGGTATGAGGGAGGCGTAAAAAGGGCTGCAAATGGTAATTTTCCCACCAAATACTGGGTGCTGCAGATCTCTAATCAAACACCACCCAGAAATATGGTTCCAAGAACTTCTGGGTCAATAGGGATGACGGGTTTTAGCATCAATAGGCCTCTAAAATATTAGTCACTGTGTTAAAGACCAAAGGCCTGTTGCTTTCTTCTTTACCCCCCTCTACCCAAAAGAGGAAGATTTATCTCTCCTCCCCCTCCCCCCAACACAGAAGATAGCATTAGGAGAGGAAGAGGAGGATTGCGGACAATGAGGTCCTGAACTGCGGTAGGAATGAAGACCACCTTTGAAAAAAAAATGGATAGCTCCCTGGAAGAATCCTTTCCAGAATATTCTGACCCCCTCTTTTGCGTCCCCTGCAAAGGAGATTCCTTTTTCCTTTTCAAGACAGGAGGAATGACGGGTGAAGAGGAAAGGAGAGGACGGCTCCCTACTTTCAGGCCTTTCTTACTCTGCTCCTTCTGACAGCAATCTAAGTCCGGATATGCAGCGTGGGTAGAGAAGGGGGACGGGAACAGGTGGGGAGCCCCAGAAGGCCCCCGGAGAGGAAGAGCAGCAGGAGCCGGTGCAGGCGGAGGTGAAGGGCCGCACCTGGGGGCTGCCCGAAGAGAAGGGCGCAGGGTCGGGGGCAGGGGAGGGGAAGAACACGACAAGCTCCCTTACAGTTTCCCTCAGTTTCCTCTCCTGGTCCAGTTCCCGCTGCAGGCTGCCGGCTCGCTCCTCTGCGGAGTCAGCCTGCTCCTGCAGGCTTCTGATCTTCCTTCTCACAGCCTCCAAAGAGCTCATACCCGCCATCGTTACCCGCAGCTCCGAGCGAGGAAGAGGAGGAGGAGGAGGAAGAGACCGGGAAGAGGCTGCAATGGGAGGTCGCCGCAAGGCGCTGGCCGCGAGCCTCCGGGCACAGGCGCGGCTGCTCCCGGGGTCCCTCTCCGGGTTGGGCTTTGCACTGGCCTGCGCCGCCGCCGCCCGGTCCTCTCCCTTTCCTTCCCTTTCTCCTTGTCCCTCTCCTCCTCCTCCTGGCTCAGCCCCGGAAGTCCCCCCCGCCTCTCCCGGCTAGGCTGAGTAGCCGCGGCTGGTAGAGCAAACAAACCAACCGCAGGCGGGTGCGCGGAGCGCAGCAGGATGCGGGGCTGGGGGCGGGTGGAGCCTGGAGGCAGGGGCCGAGCCCCGGGAGGGAGCGAGGCACAGGACTACGATACACATCTTTCGGCTCTACGCCAAGTCCCCGGGCGGAGGGGGGCTTTCTCAAATGCTGGGGTTGGCGGGGGGAAAGGGTACCTGGACTGCCCAGTTTAACTCGAGTGCGGTCAGTGGCTACGAAGGTTAGTGTTCTTGGTGGGGGGGAGTGTTCACCTCCCCTCCCAAATACACACCTTCTCTCCCTCTCCCCCATCCCCTAGTCAGTAAGTTTTGCTGCAGTCTAACCTTTCCTCCCCACCCCCGTCGAAGATGGTGGGGGGCGGGGGAAGGATAACGGGACCTGGCTGCGAAGAGCTGGGGCGCCCCCTAGTGGCCATGGGTGGAAGAGCCACTTTTAAGCGCATCGTCCAAGAGGATGCTAGGGCATTCGTCTTGAGAGTAAAGATGCAATGTTTAGTCAGAAAATTAAGTGAAGAGCTTTCTAACTAAAAAAATAAAAAGGAGGGGAATCCAGACCAAAATATATCTAGAGTTCACCCCCACCCCCTGTTCCACACACCTACTAGGCATGTGGTAACTTCACTTACTTTTGAGGATAAATTCAGAGGATTATGGATTTAGAATTGAAAGACCTTAGTGGCCATCTAGTTCAACACCTCTCATTTTACAGATGAGGAAACTGAGGCTCAGAGAGATGGGCATACAGCTAGTAAAGGTCAGAGGCAGTGCTTCATCCCATGCCTGGCTTCTGCCAGCAAGTGTTTGTCCAAGAGCAGATAGCAGTAGCAACTTTAAACATGGAAGCCAGGCACTAAGGGTGAAACTCCCAGGGCTCCCAGGGCTTTTCTTTTCCCACTACACAGAAATAATACTTTGAAAGCAAAAACACTGGATCTGAGATCCTGGTTCAAGTCCTTCTCAATAAAACAGGAAGGTCATCGTGGCTTAATGGATAGAGACCTGTTTTGAATCAGCAAGAACCACTGGGTTTGAGTCCTTTCTCTGGCACACACTGTCTGTTTGACCCTTGGGCAACTCTTTAAGACTATATATTGTGGAGAAAGTACTGCTCTTCATTGATAGAGTTTTCTCTTTCAATGAAATCACACATCCTGTTCTAATCCTAAACTATCTGTAAGATGAATAGCACTAGAGACACTCACCCCAGGGACCTGACAGGAAAAAAGAGCTGAAAGTGAAATGTTTCAGGTTACACAATAATACATTACAGGCTTTCCATTTTGGGGGTGAAATACTTCCCTCTATTGGGGAAGGGACATTTAACTCCCAAGCCTTCCTCCTAGGCTGTCTTTTTAAAAATATCTATTTTAGAGGAAGGCAGTGTGGCAATGAAAGGGAAAAAAAATTTGGGGAAAAAAGCTACCAAAAAAAACTACGAGTGGAGTAGGAGGCACAGAATGATGGAAGTGGAAAGACACAACTCGACCAATTTCCTAAATCATTTTCAGCAAAGTTTCTAGAGAGATTCTGCAGATTTGACAAAAGAAACAGGGCTGGGGAATTTCACACCATGTAGGCCTCATTTCTCACTTTGTTCTATACCATTCACCAGCTCTGTTTGTAAAGGCTCCAGCTCCTCCCCTAAACTCATACAGAGTACTCTGACCTTCATTGTGAACTCTTTGGAGGGTTGGGGGAAGGAAGGGGAGTCTAGGTAATACAGAGGAGAGGAAAAGGAACTCTTTAAAGATTTTTTCAAGTGATATATGTCACTTAAATAGTTCATTTCTTTCTTTAAGGGTATTTGTCTCTTCCTCTGAGTCTTAAGATGATTTTCTCTAGTGGGTAAATCACTTTAAATTTAACACTACCCCTAATTAGCTTGATAAGTTTAAATTGCTTAGCCTCTCTTCACCCTTAGTATACCCATTTGTAAATGAGGATAATAATGGTACCTATCTCACTGGGTTGTTGAGAGGAAAAATTGAGATTATGTATGTATGATTTGCAAATGTACAATATGACCTACAAGCTCATCTATAAAGTGGGGGGGGGGTGAGGTGTTAAACTGGGTGGTTTTCCAAGGTCCCTTCCAGCGCTAACATTCTATCATTTATTGACAAACTATTTTAGCCGCCCCTCCATTTAGTTTACAAACAACACTAAAAGGTTTAGGGGTATAAATCAATATAGTTTAACAGCAGAGTTTCTTTTGGGATAAAATGACTTAAAGTCATCTCAGGAGCCATCCCCCTGTGTCTTTTCCCCTCTTGTCCTCTTCCCCCTCTCCCCAGCTGACTTCAAATATCATCTGCTCCACTCCTGCCCCACCCCATTCCACAGCTCCTTTAAATGAGGCTTTTTAATAAAGGGGCATGGCAGTCAGCACACTGAAGTTACAACAATTATCTTTTTTCCTCTTAAGAACTCAAGTAGCATTTTTCTCCCTCTCCTGCCTTCACTCTCGAGGAGCTGTTTCCAAATACTCCACATTCTTTTCCTTATAAGGAATATCTCCCCTTGATCTATCAGCGGCTCTTTTGAACAAGCTAAATAAACGTCCTGCTGGAGAATTTGGGGGTAGATATGCCGCCATCCCTTTAGCCATATACAGAGAAAGACATCTGATCCAAATTACATACATACAGTCACAGAGACATACTTTTTCAGGTCCTTTCTAAAATTGGATAGTATAAAGCTTAATTCCTATGATTCAGCTGGTACAGTCAACCCTCTCCTCCCCCAAGAACTTCAATTTTCATAGTTGAGAACTTTGCTTTTGTCCAAGAATGGTTTCCCATTTGCAAAAGCATAGCCTTGGAATAAAAAAAAAAATTATAGGCTTTTCATTTTAGAGCAGTCTTTAACTTTGATTTATCATGATGGACTATCTTATATTTGTGTTCTCTAGTACACGAAAATCTGCTTTTGTAGTCAATAGTCAACTTAAAATTGCACTTTTCCACAATCATACAGGAAATTATTATTAACATCCTAAGTACGTTCTTAATTAATCAACATCCTAGAATGTACTTTCCTAATTAGGCATCTATCTTG
This sequence comes from Phalanger gymnotis, assembly GCA_028646595.1. Classification (NCBI taxonomy): domain Eukaryota; kingdom Metazoa; phylum Chordata; class Mammalia; order Diprotodontia; family Phalangeridae; genus Phalanger; species Phalanger gymnotis. The sequence goes on along the minus strand of CM053624.1, from coordinate 113,647,088 downwards.
GGAATGAACTAAGTGAAAGCAAAATCAATCTTTTAGAAATCTAGTGCTTGACTAGATTTCACAAGGAAGAAGAGGAATCACTTATGTGGAATTGTATGTAACACACTAATGTCCAGAGGAATCTGAATGCAAACTTGTTTGAGCTTTAGAGATGTTAACTGTTCATTCCACATAGAAGACTATGTGATGATGCTTGTCAGAAGGCTGACAGGTGGGGCTGGGGGGTTGGGGTAAGGAGGGAGCAGGGGTGCAGATCACACACTATACCATATAAAGCACTGAGCTATATATAACCTCCAGCTTACTTTCTGGATCTAACTCCTACAGACTGCAGACCCAAGCAAGTATCATCTTCCTAGCTGCTCCTTGGGTGGAGGGCTTTCTCAGGCTGCATCATTGGCATCAAGTATCTCTGGGCTAGAAAGTCTAGAAGCAGACTTCCTAATCAAAAGCCTCCATCATTTCATCTTTTCAAAGTAAAGCATTGGCCTCAGCCTTTATCGGGCCTACATTTCAAAAATCTGTGCTCTAAACCCTCAAAATAACAGAAAGTCCAGGAAAGCACACTCTTCTGTACATAAACCCTCTTTGAGTTTGGAAACTATGATAATTCCCACCGGCAGGGCTGTATGTCTCAGAAGCAGCCTCCAGCTGTCCCGGTTTCCACTCATTCTTTCCCCTTCCCAACCAAAAAGGCAGAAATAGAGAGAGATAAGAATGATGAAATAAAATGAACTTGTGCACTAGCGAGTAGGAGGCAGCATCCAGTGAGCTATGCCAGTGGTAAGGTGGGTGTGTAGATGCCCGGCCAAGAGTAGGTAAAGTGTTTTTCATTTTCCCCCAAACCCAGTGGCACCCTCGGGGTGCTGGACAGCTGGGCACAGGGGTGTGACCTAGAGCTCTGAGAGGAGAAGGCAGCTGCGGGGGGAGGGTGGTGGTGGTATGTGTGTGACACTTACATCTGTCGCCTTTTTCTCCGCCAGCTCCAATTTCTCTTGGGCGTCTTTGAGGGCCTCAGAATACTTGTCCAGCTCATCCTCAGTGCCCTTCAGCTTCTTTTGCAGGGAGACCAGCTCGTCCTCCAGCTGGGAGATGGGCCGCGAGGGAGGGGGAGAGGGCCAGGGGATGGAGGTGGGGGGGGAGTGCAGCAGGCAGCGTGATCGCGCACGGGAGGGGTGCGGGTGCACAGAAACAGAGGAAGGCCAAAGACAGAAAGAGAGGAAGAGGGACAGGGAAGGGGAGAGAGAAAGAGAGAGAGAAAGTTAGACACTTCTGCGCTGGGTGCCCGGCCTCAGGTACCTTGGCGGCGGTTTCATCTGCGGTGAGGAGGCTGTCCTCCGCCTTATGCAGCTCCTCCAGCACCCGGTCCCGCTCATCCTCCGCCTCGCGCAGCAGCTTCTCTTTAGCCGAAATGTCTTCCTCGAGCTGGGGGCGCCGGGCGCGGGGAGCGCGGTTGGGGTGGGGGGGAATGTAGAGATACACAAAGACACACACACACAGGCGACAGGGTTGGCTTCAGCTCTTAGGCTGATGTGCCACTGGCCGAAATGCGGTGGGCTAGGAGTCTGAGTATTCGGAAGTCAGAGGGGTGTGTGTAGACAAACACTGAGGGGAGGTACAGTTTTCTATTGTTTTCTATTCTCTCCCGGCTTAGAGGGGTCTCTGACCTGCGGGAGTAGAGTCACACATTTGTTCTCTCCAAGAATCACATTTCGGGCTCTGGGACCCCCTTCCCCCCCAATGGCTAGAGAATTCTCTCGCAGTCCCAACACTCCCTTCTCTCTAAACATTAGATGGGCTCCGCCATTCTATCCTGCTTTTCCCTTTTAGAAACAATTTCATTTCCCCGCCCCCCCCAACTCCCCACTGCTGGAGTAAAAAATAAATAAATAAATAAAACCAAGGCATTACTAGTACAACAAAACGCACCAAAATCCAACTACCTCCTCCCAGCTTAATAGCTTCAGTTCAGTGGAACTTTTAAAAGTCCAGAGCCCTACTTCTCATCCCAACACCCCCTCTCCTTCGGGTTGTTTCACCCCTACACCCTCCCCAGTGCCTCAGTTTAAAATGAAAAAGTTGTTTCCAAGGCTGAACATCGGTTTCCTTCAGCACTTGGACTGTTCTCCCATAACCACGAGAGTTGGAGGCAGTAGGAAAGGGTTCAACTGGGGAACCAAGAAAGAAGTTCACACTCAAATGTGCTGGGCTCGGTTTTTTTTTTTTTGTCTCCCCATTTGAAGTCTAACTATCCCGGCATGACTCCCTGAGATCAGAGAGGGGCGAGAGGGGTGGATTTTAGGGGCTAGGATGACTCGGGGCCCCGAATAGGTGGGCTGCGGCAGCTGCCACCGAAGTCACTAGGGCCGGGGCGGAGGGGAGGGGAAGAGGCGATGGTGGGGGAGAGGGAAAACGAAGGAAGATAACTGCAGACCTGCTTGCTGCGGTCCTCCGCCGCCTTCTTATCCGCCTCCGCCTGCTCAGCCCGGTCCAAGGCATTCTCCTTGTCCAGCTTCAGCATCTGCATCTTCTTCTTGATGGCATCCATGGTGGCGGTGTAGTGAGGGCCTGGAGCAGGGACAGCGCACGCAACGAGCTGGAGTCGGGGACTGAGCCGGAGCTGGGGAGCAGCTGAGAAGGAGGAGGAGGTGCGGCAGCACCAAGGGGGCTGGGGCTGAAGGAGGAGGAGGACTAGGAGGAGGAGGAGGCAGGTCTGTGCTGGGACAGGCACCCGAGCCGGAGTGGGAGCGCTGAGCCTCCAGCTGCTCTCAGATATGTACTTTCCCAAGGGGGCGACCGCATTCCTCAAGACAGCCAATACTTTTTTGGAAAAGTTTTTTTTTCCCTTCCCCCTTTCCCCTTCCCCTCCCTCCTCCCGATCCCTTCCCCATCCCCCCTCCCCTCTCCGCCCTCAGGGGCTGCTCGCCCATTCGCTGCTGCCTGCCATTTGACGGTGGATATGACTATATATGGGGCCCGGAGGAGCAGAGGCGGCGGGGCTATGGTTTGTATGCCTATTTCCAAACCTGCGCTCGCCCGAGCCAAGGGAGAAGGGACCCAGGAGAGAGGTTCCTAGGGTTCCTTGCCCCCGGCCTCGGGGCCAGCTTGAGTGCGAATGCGGATGAGGTCCTATCCGATCGAACTCGTCCTATGGCCAGCCATCCTCTCTATCCACCCCCCCCCCCGCCCCCAACCAGCAGTCTTTCTCTGGCTGGAGAAACTGAGGCGAATTAGGAAAGGGTTTGGAGCGAGAAAAGAATTTAGGAATTGCTGAGTTTAGGCACTAGGCGTAGCAATGCACACCCAATTTCCCAGTCCAGACTGTTGAGTTGGGGATTCTGGCATTCCTTTCTCCCCACACCCAAAGCCTCAGGTCTGGGGGCTTTTTGGGTCTGCTTGGTATTGCATAGGGAATGTCACTTTCTAGAAAACAAGGTGGCCCCACCACCCCCGCCCCTTCGCCCCAACCCTGAGCATAAGGAGTATCTGAGTTTCCTAAAACTTATTTCCCTCCCCCTCTTTATATCCTCGGAGAAAATGGTATTCTGTAACAGCAGCTAGGCGGGATTGCAGCCTGTTTGCAGAGCTTCAAACGCAAACGATGTTTGAAAACCTATAGGGTTAGGAGTTTATGAACCGACTTGCCTAATTTTGCAGGCAAGCAAGAGCAAGGAAATGGCGTATGAATATAGGAGCGTAATTTAAGAAATCAGCATCTTTCCTTGTTAGGCATCCAGGAGCCACTTGGCTTAAAAGATGGGATAAATGTAATCCAAGATAACTCGTTTTGCCCACAAGGTATAATGTGGAGGAGGGTAATACAGCAGCCTGCACAGTGAGATCCGTGTCAAAGCAGAGCAATGCTGTTAGTAAGCATGGGTATTTCCCCCTCTTCACTCATTCTTGTTAACTCTATTCCCCCAAGGGGGAAGAGTCCGGTTCTTTCCTAAGCTTCGATGTAAGAGGAGGAAAAGGGGGCTGACCTGGAAGCCCTGGCTGAGAGACTGGAAGTGGTTGTGGCTAAGTTAGAGAAGGGTCTTGTTAACAGTCCCTATAGAATAATTCACAACCTGTACTACACGAGATACTGAATATTCCCTGGACAGTATCTGAGTAGATTAGGAATGCCAGACAACTTGTAAACCCTTCAGAGGACGATCGTGTTCCCTGGCCAGAATTTTATCAGGTTTCTTTCATTAACCTGACTGCCCAATAGAACATCGCTAATGGCCAAAACATTACATTATACTTTAATGAGGGTTTTATGGGAAATATTTACCAGATGATGTTGTGCCGGTATAGCAAAAAAGTGTTGAGTTTGGCATTAGGGGACTTGGGTTTGAATACCAATTCTGCCATTTACTATTTGTGTGACATTGACCAAGCCCCTTCACCTCACTGGAACTTAATTTCCTCATGTATAAAATGAGGTGTTGGTTTGTCGTTGATCATTCTTGACTCTTTGTGAACCTGTGGACCACAGCTCACCAATATTGTACATGGGATTTTCTTGGCAAAGATATTAGAGTGGTTTGCCGTGTTCTTCTCCAGTGGATTAAGGTATACAGAGGTTAAGTAACTTGCCCAGGGTCACACGACTAGTAAGTATCTGAGGTTGGATTTGAACTCAGGTCTTTCTGACTGCAGGGCCAGCACAATATCCACTGAGCCACATAGCTGCTTTCTGTTGGACTAGATGATTTCAAATCAGTTTTAAAATGTGTGATCGTTGGGACCTTGAACAAGTCTCTGAATCTTAATTTTCTTATCTATCTTATCTATAAAATTAGAGGATTAGATTAAGCGATCTCTAAGACCCCTTCTAACGCTGAACCTAGGAATGCCTTCTTATTGCCATCAATCAACCAATTAACTCTTACTGAGCATCCACTGTGTACAAGAAACTCTGCTTGACAAGTTAGGGATACAAAGAAAAACATGGTTCCTGTCCTCAAGGAATTTACAGTTTATCTGGGAAAAAAAAGTTTCAATCTAATTTATTGGAACAAATTTGCACTGAATGCTTACTTTGTGCTGAGCATTTTGCTAAGCTCTAAGGGTTATATAAAATAAGACTTCCCCCATCCTACTTCTGCAAGATTTATAACCTATTAGGGAGATATACCATGTACACAAAATAATTCTAATAAAAATAGAACACATGTGCATAAAATATTGAACAAAATTCATATAACAAAACATAACAGACAAAACATAACAGCCCTACATTCAAATCTTAAGAAATAAAATCAATACACATGTACAAGATGAAGATTGCCTGATGTTACAGAATTTCACGTAAAAAGTGCATATTGAAAAGTATTTAACAATACAAAATATAAGTTCCTTCCTACTAGACTATAAACATTTTGAGGTCAGGGAAACATTTTCCTGTTTTCCTTTACAACACTTTGCACATACTTGGTGGGTACAGTATATACACAGACACATCAACACATATTTGGTGAATAAAGCAATGACTAAATAGACAATAGTAGAGTTTCATATAGAACTGCTTGCAAATCTTTTAAGAGATATGTAAATACTAGCTGTTATCATAATGGCCTTGGGAGCCAAAAAAGAAGAAAAAAGCTTCCCAGAGGAGATAGGTTTGAACTTGCATGACGGGCAGGGGAACTCTGAGCAGGGGGAATAGCCGAAACAAATGCCAGATGTGGAAATGGACAAGAAATATTCAGGGGACAATCGATAGGTCTTTTTTTTTTTTTCCCACACAGGACACTCCATCTTCCAACTTTTCAAATTTTCACTGGCTGTCACCCATGCCTGGAATTCTCTCCCTCATTTCTTCCTCCCAGCTTCATTCAAGTCTCAGATAAATTTCTACGTTCTCAAAGAAGCCTTTTCCTGTCACCCTTAATTCTAGTATCTTCCCTCTGAGATTACTTTCCATTTAGCCTACATATAAGGATATACAGTTTGTATGTATGTAGTTTTTTGCATGTTTCCCTTCTTATTAGACTATGCAATCCTTAAGAGCAGGGACTGGGGTTTTTCTGCCTTTCTTTGTTTCTCCATCACTTAGCAAAGTTACTGGCCCATTGTTGTTGTTGTTATTCAGTCTTTTTTCATTTGTGCCCAATTCTTTGTGACCCCATTTGGGGTTTTCTTGGCAAAGATACTGGAGTGGTTTGCCATTTCCTTCTCCAGTTCATTTTATAGATGAGGAAACTGAGGCAAATAGGGTTAAATGACTTGCCCAGAGTCACACAGCTAGTGTCTGAAGCCAGATTTGAAGTCAGGAATATGAGTTCCTGACTTCAGGCCTGGCACTTTACTGTGCTACCTAGCTGCTCCTGGCACATAATAGGTGTTTAATAAATGCCTGTGAACTTGATTTGCCTGGTGCAGAAGGGGTTCTGTATAGGAGTAATGGGAGATAAGGCCGAAGAGGTAGATTTAGCTCAGAGTATGATGATGATTGTATTATATTATGTGATATGATATGATATGATATCACATCACATCACATCACATCATATCACATCATATCATATTATGGAGTTTGGACTTTATCCTGAAGTTTGAAGTCATCCTTTTCTTTCTGTCCTATGCCCTTGCACCCCCCAAACATACAAAAGATTTATACAGGATGTCCCAAAAAGTCTTAGTTTTAAGCTATTGGAACTTTTGGAATGCCTTGTATACAGTACATTTAGGATCTGAGATCTGTTATACCCAAAGCTAGAAAGGAAGGTTATGGGGTGGTGGGGGTGGAATACAGTCTCAGGATCACATAGTCATAAATCATTGATCAACAGCTAGACGAGCTAACAATACTCTGAGCAGGGTTCCTGGAGTCAGTCATTTTCATTCTTAATACTCATGAGAGTCTCTCTCATTTACATCCTACCTAGGTTATAAGGGGAACAGTGAAGATCTGTGGGACCAAACAATGAATACTCTGTCAATAAAATACATTAGCCCAGGAGCTCAAACTACAAAGTACAACCCCAAACACGCTAATGCTCTTCCTTGGCTCTGTAGTCAGTTTGGAGTTTTGTGTGAAAACCACTAACTTTCTAGGAATATCCCCATGATTTCTTTGGAAATGTAAATAAGTGGGAAGAGGTACAGCCAGGTAAGGGAGAGCTGGTGAATGGAAAGGGTCCAAGACATCTTGTTTTGATTTCAATATGTGGAAGTTTTTATGCTGAAAAATAACTACTCTGGCAGAGTAGGTATGAGTTGCTCTGTCAGTATATGCTCTCCCAAACTTTTTTTTTAGGTCATTTAAATTGGGATCTGAAGTGTCTCAGTGTCCCTGTGGTGAGGTTGAATCCTCTCTGGCGTAAACAGTCCTGAGACTTAAGTAAATAAAGAACAGGGATGAATATATAATTAAACTGAGACACAGCTGATCGTCCACTGTTTCTTTGGAATGTGAGATAAAACAATACTTATGGCTCATTGTTTCACAGAACAAGCTATAACATGATCTGGCAACAACAATGGAGTTTTCTTTCTCCTGTCCTTTACAAAGCTGGGAGCTAGATCTGATGGAAATTAGTTGCTGTCTCTAAAGGAGGATCTGGAGGATGAACTTCAGACTCTAAGACAGCAAGGCAAATACTTTTTTTGGTTGTTGTTTTGAATTGCATGATTGCCTCTAAAGCATGTCAAAGTTCATTGGACTTTCTTGGAATGTAGTTTATGACTGTTCTTATGATATGAATCCTAAAAATTGTTTCTCTGAAGCAAAAAAGCATGGAGATTTTTGTACCCTGCAGCTTTTAATGATGCATTATATGAACATCACCAAATACTAGGGCTTAAATGAGTTTATAGTAGGAGGGAGATTTTTTGGTTCTTGTTTAAATTCTACGTTCTACAAGACACCTTTTCTGATCCCCTTAAATAGCTGGTGCCTTCCTTCTGTGGATTATCTTCAGTTTATCCTGTATGTATCTTATTTGTACATAGTTGTTTGCATATTGTCTTCTCTATTAGATTGCGAGCTCCTTGAGGGCAGGAATTGTTTTCTGCTTTTCTTTGTATCCTCAGGTCCTTGCACAATGCCTGGCACACGGTAAGCAATTAATAAAAACTTGTTGACCAAGAGGTCAAGTGCTAGTGATGGGGGTGCTTGGGTTCTTGTGCTTACACCCTAATTCTAACATTTCTCCTTAGCCTCTGCTTGGGTGCCTGTGCCTGGACCCCAATTCCAAAATCACATCCAGTTAGAAAATCACATCTCTCCCTGGCCTCAAAACACTATCTCTAGCTGTTTCTCTCTAGCAAAACAGGATAGCATGCTCTAGCAAAATGCTTATCTCTCCTCCTGATACAGTGGACAGCTGCACCTATAGGATTTATTGGTCTGACTCCCTGTGTACGTGCTAAATTGGCTGTGCACTGGGTCATAATGATATTTACTACTTCCTGACCTTACTGATATGTATTCTAGACGTAGTCAAACGTATACTCCCTTATATTCATCTTGTCTAACAAGACGTTGTTGGAAGCAACCTGGATATTTGCAGTCAGCCCTGACTGTTAATCGACTTAGTGATGTTTCAGGGCTAAAACCACACCTCCAGGTAACCCCCCTTGGGTTATTTCCCAGTGAACTCTGGGTAAGATACCTGTACCGTAGATACAAAAAGTATATGTTCCTTTAAGAACTGACTACCCCTTAACCACTCCCTAATCCTGCCCCAAAACACCTAGTTAACACACTTGGCACAGGTTTCACCCCAAAATATCATATATAAACATTAACTTCACCCCTTTAACGTTGCAGATTCCCTAAGAACTCTTGCCCACTGAAAAGCATAATAAATCTTTGCCACCTTGACTTAAAGGATACTTGAGGTTGTGAATTCATTCCAGATAGCCCCGACCCTCTCCAGTACTTGGGTCCTTGAGGGGTACTCCCCCCAACTACCCTGTCTGGGAACTCCAGTCTTGGGTCTCCCTCACCCTCAACACCCCCAAATATTTAAATAATTAAGTCACATTTTCTTGCATATGAAAAAGTGACATTACTGATTGTAAAATTATCTACAGCAACAAGTGAGGTTCAAAGACCAGTGAATGACCAATTACTTTTTCCATACTATCTTAATATTAAGAAGCTAGTTAGCTCAGCTGATTATAACTGTACATTTCTACTTGGCAGAATATGGTGAATTTGTAATGCCTACTTCTAATAGGCTTTACAAACTTACTGTATGCAAAACGGAATTCATTATCTTCCTTCCACCCAGCTCCATTTCTGTCAAGGACACCACCATGCTTAGAGTCAATCAGGTTCACAACTTCAGAGTCATCCTCAACTCTTTGCTCTCCCTCGTACCCCTTACTCCCCATATCCAATCAGTTGACAAGTCAGACCAATTCTACCTTTACAACATCTCATCTATTCCTTTTTCTCTACTCACATACCCACCACCCCAAGCTAGGCTTCACCATTTCTTGACATGTTCTTTGCAATAATCTCATAAGTGGTCTACTTGATTAAAATCTCTCCCCTTCTCAGATGTGGAAAGATAGGGACACATGCACTGTTGTTGGAATTGTCAACTGTTCAAACCGTTCTGGATAACAATTTGGAACTATGCTCAAAAGGCTATAAAATTGTGCCTACCCTTTGACTCAGCAACCACCACTAGGTTTGTATCCCAAAGAGATAAAAGGAAAAGGGCATATATGTACAAAAATATTTGTAGCAGCTCCTTTTGTTGTAGCAAAGAATTAGATGAGGGGATGCCCATCAATTATTTTTTTCTTGAGGGGGAAAGGCAGGGCAATTGGAGTTGAGTGACTTGCCCAAGGTCACACAGCTAGTAAGTGTGTCAAGTGTCTGAGGCCAGATTTGAACTCAGGTCCTCATGACCGTAGGGTCAGTGCTCTACTCACTGCACCACCTAGGTGTCCCCCCATCAATTATTAAATGGTTGCACAAGTTGTGGTATGATCGTGATGGAATACTATTGTGCTATAAGAAATGATGAGCAGGATGGTTTCAGAAAAACCTGAGAATACTTGTATGAACTGATGCAAAGTGAAATGAGCAGAACCAGGAAAACATTGTACACAATAAAAGCAATATTATAATGATGTGCAATTGTGACTTAGCTACTCCGATCAATTCAATGTGAGCAGAACCAAGAGAACACCATGAACAGTAAGCGCAATATTATTTTAAGAGACAGAACTGATAAACTCTGAGTGCAGATTGAAGTGTAATTTTTTCACTTTTCTTTATTTTTCTTGCATTTTTTTTTACATTGTGGCTAACATGAAAATATGTTCTGTGTGAGTTCACATACATAATTTATATCATATCACTTGTCTTCTCAGTAGGTAGGGAAGGGACTGAAGGGAGGGAGAGAATTCAGAATTCAAAATTCTAGAAAAAAGAATGTGAAAAATAAATAATAAATTTTATTTCTTAAAAAAGAAAACACAATAAAGCAGACAGTACATTTAAAAAAAAAGTCTCTCTCTCCTCCAAGCCATTCTCCCCATAGCTTCCAAATTGATATTTCTAAACACAGATCTGACTATATTACTCCTCCCCTGTTCAAGAAGTTTTACTAGCTCCCTTTTACCTTTTGAATAAAATATAAACTTCTTTACCTTTTAAAGTCCTTCATAATGTGTCTCTAGCTTATCTTTCTATCTTCCTCATTGCCTACTACTGTCTTTCATGTAATCTATGTTACAACTAAACAGGGCTACTTCTTGTTCTCCATATATGAGATTCCATTTCCTACTCCACAGACTGTCCCTGATGTCTGAAATATACTCCCTTGGAATCTCTGCCCTTCAGAATTTCTAGCTTCCTTCAAGGGATAAGGTGACTCAAGTGTTACCTCTCACATGAGGCCCATCTTGATCCCCTCAGTTGCTAATTCTTTTCCTCTGTATATACAAAACAAATATAAATGCTTTGCATTTACTTTGCATGTATTTTGTATTCATTTATGTTTAAAAATTTTGTATATTATTCTCTCTCTCCCCTCAATGTACTCTCCATGAAAGCAAGGACTACTTCCTTCTGCCTTTGTATCTCCATTATCTAGCACAGTGCCTGGCACACACTAGGTGCTTAATAATTGTTTATTGAAGGAACGAATATGATATTAATGAGGCTAGGGAAAGATTTTTATCTTATGGGCTAATATACTGCTCTATGATATGACTAGACTATCCTCATCTACTTGTGTTCCATGTAGATGCCTTTGGTCAGTAGAGGAATCTGACTAGAAAATATGGACAGCTCCTTGTCACCCGTTGCTACTACTGGGTTAATAACTCAAAGTATTTCTGTATTTGAAGGTGGTTCAGTAAAAATTTCATCTTCAAATAATAATAATGACAATCAACATAAAGTCTTTTGAAATTGAATTCAGAAGGCATGCTTATTGTTATTTTTGTTATTTCTCTGGTAGTAGTTATTATCTCTTTGTACTCATTCATACATACCCATATTACCAAGGGCAACTTTTGGAACACTGGCTGGAGTTAGAGATGCAATCTATGGTTAAGGAAGGGAATCTGTTCCCTTTCATACATAAACAATTCATAGTCACTCTTTCCTCTCTGCCTCCTCCTGCCAATGTTAGTTTTTAAAAGGATCTAGTCCGTTTCTGATGGTTGGTTCATAAGTCATGCCAGTCATCTATAGGTGTTACCCAGCATTCCACAGCTATGTTGAATTGCTTTTACCTGTGTTTCCACTAATTAATCAGCATTTAATAAGAGCACTGTGCTAAGTGCTGGGTATATAAAGAAAAAGCTAACATGGTCCCTTGCCCACAAGGAGCTTATATTCTAATGATAGAAATAACATGATAATTATGCACAAACAAGATACATAAAGAATAAATGAAAGATAAATTTAGAAAGGTAAGCAGCTATTAACTGGAGGACTGAGGTATTAGAGTTGTCTTGAAGGAAGCCAGGGAATCCATGAGGAGGTGAGAAAAAAGAATATTCCAGGCATGGGGCATAGAAATGGCAGGAGTGCTGTATATGAGGAATAGCAAATAATGGTATGGCTAACAGAGCGGGCAAACAGGAGTAAAGTGTAAGAAGAATGGAAAGTTAGGAAAGGGTCAGGATGTCTTCACAAAGCTTTAAATGACGAACAAAGGAATTCATATTTGATCCTAAGGATAATTAAGGAGCTGTTGGAGGTTGGGGTGGGTGGTATGATATAGTCATATCCACACTTTAGGAAAATCACTTTGTGGCTGTGTGGAGAGTGGATTGGAGTAAGAAGAGACTTGAATCAGGGAGACCAATGAGAAGGTTACGGTAGTAGTGCAGGCAAGAGGAGTGTTCTCACTGGGTTTCTTCTGCCTGTCCAGGCTGTAGTCAATCAGCCTGGGCTTTACTCTGGAGCTCATAGATTGGACAATAGGTCTCTGCTCTCCTAGTGCAGAATGAATGTAAATACTAAATAGTAACTGTTTCTCTGTTGGGCAGGAACCCTGGGGTCTTCCCCTCCCAGTTTTTTTTTTTTGAGTTTTTGATTAAAGGGACCATCCCTTGATTAACTTCTTAAAGAGGCCTATTCACCAAATGGGCGTTACCTCACTCGAAGTGAGACCCTGAAAAGACCTTAGCCTGAAAGGGCCAGGGTCTCCTAATGCATCCTGAGTCATCTCTAGTTGTCCTGGTGAATATCAGGCCACTGGACCCAGATGGCTCTGGAAGAGAAAGTGAGGCTGGTGACCTTGCATAGCCCTCCTTCACTCATATCAAAGTCAACTGCAAGTCATGTCATCATTTCTCTGATGTCATGGTCCTCTTTAAGAACGAAGGACAAACACAACAAGCTCTCCACAGGGTAGGTAGGCGAACAGGTATTGTATCATTCCTCCTCTCCACGTAGCTTTTCCATCCCAGTGGAACTTTTCTGCCTGCAGCAGATATTTTCTTCAGGACAGTAGAATGGCCATGTTTTGGAATTTCTTGGCTCTTCTGTCTTGCCTTTTGATGTCAAGAAGAAAAGAGGATGTGGTCCTTGCACTTCTATAGAGATGTTTCTCAAAACCCTCTCTCTGACAAAATTTTTTGACAATATAAGCAACAAAATCAAGGAAGGCCAACGTGCTACTTTTCGGTCAAGGGACAGGAACAATACAATATATGACATTGAGCTCTAATCAAGCCATGGTCACAGAAAAGTGGTAGCTAGTTGTATCTACCTCCTTTATAATTACAAAACACTGACCTACTCCAGATACGACATCAGGAACACAAAATGGTTTCAACAGTCACATCCCCTCAATCTCAAAGCTCTTTTCATATAGAATTTCATCTGTTTGTTTTTATATTGTCACATACAGCTCTCATGTTTCCACTATAATCCAGAATAGGAGCATAGATAAAAAAGAGTCTTAGAACCTTCTCAATGGCAACTTTGGTGTTCTTCCCATTTTACAGATTCTGAAAACTGACAAGTGGGGACGATAAATAACTACAATTGGACCAAGGCCCTAGGGAAGGGCTGCCATTTCAGTCAAGTCTCAAACTCAGGTTTCTAAACTCTCACTTTTGTGCTTAGGCAGCATTCCGTCCCTAGCAAATTCATTTTCCACTTACAGTAATTAGTTTGGTTATAAGATCATAAGATTGATTATCAATCTAGAGATGAAGGGGACTTCAGAGGTCCTAAATAGTCCAACTTCCTTATGGATGAGGGAACCAAGAACTAAGGAGTTTAAATGACTTGTCCAAACTCACTTAGGTAGTGTCGGAGATGGGATTTGAACCTGTCTTCTAACTCAAGAGATAGTGCTTTTTCTACATACATGTTTTAATTATGATTATTGGAGAAAGCTTTGTCTCCTAAGTTCTAATTAAATGTCTCTTTCTCGGTTCATGGAGACAATGCTTTCCCATCACTGTTTACTGGGACCCCTTCAAGGTTCTCCTCAAGAGAAGTGACTTCTCTCTGTTCCACAGACACCTTTATTTCCAATTTAAGGGGTGCCCACTCAATAAGTATGGTAGTTTATCCGGAGAACATATTTACACATGAGATTTTGTAGGCTGGAGGTAATCAGCCCTTTCTAAAGTATGACAAGTCAGAGCTGAGAAAAGACATTTGAAGTGTTGCCATTCAAGGAGCGGCTGTCCACAGAGTTCCAGAAGAGTGAGGGTATTTATAGCAAAGCTTTCTTCACAAGATGGCACCTGCCCCAATATGTAACCCAAGGGGCTGCTTAGATGCCAACTAAATACTTGAGGACAAGATGACTTGAGCTAATGTCCCAAAATATCAACCAAGGGTAGCTTTCCTTTTGAGAACCATTACATTCTGATTCCTTAGCTCCTCTTGTTCTTTGCTGCACTGTGGGTCTGTGACAGTATTTTCTTGTCTGAGATATGACATCAGCTTTGGGGAGAAGTGGAAAAGTTCAGGAGAATCTTTAGACTTGTATCAGTTTTTACTGGCTTGTGATATTTATGCTGATGCTGTCCACATTTACCAATGTCTCCTCCTCCCACTTTTGGCCAAGGTTTTTTCTCCATGTATTTATTACCATTAAGTATAACCATAAGATGTTAGAGTACAAGGGATCTCAGAGGTCATTTAGTTCAACTTTTAATTTTACATATGAGGAAACTGAACAGTAGGAAGAGGAAATAACATGCCCAAGCTGTCAAGTATCAGAATTGGGATACAAAGGCAAGGTTTTTGACTCCAAAGTCAATGTTCTTTCTAATATGCCATGTCTCATTATGAATATTTTCACTTTGGATCTATCTAAACCCTTTTGAACCTCTTTAATATTTTTTTGCCCGTATCACTTTTTGGAATAATGAGTTTCATAAGTTTACCGATTGCTATGTAATCATCTTTAAGGCCTTTTCTGTTCTAAATCTCGTTATCCCATGATAATGGGTTGTTAAGGCAAACTAGGATGCTAGTGATGGGGACTTTGGTCCAGAAAGTTAGATGAAGGATGTGTTAGATGATTTAAGACAAAGTCTAACAAATTTGTTTACACATATGAACATACACATACACATTGTGTTTCAATATAACCGATTTCTTTTGTAATCCAGTATATTTAATTTTATCCATTTAAAAACATTTATTCTGAGAAGGGGTCCACAGGCTTCACCACAATGGAAAAGAGGTCCATGGAAACATTAGAAAGTTGAAGAATCACTGATCTACTTGCTGCGGACACTTTCTCCAGGGAATAATAGAACATAGACTCTTGGAGCTGGAAGAGACCTTAGATCAGGAGTTCTTAACCTTTTTTATGCTACTTGACATCTTTCTGTATAGGCTTCTTACTCCCTGTCAGTTTTCACTTAACTAATTAGCAATTAATGCCCCTCTACCCAACCTTTTGTTATTGTTATTGAGTCTCATCAGACTCTTCATGATGCCATTTGGGGTTTTCTTGGCAAAGACACTGGAAGAGTTTGCCATTTCCTTCTCCAGCTCATTGTACAGATGAGGAAACTGAGGCAAATAGAATTAAAGTGAATTGCCACAACTAGTAAGTGTCTGAGGCCAGATCTGAACTCATGAAGAGGAGTCTTCCTGACACCAGAGAAAACCCCAAAAAGATTGTGCTAGAATATAGGTCCTAGGGAAGATAGCTAAACAGAAGGAGCAGATGATGGCAGAGGAAAGGTGATCAGCTAGGCCAGTTTCTGGGGCCTTTGGAAGAAAAGCAAGGGGGTCACAGTAGGAAGTCTGTCTCCTAGATCTATAACTTGTATTGGTAGAATTACCCAGCTGTACATACCAATTTATCAATGACCCCATATAATTCATTCCTGTCCCAAATTACTTGTGTGATTTTGGACAAGTGAATTCACCTCACTGGGTCAGTGAAATGAAGGGGATGGAATGGATAATCTGGTAAATCCTATGGCTCTTCCCCATCTGGCTATTTCCCCTGGCTGTCCTGCATGCATACGATGCTGTCTTTCTTCATTTCCACCTCCTGGCTTCCTTCAGGTTTTAGCTGAAGTCTCACTTTCTGTATGAAGCCTTTCCTACATCTTCTTTGATCTTAGTGCCCAGCCTCTGAGATTATCTTCAGTTTGCCTCATGCGCAGCTGCTTGCATGTTGTCTGCTCCATTAGACTGAGTTCCTTGAGAACAGAGATTCTTTTTTGTTGGCATTTTTAACACTTAGCACAATGCCTGGCACATAGCAGGCACCTAATAAGTGCCTTTTGACTGACTGACTAAATATCCCTAAGTAGCTCACTCTCATCCTTCCTTGATGGAATCCTTATTCTGGCCCATGGGGAGTTGGGGAATATCATGCTCCCAATACTCCACAGAAGAGGAAGGTTGAGGGATCTATAAGAATGGGTCCATTGAAGCGTGTGTGTGTGTGTGTGTGCGTGTGTGTGTAAAAAATAAGGCCATAGATTATAGGATCATAGATTTAAAGTAGGAAGGAAATTTCAACTTGGTGGAGTCCAATCCCCTCTTTTTACAAATGAAGAAACAGGCTGAGAGAGGTTAAGTGACTTGGCCCAAGTTACATGGTAAGTGTTGAGGAAAGATTTGAATTCAAGCAGTCTTACTGATTACAAGCCCAGATCTTAGATTCATTTCAACAAAGGTTTATTAAGCCTCTTCTTTTTGCTGGGAGAAAGGCGGTGTAGTGAAATAGTTAATGGACCAACCTTGGAACAGGAAACCTAGGTTCAAGAACTGCCTCTAGTACATACTACCTATGTGACACTGGGCAAATAACTTGGTTTTTCAGTGCCCCCAGGTAAATTCTCTAGGATTACAAATTACAGAGGTTCTGTCCATTTTCATTAGTGAAGGGAGCTTCTGTACTACAAGTTTTCTATGTAGATAACATCATAAATATGGTACCACCTCCTCCCCTCTGCTCAAATGTGCTAGGATCTATCCTGGACATGGAGGGAAATACAAAGATTAAATAAGACAAGGTGCCTACTCATCTGATCCCAGTGTCTTAAATTGGAACCCTGCACTTTTCATGGAACCTTCAATACACTTGATGACTGTTGATATTATTTAACATTTCAAAGATTGACAATAAAATTGGCATGGGTAGTTCCTTGTCTCACTTGAATCAATGACTTGATAGATGACTGAATTGCTATTACCAAAAAAAAAATTTGATATCTGGTGGCTAGCCTTTTGGTGAAATGTCTTTCTGAACCTAGTCAGGCCAGGAGAGAAGAGATTAGCCTTATTCTCTTTGACTGTAAAGGGCAGACACAGAAATAGCGGTTGGAAGCTTAAAAGATGAAAATTTTGGCTTGATGTCAGGAAAAATGTCTTAATTAGAGCTGTACAAATGTTGAATGGACTTCCTTAGGTGATGGTGGGTTCCTAATTAATGGAGATCTTCAAATAGAGGCCGGATGACCACTTGTCAGGTACATTACAGTACGGATTCCATTCAAGAATGTGTTGGATTGGAGGGTTACTGAGGTCCCTTCCAACTCTTAAATTCTACATTTCTAGTCCTTGAAGAACAAATAATAAGTCAGAGCAAACACTGTCAAACGGACTTTCAAAATCCATTCAACCCCCAACAAACTTACAAAGTGCATTTCCCAAAACAAATAAAACCAATTAATAGAATGATTGGGATCAATAGAACAGGTCATTTTCCACTTTGTAATTTAAAGATTGATAATAGAAAGGAAGGGTGGGTGCTTTAACTTTAATCATTTAGTACCAATATTGTCTGATATCCTTAGCCTGAGTTTCATTGCTATTCGTTTTTATTAGCATTGCCGTCATCATGGTGGACATTATCCTGTGAGCTCTTTTTTCTTTCTCTATTTCAGTTCACACATGTCTTCCCATGATTTTCTGAAATCTTTAATTTTGTTGTTATTTTCATACTAGTATTATTCCATTACATCCATATGCTGCATACAATTTGTTTAGCCGTTTCCCACATACTGGGTCCATTTTTTTTGTAGTTACAAAAAAAAATGCTGCTATAAATGTTTTTGCACATATCACATAATAATGAAGGCACTGATTCTCAGAGTTGAAAGGGACCTTGTGGGCCACCTCATCCAGTCCATACCTGCAGAACAATGACCTCTACAACATACCTAGAAAGTGGCCATTCAGTCTTTACTTGAAGACCCCAGCGAGAGAGAGAACACACTGTCTCCTGAGGCAGCCTATTATGCTTTTGGATAGTTGTAATTATTGGAATCTTTTGCTTATATCAAGGCTAAATTGGCATCTTTTTGACCTTCACTCACTGCTCCTACTCCTTCCCTGTAGGACCAAGCATCATAAATCTAATTACTTTTCCACATGACAGGCCTTCAAATGTTTGAAAAAAGTTAAACGTGCCCCATGCTAAGTATCTCCAGGTCTAATGATCATAGATTTAGAGCTGGAAGCGAATTTAGAGGTCAATTTGTCCAACCCCATATTTTATAAACTAAGAAACTGTGGTCCAGGAATGCCAAGTCATTTGTCCAAAGTCACTCATGTAGTGTCACGGCTGGGATTTTAACTCAGTTCCCCTTCTGAATCCATAATTTTTCCCACTTTGCCTGGGATTGATGCTCATATAACATGGTCTCAAGCCCTTTACTGTCCTGGTCGCCATTTTTTAGATGTTCTCCAGGCCATCAGTATTCTTTGTAACATGTGGCACTTAGAACTGAATACAGTCTACAGATGTGGTCTGACCAGGCAACCAACTTTCACTTCCTCATCCTGAACACTATAATTCTCAATGCAGCCTAAGATAATGTTAACATTTTTTTTGCTCCATATTACAATGTTGACTCTTTGAACTTGTAGGCTACCAAAATTCCCAGTTCTTTTAGAGATGAACTACTTTCTACTGCATTTTCCCCAACTTGTAATTGTGAAGTTGATGTTTTGAATCCAATTGTAAGACTTTGTTATTCAATTTCATCTTGAGAGGCATCACATATGAGACTGGTCACCAGCACAGGCAGCAGATCAGATTATGGAGGTGGCTGGTAAATCACATAAATTGAGACCCTGACACCCTTTTTTTCCCCTTCCTAGTCCTTAGTGGGAGAGTGGCCCCCTGTTATCTGTCCAAACCCCTTTTCTATTTCTACTTCATTTCTGAAATGGGAGAAAGGAAGGGGGAAAAAAATCTGCCCAAGGCAAGCAACATTTCAAACAACCATTCCCCAGTTATTGGCTGTCATTTCATACTTTATAAATTTGCTGCGAACCAAAAGACTCGTGATGAAGGATAGCATCTTACCTCATACAGAGGTGATAGATTTAGAGTGGAGAATGAAACGTATTTTTTTGAACGCAGTCAATGAGAAAATTTATTTCTCTTAATTATGCATATTTGTTACAAAGAATCTGGTTTTTCTTCAATGTGGTAAATGACGGGAAAGAGGGAAAATAGATTCTTCTAACTAAAACAATAAAATTTGTTGTGGTGCAATAAACTAGTGGCTACCAACACAAACTGGTGTGGTTAATGATGATGTCAAGGTGGGATTGAGAAAAAGGGAAGAAGATATCCTATATGAGAGTTAAAGGGATAGGAAGCATTTTTGTCCAGCATCAGCAGAAGGCCCAGAGCACATGAGAGGGAGGAAAAAAAGAGGGAAGAGGAGAGAGAGAGACAGAGAGAGGAAGAGAGACACAGAGAGAGACAGACAGAGAGAGAAACAGAGACAGAGAGAGAGAGAGAAAGAGAGAGAGAGAGAGAGAGAGAGAAAAAGAGAGAGAGAGAGAGAGAGAGAGAGAGAGAAAGAGAAAGAGAAAGAGAAAGAGAAAGAAAAAGAGAAAGAGAAAGAGAAGCCTGATTATTTCCCTACACTAATAGAGAGAAACCTCCTAAAAGACTGCAAGCCCAATAGGCTGCATGCTGGGAGCTACAGGTCCTCTAGCTATTTCCTGTATAACTGTTTGAAAGGATGGCTTACCCCAAGAGAGAGTTTCTAAGAGAAGTCATTTTCCCTTTAGCTCCAAGCACTGAGAGTTCTATGTGAACTATGAGAGTTCAGCCTTGCTAGAGATGACACATATGCCATTTATTTAAATTGCCAACTTCCTTTTTCTCCCTGAGTGTTCCTTCTTACCTCATAGTCCTCCTCTTCTTGGAGACCTTCCTCTTCTCCTCATGTCCTTCTACATTAGGCTTCCTCATCTTAGAGCTAGAGTCCTATTCTTTCTCCTTTTCTTTTAGCTTGGCCTTAAGTCAATCCAAAATTTACCTTCCCTAAAATCAATCTCTGGTCTAACTCAATTCCAACACCCACCAGATTTCCTTCGTTATTCCTTCTCCATCAGACCAAGTCCTTCCATTCTCCAACCAAATCTCTAAAAGGAAGTCAAGTCTCCCTTGGCTGCTGGAACATTCTCCTATCCTCTCTTTCTTCTACCTGTCTGATGGCCACTTGTTCTTAGTCTCCTTTGTTGGGTCATCATCCATCATCCATCTGCTCACCAAATGTGTCTCTGTCCTGGGGGCTTTTCTTTTCTCTCTCTTGGTGATCTCATCAGCTACTATGTATAAAAGAACAATTTCCTTAATACCAATGACTTGTGGAAACATATTCAAAACCTCTTTTTTATTTTTATTTTTTTTCAAAACCTCTTTTTTTAAAAAAGTAAAACAATATTAAGAAATAATAATTATAACTATATATTATTATATTGTTATAATAATTATTAACAAATAAATATTAAGAAATAATATTTTCTTTTAAAGTCTTTTCTAAACTTCTAGGAAGAGTGCCTCAGATGATAGGTCAATGACAAAAGGCCTTTTTTTTTTTTTTAAAGAGAAATGGATTAAGGGTAGTACCAGACGTTTTTAGGAAGGAGCAATTTTTGCCTTATTTGCATCATTGCCTTCCCTAATTCTGAAGTGATTTGATTATGGACCCATTTAAGGGTCATCTCTTCTTTTGGCTATCCTAAAGTGCTTGGTGTGCTAGGATCCACACTTCTCCATTAAGAATAATGGATTAATGTATTGATGGAAGGAAGGAGGTCCATTTATTTAAACTCTTGGAGTAAGGAGAGTAGTCCAGAAGAGAATAAAGTAGAGGATATGGTTACTGAATACTTCTGGAATGTTAGTCTAGACTGTTTCTTTTCTTTGTTCAAGATTTCTATAAATGTTACTTCAAATTGTCTTGGGGCAAAGAGTAATGTCCAGAGTTTGACAGTTCTCTCCAAGCTAGAAGTGGATTGGATATAGATTAATGATAAATTAAATAATATTCTTTTGGGCAGAGTTGAACCTAAATCATGGAAGGTAGTATCATATTAACATTTTTCTATAACATTCCCAAATCTATATATCTAGCCATATTTCTTTCCTGAGTTCCAGTTCTATGTCATTAACTGATCTCTAAATCTTTGCACTTGGATGTTGCACCAGTATCTCAAATTCCACCTTTCTGAAACAGAACGCATTAGCTTTCCCATTAATTGTGATTCTCCTTCAAAATTTCCTGTTTCTGATAAGGACACTATTATTTTTACAGTCACCCAGGTTTCCAAACACACTGCCATTGTCTTAAAAAAATTAACTGATGATTTATTTTATTATTTTTCTTTTAAAATTATTTTTCTTTTTTTAAAAGCTCTCTATTTAATTTATTAATTCGATTTTTTCTTTTAATTTTGTTAGCCTTTTCTTTGATGTATAGGATTTCTAATTGGTGTTTAATAGGGGTTTTAAGTTTAGAACTACATGAAGACTTTTGGGACCTGTTGTATTTACTTACTGCTGTATGTGTTGCCCCTCAAATATAATGTAAGCTCTTTAGCAGGCAAAAAAAAAAAGATCATGTAACCTCTTTGGGGGCAGAAAATGTTTCATTTTTGTCTCTCTTTCTCAGCACCTACCACAGTGTCTTGCACATACTAGGTACTTAATGCAAATTTGTTGAATGTAGAAGTTCTGGTGTTTTGACTAAAATAATATTTAACTTCTTATAATAGCAATAGGAAAATCTAGGAGCCACTTATTTCCAGATAAGAAAAAGGGAGGAAGAACCACCCCTTCCCCCTACATATGCTTTTTCCATGCTACCCCTTCATGTTTTCCTTTAGCCAACAAAATTTGAAAAATGAATGAGCTCATCTCTATGAATAATGACTCCTCACTCTTCAGGTGTGCAGTCAGCACAGGCAGCCATTACTCATATCCTCCTTCCTACCCAGGGGAAAGTGAGTTTTTCTTGAAACTTCTCACTTTCCCCCTCAGTTTCCTGTGAAGATCTGAATGCTTCTTACTTTTGCTTGAAGCAAGCCTCGCTGTTTCTCTTTTCGAAACATAGCAAAAACCTGTTTCTTTCAAAAATCATTAGGCACTTTCCCATATTATTGTAATTACACCAACATAATAAAAGCTCACTTTTATATACAGCCTTAAGGGTCAAGTAGGGATCCTTCATGCCTCTATTCCTGGCCGGTGGACTCGATTCAATAATAATATTGATATAGCTTGTGTTTGCTCCCACTCATTAGTATTTCTGAAAACAGCTGAAATTGGTTTCTTTCTAGTGTATTCTCTTGCATGTAACCAAGACTACCAAAACATTTGAACATAAAGCATATTTATTACAAAGATATAAGAATAGGAATAAGGCTCTTCATTTTTTCTTTTTAAAATAGCTTGTTATTTTTATTTTTCAAGTAATACATTAAAAAAAATTAATCAGTCCCTCTCGCTTTCACCCTACCCCAATACAGCAAAATTGAACAGACAAACCTGAAAAGGAAATTTCTTGCTACATGGCTACGTAATGTGGCAAAACAAATCCCTGTCTTAGTCATATCTAAAAATATGTCTCTTTCTGCACTTTAAGTAATCACCTCACTGTCAGAAGGTGAGTGACATCTTTCATTTTCATTCTTGTGACCTTGCTTACCTATTCTTTTCCTATTGGATATTTCTGCTGTATTGATTTACTAAGCACTTTTTCTAAGCTTCACTTTGTGAAGTTGGTATTACTGGTGTCATAATCCCCATTTTACAGATTAGGAGAACATTGAGGCTCATATCAACCCAATAAGATGGCAAGGAATGATATTCAGGGCAGCTACATGGCAAAGTGTATAGAGCCTGGCCGTGCAGTCAAATCCAGCTTCAGACACTTACTAGATGTGTGATCCTGGGCAAATCACTTAACCCTATTTGCCTCAGTTTCCTGGAGGAGGAAATGGTAAACCATCCCAGTATCTTTGCCAAGAAAACCTCAAATGGGATCATGAAGGGCTGAACATGACTGAACAATAACAACGTTATAAAAATATATGTGTCAAGAAACAGAGGTATTGAAAAACGATGTGATTTGTGTAAATACATTTGTGGTAGAGATGGGGAGAAAGCTGAAAATGTCTAGTTCAGTGCACTAGCAGTCATCTCTATCCCTCTAATTTAATGGATGTTTATAGATTTTGGGTTTTATCCTATATGCAGAATATCCACTAATGTCTACATCAGGGAAAGAAAATTGGGAAATTCATGAATTGTCCACAGTTTAATGCTTCAAATAAACAAGATAATTGTGTGCTTCAGTAACATTTTATGACTTAAATTCCAAGTCATTATTTGCAAAAATAAAACTGTGATTCCATTGAGTAATTACAAAAATTCAGTAGAAAGATAACTTATGATTTCACTGGTTTTCCTCTCCTAGAGCTAGGCTTTGGACGAGACGCTCTCCAAGATCACTTCTAGCCCTAAATTCTATGATCTTATGACAGTACTTAAGTAAATCAGTCAATCACTCATAATTTACTGAATAATTACTGTATGTCTAGCATCAAGTATCCTTTTTGATGGCAGCTAACAGGGCAATTGTCCCAGGACTTGAACTCTGGAGGGTCTTGAGCTGCTACCTGGACCAGATGATGGGAAGCAGTTACTTATGGAAGCAGTGGATAAAGGTGAAGGAAACTACATTGTCAGTTGTGCTCATATACAAACTGCTAGCACATAGCTGTCCTATCCTGCTGAAATGGCCAGATGATGCCCTTGCTCTTCCCATCCTCAGAACTCTTTTTACTTGCATGCTGCCCTTCTGTGACTTTTTTCGTCTCTTCAAGTCTTCTCTAGACGTTCACTCTGACCAGACATCACCTGTACATAAATGCTAGTTGATGGGAGGGGGATGCCCACATGCAATTTACCTTGAGGTTGCACATCCTCCATGATTAGCTCTTTCTAACATTATGCTAGACATGTTAGGGAGACTAGAGAATACAACACTTCTCTCCAAAGTAGTTGTCTTAAGCTGGAATGTGTGCACATGCATTCCTAAAGGAGGTATTTGGGACAGCTGTTTGATGACTAAGGTGATTCCTAGGTTCTTGTGGGTCCTGACTTTTGTCTTGCCGTTGGGAGAGAGTGTGAGGCTGATGACTTTGCCCATCTCTGACTCACTTAAATCCAATTCGCGAGCAAGTCAAGACATCACAGCATGATGTCATCGGTCCGCTTCAAAAACAAAGGATGAACGACAACAACAACAAATTGGGACAGCTCAGAAAAAATTTTCTTGTAGTCAAGCCATGAAGTAGAGGTTCTCAACATTTTCCTGACGATAAGTTAATTTTGATTTCCCGTAAAGCTTATAATAATTCCCCGTATTTCTGTCAAAGGCAACACCATCCTTCCAGTGACCCAGTTTCACAATCTCAAAGTCACCCTCAACTCTTCCCTTTCCTTTCACCATAGTCAGTTGCCACGCCTGATCAATTCTACCTCCACATCATCTTTCCATCCTACTTCACTTACACAGTTAGACTCTCATCTCCTTTCACCTGGACATCTAGTCTCTTACCTCTGAATGCTGTACTTAGAATGCCAGAAAGAAAATGAGCTTAGAAATATCCCATTGTCTACAGTGATTTTTTCATAAAACTGTTCTAAGGAGATGATGGACTACTGTGAACACTGTCTCATCCCTATTCTGTGATAATATTCTATTTTAATGCAACAAAAATTTGAGTGCTTATTGTGTATTAGTGAGACACAAAAGTATAAGAAACTCTAATAGTTTATTATCTATCCCACTGGAGGGATGAGGTATACATGTGAATTAGCTTATAAAAGATAATTTATGACTACATACCAAGAGGAGGAAGATGTAACCCAAATGTTGGTACCACCCTCCACATAGTTGGCAATATAAATTTCCTAATGTGCAGGCATGACCATGCCATTCTGGGGCTCAACAGTTTTCGGTGGCTCCCTATTATTTCTTTTTTTTTTTTCTTAAATAAAAGGTTTATTTGCTCAAAGATCAGGATGGATGCCCAGTCAAAAAGACCAAAGCCCATGTCGTCATCAGACTCTTCTGATTCCTCTTTCTTCTCTTCTTTCTTCTCCTCAGCAGCAGCAGGAGCAGGGCCACCAGCAGCTGGGGCAGCAGAACCAGCACTGGCAGCAACAGCAACAGCACCACTGGCAGGCATGGAAGCCAGCTTACTGCTCCCCTGCGCGATCACGTCCTCTATGTTCTTGCCGCTCAGCTCGCTGATGACCTTTTTCAAGCGCTCCTCGTCCGTCTCGATGCCCACGCTGTCCAGGATTTTTTTCAGGTCCTTAGAGTTGGGGGAGTCGTTGCCGCCGAGGACGGCCAGGAGATAGGCTGCCACATAGCGCATCTTGGCGGTCTGAGCTCTACTCGGGTCCGGTCCTGGTGGTCGAGGGCTGGCGCTGCAGGTACAGCGTGAGCAGCAGCAAGCACAGCGAGTCCAACCTCGGCTGTGGCAAGGCCGAGAAAGGGCTCCCTATTATTTCAAGGATAAGTGGGGGAGCCTGTCATTCAAAGGCTTTCATTGTCTGTCTGGCTCCAGATCATCTTTCCTGACTTATTTCCCATTACTGTCCTCTATAGAGTAGTTGTTCTAGCCGAACTGGCCTACTTGCCCCCTGAACTCCACATTTCACTCCTCATCTCTCTGTCTTTGCTTAGGTTGTCCCTCATGTCTGGAAAATATTTTCTCCTGACCTCTGCTTCTTAGAATACTTAGCTTCCTCAAAGGCTCAATTCGGGTACTGCTTCCTACATGTAGGTCATCATTGATACCATTCTTCAACCTTTAGGAAAAGAAAATGCTCAAGAAGAAGAGGCAAATAGACCAGAGTTCATGTGTAAGTGTAATTAGTGGCAAGTGATGAAATACTGCCTTTTCCTCTGCAATACTACCGAGGGCTCAACTCTGTGCCCTTCAGATATACAACATCTGAGAAAGGGCTCTCTCGACATAGCTCCCCCAAATTATTCTGTGGGACTTGGCACCAAGGGTAAACTTCTGTGGTCAACCACACAAAGTATTCCAATCTCTAGGACACAGTCTGACCATTCAACTCCAACTCACCACTCAGATTCTTATTCTGAACATAGAAGCAGCTCCAAGAATCAACATACAAATAGATGCTTGTCTTCCCTCAAACTTACTCCCTAATATTCATCATCCTCTCTGCTTCAACTCAGCAATTGATCAACACTCTCCTTCTCTTGTGCCCCCATTCTATTTCACTCCCTTAATAACTACTCCATGCACTGGCACAAACACAGTCAGCACCAAACCAAACAATGCTGAATCACCCATGTTAAGAGAATGCTTTGATAATTTTATAATGGCCCAAGGTGGGGGGGGAGCGGTAATTAAGGAGAAAGTCGTGGAATACTGTAGTTTCTCTATACCACCATCTGCCTTTCTCCAGGGTTCTCAATGTAAACAGCATTTGAAAAAACTTTATTTCAGCAGTTTCTTCGTTTGGTCTTTGTACACAGTATTTCCCATGGCATTAGGAAACACCTTAGGCAAACACAGGTCTCTCTATTTTATACCTCACAAGATATCACTACTCAATAGAACAGCTATTATCTTCATAGTTGGCATCTGCCACAGATTGTTATGTAATTTTAATATGCAGGAGGCATGTTGTTTAAGGAGCTCCTACATTCTGCTCTATCAAGTCAAATGCTTAAAAATCCCAATTGTTACAGTCAGAACTTATTACTTTTTAATACCTCTTAGTGGTGTGACCACAAAGATGTGGTCTGCTACAGAAAATCATGTGTGAAAGCCTGGCTATTTTCATTTCATTTTAAAATTTTAAATCAAGGATACATTTTATGTACCCATAAATAATTCTCCTAAAGATTTTGTGATGAGGAAAAAAAGTGTGTTGATTGGTAGTCTTCCCTGTCTTTATTTATTTATTTTGGTAAAAGCAGCATCTGTAATTTGGGGGAGATTTTCCTTTCCTTTTTTTTGAGATATTTTGAAAATTGATCCCTGATTGCTTTTAAAATTGTTATTTCTAGCATAGATTTCCAGTCATGGCCAATCTTTAGTTCATCCTCTTAAGTGACATTGCAACTTCCTCATTAGGCAGTACATGAGGTAGCAAGGTTAGCAGATTCCGAATGTTTCGCTGTAGTTCCACTGTTTTTGTTGATCAAAGTGGATCACTATAAAAGCACTGTCAGATCTGTTCTATTTTGTACCTCTTTGTTGACTTTCCACTTTCATTAGTAAATTCTCTCAGGATGATCTGGCTCAGTTTCTGTTCATGCCAAGCCCTCTGCTGGCTTGTTTTCTCTTCAAATGCTTTTAGTGTTTTGTCTTGGGATACTATTTGTAATCTTCCACCTTCATACTTTATAAGGGGGACTTGTATTTCTAATGTGGCCCTTGGCTACTATATATTTTTGCTTGGAAAGGAGATTAATATGCTTTGTGGTCAAAACAATTTCTAGGTTCTTTTGACCTCTTTAATGTGGTGGTCAATTAAAGGAATTTAATCAATGGTGATAGAGTCAGTGTTTATACTTTTACCCATTTGCTGTTTTTCAGAATGGATGACTTATTTAAAAGCAGGCAATTTTAGAGCATATGTTTGGAGCATACATATATACGATATATGTTTGGAGCATACATATATACTACATATATATGTAGTCATTTTATCTTTATCACTTTTAATTTTACATTAATCTTGACCTTTGTTTGATTTTAATATATGGACAACCGATTCTGAAATAACTGCTACCTTAGTAACCAGTTATTTCTTGTCTTTTAAGATGTAGTCATTTCATCTTCTATGATATTTGTTGGTGCTGGACACATCTAATACCTTCTGACATCTCCATGAAGAAAATATTCATCATTTATAGATATGCCCCTTCAGTATCTATAAGATGAAGGACTTGTACTGAACAGCTTGTAAAGTCTCTTTCAGCCTTAAATCCTAAGTGTTTTTTATTATTTAGGGCTTGAAGGGACCTTAAAGATCATCTAGTCCAACCCCATCATGTAACAGCTGAAGAAAATCATCCATAGAGAAGGGAAGGGAAGTGATTTGTTCAAGGACATACCAAAAGTAAGTGGCAGAGCAGGGAATGGAGTCAGATTTTCTGATTTCAAATTTTTATTTTATTTTAATTTATGAAATAACACAACCACTTCCATAATATAGTAGAATTTTTAAAAAGATGATTACACATGAAACTGTAAATTTATTATGTACAACTTGCTACTCCTTTTAAATATACAGTAAACTTGTCATGTAACCCTCCCCCCCCACAGAGATGGCTACCATTAAACAGAAATGTGTGTGTGTGTGTGTACACATACATACACACACAAGTGAAATCATTCTATATACATTTCGGTTTATCACTTCTTTCTCTGGATGTAGATAGGGTCTTCTTTTGTAGGTTCTTTATAGTTAATTTGGATATTTATAATAGTCAAATTAACTTAATCACTCAAGGTTGTTTTTAAAACAATATTGCCGTTGCTGTATACAACATTCTCTTGGTTCTGCTCGTTGTATTCTTCGTTATTTCATGCAAGTCTATCCTTGTTTTTCTACAGCTAATGAGCTCATCATTTCTCAAAGCACAGTAGTATTCCATTACTATCATATACCAGAACTTGTTCAGCCATTCCCCCATTGATGGGTATCCTTGTAATTTCCAGTTCTTTGCCACCACAAAGAGAGCGGCTATGAATGTTTTAGAACATATAGGTTCTGTTTCTTCTTCCATAATTATCTTTGGTCTCCAATTTAGCAAACCCATCTCCCCCATGCTCCTTCTAAGGCTTTGACTTCTTTTGTTTCTTGATCCTAAACCATATTTCTTTAAAAAAATTTTATTATTAACTTAAGTGGCAACAAACACAAACATTTCAGTATATGAAGAAAATACAATGGCAAATGAACAAAACTATAACTTCCCTTAGCTTTTTTTAAAAAAGTGTACATTAAATTTAACATTGCAGTCACAAACTATCCTGTTTGTCTATGACTCATTCCTAAATTTCTTCTTTCTTCTGTATACTTTTTAAATGTCATATTTCTTAACATGGTTTTTGTCTTTCTTTGTCCATTTGGAATTAAAGTTGCTGACTATCACTATATATGTTGATAGTTTGGAAAATCTTGTCAAGTTCATCATGGAATTTTTTTTTATTTCATCCTGTGCCATGGATGGAATAAAGGTACAATGCCCTTTGTGGTACTGTTTGTGGAGAAGTATACTGTTGATAAATGTTTAAAAACTGGCTCTCCAAAACCCAGGGTGCATTTTAAAGTTTAATTGGCATTATTAACATTTTCCATCACATTCTTAAGTCTAGACAATCAACAGAATAGTAAACCAAGACCTGGTCTGTAGCATTTGTTGATTTCCAAGGTATAAATGCTCATGCTGAAAAGCTAACAATTGGTCTCCTGCTTACTTACATGACTAAGTTCTATGAAATGAGGTTTCTTGTTGTTGGCTATAGGATGAAACCAATGTCTTTAGTGTCAATGTCTTTAGTGACCTTTCTGATAAACCATTTTTTCATGCAAATTCAAGTTCTTAATATCTTCTAGCTTTATTTGTACTGACAATATTGGCATGGATGTGACTCAGTTCCTCCAGTGTGTTAATTCATTGGTCATTAAACAAAGCTTGTCATCGAGAATAACAAAAGTAAAATCAAGATTTGTAGATTGTGAGAACAGTGATTCTTAGCATTTTTTTGCATCCTTTCCCACTACTCAGCCTCTGCTACTGCAAGAGAAGAAGGGGCCTGCAGTAGACTGGCCATTTGGGGGTTTTGTTCAATTTACTAATCTCCATGGCAAAAGACAAACAAACATCATCCACAAGTGGCCAATGGTTTGAGAGATGGGTATCCAGGAACTTAACTAGGCTGGTCCACAGTCTGTCAGTGGGCCTTTTCAACCTTGATTGGACTAACACGAGCTTGTGCTCATTGCATAGCTTTTATGGTCACCTCCATACCACACTGAAATATCAGAGTAGGACTTCTGTGGAGGGATTATTATTTCATTTGAATAATAATGAAACTCCAATTGCCTCTTCCAAAGGCATCCATGTAGTTATGTATTGATGGAGAATTATGAACTTTTAACTACATCATGATCAAATCAAAGAGTATGTTGCTTAATTCCTGGCTCGTGATTTGTTTCATAACCTCTACAGGCATACCTCAGAGATACAGTGGGTTTCGTTCCAGACCACCAAGAAAGTGAATATTGCAATGAAGTGAGTCACACAAATATTTTGGTTTCTCAATGCATATAAAAGTTATGTTTATACTGTAGTATATTAAATGTGTATTAGTATTATGTCTGAAAAACCCAACATACATACCTTAAATTAAAAAAAAAAACCCAAACTTTTTTTTTGCTAAAAAAAATGCCATCTGAGCCTTTGGTGAATCATAATCTTTTTGCTGGTGGACCATCTTGCCTCAATGTTGACAGCTGCTGACTTAATCAGAGTGGTAATTGGTTGGGGTGGCTGGGGCAATTTCTTAAAACAAAACAACAATGAAGTTTACCACATTAATTGACTCTTACTTTCACACTTGGAGGCCACTGTAAGGTTATTAATTAGCCTACCTGCAATATTGTCATGTCTCAGGGAATAGAGAGGCTTGAGGAGAGGGAGAGATGGGGGAATGGCCAGTCAGTGGAACAGTCAGAACACATACAAGCATTTATCTATTAAATTTGTTGTCTTATATGGGTTTGTAGTGCCCCAAAACAATTACAATAGTAACATCAAAGATCACTGATCACAGATCATTGTAACAGATATAATAATAATGAAAAAGTTTTAAATATTGCAAGAGCTACCAAAATGTGACATAGAAACATGATGTGAATACATGCTATTGGAAAAATGGTGCTGATAAACTTGCTTGATGCAGGGTTGCTGCAAACTTTTAATTTGTAAAAAACATAATATCTTACAATAATTCATAAAAAACACAATATCACAAAATCACAACAAGTCAAGTGCAATAAAATGAGATATGCCTATACAGGCCATGTAGTAAAGTAGGCAAATTGTCTCTATGGTCTCCTGGCTCCCAATATCCTATTCTCTTATCTTCCACGTTCATTACCATTTCATGATGCTCCCTCATTGCTTCCTGTCCTAGGCCTGGCCCTCATTTCTTCCATTCATTCCTTTTCATGTTCCTTTCTGGATTCTCAGGACTTTTCCCAGCATTCCACAGCAGCTTTTTCATCTTGGAAGTTGACTTTGCCCTTGTGGTCTCCTCACCATGGAATTACATTTTGCCCCATGGCACCTTCCTCTGATTGGTTATTTTCTTCCAGAACCTCCATTTTAAGGAAAGATCTCAGGCCTATCATATCTTCATTCCTTTCTAGGCTTCATTCCTGACTCTCTGGACTTTATCCACCATGTTCCTAGATGAGTACTTTCCCTCTCTCCTGACTTTTTTCAGCTTCCTTTTATACACTGTCTGTCCCATTTGAATATAAACTCCTCGAGGTCAGGGGCTATTTTTTTGCTTATATTTGTATTCTCCTGTTTGGCACAGCTCTTGACACCATAGTAAACAGCTTGATAAATGTTTATTGACTTGCCTTCCCTCATCAAAACTAATCTAATCTGTCCTGTGTCCTATTTCCTCAGGACTTTGCTAAGAGTTCACTAATTCAAGGTTATAATGGTATAGTATGTAATCTCTTTTAATATACATTGATTTGTAACAGAGTCTTCCTGGAAGTGAAGTGGCTTAACTCTAAGTAATGAAATAGTGCATTTTTAGGTACCCTGGTAGTAAGGGTGATAGGAGACATAGCTTTGAAAGGGAGTAAGGGTTTGGGGGGAATGGAGCAAAGAAGGAAGCGCTTTCCTGGGCTTCTCAAATCCTACCATAGCCTCAGATTCTGCTTGAGGATAGCCTTGGACAAATAGCATCATTGTCAACTTCTAAAAGTCTAAAAGCAACCCCAAATGAGATATACCTATAATTTGTATTTGGGGTGTGGAGGGAGAGAAGGGATCTATAAAGTTTTAATTGTTGGGAGTTTTGGAGGACTATATCCTTCACAAGTGCCAGGAAGCCTGAAGAGACTTTCTAAAATTAGGAGCAGTAAAACTTTATAGAGCTTTATAAAATGAAATGTCATACTGAGGTAGAGAAAAGTCATTGTGTTTGTGTTTGGTGGGAGGGGACAGCAGGGCACAGGGGTTCAAGCAGGTCAGGGTATCTCTAATGTGAGATAGATAGTGATAAGCAAAAGATAAGAAGAAAAGGTAAGGTTGTGGGTATCTAGAGTTATTCTTTTTTAGTGTTGCTGGGGGAGAGAATCAATAGGTACTTTCCACAGGTTTCTCCTTAAATATCTAACTAGGGCCCCATAGCAAGGATCATCCATTCTTCCCTAATCCAAGGGAAGAATCTCCAATTAATTAACCAGATTTTCTCTTCCCAGGATGCCTTTGGCCACCAAGTGCCTAATGTCTGGTACATTTTACACTAGTTCAAATCATGGAATTTTAGAGCTTTGAGAGACTTGATGGGTCATCTGGGGTATCTAGGTTGCACAGTGGATAGAGTACTGGGCCTGAAGTCAGGAAGACTCCTGTTAGTGAGTTCAAATCTGGCTTCAGATACTTATTAGCTGTGTGAACCTGGATGAGTCACTTAATCCTGTTTACCTCAGTTTCCTCATCGATGAAAAGGAAAATAGTAATAGCTGGAAAAGGAAATAGTAAACCACTCCAGTATCTTTTCCAGGAAAACCTCAAGTGGGGTCACAAAGAGAAATGACTGAAATGACTGAACAACAAATAGGTCATCTGGTCTAAACCTCTCATTTTACAGATGAGGAAACAGGAATCAGAGCTGTTATGAGCAATAGGAAAGAACCATGGCTAGAAACAGTAGTGGAGTAGAATAAGCCTTTTGGAGAATCTTAAGCAAAGAGACTTTATGGGCCTTTCCTAGAAGTTTATAATGTAGAGAACAGGACAAAAGGACGTGAATCATTATGGTATCATACTGAAAAGTGGTTTCTCCTATGAATATTTTAATGCTTATAAAAAAAAATGGTGCACAAACCTATTGTGTGAGGTCTTTCCTGATCCATTTCCTCTAGCTGTTAGTGCTTCTCCCTAAAATTACCATGTATTTATTTTGTATATGCTTATATGTATACATATACATATGCTATCATATCTGATAGAATGTGAGCTTCTTTAGGGTAGGGACTACTTTATTTTTGTCTATTTCCCAGCATCTGGTACATAAAAGGTACTTAATAAATGCTAATGTGTTGACATAAGTGATAATTTTGCTTGCAACTTATAGTTACAAATTGTTAAGTTACCAGAAGTGTCTCATGAAAGGCAATAAATTAGAATATTTCTGAATTTACTTCCCTGTCTTTTACTTCCTGGTCTCAGCTCCTGTGGGTGTTGCTAGGGAGTCATCAAAGACTCTTAACTTTGCCCTATAGGCTCTAGGTAGTTAAGTTTTCCTTCCCCTGAGCCTTCATAGTGAGTGGGCTCTGGAACAAGAATAAGGACACTTTCTATCTGTCTAATCCTCTGCCATCCCCTTCTCCTTTTGCCTTCAAACTTCCCTAGTACTAGAGTCTTTTCCATTGAGTCCTGCCTTTTTTTATTATGTAGCCAAAGTATTAAAGCTTCAGCTTCAGTATTTGTCCTTCTGATGAGTAGCCAGAGTTAATTTCTTTACGTACTGATTGATTTGATCTCCTTGCTGCCTGAGGGACTCTCAAAAGTCTTCTCCAGCACTGCAATAAAAAAGCATCAGTTCTGCATTGCTCAGCTTTCCTTATAATCCACCTCTCACTGTCATACATTACTACTGGAAAAACCAGAGCTTTGACTATATGACTCTTTGGCAGCAGAGTGATGTCTCTGTTTTTAGTATGCTGTTCAGATTTGCTATAGCTTCCCTTCCAAGGAGCATGCCATCTTTTAATTTCATGGCTGCGGTCACCATCTGCAATGATATTTGAGTTCAAGAATATACAATCTGACATTGCTTCCATTTCTTCTCCCTCTTTCTGCCAGGAAGTAATGAGATCTGATGCCATGATCTTAGTTTTCTGAATGTTAAGCTTCAAGCTGGCGTTGACATTGTTCTCTTTCACATTTATCATGAGGCTTCTTAATTCTTCATTTTTTCCCATCAGAGTGTTATCATCTTCATATCTGAGATTGTCAGAGAGTGCCATTTATTATTTATTAGTGGCCTTTGGCCACTAAGTGCCTAATGTCTGATAAATTTTACACTAGTTCAAATCATGGAATTTTAGAGCTTTGAGAG
This sequence comes from Phalanger gymnotis, assembly GCA_028646595.1. Lineage (NCBI taxonomy): Eukaryota > Metazoa > Chordata > Mammalia > Diprotodontia > Phalangeridae > Phalanger > Phalanger gymnotis. The sequence goes on along the minus strand of CM053624.1, from coordinate 113,612,488 downwards.
ACTATATAGGTCATCAGGGGTATGTAGGTGGCAGAGTGGATAGAGGGCATGGGCCTGAAGTCAGGAAAACTCCTCTTAGGGAATTCAAATCTGGCCTCAGACACTTATTAGCTGTGTGAACCTAGGCGAGTCACTTAATCCTGTTTACCTCAATTTCCTCATCTGTGAAATGAGCTGGAGAAGGAAACAGCGGAGCACTCCAGTATTTTTGTCAAGAAAATCCCAAATGGAGTCATAAAGAGTCTGAAATGAATGAACGAATGTGCCAGGCACTGTCTGAAGTGATAGGGATATAAAGAAAGGCAAAAGATGGTTACTGCCCTCAAGGACCTTACAATCTAAAGGGAGTAATGCAGAAGCTGAAAGGGGATTAGGGCAGGGAAGGTACCTTGACGTGGGCATGATGAGGGACCCCAGGCAAGGGAATACCAAAGAGATATAAGTTTTAGAGTTGATATGAACTTGCAGGATGATGAGTTTCTGGAAACTGTAATGAAGTCCGGGAAAGCAGCTGGTTTGGAAATGGTTTCTACTTCTTATCCTCCTGACTAGACTCTAAACTCCTTGAGAGTAGGGGATAGATCTTTTACTTTAAAAAAAAATTCATAATTTATAGCAACATGAATGCGTAAAACTTCATTCAACATAAACATTTGTATGATGAATGATTGGGTGAATGTTTAATAAACCAGCACAATCCATTCTCTGGGAACACTAGCCTCTTTTGGAAGTCCTCTTTTTATGCTCTGATGTAATAATAATATACTTTATTGTTCTTCTAGATGGATCAAGGTGACTTTTAAAGTACCTAATATAGTCTTTTGACTTGGGCTCAGAAGGAATAATTAGGTTATGTACTGAATTGAGCTAATTAATCATTATTTGATGTTGTAAAATGAGGAGGTTGGACACAATAATTTCTAAGATCCCTTCCAGCTGTAATTCACTCCCCCCACCCCCCGCCCCTTTTGGACAACTCTAATTCGTTTTTTTTTTAAATTTTTAATAATATTTTATTTTTTCCTAATTGTATGTAAAAATAATTTTCAACATACACCCCTTTTGGCCCCTCTACTTTTTAAAAATTATCCATAATATCTTATTTTTCCCAAGTATATGTAAAACAATTTTTAACATTCCTTTTTAAAATTTTGAGTTCCAAATTTTCTCCTTCCCTCCTCTCCCTCCTCCCTGAGACAGCAAGCAATTTGATATGTTATAAATGCGCAATCATGCAAAACATGTTTCCATAATAGTCATGTTGTGAAAGAAAACAGACCGGGGGCAGCCAGGTGGCACAGTGAGTAGAGCACCGCCCTGAAGTCAGGAGAACCTGAGTTCAAATTCGGCCTCAGACACTTGACATACTTACTAGCTGTGTGACCTTGGGCAAGTCCTACTTACCCTGCTTTCCCCCCTGCAAAAAAAAAAAAAGAAAAAGAAAACATAGACAAAAAAAAAACCCATGAAAAAAAATACGGTTAGTGAAAAATAGTATGCTTCAATCTGCATTCAGACTCCATCAGTTCTTTCTCTGGAGATGATACACATTTTTCATGATAAGTCCTTCAGAACTGTCTTGGATCATTGTATTGCTAAGAATAGCTAAGACTTTCACAGTTGATCATTGTATACAGTTACACTGTTCTCCTGGTTCTGATCACTTCACTTTGCAACAGTTGCTATATATCTTTCCAAGTTTTTCTGCCAGCTTCCTGCCTGTCCTTTCTTATAGCACACTAGTATTCCCAGCTATAACACTCTGAGTTTGTAAAATATTTATTCTTCAAGCACAATATGTTCCAGGCAAACTCACCTACTTCTTCTTCCTCTTTACAGGCAACTTCATCTCCCATCTCTGTTTCTGCACAAGCTTTCCCCAGTATCCTTCTCTCCCTCTTAGAAGCTCCCTTTGATGTTGGCCTCAAGTACTACCTCCTACGTGGGGCATTTCCTGTCCCCCTCCCCGAAATGCTAGTGCCTTTGATTTGCTTTGCATATATTTTGTATTTATTTGTGGATGTGTTGTCCTTGTCCCTCCCCACTCCCCAAATATAAATTCCTTGAAACATGGACTGTTTTATTTTTGCCTTTAGCAAAATGTCTGGCACATAGTAGGGGTTTGATACATTTTTGTTGGTTATTTGGCAGAGAAATCACTGTCAAAGGTTGTTTAAAGAGTTGAGTAATGAATAGGGAGAAGAGTGGGACAGAGCATCCTGTCCAGAGAGAAGATAATGTTATTTGCCCTAGTAAGAGACTGAATTAGGATTTAAACCAGGGTCTTTTTACTCCAAATTCAGTGTTTTATTATGCTTTTTCCCTGTTGACTATTTCCAATTTATCATGTATTTATCTTGTTTTTCAATAGTTACTTACATGTTGTCTGCCCCATTAGACAGTGAGCTCCTGGAGCCTGAGGCCTAGCTTTTGGTTTTTGGTTCTTTCCATTCTTTGTATCCCTAGGGCTTAGTGCAGTGGCTGTCACATAGTGGGCCACTTAATAAATGCTTCTTGCTGGCCTGACTGATTCTGTGCTAAATTTGTTAAGAGATTGGATGGCATTTAACCTTTAGTGAAAAAAAAGTGAATGGCGCTGCAAATATGTTTGTATTCTCTTAAGCATATTGCATTTTAATTCCATTTATTTTCTACATCCTGGCCTCCATGGTCTGATCTGACAAAGACCTTTGCTTGCAGATGTGATTTTTTCCAAGGTGTCAAGTTAAACAAGATATAAATTGAAGATAATCTCCAAGGGAAGGCATTAACATCAAGAGGGATGGGAAAGGCTTCTTGAAGAAGGTAAGATTTTGCCTAAGACCGTTATGTTCTAAAGTATCATTCTGTCACTCACAGTTGTCCCAACACCTGATGGATCATACACACCTACAGCTGGGCTGACATTTTTTCATTGCCTTGGGACTAGTTGGGATGCCACAGAAGAGAGGAAAAATGTTGGTATGTCTAAGGAGAGGCAGCCTGACTGAGATAAACAGCTGTGTGTTTGATGTGGGATCACTGTGGTATGGAATACCTTGGCTTTTCAATCAAACCAAAATGAACTCAAGAGTTTGGAACCAGAAAACTATTGCAACTCAGTGATTAGTCCTCTAAATAAATAGTTGTTTGAGGAAAAAAAATCCTACCATCATTGCCCAACATTAAGCCATCACTAAGGATGAGAAATCAAGGCCTTGTCCCAGATTGCTGAAATATAGAGAGTGCTGATAGCATCATTCTTAGCAGGCTACTTCCAGCTGATGGTTACACTGCAAGACTCTCACCGCCCTTCCTCCCTTTCCCTTTTCCGTCCAAGCAGCTGCCAGCACATTAGAAACTGCATTGTCTGCGAGGATCCTTCTTCCCTTCCATGAACTCTCCTCAACACCACCCCCCCAGCCAGGTACAAAAGTTTCTAGTTACAGTTTTGCTTGAAAACTTGTTATACTTTTGAGCAATTCAAGGAATGGCAATTAGCATTTATTAAATGTTTACTATAGTCCAGGCACTGTATTAAGTGCTTGAGGATACAAATGTAAGAAAAAAGAAATAGCTCCTGCTTTCAATATGCTCAGCAATGGGAAAAGGGGGTCAGCATGACTGGAAGGAAGTTCCAGGATGAGAAAGCAGCTGAGTCATGGTGGCAAATTGTAGAGTAGGAAGAGTAGCTGGTAGAAGCATTGATTTTTATTATGGAGATGTTCACATGAAACAATTCCAGTATCTTTGCCCCTGCCCAAATCTTCCTATGACACGTGAAATTCCTTATTACTTGTGGTAGACATATATTATTCCCTGACATATACTCTACGGCCTTCTTGCTGTTCCTCAAGCATGACAATCTATCTCCTACCTCCATGCCTTTGTAGAGACTGTTCCCCTTGCCTAGAATGCCCTCATTCCTTATGTCTACCTCTTAGAATCTCTAGTTTCTTGATCTTGAACTCAGCTCAAGCTTCACCTTTACTTGAAGCCATCCCTATCTCCCTAGCTAGGACTGCTTCCCTAAAAATTGTCTTATATTTATTCTGTATATGCCCACATCAGTCAGTCAATAAACATTTATTAAGCGCCTACCATGTACCAGGTACTGTCCTAAGTGCTGGGGATGCAAATGTGAAAAAGAAAAGACAGTTCCTGTCCTCAGGGACCTGACAGTCTAATGGGGGGAGGCAACACACAAAAGGAAGCTGAAAAGGGGCAAGAAGGGAAGCTTGGTGACACCAGAGGCATGAGGAACAATTCCAAAGGGGGTTTGGAAATGAAGAAAAGGCTGACCTGGGCACCCCTCTTTAGGTGAAGGTTTTGGAAGGAGCTCTCTACTCCACTCTCCATTCAGAGGGATCCCAGGAGGGTGTGATATGTATATGTATATGTATATGTATATGTATATGTATATGTATATGTATATGTATATGTATATGTATATGTATATGTATATGTATATGTGTATGTGTATGTGTATGTGTATGTGTATGTGTATGTATATGCATATGCATATGTATACATATACGTGTATGTGTATGTGTGTGTATGTATACGTGTACGTGTACGTGTACGTGTACGTATACGTATATGTATATGTATACGTATACGTATATGTTGCCTACTCCTTTATAATCTGTTCCTCAAGGGCAGAGAATGTTTCATTTCTGTATTTGTATTCCCAGTGTCTCATACAGGCAAATAATCTTATCCTCTCTCTGGACTCTGGTTTTGATTAGACGATTCCTAAGATCTCTTCCTACATGATCCTAATGTTAAACCAATAACACAACATGGCACATAAGTAGGTAAGCGCTTAATAAATATACGTTGTTTAGTTGGTTGGTGGATGTGATATATCCTCTCTCAAAATCAGGCAATTAAGAGCTCTTATTTGTAAGAAAATTAAAAAGAATCTGGAAGACATTTTATGTTTATTAAGATAAATGTGTGCCTCTCTCTTCTTCCTCTCTCCTCTAATTTCAGAAGCTCTTTTGTCTCTGGATTAATAAAGATAAATAGTTATTTTTTCTTACTCTCTGAGGGGAACGATTTTCCATTTATACAGTCTGAAAGAAACCCCTAGACCGAAGGAACTGTGGAAGTATTTAGTCTCCAAAAAGTTATGCAGACTTTTGGTTGCAGTGATTTGTGCTTTGTGCTCTGATTTCTGCTTTCTACTATGTCATTCTGTTTATGGATTGAATAACCTCTTCTGTTTTCCCTTGTATTCCTAGCATTAAAATTCCCGATTCCTTTTATTTGGAATAGTTTTTCTTCAAGATGACATAGTGAATTCTGCAAATGGGATGGCCAGGATGCCACATGTCAGTTTAAACTAAGTTCAGTGGAAAGGGAGGAAGGGAAAACACCTTGTGAGGATGGCATACATTAAATCAAACAAATGCTCCTGGAACCTACCTGGTAAATGGTCCTTTCTCCGGTTCTAGTCTAAGGGCCAAGACTTTGTTTTAGGTGTAGATAGAACTTGCATCCACCTGTATGTCTATGATGTATGTTGGGAGGCATGTGGCAAGGTCCCATCTGTCATCACCACTTATTGGGTAATTACTGGGCAGGGAAGAAAAGGCCAGAACCAGGAGCCAGGATAGGTGGTAGACTGCTTGATGACCTGGAGAAAGATCGTGATTTTGAGGTCAGTTAGGAAAATGATAAGAAAGGGGGACATGTAAGTTCTGGGAATCCAGAAGATAAAACTGAGGTCAGAATCTGGGATATGACGTCAAATCGTAGGGAACATATAGTTATAGATTCCAGGCAGATAGGTTGCGATCCGCATCCAGAAGGACATACCAGGCAGGAAGCCACAGGAAGAAGTATAGTCAGGGTATAGGGATTGGTATTCAATGTTCAAATTAGGCATGAGAAAACAGGTAAATAAATTAGCCTGACTGCACCATAGGAGACATAAGTTTCCAGGGAGAAGGAGATGGAAGAATCTTACACAATGGTGAGAGGTGAGTTATGGAAAAGAATGATTTACATTTTGTAAGCAGTGAAGAAGGTCAGTTTTATTCATTTTAATTCCTGTGAATGATGTAAATTGTAGACGTGGAAGTAGACTTCAAAAATATAGATACGTAGATATAGATATCTCCATATGAAGACCGTTGGCAATGGTTGGTCACAGATAAAGGGTGGGAAACCAGGACTGTGAGTCAAGGAAAACAAAATGTGGAAGGTGCATGTAGGAATTGCTTGGAAACCAGAAGTCAAGAAGGATTTGGGAGTCAGAAGTCAGGCAAGCAGCTAGAAGTCAGGGATGACATAGGTATTAGACATAATGGCAAGGGTTATAGGCTAGGCAAGCAGTGAGGAGAGCAGGCATGAAGACCAAAAGATTTCCAAAATGAAATCACTTCTGTCTCAGTCTGGAAGTTTCTTATGCACTTCCTGCTTGATACAGTGCCAATGACTACATTCCCAGGGCGTAGCTAACCCTGAGTCATATTAAATAAGCAAGTACGTTTGCTTGGCAGGCCTGGGTTATGTCAGACCAAAACTAAGGGCAGATCCTTACAGGTGTTAAGTATTTGGCATGTAAGGGAAAAAAAGCTAGATTTGGAAGCAGGATGCCTAGGTTGGAATCTGCCTCTGACAATTTGTAGTTGTATGACTATAAGCAAGTCATTTCATACCTCTGAGCCTCAATTTACTCATCTGAAAAGTGGGAATAATGATACTTGCACTATCTTATCTCACAGGGATGTTGTATGTAAAGTGCTTCATAAAATTTGAAACAGTACAGAATCATGAGTAATCTTCTCCTTCTCCTCCTCCCCGTCCTCCTGCACCTCCTTCTCCTCTTCTTCCTCCTCCTCCTTCTTACATATTCTTTTCCTCCTCCTCCTCCTCCTCCTTCTCTTCTCGTTTTTCTTCCTTCTCTTTCTCCTCTTCATCTTCCTTTTAATTTCCGTGGAATTGCAGTAAAGCTGCAAAGCATGGAAATGTTACAGGTGGCAAACTGGGTCACCTATGCATTAAGATATTTTGCAACATAGGTAGAGGATGAGTCATTATAGAGAGTACTCATGATTTCATGTTCCCAATATATTGATTGCAAGATAAAAACACTCCTGCAAAATGTAACAACAACAAAGAACTTTCATAAAGTATTTGTAGTGTCCTTTTTTAAAAAAAAAGTGTAAATGGGCATATTGGCTTCAAGGAAGAACAGGAAAGTTAAAAATGTACTTTGGCTATAGAAAGGATCCAGTGTATTTTCTTTTCCTCTGTATTTTTGCCCACTCTATCCCAGAGAGCCGTCCTGTATAAAAGTAGTTGTTTTTATTTTAAAGAAAAGGAAAAAGCCATCAAAACAACTTCCAATACGCTCGGTGTTCCACCCCCATGGGTAGAAACATTTGTTAAGAATCTACTATGTACCAGGCACTGTGTTAAGTGATTTACAAATATGATTTCATTTGACCCTCACAACAACCTTGAGGTTGGTGCTATTTTTCCCCTTTTACAGTTGAGGAAACTGTGATCAATAGAAGTGAGGTGACTTACCTAGGGTCAAACACCTAACAAGTATCTGAGACCAGATTGAGACTCGGGTTTTTCTGACTCTAGGCCCAACATTCTATCCAGTGAGCCACTTAGCTGTCTCCCTAAGCAGCAGATATCTATTTTCCTACCTTTCAGTGTCTTTGGGATCAAGCTTGGTCTTTATAATTTCTCAACATTCATTTTGGATAGTTTTGTGGGGGTTGTTTTTTCCATTTGCATTGTTGATATTTTTGTGGCTCCGCATACCTCATTTTACATCAATTCATTTAAATCTTTTCATGCTTCTCTTAATTCATGATATTCAGCATTTCCTACATCACAGTAATATTCCATTACATTTAATGTACCAAATTTATTTAGCCATTCCCGTATCAATGGGCGTCTAGGATTCAGTGTATTTTCAAAATACAGTGGTTTCTCATTCTCAGCATGTTGATATTTTATAGGAAACTAAACTATGATTTCCAAATGTAGTTATGGTGTAGAATGGTGCTGTTATCTTCTACTGACAGCTTCTAAAATTTCTCAGCAATGAAAGGGGACTAAAAAGTTAATCTCTGCATGTCAATGTATTTAACTTTCATTTCAACCAACCCAGGGTTGGTTTGCATGCATTGTTAATCAAATAGAATTGAAAACTGACTAGGGAAAATGGCATTACTTCTGCAGATGGATACCAGGCTAGAAGCCAGACAAAGGCTAAGGTTTCATTGGAGTCTATTTTAGCATTCATTGGTCCATAGGGATAAGAAGTTCCGCAAACATTTGGATTCTTGGATTTTTATTGCTCTCATTCAGGAAGACCTGGAGATGAGAGCAATAGGAAGCTGGGGGTTGGAAGAAACTTTCTGTGAAAAAGACATGATGGTAACAACAACGGGAAAGGCAATTTGTTGCAGTAGAAAAAGCACTGAATTTGAAATAAAAAATCGTAGGTTCAAATGCTCATTACTTATGTGACCTTGGGCAAATCATGATGTCTTTCATCTTTAGTCTTTTTATCTGTAAAATGAGGAGATGAGACTAGCAACCTAAGATCCCTTTCTGCTCTTAGTCTATATTTTCCTGTGGTCCTAAGAACATGGCACTGACATGCAGATCTTCAGTGTCTCAGTGATGTTTAATCTCAATTTCTTTAGAGTCCTCAGTTAAGTATGGGACATGATTTATAAACGCACACCCAAAATGCAAACCTAAGATATTTCAACCTTGGATGAAGCTCTTCACTTATTTAGCTGTATCATTTAAACTCATCTGTCTCTGCTTCTTAGTCTACAAAATGGCAATGAAAATACCTACCGTTGTCAACCTCACAAAAAATTAGAACAACTGCTGGTCTTGGAGTTAGGAGGGACCCTAGTTTGAATTCTGCCTCTGATACTTACTAGGTATGTGATCATGTACCAGTCACTTAATTTCTCTGAGCCTCCATGTAGCATACGGATAAAATGAGATAATGCAATTATCATTACTATCAATTAGCATTTTCAACATTATGTATTATACATGCTGTACTATTATTATCAGTTTTTATCAATATTATCATTATCTATTGGCAAGATATTTGCCAAGCTTAAAGAACTATGTAAATGTCAATGATTATTATTATTAAGATCAAAGGCAGTAACATGGGTGAAAGGACTTGGAGAAATATAAAACATTATACAAAAACAAGAGGATTAGTAGGGTGATTTCTATATTGATAGCTACGTGTCATTTTTGCAACCCATTCAACTGTGGGAGAGGGAAGGAGAGAGGATGACAGAAGCTGCTTAAATGAAAAGACAAATGGAACAAATGAAATGCCAATCTTCAGTTCCAGCTTTATACCGCGTGCTTCTGCCATCTTTCTTGTCCATTCTGTCACTCTTGGGCAACTATTTTTGATATTAAGTAGCAGTGGTGGGGTGGAGTATCCTGAAGTAGCAGAAAAGTTTCCAGGCAGCCTGTAATTGGAGACCTATCCCTATCCGGGGACTGTGAAAGCTCTGATGAGTTTCTGCCCCCAGCATTCTTGAGTCTGCAGATTAGGGAACTGGGAGTTCCAGCAGGTCTAACTGCACATCTGGGGTGGCTGTGATGCCAATCAGGTAAACTAGTGGGCTCTCTCCCTGATGATCTGCAAGAATGCACAGGCTGTGTTTGGAATTTTCCTTTCTGCAAGATTACTTTCTTAATAATCGACTCCAGGCTCCGGGAAACTTGTCTTGTTTCCATCTCCCCATTAACCGCAATGTATGTTATTTCAGGCCCAAGTGAAAAGGGACTGTATTCTCATCAATCGAGCAAACAATTATTTAATTTCCAATATGTGCAAGGCACTGCTAGGCTTCTGTCTTTGAGGGTTTGTCAGTCTAGTTAGAGACATAGAACAAGCACATTTGGAAACATAGCAAAGTATACAAGGTGGTAAATAAGGAATGCCAAATGAGTTGTATGGATAACAAGTACCAGAGTAGATCAATGGAGGGAAGGGTCACTGTGCTAGGTTAAGAGTCTAGTTGTTCTTTGGGTCTTAAGTGGGTTTTGACTATCTCAGATCTTTTCACTTGACTGCCTGTATGGCCAGTGAAGACCACCCCAAACGAACATCAAATAGCCTGGACAAATCTGGTCATACAGATTGGAACTTAGAGTCAGATTTTGTTAAAGTAATTTTTCCAAGAAGGGATTTCAGAGGCTACAACTGACACTCATTTTGGACAGTAACCGAGGATCATTTAGGCCAGGGGTCCTTAACCATTTTTGTGTTATGGACCCCTTTGGAAAGTCTGGTGAAGCCTTGTTTTTAAACGCATAAAATAAAATACCTGGGATTATGAAAGAAACCAATGATATTGAGATACAATTATCAATATGTGTATTTTAAAGCTCATATACCTCAGGTAAAGAACATCTGTTTTAGGGAATAGATAATAGTGCACTTAGCTAGTTGACCCCCACTGAATAAGAAGAAGTAGTTTTGCTCAAAAGGGATATTTAATGAGGACTTGCAAGCATATGGACTTATGGAGAAACTCTTTTTTTTTAGCTCAGAACAAATGTTCAAATCCACCAAAAGTTACTTCTCTGTAAATTGAGGATATAATTCTTAACAGTATCCCTGAAGATACAGACATCTCGACATTCCTGTAAGTATGATGGAACTGGGTTACCTCTCCTGGGCCCAGTTGGGGCTACTCTGACACAAGGCCATGGCAGTGTGCCTTTCTTCTTCCCTCCCCTCCCCCTCCCCAGCTCTAAAATATGTGGAAAGTGGCATCTGGGTTATCTGTGCACTAAAAAAGCTTTCCTGCTAGCTGCGGTTCCGTTTGCCAAAAAGAGCCTGAAGAGAAGAGGGATCTGTCAGAAGACCTATGTGTCTTTAAGCCTCTCATGGTATTTCTGGTCTCATCAGGTCACTTACTAATTACCTTCCTTCTTGATGGAGCCTGTGTGGTCTGCTCCTCAGCACCCCCTAAGGGTTGGAAGCAACATCATACCTGTTGCATTCCTAGATTCATGCCAGGTCTGAGGGCAAATGAGGGAGGGTGCTGCTCTCTCTCTCTCTCTCTCTTTCTCTCTCTCTCTCTCTCTCTCTCTCTCTCTCTCTCTCTCTCTCTCTCATACACACACACACACACACAAGTCTGTTTTGAATAAATAATATCTACCCTTGTTAAAAACAGAATACCTCCTCCTCAGTACTGCCCTATTTCACCAAGCTGGGGAGGGGCAAATAAGTGCAACTGCACCTCCATTCCAAATAACTATAAAGTAATGAGGGGCTGGTTGGTAATTATGATATTGCCACAGATGGCTAAATGGGCAAACAGCTCAATAAATACCTTGCCTCAGAACAATATGGGACTGGAATTTTTGGGATGGGTTGGGAGGAGACTTGCAAACTCATTTGCTTTTAAAAAGTATTTTATTTTTAATTAACAAACATTTATTATCTCCCTCCCACAATCCTCCACCCACATTAAAATATGACACTTTGCCCAGCACCTTCTCTTGTCATCAAGCTAATCACACCATTGGCACCTTGGACTCTGCTCTTGGGGCCCTAGGCTAGGAACCAGGACTCCATGCTATTTCCTTACCATTTTCACACTGTCCTGTTGCTTGGGTACCCTTCCCAACTTTCCTTAATGTGTTTTCCCCCATCCTAATGTAAGCTCCTTGAAGTTATTGACTGTTCTTGGCTTGTATTTGTATCTCCAGGAATTAACACAGTGTCTAGCACAAAGGTTCTTCACCCCTGGCCTAGTATATAGTAAAGTGTTATCTATCTATCTATCTATCTGTCTGTCTATCTATCTATCTATCTATCTATCTATCTATCTACCGATCTACCTATCTACCTACCTATCATCTATCTAGTCAAAAACATCACCATTCTTCACATGAATTCTGTTGGAGTTATTATTGAGGTTTCAAGTCAGAAAAGGTGGTTTTAGAGGCTTCCTCTTCAAAGCATAACACAGATGGAAAAAGGTTGGAATTCACTACTCTAGGATGCCTTCACTTGTGAGTTCCAAGTCACTTGTGTTGACCTCTATTCTTAAATGCTTACAATGAGATCCTAATTTAAGTGTCTTCTGGGCATTTATGCACCTAATCCCAGCACCACCATAACCTAATATACTTCTGAAGATTGAATATCAATGAACTCAAAGTCCTTAGTAGTCACAATCTCATTGAGTCATAGCATTAAAACGGGTCTTACAAAGTCTTTTATTGTCTCCAACTCAATGTTGCATTGTCTTTTACAACAGACGCACAAGCTCCTAGCAAGGCTCAGACTTGGAAAACTCTAGCTTCCTTTAAGGACCAACTCTGAAATGAGACCTTTCCTGATGCCCTTGTTCTCAGTGGAATCCTACCAACAGAGTTGTATTTAGTTTATATATACTCTGTATTTACTTAGTTTTAATGCAAATTCTTTGAGGGCAGGGACTTTCATTTTTATCTCTGTATTACCTGTGCCTTTAATCTATCAATTATCAAGATTTGTTATGCACCTACTATGTGCCAGGCACCATGCTAGGCACTGGAGGTTAAAATGAAATTAAATTAAGCATTTCCTACTTGCAAAGAGCTGACTTCTAAAGTGGGAGAAAGCAAGACTTACGTAAGTATACACAGGATAATATGAATAAGAATAAATGCAAATAAATATAAAGTAGTTAAATATAAGGTACGCAGGGAGGGTACTAGCATTTGGAGGCATCAAGACAGGCTTTATTTAAAAAGTGGTGTTTGAGCTATGTCTTGAAGCGGAACGCAGATGTAAGGAGAGAGTACAGGCGTAGAGGACTGCTGGGCAAAAATATGGAGATAGGAGATGGCATGTTCTACATCAGAAACGGAAAGAAGGCTGGTTTGGCTGGATTGCAGTGATTGGATTGGAGAGTAATGTTCAATAAAGCTAGATGGATAGGTTGGGGCCAGGCTGTGAAGAGCCTTAAGAAAGAGAGTTTATATTTGTTTCCGGAAGTCAAAGGAAGGAACTGGTGTTTATTGAGTAAGGGAGTGACATGGTCTCATCTTTCTTTAAGGAATATCACTTTAGAAGCAGAAGAGATGGAATGAAGTAAGGACAGACTTGAGGCAGGGAAACCAATCAGAAGACCATTGCAATAATCCAGTCAAGAGGTGACGAGGGCTTGAAGGAAGGTGGTAACTTTGTGAATGAAAATAATAGGTCAGATGCAAGAGATGTTGCCAGAATTAGAAATGGCAATATCTGGCATCTGATTGGATATGTGGGCTAAGAGGGAGTGAAGAGTTGAGGATAATGCCAAGGTTATAAACCTACAAATTATGGTGACTTTGATAGAGGTCATTTGGAAACTACATTGTGATTCATATATGTATTATTCCAATCCTTTGAAAGCATGGAAAGGGGGAAGGTTTGGTATAATGATATAATGAATATAAAGATAATTAATTCAGTTTTGGACACATTGAATTTGAGATGTCTCTAGGACATATAGTTTCAAATGTCCAATAGTCAATTGATGATGTGAGTTGGAAGCTCAGGGAAGAGACTGGGGATGGACTCATAGATCTTAATGTTATTAGCATAGAGATGATCATTAAACCCCAGAGACTTGAATAGATCACCAAGAGAGAAAGAAGGTAGAGAGAGAAGATTAAGGATATTGGGCAGAGCCTTGGGGAACACCCACAGTTAGGGCTAATAATCTATATAATGAATAAGCAAAAGGCATATAGCAGGTACTTAACACAGGTTTATTGAATTGAATTTTATTATTCAGTACAGCCATTTTTACCTCTAGTCTATTTGTGATTATCACCAAGAACAAGACAGCCAGCCAAAATTCAGGCCAAAGTATAAGCCAGTGTGAGAATGTGTTCTTATTTGTTGGAAAACTCTTTTTGGACTCTAGGGGCCTGTCTAGCCAAAGACTTTCAAGTGTTGTTTTTCTTCTTTGCTTAAACTGTCAGAGTGTTGTTAGATAACACAGCTGTCAACTAGATAGTATTCTTCTAAAAAAAATTTTTTTTCCCGGCTTTGTCCTCACCTACCCAGGGGACAGCAGGAGGTTGTGACTTTTTCATTCTTCTGTCTCAAGATAAGGAACCTCTCAGGAAGCTATAGATAACAAAGGTCTAAGAAAATCTCATCAAATATTGACAAAAATACCAGAACAGAAGATTAACTAGGGCCCCTAAGTAAAGATGCTAAAGAGGGGATAGAAAATCTTTTCTCATTGAAAGAGTATCCTTTGTCAATCTCCAGTGCTTCCTGGACTGAATGCCCTGGGTCTGGAGTTCTACTCCATTCAAACTTCTCAACTCCAAACAAACTTCTTTTTTTTTTTAAATTTTTTTTTTAAATTTATTTTTGACATGTTTGGTTTTCAGCCTTGATTTTCACAGGCGTTTGAATTACAAATT
>CM053624.1:113580766-113597558 GCA_028646595.1 Phalanger gymnotis | reverse complement strand
CCTCTGCCACTTTGTGGGTTCTGCAGCTCTAGAATTGGTTCAGAGCCATTTTTTTAATAGGTTTTTGGAGGGATTTGGTGGGGAGCTCACGCCAGTTACTGCTTTCTGGTCGCCATCTTGGCTCCGCACCCCAAACAAACTTCTTAATTGTCATTATCTGGCTAAAGTGTTCTTAATTAAGTTACTTTACCTCTTAAGGTGGGGAAGAGGATAGAGTGCTGGGCCTGGAGTCAAGAAGACCTAAGTTCAAATCTGGCCTCAGACACTACCTGTGTGACCCTGGGTAAGTCACTTAACCCTGTTGGCCTCAGTTTCCTCATCTGTAAAATGAGCTGGAGAAGGAAATGTCAAACCACTCCAGTATTTTTGTCAAGAAAACCCTAAAGGGTCATAAAAAGTCAGACATGAATGAAAAATGACTGAACAACCTCTTAAGGGCTCAGTTCACTCATCTGTAAGCAATCTATGTGTGTGTGTATGTGTGTGTGTGTGTGTATTTATATATCTATGTCTAGATATATCTATCTGTATGAGGGTGATGGTAGCATTGAATTAGACTAGATGATCTCTATTGTTTCTTCCAGCTTTAAATTCTCTACATTTTTTGACTGGGTCTTGACATTTCTTTGGTATAGGGAATGCCAAGTAAGGAAATTCCCTACATTGCAGATGTCAACTGCTTTGCAGATTCATCATCTTAGAAAGTTGCCTGAGAACTCTAAGAGATTAAGTGATCTGCTCGGTGGTCACGTAGCTGGAATGTGCCAGAGGTAGTACTTGAACAAAGTTCTTCTCGACACCAGGATTGGCTCTCCACCATACTGTCCCTTGAGATTCTAAATTCTCTACTTGCAACTCCTAAATCCACCTAGAGGCTGCAGCACAGTGATCATAGATTTCTGGACCTTCTTTTCACTGGCAATCTGTTCAAGCTTCCAAGATGTCCAAAGTGGTCAGGCTTGGAAGACTCTCCTTATGTCATCGGGTCAGGGCATGAAGGTGTCTGTTCCGATTCCTTTGGCTCAGCCAGTCAAGGCACACCTACCTACCTTCGTCATGAGGGCCCAAAAATATAGTGACGGGAATAGCATCAAGCCTCATGTCTGTATTCAGGGACCAAATGTTACACAACTGTTGAGCTGAGTTTTTGGCACACAAAGTTCACGCTCTCTACACTCCGTTCTCATTCCCCTTTGGTTAGGCACCTGGTGTCTTCATTTTCTCTCCTGTTCCCCAAACCTACTCTCAGTAAATAGCTTAAATACCTCAGTGACACTTGAGTGTGAGCTTGAGTCACTATTGGCTCTCCTAGGTTTATACGCATATTAAATCTTATCTTTCATTGTGTAATGAAAGGCTTCTTAATTTAGTTATGGACTTTGAGGCTTTAAGTACATTTTGGGAGGGAGTAAAGGAATAGTAGTGCCATCCTTTGAGTTTTCTCAATCGCTGGACAGCTAGTTGTCTACTTTGCTAACTACAGGTAAAGCCAGAGTTGTTCATATGAACTTCATTTAAAAACTAGAGAAAACAAGAATAGATCAGGTTATTCTAGACTACAGGGAGAACAACTGTTTGAAGGCATAAAGGGAATAAAGGTAGAGGGGAGGAGTGAGAGCCAGGGGTTGTGTTGATGAAGTGGGATACCTGGTCTACATTGTCCTTCCTTAGAGACCAAAAGGAAACTTTCAGACAACAGCTAGCCACATAGCTCTTTCTACTTTTCTAAAAGATCCAATGAATTATCTGTTCTGAAACAGGACTACTGATGGGAGGCTGAGCTACCTTATGACAGAGGCAAAGTCAAAGTTATGCCTGAGGAATGGGAACCCGCCCTGCCCATGTAGGGCTAGTAATTAAGCATAAATACGGTTGGAGGGAAGTGTATTCATGGCATCACAAAGCCTGTAGCATCCCAAAATCGCATTGATAGACAAATGCCCTTGCCACTAGTGGTACTATTATCCCTTAAAATAGAATGGGAAGACAAGTTGGATTAAGTAACAGGTTAACTGTTCATTTGGTAAAGATGCTCTTCATGTGGACTCTGCAGTCTCCAGGCCTAGAGTCATTTACTTATCTATCTCTGAATTGTGAGTCAAAAGATTATAGAATTTAGGGCTGAAGATACCTTAGAATTCATAGATCAATTTTCTCTTCTTATAGATGAGGATTCATTCATTCATTCATTCAATATCTATTGAAGCCTTTTATGAGTTTAAAGCTAGCAGGAATAAAAAAGATAGAGAAATTGATGTCTTTACCCTCCAGGTACTTTAGTTGGAGAGATATGATAAATACACAAATAAAATTAAAGGCAGTGTGATAAGTGCCATAGGTAAGGTAAAAAGAGGGTTGAGGTTCAGAGAAAGAAGAGCTTATAGTTCACTGGCAGGAACAGGATCAGAGAAGAAATGAAATCCACCTTAGTCCTTAAAGGATGGTTAGGGATTGAACAAATGGAACTATGGGGGAACAGCATTCCAGGTGGGGAGAATAGTGAGAGCAAAGAAATGGAGGCCACAAGGCAAAGGGGAATATTAGGGGGAAGGCACAGTAATTCAAAGCAAGTGTGATTTGTAGCACTTCTCAGTGCATTAGCTCAGAATTTTCTCTTACAAGAAACTAGAGATCACCCTAGACCTGAAAGGTGAAACCAAATGGTCTTTCTGACATATGCTTTGTTTTCTGCACTGCTATGTTTCTGAAACATGCTTATGGTTTCTCAGCCCATCTGTGGATACCATTTACTGGCCCTGACATCATTTCACACATCAAAGCCACAGGGAGTTTTCCTGGCCCTGTTTCCTGAGGCTTCTAACCAACCTCTTAAAACAAAATCACTTTCAGAAGAACTGCTCAATATTCAGCAGGAAGAGGATTAATGGGATCAGTCAGAGAATGACATCATGCTCTTTCTTTTGGCATTTCCCCAGCCAGAGTGTGAGGAGTCTGAAAGTGCAGAGGATTCTCCATCTTTGTCTGTCTGTCTGTCTGTCTTTGTCTCTGTCTTTCTCCCTCACCCCCACTCCCACTCCCACTCCACAAACCAACTTTCCTTAGAGGTATCAAGAAAAGAATCTCTGCCACAAATCTTAGTTGCTTAGTTGCATGGAGTCTGGTGATTACAGGTATGCCTTGCAAAGATTGCTCAGGATTGTAAGCACCAGTCCACATGGATGAAAGAGCTCCCTAAGTGTGTGTGTGTGTATGTGTGTGTGTGTGTGTGTGTGTGTGGCTAAACAGGGAGGTCTTGACAGACTTTCAGTGACATCATTCCCAGACATACATGCTTGGTTAGTGTGAGAGCCTGATTTTAAATGAATAATTCAGTCTCGGTGTAAACCAGAAGCCTAGAGCCGTATAGCCAGAATTTTCCTCTTCCTCCTGGGATAATCCTTTTGCTCATTCCCAATGTTCCATAGCTTTTTTTTTTTAATCACAGGTTTTCCCATACCCCATGAGACACAGCTGAGTAGGTCTTGTTAGCTCCACTGGAGTACCAGAGAGGGTCCCAGCATACCTACATAGGCTAGTTAGTATGAAGCACAGGCTTCATACAGAGAAAACTCTGACCCTGAGTCTAAAACTGTATCCCTAACCTCAGGTGTTAAATGTTTCCTACTGTTTACAAAGTTTATCACTGGAGAGTACAGATAGCTCAGTGTGAATTACACAGCATTCTAGAAAATAATATGCCACACTAATATGTCAGTAGTTGCCATCTTAGACACTAAGGACAATACACTATTATTATAATTTACTGGGACACTTCTGATAGGGTTCCTTAAAGTTAGAGAGTTTCTATCTATCTGTTGCCCATTGTGGAGCTAAAACAATTATAGAAAGAAGGATAATTTAGCTGTACAGCCTTAAAATACCTTCTTGAAGAATCTAGAGGATTGATGTCAAATGGTGCTCACTAAGGCCTAGGTAACTTAGTTATTTTATATTTGATTTATTTAATTCCTTTCTGTTCAATAAGTATTTATTTCATGTTAAAATACATTTTATTGATGTCTTTTGTGTTTTTACATTATATATTCTTCTAGTATCCCATCTCTATTTTCTCAGAGATTCATCTCATGTAACAAATAATATTTTTATAATTTCTTGATTTCTTATAAAGTCACTATCTTCCACTTGCTCCATTCTAATTTTTAAAGCAGTATTTTCTTCAGTGGTCTTTTGGACCTCCTTTTCCATTTGGCTAATTTTGCCTTTCAAGGCATTCTTCTCCTCATTGGCTTTTTGCAGCTCTTTTGCCATTTAGGTTAGTCCATTTTTTAAGGTGTTATTTTCTTCAGTATATTGTTGGGTCTCCTTTAGCAACTCGTTTCATGGTTTTCTCGCATCACTCTCATTTCTCTTTCCAATTTTTCCTCTACTTCTCTTACTTGATTTTCCAAATCCTTTTTGAGCTCTTTCATGGCCTGAGACCAATTCATATTTTTCTTGGAGGCTTTTGATGTAGGCTCTTTGACTTTGTTGACTTCTTCTGGCTGTATGTTTTGATTTTCTTTGTCATCAGAAAAGATTCTATAGTCTGAGTCCTTTTACGCTACTTGCTCATTTCCCCAGCCAATTACTTGACTTTTGAGCTTTTGGTCAGGGTGTGAATGCTTTCAGGGTGGAGAGTGCTTTGTCCCAAGCTTCATGAGTTTTCGCTGCTGTTTTCAGAGCTACTTCTATTCTGAGGTGGTATGATGCTCCTCTCCTGGCCTGTGCTCTGGTCTGTGAGTGCAAGCACTCCTTTCTGCTATGTAACTACCAGGAGGACTCTCTCTCCACAGCCACCACAAGCTCTGCCACACCAGAGATCCTCCTCCCCCAAGAACCACCAACCAGGACAGTGATCCAGATCCAAGCAGGGCAAAGCAAGAGAACCCTGCCTCAGCACCAGCGAAGAGCTCCCTGCACTCCCTCTCTGATCCACTGCTTGTTTCCTTTCACTGTGTGGGCCAGGGACTCCGGATGCAGCTGCTGTTGGAGCTCTGGAAGCAGCCACCATAGCTTCCTGCTGCTGCCACCACCTCCGCCCCTCCCCCTGCTTCCCCCTCCACTCCGGGCTGGGGCCAGACCGTGTACTTCTTTCACCCAGATACAGCAGTTTTCCCACTGACCTGCTCTCTTGTCTTCAGCATTTGTGGGTTGAGAAGTCTGGTAACTGCCACAGCTCAGTAATTCAGGGCCCTGAGGCCTGCTCTACCTGCTCCACTCTGGGCCTGGTCTGTCCTGGCATGGCCCACGCTGGGCTGCACTCTGCTCCCAGTACAGTGTGATAGACCCATCCCAGCGACCATCCAGGCTGTCTTGGGCTGGAGACTTGTTTCCCTCTGTTATTTCGTGGGTTCTGTAGCTCTAGAATTTGTTTAGAGTCATTTTTTACAGGTGTTTAGAGGGGTTTGGGGGAGAGCTTAAGCAAGTCCCTATTTTCAAGTAGCCATCTTGGCGCCGCCCCCCAACAAATAATATTTTTAAGACAAAAAAATGATAAGAAAAAAATCAGCATAACTGATTAATACCTTGAAAAACACTGAAAGTATGTGCAATGTGCCACACTTGTGGATCGTCTATGTCTCCAAAGGCGTAAGGTGCAAGGATCTTCTCACAGCTTCTTTTTTTGGAGTCGGGCTTGTTCCTTGTCATTTTGCAACATTTACTTTTGGTTTTTTGGTGGTTGTTCTTTGCATTTACATTGTTGTAATCAAGTTCATATATATCTTTCCACGCTATGAGGATAAATATATCTATCCTCATAATACAACAAGTCAAGCCATCAATAAGCATTTATTTTGTTGCTGTTGGTCAGTCATGTCCAACTCTTTGACATTTTGCGACTCCATTTTGGGGTTTTCTTAGCAAAGATACTGATATGGTTTGTCATTTCCTTCTCCAGCTCATTTTACAGGTGAGGAAACTGAGGCAAACAGGGTTAAGTGATTTGCCCAGAGTCACACAGCTAGTAAGTGTCTGAGGCTGGATTTGAACTCATGAAGATGAGTCTTATTGATTCCAAGTGCTTTATACACTACGTGGCCCAGCTGCCCTAGGCATTTATTAAGCAATTACTATGTGCCAGGCATTGCACTAAGCACATATTCAATCTTTCTTACAGCATAATAATATTCCACTACGTTCATGTAACATAAATGTTTAGCCATTTGCCAATTGGTAGGAATCTACTTTGCTTCCATTTCTTTGCTATCATGAAAAGTGTAGCTATAAATATTTTGTGTATATAGAGAAGATAAATATTTTTAGCAAAAATTACATAACTCTAAGCAAGGCATTGTGTTATATGTTGGGTGTAAGATAGGAAGGAAACAACACTCCCTGCCCTCAAGGAATTTGTATTCTGTTGGTGGCCCAAGGGACAGAATTATACACTTTAATAAGTGAAACCTAAGGCTCAAAGCTCATTTGCAAAAGGCTCATCTCTTTTGTGCAGACTGATTACTCAATATTCCATGCCTTGAAGAAGGAGAGAGAATACTAGTAACGAGAAGAATCTGGGGAGACTTAATGGTGGAGACAGCACAGGAGCTGAACTTTGAAAGAAGAAAACAAGGATTCTGAGAGGTGGTGGTGAGGAAGTTGTATATTCCAGGCACAAGAATCATAGATTTAGAGCTGGACAAGATTTCAGAAATAAGCTAGCACAACCTCTGTTGTTGTGGTGGGTGGTGGTTGTACGCAGCACAGAGGTTTAAGTGATTTGCCCAAGGTCACTAAAGTAGGAAGTGGTGGAGCCTGGATTTGAACCAAGGTGTTCTTACCCATGTACTATTTCCATTTCCCTACACTGCATTACTATGAGAATGTATAGAAGCAGCTGATAAGAGTATTGGGCTTCGGGCTGGTCATCCAGTTTGGCCGGAATGTAGAGTTTATGAACAGCAGTGACTGAAATAAGTTCAGAGAGGTAGATAACAAGGATGAATGTGTTGAGAAGTAATGTCATATTTCTATCCCCTTGGATCAATGACATTTTGGTTTCCTGCTAAGACTCCGATTAGGAGGGAGAACTTCTGCTATGACCTTTCCATAAAGCACTGTCCAATGACTCAGTCACAAAAAGAGATTCAATCTCCAACTATAATCTCCATCCCTGATTTCCAAAAGATACAAGTTAGTGAGCTTAAGTTCTACCAGATTTTCATTCTTGATAGCATGTCGTCATTGACATTTGTCTCCTTTTCTTTGTCTCATGAGTCTGACTCTGACCATTGATTTAATTGTACCTGAAGGAAAATAAAAAACCCTTCCCAAACATACTGGAATATTTACAGCATCCCAGTGGTAGCATGTCATCTCAGCTTGTTATCTTCTCCATGGTTATTGACTTGACACAAGGGACCTTAACCTATAAATGATCTTTTCTTCTCACAGCTCGTGAAATAGAGTAACTATAATAATGGGCCCTTAGAGAACATTAGGGTGACTTGTTCACATGACCTCTTCCCTCTCAACTGGGACAAGCCGTTCAATAAATAGGCCTAACATACGGTGAGGATTTTTTTTTTGATGAATCAGCTTTTTATCGATTTAAAAAAGTTTTGATGCTTTTTAAAAATTGCTACTATTTCCCAAGACCAGTCCCTTTTTGAGAAGAATTAATTGAAAAAACAGACACAATGAGTAACACAGTCTTCATTCTGTACCAATAGCCCACCACATTTCTACTAAGAGGAGGGAGGTATGTTCTATCAGTCCTCTGGAGTCAAGGTTGGTCATTATATATATATCTGATTCAGACAGCTTTTAGTGTCCTTTAACAAAATGTGGCCATTATATATAATGTTCTGTGGGTGTCATTTACTAACTTCACCCTGCATCAGTTTAAACAAGTCTTTATAGTTTGTACTATGTGCTTTCTCAAATGGCTCCTAAAGCACTCTCTGGAATCATAGATTTAGAGCTAGAAGTGACTTTCAAGGTCATCTAATCCAACCCCTTCATTTTATAGAGGAGGAATCTGAAGGTCAAGTGTCTTGCCCCAAATACACAGGTAGTAAATGACAAGGTCAGGATTTGAATTCAAGTCCTTGGACTCTAAATCCAGAATAACTTCCAGAACAAATCATGGCTCAGAATGATGAGTTTTCATCATTTCAGCCTGGAATGTTCTCAGCTCTATTCTCTGCCCCTGCTTTACTATCTTTTTTTTTTTTTGGTTGTTGTTTAATATTTATGATTTCCCCAAATGCATACAAAAACAATTTTTAACATTGATTTAAAAAAAATTCTCAGTTCCAAATTCTCTCCCTCCTTCTCTTCTTCCCCTCTCTACCTCCCTGAGATGGTAAGCAATTTTATATAGGTTATACATGTGCAATCATGCAAAACATTTCCGTATTAGTCATATTGTAAAAGAAAACACACAATAAAAACAAAAAAATAAAGAAAGTGGAAAAATAGTATGCCTCAATGTACATACAGACTCTTTCAGTTCTTTCTCTGGAGGTGGATAGCATCATGAGTCCTTTGGCATTGTCTTGTCAGATAATTGATAAGACTCATCCAAACTCTTTTCATCCTTCCAAGCC
Organism: Phalanger gymnotis; assembly: GCA_028646595.1. NCBI lineage: Eukaryota > Metazoa > Chordata > Mammalia > Diprotodontia > Phalangeridae > Phalanger > Phalanger gymnotis. Next base: position 113,589,009 of record CM053624.1, on the reverse strand, counting down.
CAGCCCAAGATCTGCCTTTTTCTAGGATGACTCTACTAACCATTCTAGCCCTCTTGCTGACCTCCTGTGGCCTTGGAGTCTGAACCAGAGTTTAGTCCCTGGCCACATGCTATCTCACGTTGTTCGCTAATGATTTCATATGTCTTAGTCTTTGTAGACTATTACAAAATGGGAATAAAGGGTCCACAGGCACCCTCCCCAATATTATTAGTTCCTTTGCAATAGCCTTCTAATTGGTCTTTCTGCCTCATCTTTTCCCATTCTAGTCCATCATCCACTCAGCTGTCAAATTATTATTAATAGTCATCTATATAAATGCTTATTATTACTACTGCTACTACTACTACTACTCTAGTCCATTATCCACTCATGTCAAATTGGTCTTCCTAAACTGCAGGTCTGACCATGTCACCCTCTAGTCAATAAACTCTGGTGGCTCCCATGACTTCCAGGATCAAATCTAAAATCTGTTTGGCTTTTAAAGCCCTTCATAACCTGGTCCCTTTCTCCCTTTTCAGTTTTCTTATACCTCTCTCTCCCCTGCATATATGATCCAGTGGCACTGGCCTCCTTTGCTGTTCCTTGCACACAACACTTCATTTTCTGACTCTGCATTTTCACTGTCTAGCCACATGGCTAGAATTCTTCCTCTCTTCCTCTCTGCCTCTCAGCTTCCCTTTAACAAGAAGCCATTCTCAGTCCTTCTTAATACCTCTTTAGCTTCCCAATAATTACAATTCTGATATTATTATTTTATATTTAATATTTCACAGACTATTGCATTAGTGGGTAAATTAATTGACTTTTATCAGTGAATTAAGCTGTAATATTAACCTCTGTAGATTTGCTGAAAGCATCTTCAATACAATTCCAGTAGTAGACAAGATAAGAGTGATGATATGTACCTCATCTTGTTCCCAAATAATTTTAATCTCTGCTAGCCCTGTGTATTTTGAAAGGTTTTTGTTCCAAGCAGCTTAGAGATTATGAGTGTTTGGTGTGGAGACAACTATTAAAAAATTTGTTCTTAAATTTTAGGGGTCAATGTTTTATTGAGGTGATTGTGTTTTGTGATTGTTCAATCTGCAGTAATGGCCTGGTTTATAGGTTGAGCTGTCCAGGATATTTGGAGGTCTGCATTTATAGCATGGGAATTTGTTTGCTGTCAGTCTGTGAAGAATAGTGGGCTTTTGATATATAATTCTAGCTATTAGATTGTGTCTTGCTAGGAATTCAGTAGGTACTAAATTTTTATAGCCTGCAGTGATATATTTCACAGTTTCCTTGCATAATCTGCAATGATAACTGGGCTCCTTAAGGATAAACCTTTTGTTATTTCTGTTGGTAATGACCTGGCTCTGAATCAATGTCATAAACCCCACTGTTTCCACAAACAAATCCACAACTCAGCTGAGCAGAGGCCTTGGTTCAGCTCCCTCTCTAATTTGGAAGCAATACTAAATTCTATTTGGGAGATGATAATGGATTTAAGGCCTGGCAGAATCGTAAGGGGCTTAAACTGTCTCCCTGAAACATGTCACATTTTACATCTATTGTTCTTGACATTATTCTGTCGGCGGTGTGTTTGAAATAGAGAGAAAGTTTCCATGTGAAAATCAAATACTCTGCTGTTCTCAAAATAATTAGGCCCATTTTACATATTTGTAGTCCCTAAATAAGCCACGAGTACAGAACACAGTCAAAGACTGTGATAATTGACAAATATTTTGTACAATTATAACATCATAAAGAAAAAGAACTTTAGAAGACCTTAGAACTCTGATCAAGGCCATGACAAATCACAAGTCCAAAAGATTACAGATTAAAACACCTACACTCTCCTGACAGAGAAGAGATGAATTTAAAATTTGGAGGCAATTGGGGTTAAGTGACTTGCACAGGGTCACACAGCTAGTAACTGCCTGAGGCCACATTTGAACTCAGATCCTCTTGACTTCAGAGAAAGAGACATATGTTTGCAGATATGGCCACTGTGGAGATTTGTTCATGTAGCTATGTTTGGAGGGCTTTATTTTATTTTTAAGTATTTTCTTTTTACGTTTGCTTACTGGAGGAGAGGGGAGGGCTTTGTGGGAGGGACTTTAAAAAAGAAAGAAAAAAACACAAAAAAATTTAAAGGATATGTATCATATATCCCCACACAAGGGGATGGCAGAGGTTGAGATGGATAGATAGTATCATGGAAACAATGGACGTGAACTTGGACAGACTTCGAGAGATAATGGAGGACAGAAGAGCCAGATGTGCTATGGTCCATGGGGTCACTAAGAGCTGGTCACAACTGAATGATGGAACAAGAACAATCCACAAATACCACAAAATAACCCATTGATGGGCAGTGTTATTGCTCCAAATTAAAATGCAGGCGCTGAGCAACTCTGTCAAAGAGGAATGGAGAAAATACACTGTATCATCTTGCTGGAAGAAGACGATTTCAATGCATTGCCTTAAATGGGGTAGGACTGCTAGAGATAGCACTGTTATTGGGGATGAATGGGGAATATTTATTGAAAAAAATGTGTTTTAAGTGCACAGGATTTAAGGTGGACACCATTTGTATCTTTGTCTCATTGTATTGCTGTCACCAGCTGTGTAATGAAATTTTTAAAAAAGCAAAGATTAAAAAAAGATAATCAACATAGCATAAATATTATGGTACTTTTGAAGCAGCTTGTTTCACCATTACTGAATCAGTAAGTTTTTCTTTATACCCCTGGGACTTTTTGGTATGTCCTATTTTCTCCTCAGCCAATAAACTGTTTTCTTGCAAGTGTTTACAGATTTCTGGGTGATGTCAGCTTTGAATGCTTTGTATAAAGTACATAAACATATAATTGACCTATATTTGTAAGGATCACTGATGTTCTCATCTATTTGATGCCTTCTGTTAAGAAGGATAGGATCATGTTTATGTCTGAGAGGAAGCTAGTCTCTTGCTAGATGGCATAGGGGATAGAGCAGGGGTGGGGAACTTGCAGCCTTGAGGCTATGTTGTCCTCTAGGTCCTCAATCCAAACTTCACAGAACAAATCCCCTTAATGAAAGGATTTGCTCTGTAAAACTTGGACTCAGTCAAAAAAAACCATATCCAAGGACCTAGAAGGCTACATGTGACCTCAAGGCTACAGGTTCCCCACCCCTGTTGATAGAGTGTTGGACCTGGAGTCAGAAAGAGTTCAAATCCTGCTTCAATCACTAATTAACTATATAACCCTGGGCACTTTCAGTCTTAGTTTCTTTGTCTGTAAAATGGATGTAATAATAGTACCTCTCACAGGGTTGTTGTTAGGATCAAATAAGATATGTAAAGCACTTTGCTGATCTCAAAACACTATGTAAATGCTAGCGGTTATTGTTATTATGACATGTATTTGCTCTTCACTAGTCGTATGACCTTAGCCAAGTTACTTCATGGGCCACTGTGAAGCGTTCAAATCAATAATAATGTGTCTTATTCAGCTCCATAGCTTTCCAATTTTTCAGGGAAGCTAGAATTTTAGTAATCTACCTTGACCTAACTGTTATGTTCATGATATTGTTGGTCCACAAGTTTTCTGTTTCCTATTTTATCCTACCTGAAATTTTGTTGGGTTGGACTTCTTACAATCATATATGTGATGGAAATTTCCCATATCTTCCTATGACACAATCCAGTGTATTTTATCTTGCTACTCGCTTCACTTTCCTCCATGTTTTATTGATCATCAAGATAGTTTCAAGTAGGACCAGCCTGTAACATTTTAATGTCCTCTGTATTCCTTCGAATCTTTGGGGCTGTCGCTATCACATTGACTAGGGTGCTAATCAAAGCAGTGGCATTATTTAAACCCAGTTCACTGTATAAAGATTCCTTTCAGGGCTCAAAAGTGACTGTAATAGTCTCAGGGCATGTAAAATCCCCAGTGGCTTTGATTGGCCTGACTAGCATTTGTCTACTTTGGCACATAGTAGGTGTTTGATAAACATTGATTGATTGACTGCTGTGGCTCCTTCATGGCACTGAAGATGAGTTAAGGTTTGGGGGGATTATTATTGTCATTATTTTGGGGTCAGAATTGATTTCACTGGTATAGGTGATTTCAACTGAGGAAATTGCATGTTGGCATCTTCTTTGCAATGTGTAGTCTTAGAGAACTGTCTGGAGCACTAAAGCAACTTCCCAGGGTCACAGGGCCAGAATGTCTCTGATGCAGAGTTTAAACATAGGTCTTTCTGAGTATGAGGATAGCTCTCTGTCATAATATTACATAATACAGATCTAAATTTAATTTTTATATGTATTTATTATCTATGAATTTATTATATATGTTTATATATAAATTCCATTTACATATTTCTAATATTTAATCCTATTTTAATGGTTTAATAAATAATTATTGAACTAAATAACTTGACTAATTTAGTTGCTTGGTTGAGATAAATAAATCAAAGAGCAGCTGGGGCTTTGCCCCAAGGTGCTGAATTGGAGGTACCCCAGGGTTCTATGCAGCAGCGTACAAACAACAGAATATAGAACCTGGTTAGCAAGACTAATTCGTTTTAGAAGGAAGCTATTGGTTGGAAGGCTAAGACAAGCTCCTCCCCTATCCTCTTCCCTGTTGGAATATCTGCTATGGGCACTGGATCCAGATGGTTCTGGAGGAGAGTGAAGGTGGTGACTTTGCACAACCCTCCCTCACTTAAATCCAATTTACTTGTACATCATGAAATCACCTCCCTGTTGTCATGAACCACTTTGAGAACGAAGGACAAACAATCACCTCTGTGAGTAGTAGCAGGAGCTGCCCCACTGGGGACCTAATTGGAATTAGCCAAGTGGGCAACACAGTTCACTTCTTCCCTTCTTCCTTCCTTCCTTCCTTCCTTCCTTCCTTCCTTCCTTCCTTCCTTCCTTCCTTCCTTCCTTCCTTCCTTCCTTCCTCCTTCTCCTCCTCCTCCCTCTCTCTCTCTCTCTCTCTCTCTCTCTCTCTCTCTCTCTCTCTCTCTCTCTCTCTCCTCACTTTCTCTCTTCTTTCCTTTCCTTTCCCTACCATTCCCTTCCCTCTGTCCATATCCAGTACCACCTGCTGGTGCTCTGCCCAAAGGAATGTAAATTTTGATTGCTGAAACCTTGCAAGATATCTTGGGGTTTGTGGACTAAATTTCTTTCTTAAACCATGATCACTCTGGCTGTCATTGATTGGGCAACTATAGGTCCCTGGCCAAGCCCTACTTGGTCATGGTTTGGGCCTTGATTAGAGTCAATGTAAATAGCAATTACTTCTGTTTGGGCCAGAAACCCTGAGGGTCTTTCCTTCCTAGAATTATTTTTTTTTTTTGACTAGGTAAAAGAGGACATTCTTTGCTTTATTTCTTACCTACCTTTAATCACTGAATAGGCATTTTGCCTGAGTGGAAGGGAGACCTTATCTTAAAATGGCCAAGGGCTCCCACTGCATCCAGGGCCATCCTGATCTATATCTTGCCACTGGATCCAGGGGTTCTGGAGGAGAAGTGGGGCTGGTAACTTTAAACAGCCCTCTCTTACTTAAATTCAATTCACGAGCATGTCATAGCATCACCTCCCTGATGTCATGGTCCTCTTCTAGACCAAGAACAAACAACCCCCTCTATGGAGTTACCTTGGTATCAATTTCATGCCAGCATCCTGATGTTTCTTTCTCTCTTCCCTTTCCTATCAAAGTAACCCTTATTCCAACTAGGGCATGTACATTATGCTGCTAACCCTTGTCCCAGGTACAAAAATCCCCAGTTATTGCTTAGTCGATGATAGAGTTTTACTGAAGAGACTTTGTATATAACTCCTCAATTGGGGATGCTCCTTTGAGACATCAAAGTCTTTTGGGAGAGGTTCACCACAGGGCAGCACAGCATCGTTGCCAGAGAAAGAAGAGCATTGAACATTCTTGGCCTTTAGACCTAGGCCTTAGTCACCTTCTTGGGTTTCCTTTAGGGATGCATCTCTTGGTCTCTTGTGAGGGATCCAATTCCTGGCTAAGTCTCAGTTTGGTTACTCAGAGGCAGAGGCAAGTGGAAACAGAGTAGGATGATGGCAGGGTTAGGATGGGAACAAGAGGACAGGGAGTCTCCTTGGAATTAGCTGTGCACTGTTGTGACCATCTTGCCTGCCCTGCCTTCTGAGAGTCTTTATTAATAGCATCTTCTATAAGTGGGCCCAACATGGCCACAAGTGCCTTGACCCCTAATCCTCACTGATGCGTTGACATAGACTTACTCTGTTTCGATTTGCTTCAGCCTACCCAAACTGAGACTTAGTGGAGAGAGAATAGCAACAATGCTTTGTGCAAAATACTGAGGTTTTCAAAAGACCATCATACTATTATTGCACTTGGTCCTCACAATAACCTGCCTATGAGATAGGGCAGATACCTTTATTTTAGTAGTATATAAACTCCTCAGTGCAGCTAGGTGGCACAGTGGATAAAGCACTGGCCCAGAAGTCAGGACCACTTTTTCCAAGTTGAAATACAGTTTCAGACACTTATTAGCTGTGTGACCCTAGGCAAGTCACTTAACCCTGTTTGCCTCAGTTTCCTTATCTGTAAAATGATCTGGAGAAGGAAATGGCAAACCGCTCCAGTATCTTTGCCAAGGAAACCCCAAATGGGGTCACAAAGTGTCAGACATGACTGAAAAATGACTAAATAACAAACAAGCTCCTCCAGAATAGGGACTGTCTCACAATAGGTATTGTGCCTAGCATAGTACCTGTCATGTGACCTTTAATGAATGCTTGTTGATTAATCATATCTATTCTACAGATAAGGACATGGGCTCAGAGAGGCAGCCCTTGTAAATTTTGGTAGATCTGGAATTAGAATCCAGGTTTTTTATTCATTTTACTGTTAGATGGGTTCCTTTTCTATTATATTGCTACCTTCGAGGACTAAAAACTGTGTGGATGAAATGACAAATGAAGAGCTGGGGGTCAGGGGGTGGTGGCATGGGTCCTGGATTTGACTGGATTTAAATCTATCTTGGTCATTTACTAATTGCATAACCTTTAATTTCTCTTGGTCTCAGTTTTCTCTCCTACAAAAATGAAGGAATTAGACTAATAAATGTCAAGTTCTCTTCCATATATAAATCTATGATGCTATGACTTAAAGTCAGGAAGTTTGGGATCACGTCTCGATTCTCATATTTACTAGTTATGGGATTATGGGCAAGTCACTTCAGCTTTTGGAGCCTCTCTTTACTGATCTGTTCAAAGGATCATAAAATTTAGATATGGAAGGGACTCTAAGTGACTGTTATTGTTCGGGGACTTTTTAGTCATGTCCAACTCTTCGTGACCCCGTTTGGGGTTTTCTTGGCAAAGATACTGGAGTAGTTTGTTACTCCAGCTCATTTTACAGATGAGGAACTGAGGCAAACAGTAACTTGCCCAGGGTCACACAGTTAGTAAGTACCTGAGGTGGGATTTGAACTGAGGAAGATGAATTTTCCTGATTCCCAGCCCAGTTCATCTAATATAATTCCTGTTTTAAAGATAAGCCAACTGAAGCCCAAAGTTAGGCCTTTTAGGGACCTTAGAATTTATTTAATCCAACCATCCCATCTTACGATTGAGAAAACTGAAGCCCAGAAAGTGACACCCAAGGTCACAAAGGCTTTAAACGGCAGAGCCAGGATTTGACCCCAGAAATTGTCAACAAATTTGACCCCAGAAGATCAACGAATCAATGAGCATTTATTAAGCACTTACCATGTACCAAGTACAGTGCCTAGAATACAAATAAAAGCAGAAAGAAAGTCCCTGCCCTTAAAGTATATATAGTCTAGTAGTACATAAAAGGAAGTTGGAAAATGGATGTTGAGAGAGATGGTACCTGCTGGAGGCATGATGGAGAAAGTCCAGAGAGTCAGAAATTAGAGAGGAACAAAGACACGGCTGGTCACACAGACATTGTGTCCGACAGATAGGAAACCTAGGGCCTCTGACTCCAATGCCAGTTCCTTTTCTTCTGCACCATGCCCTTAGTAACAGTGAAGGATAAAGAACAAACCTAGGATTTCACTGATTTAAAGAATTTTCTACCCGAAAAAGAAAAATTTTCTCTCCCAGTATAGGACTGTAGTAGGAAGGCCGAATTTATGATCTCAAATATAATCATGTATATGTTTGAATGGTCCGAAATCGCAAGGTATGAGAGATTCTCTAAGGAGAAAACAACAAGGAATTTATTTAGGCCCCACCG
>CM053624.1:113559345-113580266 GCA_028646595.1 Phalanger gymnotis | reverse complement strand
AAACTACAATAGTGGAGGACCTCAATGTTTACCTTTCAGACTTGGACAAATCTAACTAAAAAAAAACAAAACCAAGAAAAAGTTAAGGACTTAAATAGAATAAGACAAAAATTAGATCTGTTAGATATCTGGCAATTGCTAGATGATAACAAAAGGGAATTTACATATTTCTCAGTCATTCATAGTTTCTTTACAAACACTGACCATGTATTGGGGAATGAAAAACTTACCAAGAAATATTTAAAAAGTCATAAAGCTGCACACATCATTTACTAATGACAACATAATAAAAATTATATTCAATGAAGAGCCTTTTTAAAAAAAATTAAAAATAATTGGAAACTTAATCCTAAAGAATTAGTGGGTTAAAGAACAAATCATAGAAAATACAGAAAATTTCATCAGAGAAAATGACAATGAAACAACATTACTAAAAGGGTTTGCAGCATTCCTTAGGGGGAAATTTTATATCTCTAGATGTTTTCATCAACAAAAGAGATAAAAGATCAAATCAATGAATTAGTAATGTAGCTAAAAGAACTAGAAAAAACAACAAATCATAGTTTCCCAACTAAACACCAAATTAGAAATTCTTATAAATGTGAGAAAGTTGGCATAGAGGTAATTGCTAACTTCTTAATCACCTTTTTATGAGTCCTGATCACATTATTAGGTTCTGAACCAAGGTTCTGGGCATAAACCTATCTCCTTATAACCCTCATTTCAAAAATGAATTTTAGAGTAACAAATTCTTCTCAGTTCTTTTCTATATCAAATCTTTTGAAATATTCCTGTCATCCTTGTTTTCCTCACTCTCTGTCAATACATTTTGCTTTATCTGAAGAGGAATCATTCTCTCACTTATCCGTGTCAAAAAGATGTCTCCTACACAGTGGCTTCTCCAGTTATTCTTTATTGAGTGCCTATATGCAAGGCACTGTGTTAGGTGCTATGAACAACACTAAAGAAAAAAAACTACAGAATACAGGCCTTGCCTTCATTTTAGGAGATATTTGGATGGTAGTAGATATAAATGGTATAGATATGTGTACAGATATGGGCATAGGTACCTATAGATATAGATAATAAGAAAGATAGATATATGTAAATGTATGTATAGGAAAATATAGATGATGTAGATATTTATACTGTGTGGATATGGAGAGATATAGCTGCATTACAAAGTCATTCAAAGACCTGTTTTCCCATCTGTACAATGAAATGGCTGGATTTCTATGATTCAATCTAGCTCTAGCATTCTATGATCGTAGAATATTAAATAACTAATAATATAAAGCAGTATGCCATAAAGGTGAAATGTACAGGGTGTCCCAAACTTTTTGGTTCATTTAAAAAGCTTTAATAGTTTAAAATTTAATTTACATATAAATTTAAGCTTTAATAGCTTTAAAATTGCACTAAGACTTTTGGGACACCCTTTGTAATAATAACTGGTATTAATATAGCCCTTTAAAACCCTACAAAGTACTTCATATAATTATCCCATTTGATTTTCACAACAAACTTCCAATATGCATATGAGGGATATTATTATTCTTATTTTACAAATGAAGATATTGAGCCTCAGAAAAGTAAAACGACTTGCCCAGGGTCCCACAGCTAGTAGGCATCGGAGGTGGGATTCGAGCTTAAACTTTCCGCTATGTTGGCACTGACTCTGCAGGCAATTAGTATTCTGGGAATTCTAAGAAGGGAGGAGATTGGTTCATGGTTTAGAGGTCAATGAAGGCTTCAGTGCCTGAGGTGGGAATTCAAGCTGAACCTTGAAGAATCCCCAGCACTACTGGATTTCAATCAAGATCCATACCTGAGAAGGGGCCAAAGGTATCTCTGTGACTAGCTGCCTCTTTGATGCCATCTGGATCTGTTATCCCATTAAGACTATGGTTAATAAGCAATAGCATAGCTCCTGTAAGAGGCTGTGCCCATGAATGGTATTTCAAGAATTTGGTCACATTCTTTCATATCCTTTCCTAGAAAATAAATGTCATCAGTTGGACAAAGACACACTTTTAGCCCCTGAGACAGCCTACATCCTTTGGTAATTTTATTGTCTTTTTACCCTGCATTGATTGATGGTTTAAAGATTTCTATCTGAGCTGCAACTCATCCAGGGACAATAGAAATGGAGATAATCTTATTTATACAGCACAAAAAATCTTATGAAAGACTTTTTGTAGATTTCTCACAGTCTATAACTTGACCCTCCCTATATTTTAAAGCCTGTTTCACAATTACCTTAAATTGATGACATCGTCTTAATCTCTAAAATTCCTGATAATCACTTTTTGTCTACAGTGTGGGGTGTGGTGAGGAAGGGGGAGGGAGGGAGAGACAGCAATGAGACAGACTGTAAATCTGAAAGTTTTTGTAGGAGAAACTCCAAATAACTTTTTTACAGAGACAGATTGTGACAAGTGCTGTGTTGACATTTTTAAATCAGCTTATTAATGGTACTACCAGCTAGTCAAAAATCTTCATTGGAAAAATAAAAAAGCAATACTTGGAGTGATTCTAGGAGCATTCAGCTCCAGAAAGGTCATTAATAAAAGATAGCAGAAGCTGTTTAGTTTGTACCAAACTTAGTTTCAGCCTTGGGGGTTTCAAGTGCTCTGGCCATATATTATTCTTTTCCCCCTTTGGAACTTTTACTTGCAATAAAAAAAAAAAAAGTGTGTCTTGGAACACTAACACGCAGCCTATTGGTCAATCTGATTTGCCATTGATAGATAGGTGATGATAGCCTCATCGTATTGGACAGAACTCAGGCCCAGAGCTACAAGAAATTGATATTCAGGGACGAGTGACTGGGTTTAAGTTTGAACAACTCACTTCCTCTTCCTGTTTCATCTTCTTTATGATAGAAATGGTGAATGACTGACTGATCATGTGCTACAGTTATCCCTTCCACCTCAAGACTTTCCCCATCTCAGTTTTGATACAAGACCTGGGGACAGCATAAGAAATTAAATGGGAATTTGGGGGTGGTGGAGTTTTGCATAAGCCACAAACAACATGCAAAGGCCTGCAGGCGACAGAGTCTAAGAACAAATACTTAACCCAGATTTTACAATAAGGTACAGTAAACGCCCCATAAAGGAAAAAAAATCAGACTTTTTCTCTGGTACAAAGGGAGGGTCAAAAAGTTTTACTTGAATTTTCCAGAGACCAGGGGGATGGGGGCACTAGATCCCTAGCCCCTGTGATATGGAAGGGATAATTAGAATTCACCTGAACAAGATTACTAGGTCAGAGTGAGCTACCAGCTCAATATGGATTAGCAAACTGTTGCAACTGAAACAAAACTAAACGTGAGGCTGGCACATTCAAGCAGAGAGGTGACAAGTTGGTGCAGGAGATAGAACACTGGGCCTGAAATCAGGGGTATAAGGCAGCCGTACTACTCATATTGGCAGCTAGGTGGCGCAGTGGATAAAGTGCCCAGCCTGGAGTCAGTAAGACTCATCTTCCTGAGTTCAAATCCTGCCTCAGACACTAGCTATGGGACCCTGGACAAGTCACTTAACCCTATCCAGCCTCAGTTACCCCATCTGTAAAATGGGGCTAATGATAGCACCTAGCCCCAGGGTTGTTGTGAGTTAAATGAGATAACATGTAAAAGCACTTTGCAAACCTTAAAGTTTTATATCACGTAAATGCTGTATGGCTATGTTATCTCTCCAATTAGATTGTAAACTTCTCAGGAGACAGCAGAGACAATATCTTATATTTCTCTATCCCCAGCAGATATTCAATAACAGCATAGGGAAGCGGTGTGTCATAGAGGAAGAGGCCCTGGCCCTAAAGTTCAAGAGGTCAGAACCATAGTCCCAGCCCTGTCCCTAATCAGCCCTAATATCTTGAGCAAATTACCTCATCTCTCTGCAGCTCTATTTTGTTTCCTTTTTGGTAACGGTTAGGTGGCAGCCTGTTGTTGTTGTTTCAGTTGTGTCTGATTCTTTATGAGCCCACTTGGGCTTTTCTTGCAAAGATACTGGAGGGGTTTCCAATTTTCTTCTCCAGCTCATTTTACAGATGAGTAAACTGAGGCAAACAGGGTTAAGCGACTTGCCCAGGGTCACAGAGCTAGAAAGTGTCTGAGGCTGGATTTGAACTCAGGAAGAGGAGTTTTACTGACTCCAGGCTGGGCGCTTTATCTGCCGCATCACCTAGCTGCCAATGTGAGTCATATGGTTGCTTTATACCCCTCTACACGTGGTGTGATACTTGGCACAAGTTAGTTCAATAATGACTCACTGAACCAATGAATGAATAACCTACCTATCTCTTCCCCTTCCCCATCTCTTATATCAAGAAAAGTGCACCTGCCACACCCTTACCCTGGTCCAGGGTCAGGAGTCTGGCATTTTTCTAACACTAAATAGTAACTCAGATGATAGTGGTAGATCCAACATCACAAGGGGAGGCGGCATCTGGGAAGAGATGAGGGAAAGAGGGCAGTTACGATGTTTCTAGACCCACTCACAGATCAGCTATACTCAAGAACTCCAAAATGTGTTCAGTAAAAATTACCACTGATGTACAGATACATACATGTATGTATAGAAATATATTTAAGATTTGCAAAATATTTAGCATACATTAATAGCTAACATTTACATAGCTGAGTCTGCAAAGTTTGCAAAATACCTTACATATATTATCATTTGATGGTCCCAGAAGTCCCATAGAATAGGTACTATTATTATCCACATTTTACAGATGAGGAAATTGAGGCTCAAAGACATTCAATGACTTCTTTGGAGTCACACAACTAATAAACATCTGAGGAGAGAGTCAAACCCAGGTTTCCCTGACTCCATGTCCACCACTTTAACCATGATGCCACATAATAACTATTGCGATCCTCAGAACACCTCTGTGAGGTAGACATAACAAGTCTTATAATGCCCATTTTTGCAGATGAGAAAACTGAATCTCAGAGAGATTAACTGACTTGTACAACTAGTTACATCACTAGTAAGTGTCAATGGCAGGAACTGAACCCAATTCTCTCCTTACCCCAGGTCTAGCACCCCCTTCGCCACCTCTATGATGACCCACGTTGCCACTCCAGGATTGGTAAGCAGCCTGGCATCTTCTCTCTCCAGCTTTATCTCCCACTACTGCCCAATCTGGTCTAATTATTCCTTTTTACAGGCCCTGACTATTTTTCCCTCCTGTTTTTACTCATGTTGTTTTGTCCTGTTCGGATGCCATTCCTTATATCTCAGTGGGTTCTATTCTCCCTTCGTGGACTAATCCCACTGTCACTTCCCCTGATCACCACTGCTCACAGTGATCTCTCACTCCATTGAACTGAATTGACGTATGCAAAGACCTTTTGGCACTTACCATATATGCTGCAGTGATATATTTACATATGTCTATATGTATATAGCTATGTGTACCTATTTATATTATATGGTATTGTACTGTACTACATTATGTTATATTATGTTATGTTATATTATTATATAATATTATATTATATCACATATCATATCAATCATATTATTATATTATATTATACTATACTATACTATATTATGTTATGTTATGTTATGTTATGTTATGTTATGTTATGTTATGTTATGTTATGTTATGTTATGTTATGTTGTATTGTATTGTATTGTATTGTATTGTATTGTATTGTATTATATTATATTATATTATATTATATTATATTATATTATATTATATTATATTATATTATATTATATTATATTATATTATATTATATCATATTATATTATATTATATTATATTATATTATATCATATTATATCATATTATATCATATTATATTATATCATGTTATGTTATATTATGTTATGTTATGTTATGTTATGTTATGTTATGTTATGTTATGTTATATTGTATCATATTATATTATATATATGACGCTTATAACCTGCATGACCTTGGGCAAGTCATTTCAACTTTCTGAGTCAGTCATTCAACTATTGTCTTCATATTGGAGAGGCAGGATGATTCTAAGATAAGAGTGTTGGATCTAGAATCAGGGAGACCTTGGTGCAAATTCTGCCTCATGTATTTCTAGCTGGGCATAAGCATTCAAAGTCTCGATGCCCCAAGGAACTCCTTAAGATGTATTTATAAAGTAATTGATGGATCATTCTGCTTTGGTGGAGGAAATTTCCACACTGACAAAATCACGGCACCTTTCAGTGTTTATGTAACCTGTAACTCTAAAATTAACACTCATCCTATATGTCATAGAATTGTTATGAGAAAACACTTCTGTAATGTTGAAATTGCCATGGAAATGTTATTGTTACCACCTCCTGAAGTATTATTTAGAACAGGTGTTCATCTTTTTATGCCCCATGGTGTTTAATCCACACTAGATGACCAATTTTTAAAATGTATATATTACATGTGTGTACATATACATATATAAATATAATGAACTACTGAGACCTCAATTATATTGCAATAAAATATAAGCTCCTTGAGGACAGGGATTATTTTATTTCTATCTTTTGTATCCCCAGTACTGAGCAGAACACCTGGCACATAGTAGGCACTCGATAAATGCCAATTGAGACTTGATCATAAATTTTCACTAAAAGGCATATTAGAGTTCATCTAGCCAAGCTTTGATATCCTTCCTCCCATTTTAGGGGCAACTAGGTGGCTTAGTGGGTAGAGCACTGGGCTTGGAATCAAGAAGATCTGAGTTAAAATTCAGCTTCAGACACTTACTAGCTGTGTGACCCTGGGCAAGTCACTTAACCCCTATTTACCTCAGTTCCTCATCTGTAAAATGACAACAAATTGGAAAAGGAAATGGCAAACCACTCCAATGTCTTTACTGAAAACAAACAAAAAAAAGAAAAACCATGGAGTCCGTGGGGTCACAAAGATTCTGACAAGAAACAAGAAACAACCACAACCCCATTTTACAGATGAGGGAAGTGAAGTACAGTGAGATCTTAGCCCGTATCAGAAAGCAATACGATATATGTTGATATGTCCACCCATCTTACCCAGAGACAATAGAAACTCAGCTGTTAGGAATGGTAACATTTGATCCATAGAGCCTTTTGCTAATGGTTCTTACTATAGACCAGAACTAATCTCTTAGAAATTTTCTAATAAATCAAATGCACCATAGGAGTTGGCAATAATTGGAGAAGAAAACATGAATTAGTATGCTGAACAATGCTGCTGCTACAGAAAAAATGCTTCTGTTACAGAAAAAAGGATAGATCATGGAGTCCTCTCTAATGGGAACTTATGTTTGCATAAGTTTCAATGAAAGAATTCCTGAGGATCCCATCTCTGTGGCTTGTTGGAGACTGGTTTATTTTTGCAAAACTTTCCTTGAAATACTTCAAAAAGAGGAGACCATGATGGAAACACTCACACATACATACTAGGCTAGCTTTATGCTTACGGGGACTGGATGACCCCACAGGGATACACCCAAAAGCATCTCCCCCATAGATTTGTCACAGTGCTTGGAATCCCACCTTTGATTGAAACCATGTGTTTCCTGGAGGCCTGTTAAACTGCATTTTTGATACAACACAGGGGGAATACTATTAACCATTAGCATGGGTCAATTTACTAAGCTGGCTAGATGCCGCCTAGCAAAGCACAAGCTTCTATGAGATTTGAAAATAGGACAAGTAAATATGATGGGGGACCAAGGGCAGGAAATATTTGGAATGCTTCTCAAGGAGATAGCACAGTATAGATTTTATAGATTTTACCTCATTTCACGGTTATATCTGCCCCACAGAGTTGTTTTAAGGAATGAAAACCTTAAAGACCATATAAATGTGAGTTTATATTCTACTGCTATAGCAGCTACAACTACAACTACAATTATGAACCACTAGTAACACTACCACCACCACCACCACCACCACCACCACTACCACTACTATTATCACTACCACACTTCCTATTCTACCTCCTCCACTTCTTTTTCCTCTTTATTCTTCCTTGTCCTCCTCCTTGGCTGTGAATCCTGGCTTAACCACTAACTTGTTTTCTGAGCAGCGACAAGTCCCTTAATCTCTCTGAAGCCCAGTTTCTTCATCCATAAAATAAAGGGTCTGGAATAAATGTCTTCTGAGAGACTGAAGAATCGTAGATTTAGAACTAGAAGAAAACCCCAAGATTGTATAGGATAATGCTTTTACTTTACAGGGGAAACTGAGGGTATTTTTTAACAGCTCTAATCTTCTGCAATTCTAATAGGTCAGACCCATTTGAAGCACCACATTAGGAGACCATAGGAAGCATAAAGGCACTAAAGTCACTGGGGAGGAAAAGGAATCCCAGCCCATACACATGTTGTAAGGGCAGATAGTGGGCTGAAGAGAATTGAATTCCAATCTGAAATTCACACTAAGGGTGTGGATGGTGGATCAACTCAAATAACTCAAACCAAGTAAAGGGAGGCGGCACTCATCTTGTTTTCCATCTTTTCTTCATTTGTAACCAACTTTGTGTACAATTTGACTGCCTAAAGATGATTCTGGGTAACATTCTCTTTCCCACCTCCTCCCATCCCTAAACTATGTGCTTTTAATTAGCTGCTGCATTTTAATACAATCTTTCAGCCAGCCATCACCATGGTGGGGAAATTTCCCCTACCCAGAAGTCTCGTGGTTTGTGCAGACATTCCACAGATACCCAAAGCTCTGACTGGGTCTTTAGCAGATAGAGAGGGCCTTGAAGCCCAAAGCCCCAAAACATAATGGCACTTGCTAAAACCACAGCCAGAAGGGGATACCACCCAGAGAAGAAGGGCTTGGAGCCAGAGCCCCAGGGCTTTAGCAAATTCCTTAGTCAGGGTGCCCTGGATATTTGGAAAGCTTACATTTCCCACAAAATCCTCTCTTGGAAACCAGTAGTCACCAACTTGGGCCCAGTAGAATGACAGTCTACACTGGGTGAGATTTAAATTTAATTCATTTTCCTACCCTCATGGCTTTCTTGGGGCAGGGTAGGCTAGGAGGGGCTTAATGTATGCTAGTTATGGTAGCAAAAATAAATAAAGTCCACCATTTTATACTACTTTATAATCCTCAAAATGCTTTTAGGGTCATTATCTCACTTGGTCCTCAGAACAAGAATAAGGACTAACATTTATATAGCACTTTAATTTATAAGGGAGTCACAACTGTTCCGTGAGGTAGCTACTGAAAACATTATTATCCTCATTTTACAGATGAGAACACTGAAACTCAGAGAAATGCAGCACCTTGCTCGTGATCACACAGGTAGTAAGTGCCAGAGGCAAGATGAAGACTCAGGTCTTGCTGACTCCATCTGTAGCACCTCATCCACTGGGCTCAAGAAGTAGGCAGGATAGGTGGTATTATCTCCACATCAGAGATAAGGAAACAGAGTTCAGAGATATTTAAATAATTTCCCCAACGAATTATTTATAATTTATACATCTTCCATTTATAATATAATACATTATATTATCTTACATCTTATATTTATGTTGTATTTATAGTACAAGAATTAGCACTGGACAAATTATTTATATTTCTCCAAACTCTGTTTCATCTCCAAATGGAGTCACAGATAATTCCACATGACTGAAATGACTAAACAACAATTTTCTAGCCAATAAGTAAATGTAGATCAAACTGGAATCAATCCAGGCCTGGGCTCCCAGGCCAGAGATTTTCCTACCATAGAAGCTACCTGGTGAGAAAAGCAGGAGCCAAGGAATCAGTCATCCTGAGTGCTTATATTGGTTCTCTTGCAGTCTAATTCCATGACTTGCAGAAAGCTTCTAACCTCTTTTTTAGACGATTTTACAGGCCATGCCACTTCTTCACCTGTAAAATGACAATAATCGACCCTTCCCTAGTTTCTCACAGCACTGTCATCAAGATCAAATCAGTCTTTATTAAGTGCCTACCACATAGTACTACTAAGTACCACCAAGTACTATATAGGAGTTGAAGATACAAAGGCAAAAAGGAATTGGATTAATTCACATATCTATTTTATAAACTGCAAAGTACTGTCCAAATCGAGATAGTCATCATCATCATTATAGTATCCTTCCCTCACGGTGCCTGTTTTATAAGTCTTCTATATTCATCAAAAGCTAGTATGTTCTACTTGCTAATGCCATTCCTGCTGCCTCATGGTCACTTGACACATATTTCTCACCAGTCCCTAAAGGTAGGTTGAGAAATATTACGATTGTCTGGCATTTTTTTTAAAGAGCTATAAAGTTAAAATCGCTATGCCCTCCCCTCCCCTAAATATATTCAAGGGACTATCCTTTTTTATTTACATATCTTCAGGAACCATTTGCCTGATATGAAATGGGTCTTAAAGTGAAACTACTATCCTGGGGATGATTGCAGCAAGCTGTCATTTTCAGAATCATTCATAGTCATTTGAGATCATTTCTTTTACTTGTCATTGTCATTGTTGCTTCAACCTAGAATTAGGTTAATGCTATTAAAATTTTCAGCAAAATGCTGTGGCTATGAAGAAGTATGAATTTATTTAGAGATTGCAACTGTCAATGTTTCTAACCTATTTTAAGGGTTAATAAGAATTGCAAATATTTGCTGCAGGCTGAATCTTGCGGGGTAAGAAGGAAAGAAAGAGGGAGGTTCTAAGAGCACTATTTCTTTTTCGTCTGTACTTGGACATTGACTAAACTCTAAGTCCATGTCTATACATGCAAAACCAGCAGACCACATATAACTAAGCTGTTCATATCTGCCATTCATCACTCAGTTAGTTTGGGCAATAGAGATTAATTTTAATTATAAAAATGATTGAAATAAATGGATAATTGAAGTCTAATCCACTAGATATATAAAGATATAGGATTGGGGGTAGGAAAGGACTACTTTACCCTCCATACCATTATTTGATCTTATACTTAACATTGAGTAATCTGATCCTGGTATCAAGTTGAAGTAGAAAAGAAACTCATTTTATGCCATCCTAAGACTCAGTTTTATTTACTTTATTTTCTAATACAAGGGGTCTTCCTATGAGAATTTTAAGGGAACATCAAGGCAAAGCAGCATGATGGATAAAAGGTACAGCCATGGAGTCAAGAAGACCTAGATTCAAATACTGACTTTGATACATACTAGATGTGGGGCCATGGGTTAGTCACTTAATCTCTCAATTTTTCCCCTCTCCAGGCAATTTTTTAAGACCGTAGAAAAGTTGCTGAACTCTGTTAGAAGGAGTTTTCACACAAGAGTTCTTTACGCTGGTAAAACCACAGGTTTGGCCTACCCCTCTCCCCGCCAAAGAACACCCCATTTTTATGGAGAAAAACTATTAAGCAAAATTAACCAATACAATGACCCTGTAAAGATCAAAACTGTATCTAATGATATATGCAACATTTGGACCCATAATCCTCTACCTGTCTAGTAAGAGGGAGGTTTGTTTCATACTCTGTCTTCTGAGATGCTTGCCTTCAATCTGAATTCAGCCACCTTTTAATGTTGTTTTTATTAACATTATTATAGTCATTGTGTAAATCGTTCTGGTTCTTTCTTTGCTCTGCATCAGTTCACACAAGTCTTTTCATGTTTCTTTGAATCCCTCTTCTTTGTAATTTCTCACAGCACAATAATATTTCGTTACATTCACCTAGTACAATTCATTCAGTCCTCTCCCAATGGATAGGTCTTTGCTTTGCATCAAATTTCTTGCTGCTACAAAAAGTCATGCATATGACTCAGAGATAAGTCTGAGCCAGAAGATTTTAGGAAAAATCAATTAATTGCTTTCTTTATTATCTACCCACCCTTTCCTGCTTTCCCCCTTCCCTCCACAAAACAAAGTAACGAAATCCTCCAGCCCCAATATTTTGAAGGAGTTTAGTATATGCTGAGTGAGCACAACAAACATTTTCTCTCTTTCGTTTTTATTGATATCTCTTGTTTTTACAACACTCATTTCTCATTGTATCCCTCTCCCTTTCTCTATCTAGAGGATCATCACTTTTAGTGAAGATTAAAAAAGGAGGTAAAAGAGCAGGTTTAAAAAAATTAACCGATGTTTCAAGAAAGTCCGACAGTGTGGGCAATGGTCTGCACCCCATAGTCTCTGCAAAGAAAGGAAGAGGGATAGGATGTACCCCTTTATCCTTCATAAAGACTTCTAGTTTTCTTTACTTCAACCCTAAATCTGTATTACCATAACTTTTACCTATTGCTCCTAGTTCTGCTCTGTCAGACCAAATAGGTCTATCCAGAAATCCAGTGGCTAATTGCCCTGCCCCAGCAGGAAGCCCAAGGAGATATTACAGTAATGCACTTCATATATCCTTGAAAGATAATTTCTTCTAACCCACTGGCAGGTGTTGGGTTACTTGGTGTTAGAAATTGGTAAGATCTCCACTCTACTTATCTAAATCCATCTTTCAAGGCCCAGTTCAAGTATCACTTTTCCCATGAAGCCCATCTAAATAAACTACTTGAGCCTTCACTGACCTCTCCAGTCTCTGAATCCTTATGATAGTTAAGAGTGAGTAGTTTCACATTTAATGGTTCTCTAATTGTTTCATGTGTATCTTTTTATTTTGTTTTGTCCCTCTAGATTTCAAGATTCTTGAGGATAGGAATAGCACCTTATGCAGTTTTTTTTGTATCCTGTACAATACCTAGCACAGTCCTGGGCACATGATAGAAGCTTGTCAACTGTCAAAATGAGGCTACTGGTGGCCAAATGAGACCTCCTGGATTCATCCAGGAGGAGGCATACAACCCCCAGGAAATCACTCAGCTAGCTTTCCTCTTGTCTCAGGCCGTAATCTGAGATGCAATGCTGGCGTGTTTCTTAAAGAGCAATACTCTTTAAGGTCTTTAAGGCCTCACATGCACTTCTTTCCACCATGAGCCTAAAACTGCCCTCTGGTCTATTCCTCAGGCTCATATCCATGAATCCATGTCAATCTTTTGGCGATCTACCACACTTAAACTGAAGTGACACTCCCTTACCCTTGCCCTAGTTGACTTCAACCTTTTGGGGAAGGAGGAAGGGAGTACAATGAGTAAACATAATTTGAAACTTTTGTATTTTCTAACTGAACCAATCTGAGTCCTTTCTGCCTCACTTTGAAAATCAGATATTTCTTTTTAAATTTTATTTTATTTTCAATTAGCAAGCATTTCTTTTTCTCCTCCCAGTAGGGAGAAGGGGGAAACAAAATCCATGTAGCAAATATGCATAATTAGGCAAAACAAATTCCTACATTGTCCATATCCAAAAAAGGACCTCTCGTTCTACCATCTTGAATCCATCATCTCTCTATCAGGAACATTCTTCATCAGCAGTCCTCTGGAAATATGGCTGGTCATTGCATTGTTCAAAGTTCTTGAATCTTTCAAAATTGTTTGAAAAGACTCAAGATGAAATATTTCTGGAGGGATATAGAATCTGGGAGCTCCCTTGAACTCTCCTTGAATCTTCCCACTTGATGTGGCTTTTGCCTGAGGCCATAAGCCTTCTATTATCACTAGGCCCAAATCTCTGTTACTCTTAAACTAGTCCAGCCCTGCATTGTCCATTACCTTCTCACCCTTGATCCCATCAATGTCCTATCCTCTGGGTTCCAGGAGTCTGACCTCTAACCACCCCAGTCCCATCTAGATCCTTAGACTCCTCCTCAAGACCATCCCTAAACCCCTCCTCTAGTCGCCCCTGATCCCTCCCACAGTCTTTTCTGTATATAAAATCCATTTTGCCTCCATGAAGTTTCTCAGATTCTATCTAGCCTGCTTACAAAGGCTCATGGTTCAATCTGGCCAGCTGGCATTAGCATCACAAATGCTCAGGCTTAATAAACTTTGTCTTTGGTTGAAAGAAGGCAAATTCATTTGCAAGACCTGGAATGTAGATATTTTGGGGTCACAAGCAACCCCAAACCTCAGCATATGGTTCCCTAACCTCTACACTTTGGTTCCCTTTCCCTGGTTCTCTGACCCCAACATTTTCACTTGGTTTTCACTAAGTACCTTTAGTGAGGTAGTCACCTGAATGCCCCAAAGTCACTTTCTCAGAGTAATTTCCAATGGAAAATAAAAAGGGAGTTCTGTTAGATACTACTGTTTTTTCCCTGTGGGCAGAAGAGGCGGATACCTACCTCTTGAGTTTTCTGAAAGAGGAACAAACAGTAACAATAAAATCTTTCCAAATCTCTTTACTTTAAGGTTTTTAATCCTCTTTAAAATCCCTGTCCTCCAGAGAAATGCTCTTTAGACATTTAAACCTCACTGTGAATTAAGAGTTTGGAGTAGGGGGAGCATGGTGGGAAGGGGAGAATGGATAAGGATGTCCTGACTCTAGCATTTATCAAGCACTTACTATGCACTAAGCACTGATGATATAAATACCAGCAAAAAGAAAGACAGTCTCTGCCCTCAAGGAGCTCACATTCTAATGGGGGAAGATAGCTCCTAAAAAGGAGGTAAAAGATTGGAGCGAGAGAAAAGGTACCCTTGATGGGGACATAGTGACAAAGTTCAGAGTTCAGAAGCTCTACCAGGAGGCAAATGAAGGATAGTCAGTGTGGGTTCCTCCCTAAAATGGAGGCCCCAGAAGGAACTCACCAATGGGAGAAGGGGAAATCTCTCCATAGTGGAAGGAGGTGTCAGAGAGAGAAGGTCCTAAGCACTGAAGGAAGTTCCAGGGTAAGAATGCAGTTGAGGCCTGATGTTTAGACAATCAGAAGCACAGCAAGGGGGAAAATGACTCATATGTCTCAAAATAGTCACAATCCCTCTTTGGTTGTGGCAGAAATTGAAATGGAGTTCTCTGGATCCTAGGGGACAATTCCTTCTGTCCATGATCCCCTCATGGGCCAGTGCTGAAACTTTTATAGAAAGAGTCAGATAGGGAGCAGGAAAAGTTAGCAGAGCTGAAGCGGAGGCTGTGGGTGGTACTGGTCACTCCCTTCTCACCTATCACTGGATTACTAGAAGACAGTGAGCACTTATTGGGTTCTAAATCTGAGCTCCAAAAGCTTCCTGGGCAGCAAACAAGAGGGTGAGCCTTTGAGAGCAAGGTCTGCTGAGGAAGGAACAGAATAAGGCCAAAAAGAGCTGTGGTCACTGAATTAAAATCAAAAAGGCATAGTAGAAAGACCACTGCATTTGGAGTCAGGAGAATTAAGTTAAAATCTTTGTTGCTTCATACTCTGTGATGTTAGACAATTCCCTTCTATCCTCTGGGACTTAGTGTATGAATGGTTGACCTAGGTGATCTCCAAGGTGCTTTCCAGCTCCAGATCCTAGAATCCTACTCCACAGCTTTACCAAAAACCAAACCAGTGGGAAGGATGCCAAAAGGAAAGTCAGAGCTTAGCTCTTCCTGCCAGCTGCTAGTCTACCTGAGAGCAGTAAGCCTGGACTTCCTATTGACACACAACACCAAAGAATGACCTTATCCTCCTTTATAGATTTTAATCTGGAAGAAACTTTATACAACATATATTCTACTACATAACCTTTTTTATGTGTCCAAGGATTCCTTTAGCTGTCAGTTGAAGCCTATGGATCACTTCTTAGAATGTTTTTAAATACATAGTATGACAAAGGAAACTAATTGTACTGAAATACAGTCATCAAAATATTTAAAATATGAGTTCAGGGACCTCAGGTTAAGAATCCCTGCTCTAGAACAACCCTTTTATTTTATAGGTGGGAAATCTAAGGCCCAAGGGAGGGGATTTGCCCATGTTTCAGCACAGGTGGTGTGTATCCCATCCAAGCATCAAAATCCACAATCTTGGACTCCAAAAGCCCATTCTCTTCACTACACTGACCATGATGCCTCAAGTCTGAGCATATCTTAGTGCAAGTTTCTAGCAAGATCAAGGGATGTGAATGTAAAAATCTCTTTTTAATGAAAGTTCTGGAGTCTTTAAAATTAAGAAGTCCCATGTCTATGTGGGAGCAAGGAAGAAGTATACATTTTGGCAGGCCCCAGTTAGCATCCTCTGTCAGTTAGAGATGTGTTTTCCTCGGAGAGTAATCAGGGTGTAGAATTCACTTTTCCTGGTAATATCTTCACTACACATTTCCAGATAATGGCCATTAGCAGTTAATGGCCAAGTCTGGCTTGCTTCATTGGCTGATTGAGGGTGGGAGATGGCTGCTGCTGCTGCTGAAACCTACGCATTAAGTGAATCTTCAGATAACTCCAATACGCCTCATTTTAAAAAATAAGAATATCATTTAATAGGAATGAATGAAGAGCCTACGAGGTATAAAACAGAGAGTTAGCAGGGAGGGTTTGAGAGAAGTCAGAGAGAAAATAAGAAATGAAAGGAACAAAGGAAAGTAATAGGGCTGGCCTTACCCATGATTATTGGTATTTAGCCCTAAATAAAACCTCCTCTTGTTTTTTCTTTAAAATTCTTTTAAATGGGGACAAAGTCTTTCACTCTGTTATTAAATAAGATGCTTAAGATGAAGATAGCCTTGGGAGAAGCAACTAGGTTTAAATTCCCTTTTATGGGATAACTATCAAAAAATTTTTGAAATGATATTTGCAAATCTTTTCTATTTTTCTTCTGTTCGTAGCCTTCTTTTCCTTCTTCATCCTTCAATGTCCTTGGGATGACTACTTAGTTGGATATCTTACTAAGCTTTCTTTAAACTGTTTTTATCCTTTACTGCTTCTCTCTGCCTTACGAGATAATACTGTTCATAATGGTCTGTCATCTTTCTTCAAAATTTTTTACAAATGAACTCATTAAAAACAACCTGGAAAATAAAAAAACTGGATACCATAATGCGTGAAGTAATACAATGAAATTATACAAAACATCTGTATATAGACAAAGCATCAATCAAGAAAATTCAAAGATCTCTTTGGAGAAAATAATGCAGATTGAACTAAAGAATGTGTCATGCATATATATAATTTTTTTACCCAGAAAGCTGTTGTTAAACATTTTTCAGCAAACACATGGATAGGAATCTCTCTACAAAGTATTCTCATGAGAGAGGAAGTGTGTCCCCTCAATGAGAAACAGGGATGTTGTAGTGGGTTTAGTTCTCCCCTGGGAGGCCACTTTCTCTGAGAAATTGTATCTCTTTGGACAGCACAGCAACCAACCCCTGGAGAAGGGATATATGAATTCCTAGGGGCATCTGGTACCCAGAATGGTAGGGCATAGTGCCAGAGATGAGAACAAAGGAGGTAAATTGTGGTGAGGGCAAGGAGACAGGGCTACATAATTTGGGTCACAGAGTAACTCCTACCATGGGGTGCTACTTCTACCACTAAATGATATTTCCAAGAATGGTGCATACATGCCACCCAAACTTGAAACCTCAAAGTCATTTTGACTGCTTCTTTTAGTTTATTCCCCACATCTAATTAGATATCAGATTCTAATGCTAATTCTAAATGACTCGGTTTCAGACTCCTTTCCATTCCCATTTCTACCCATGCCTGACTCCAATGAACTCCTCCCAGCACTATTTCAATAACCTCCTTATTGAGTTCCTTACTTCTAGCCTCCCCTCATTCAATCCATGCTGTTAGATTAAATTCAACAAACATATATCTCACCGTGATGCCAGATCACTCCCCAAAGCACAGCTCTGATCAGTAGCCATGATGTAGTGCAAAGAGCCCTGGGTTCAGAGTCAGAAAATCAGGGTTCAATTTCTAGCTATGCTACATTTGCGAGATCGTGGAAAAGTCACTTAGCTTCCATGCCGTATTTTTCATATATGTAAAATGAGGAAGTCAGATCTGGTTATCTGTAACAACAATGTTGTGAAAGACCAACAAGACCAACAGCACAAGCACACAGGAGGGCTGCTAGCACAATTTCTTTGATCTGCTTTTCTAAGGAAAGCAACTTTAAGGGGTTAACGATCTCATTTTAATTAAACATACATATATTATTCATTTAGTTCAGGGGAAAAAGTCAGCATCTTGAACTTCAGAGCAAATAGAAACAGAAATTACAGAGACAATATAAATAGATCAACAGACAGATTTCTGTCTGACCATAGCATACATAGTCACCAGAGACAAAAGCAATAACATCTGGGTTTTTCAAAGAGGGGCAGGGGGGAAGCTTCCATGGCTACCCGTAGTCTCATCACCAACACTCTTTCAAGGAGTGCGCCCCCAAAGGCAAACTGCTAACCTCTGACTCAAACCTACTTGACCTAGGCCTTCTCATGACTTATGCAGGTCATCAAAGACTCCTGATTCAATCAAAGATTCCCAATTGAAACAAAGGCAGGACTCATTAAAGACACTTGATGACCTTAGCATTCCAAAAGAGAGGACAACAAAAAAGTCCCACCCTAATTACTATAACATTATCTCTAAGGTCCTTTCCAACTCTCTATCTATGACCACTTACCTCTTGCTCAAAATTTTTTAATGAGTCTCCATTCTCTACTAAATAAAATCCAATCTCCTTAGGCTTGCATTGAAGGCCCTTTATTATCTCATCCTCACCTACCTGTCCAACCTTATTTCCCACTATTCTCTGATATTCCCTGTGTTAAAGCCAAATTGGACTGCTAGCCAGTCCCCACGCATATCCACACCTGTTGAAATCCTACCTTCAAGACCTAACTCAAAATGGCAGCTCCTCAAATTTCATCTCCTACATGAAGCCTTCTATGATTTTCACCCATTCTTAGACACAAGAAAGCTCTTCGTGTATCTCTTGTGGTGCTTATCACGTTCTACCTTGAATGAATATTCATCCATCTATCCATCCATCTATCCACTCCTCCATCCATCTATCCATCCATCTATCACTCCTCCATCCATCCATCTATCCATCCACTCCTCCATCTATCCATTCATTCATCCATCTACCCATCCATCTATCTATCCACTCCTCCATCCATCTATCCATCCATCTATCACTCCTCCAGCCATCCATCCAACCATCCATCTATCTACTCCTCCATCTATCCATTCATCCGTCCATCCATCTATCCACTCCTCTATCCATCTATCCATCCATCACTCCTCCATCCATCCATCTATCCACTCCTCCATCCATCCATCCAACCATCCATCTATCTACTCCTCCATCTATCCATTCATCCATCCATTCATCCATCTATCCACTCCTCCATCCATCCATCCATCCATTCAACAAACATTCACCAGGTTCTACCATGTCTGATTAACTATGTATGGAGAGGTTTTTATGTAGTGGAAAGAGTGCTAGATTAAGAGAAAGAAGACTTGAATTCTAACACTAACTGTGCTACTAATTGGCTCTGTCACCTTGGGCAAGTAATAAACTCTCTGAGCCCTCAGTTATTCTGGTATAAAGTGGAGTTAATAATACCTGCCTCATGGATTTCTTGTGAGGCAAGTGTTTTGTAAACATTAAAATACATAATACCAACTATTTTTATTAGTTGTAGTATTACATCCTCTTCTTTGATAAATCATAAGCCCCTTGATGACATGTAACTCATTTATCTGTGTATTTTTTGAGGTGTAGGCCTGAATAATTGTTCTTTGAATGAACACATAAATGAATGAAAGATCGGAGAGGACTGAAAGGCCTTTCTCCAAGCTCCTCCCCCCTCACACAATGACTGTACATGTTAACATTAGATTCAAAATGTCAGAACTGGAATGAATCTTAGAAGTCATCCATCTAGTCCAGTCTCTTCATTTTACAGATTATGAAACAAAAGCTCCAGGGAGTTATACAGTATACACAGCTAGGAAGTTGTCAGAGGCTGGACCTGAGCCCTGCTCCCCTCACTCCCGTTGCTGACCAAGCTCTTTTTACTGCCTTAATCTTTTTTGTCTAACTCAGAGGAATGACTTTAATAATGAGAATCCCAGGCCTTAGCTGCTAGATAGCATAGCAACCAGAGTGTTAGACTTCAGTCAGATGACTGAATTATTAGAATCCAGACCCAGATATTCTCTGCTTGTGTGACTCTGGACAAGTCACTAAACTTCAGTCTCAATTTACTGATTCATAAAATAGGGATTATAACAGCGCCCATGCTACACAGTTGTTGTGAGGATCGAATTAGATTTGATTTATAGTGCTTTGCAAACCTTGTGATTATAGGAGGGACAGGCAGATGAATGAGAATTATTTGGAGATGAATCAGAAACAATGACAGCATAACGCTTCTAAACTGATTGGCTGGTTTGTCCTGGCATGTGCCTAGGTGCATTGACCACACTGTAGATATGATCTAATGGGAAGATTTCCACCCTAAAATAAGGAGGGCAGATAAAACAACCCAGAGTGGACTGGGTCGGTACTGCAGAAATGCTTGCATCCAGATTGGCAGAAAATATGCCTTTGAAGTTTCTGTACCATGTGGAGTGACTAGCCAAGCTGCTGACGGTGCCACAAAGAGACGACAGTTGCAATGGTGTTTTTTCACTTTCTTCATGGCTTCAAACTGTAATTATCCAAGGACATCATTTAGAGATTGTCACAATTGGTAATGGTTACTAATTAACTTGAATAAACATATATGTTGTTTATCAAAATAAATGATTTGTAATCATAATTACACTTGTATACCGTTTTACAATGAGAAACAGCATTGCATATTGAGTAGAGAACCATTCCAGAAGGCAAGAAGCCCTAGATTACAGTTGCAGCTCTGACACGAAATTGGACAACTAGGTTACAGAAAAGGAGTTGTGCTACACTGGTAATATGACCTATGCTGGTGATATGCCCTACACTGGTAATACATCCTACAATAGTAATATGTCTACACTGGCAATATGTCCTTGTGTTGTTAAGCAAAATTGTCTCATTAGCATGGCTTTTGTTTCTTTTGAGTGGAAGTACTTTCAGCTGTTAAGTGCTAAGCCCCAGGGCCAGGGCCCTGTCAGGTGTGAAACCTGTGTGGGTGTGGAGTGGTGAC
>CM053624.1:113536646-113558845 GCA_028646595.1 Phalanger gymnotis | reverse complement strand
GGCTCTTTGACTTTGTTGACTTCTTCTGCTGTATGTTTTGCTCTTCCTTGTCACCAAAGAAAGATTCCAAAGTCCAAGACTGAATCTGGGTGCGTTTTCGCTGCCTGGCCATGTTCCCAGCCAACTTACTTGACTCTTGAGTTTTTTGTTGGGGTATGACTGCTTGTAGAGTAAAGAGTACTTTGTTCCAAGCTTGAGGAGATGCACCAGCTCTGCTATACCGGCACTCCTCCTTCCCCAAGAACCGCCAGCCAGGACCTGACTGGGATCTTCAGCAGGTTCTTCACTCCTGCTCTGATCAGCCACTTAATTCCTCCACCAGGTGGGCCTGGGGCCAGAAGCAACTGCAGCTGTAGTTCTGTAGCTGCCCCACCTCTGCTGCCCCTGGGGCGGTGGCTGAATCTCGAACTCTATCACCCTCTCCCCAGCAGCTTTTCCCACTAACCTTCTCTGTTGTCTTTGGTGTTTGTGTGTTGATAAGTCTGGTAACTGCCGCAGTTCACTGATTCAGGGCGCTAGGGCCCTCTCTGCCCAGCTCCTGTTCTGATTGGTCCACGTGGCCCACACTGGGTTCTGCTCTGCTCCCAGGTCCGTGTGGGATAGACCTTACCCAGAGACCATCCTGTCCTGGGCTAGAGCCCTGCTTCCCTCCGCTATTTTATGGGTTCTGCAGTTCTTCTCTGTTGTCTTTGGTGTTTGTGGGTTGAGAAATCTGGCAACTGCCACAGCTCACTGATTCAGGGTGCTAGGGCCCGCTCTGCCTGGCTCCTGCCGGGCTCTGCTCCACTCTGCTCCACTCCCAGCTCTGTGTGGGATAGACTTCACCCAGCAGCCATCTAGGCTGTCCTGGGCTGGAGCCCTGCTTCCTTCTGCTATTTTTTGGGTTCTGTGCTTCTAGAATTGGTTCAGAGCCATTTTTTATAGGTTTTTGGAAAGACTTGGCGGGGAGCTCACACTAGTCCTGCTTTCCCGCTGCCATCTTGGCTCCGCCCCGCCCCCCCCCCCAGCCTCTGATTTTTACACTACCGAATCTTTATGTTTCAATGTGTTTCTTAAAAACAACACATTGTTGGATTCTGTTAATACATTCTGTTATCCTCTTCCATTTTATGGTTAAATTAAAACCATTCACGTTCATGGTGATGAATGTTAATTTTGCATTTCCCTCCATCCTTTCCTTTTTTAATATGTCCTTTTTTTGTCTCTACCCCATCCTTTACAAAGTAGAAGGTGATGAAAGAGAAGTCTGCCTATCACTTGTGATTCCTAAGTGATGCATGTTTCTGTTCTGTTAACTTTCTTCTCTTTTCTTCTCTTCTTTTGTCCTTCCCATATCATGGATTTTTTTCTCTTTCTTTTTCTTCCTTTTAATCACCTCTATGTGCTCTTCCCCTCCAAATTGGAGTTTATTTTGCTCATGACTACTCCCTCACCTCTCCTGAACTAAATCTGTGTGTATATCTGTGCCTGTGTGCAATGTATTCAACCTTCTTTTGTTCAGTTCAGATGAAAATGAGGTTTATAGATGTTCAATTCCTCCATCCCTTCCTTCATATTTGTATATGCAGTACTTTCAATGTTCTGATGCTTCTTGCTGCCACAAAAGTACATATTTTTAAACACCAATATTTCCCTCAGTAACCAAAAATTATTGAAATGGCATCATAGGAGCAGAGATGAGGGATTTAGAGCAGGAAAGGAAGTTAAAGACCATCAAGTGCAATCCCCTCCTTCTACAGATTGAGTGATCTGAGGTCTGGAACATTTAAATAATTTGTCCAGGGCCACAAAGTTAGTAAATGTCTGTAGTAAGGTTCAAAGTTAAGTCTTCTTAACTACACTGCTATATCCACAATACTATAGCTGCTACCATCATCATCATCATCATCATCATCATCACCACAATAACAATAAATCAAAATTTATATAGCACTTTAAAGTCTATGAATTGTTTTACATATATTGCCTCATTTGATCCTCACATCAATCTTGTGAATGATTATTGCTCTCATTTTACAGAGAAACAAACTGAGGCTAAGAGCCTTTAAGTGACTGGCTCTGAGTCATACAGCTAGTAGATCTCTGAGATGGGATTTGAACCAAGGTCTTCCTCACTCTAAGTCCAATTCTAAGTCTAACCATTAGATCGTGCTGCCTTCCCAGTCATGAAAATATTATGATCTCTGAGGCATAAAAATTGCACAGAATGTGACCAAAAATGATTTCTCCAGGAGAAGTGACAAAAAGGACATCATCAAAGGCATGCATGACTGGGAAAAGTAGGTGGGATGGTCAGCTAATGAGAGTGAGGGATAATGGTGGATAGTCTGAGTACTACATTGGGATCCATCTTGGGGACGGCCCCAGGATTCATTCTCTTCCTAGCTGTGCTTCTGACTCTATGGTCACCTCCTACCTTTCACTCCTGTTTATGTGTAGTCTTCCTCCTTTAGAATGAAAACTCCTTGAGGGCAGAGACTATTTTTCTTTTTCTTTTTTCCATAGTCCTGGTACTCACTGACTGTACTTGTTGACTGCCTGCCTGCCATGAAATACTCAAAGAAACAGAGAAAGTTTTCTAGCACACTGAATTGTTCCTTTATGGATAGGAAATGGACAAGAATTGAATAAAACAAGAAAATAAAGAATGATTTGAGATCTGCATAAGTTTAGGAGTCTTTATACAGATGAAATCACAAACTCATTGAAGAATTTGAGTCCATGACTGGCCTGACGTCATCATTAATGTCCCACTACTTATTGAGCCTGTAGGTGGCAAAGTGGATAGAGTGCCTGGAATCAGGAAGACCCGAGTTCAAATTTGACCTCAGACACTTATTATCTGTGTGACCTTGGGAAAGTCCCTTAACCCTGTTTACCTCAGTTCCTCATCTATAAAATGAGCAAATGGCAAGCCACTCCAGCGTTTTTGCCACAAAAACTAAAAAAAAAAATGGGGTCACAGAGAGTCAGACACTACTGAAACTCAATAACAACACTTTTCTAAGACCCTAGAGGTCTCATATTGCCCCTAACTGTACCTAAGCTCCCTACTGCCACTTCCCATCAAACCAATTTTATTCTTTCTGATAGTTTCCCTACACGCTAGAGCTTTCTACATCTCTTATGCTTAATTAAAAGTGATATATCCTTTGCCTTATTTTCTCAGTAACTAGCTCTCTGCTAGATGACAATGGATTGATCAAATGAATTAATTTATCTAGTATGCTAACTAGCTGAATTAATATTCTATTCATTGTCCTTGGTTCTCGATGATATACTGTCTTTTATCTGTTATTCTCTGATTGTTCTCATGTGTGGGCTTGGTCTCCTTAAGGGCAGTGCCAAAGGGAATGTCTTATATGGCTTTTTTGAGTCCTGCAGTACTTAAAACTATGCTGGGCGCCTTGAAGTTGTTCAACAAATACTGAGAAGTTGTTGATTTTACTTGGTGATGTTTATATCCATTTAAAAGCCATTCCCACAAGACTCTAAAGGAGTAACTCTAATGGCAGGAATTTTATGATAATTAGGTGGGAGAGATATCTTTAGCCACAGATCATAGAATGATAGCTTTAGTTGTAAGGCTACTTTAGAGATGAGGAAAATGAGGCCCAGGAGGTAAAGTGATTTGTCCAAGGTGACCCATAAAAGGTGAGAGCATTTCAGGCTCCCTCAACCCATGTCACTTACTTTGGGTAGCTACCTTAGAGATTGTCCCTAAATGCATCTGTCTCAGAATCACGTGGCAGCAGGGTAGGGTGACAACACACTAGATCTGAAGACAGATGATCCAGGTTTAAATCTCGGTTCTGCCACTACTTGTGTGACTTTGGATGGGCCATAACCTCAGTTACCTCATCTATAAAATGAGACAGTTAAACTAAGTGACCTGTTTGATTCTTTCTCTGAATCAATACTATACAATCCTGTGATTCTTAACCTAGAAACAGGTCCCAACCCTCTACCCCACACCCCCACTACAAAGGACTATTGTTCCAAAGTTATGATGTCATCCTTCATTTGTAGGCCCAAAGAATTTAGAGAAGGCCAAATTTGGCTTCAGGCAGAGAGAGAAAGACCTAGATGGAATTTAGTATTGGGCAATGTAGTTTGTAGCATGAAACGTTTTATCTTCTTGACTTAAATTAGCCAGGAGTGCTGCTGCCTGCTCTCCAGAAGTGTTTGTAGCATTGGAGGGGGCAAGGAACCCCATCTCAAGCAGGGAAGCTGCCTGAAACAAACTTTACTTTGCCGATTCCAATTGTTCCCCTTAATAATTCACCCACTTCCTTGCTCGTATGCAGTGGGGCAGCTGGCATTTGCCTGCCCCAGGAGCTCTATCATGCTGTGGCAGTCTGCTCTTCCTGTTTTCTCTCTTGAGTCATGGCTCGGACCATGCCCTCTTTGCTCTTACCCTATCAATTTCTTCCTAATCACCTGGAATATGATAATGGGTCCTGTTGCCTAGCTAGGGGTAAAAACTTCAGATTTCCAAATGAGGTAGACTGTTCTTTGCTTGTGATGAGTCTGATGAATGGTAGAGAGGATTAGACCAATGCCACAAAACATGTCAGGTCTTCACACAATGCATAGTTTCACGGTGAGGCAGAAAGACCTCTCGATTTAGAAGCGAGGTTGTTCAGTCGTGTCTGACTCTTTGTGACCCCGTGGACTATATCACACTGATGTTGTCCATGCGGTTTTCTTGGCAAAGACACTAGAGTATTTTGCCATTCCCTTCTCCAGTAGATGAAGGCAAACAGGGTTAAGCGACTTGCCCAGGCTCACACAGCTAGTAAGTGTCTGGGACTGGATTTGAACTTAGGTCTTTGTGACTCCAGGCCCAGCACTCTATCCACTGAGCCACCTAGCTGTCCTAGGTCTCTAAGCAAGTAGATAATAAAAACTATGCTGGTGCATTCTTTGGAGAACCAGCCATAGTATTTTGTGGATTTTGGAGAGCTTTGTGTAAAGAGATGAAGGAAGAGTGTGGTAAAGTTGGAGGTGGGGCAAGGCACCAGGGAGGTAACGTGCTTCAAAGGAAAGTGTGCTGGGTTTGGAGTCAAAGGACCTGAGTTCAAATCTTGTGCCACTTGGTAGCTATGTGGTTCTGGGCAAGTCACTTTCTAGGTCTCAATTTTCTTACCTGTAAAATATGGGGGTTAGACTGGGTAACCTTGAAGGTCCCTTTCAGCTCTAAACCTATGGTCCTGTGATCTAGAGCCCTAGTGTATATTAGGTGTGTGTGTGTGCGTGTGTGTATATGGGTGTGAGCATGTGTCCAAATAACATTTGTAAAGCGCTTAGCAGCACAGTGCTTGGCACATAGTAGATGCTTAACAAATGTTTATTCTCTTCTTTTCTCTGCCCTTATTTGCTCTACTGATTGCCAGCTTTTTATGAGCAGTATCGTGGAAGTTGTGTCTGAGTTCCTAAGATGACATATAAATTTATGTGCCTCTGTGGTGTGTCCAGTGCCCAGAAACCAATATTACTTGAACCCGAAGAGGAGGGGGGCTATGATGAAAAGATATATCTAGGGTCAGTGAACTATCTGTCCCTAAGAAATGTTCCCTCTTTGCTGCTCCTCTTCCCTAAAGCTGACCTGTTCCAGGGGTCATGGTTATCCTGTCTAACACAGGTCATGGGGAATCATGATGGTCTATTAAGCAGCCTTTATTAATTGCTATGACTAGAGAACTTCATCCTCTGATGGTCAACCTTGCAGAGATGAACCTCTCTGAATCAGTCAGGCTGGTCTTATGAGAATACAGACTATTCCTGAGTCTATACTTGCTATCTTTCTAACATTGTAAGACTTGCTAGGGCTTGTGTTCAGTTGGTATAGTCTTTGACAACCCGTTATCACTTCCACGCTTCAAAGAAGTGCAGGACCAGGGCTTCAGTGTGGGACCGTCTGCAAAATGGAGATTATTATTATTCACTTCTAAAAAAGAGGCAGGGTATGCGGTGGATACAGTACTGGCCTCAGAGACAAAAAGACCTAGATTGGAGTCTCTGACACATACTGGCTGTGTGACCCTGGACAAGTCACTCAACCTCTCTATGGTCTCAATCACAGAGATGATGTGGGCCCCCACTGGGAGAAGAAGTTTACTTATTTCAGAGTTCCCCATGCCAATGAAATCACAGAACCAGTTAAAAAGAGAGAAAGCCATCTAGCTCATGGAATTATTAGAGGAAACACTGCAAACTATGAAGTTGCATGTAAAATCTAGTGCTCTGCATTTATCCCAAGAATTTATTTACTGAATTTTTCAAATTGCTCAAAGCCTAGGGCACTGGTAAAATTAAATATAATTATAATTGACATTAATTAAAACATTTAAATCCTAAGATGCTAACATAACAAGGTAACAAAAAGAAATTGTTCAGATGTGTCCTACTCTTCATGACCCCATTTGGGGTTTTCTTGGCAGAGATACTGGAGTGGTTTGCCATTTCTTTCTACAGCTCATTTTACAGATGAGGAACCTGAGGCAAACAGGGTTAAGTGACTTGCCCACACAGCTAGTGAGTACAACAGCAAGCACCCCAGCATACCAGGATGTCTTGCTAGCACAGGTTCTTTGATCCGCTTTTAAAGGAAAGCAACCTTTAAATGGTTCAACAATCTTACTTTTCATTATATTCACTACTTCAGGGGAAAGGCCAGCACTCTGAATGTCAGAGAAAATACAGAGAAAATACAAGCAGAGAAATTAGCACAAAGACCAACAGACAGGGCTCTGACTGCCTGAATCAAAGCAATATTGCTATATATTTTATCACTAGATTGAGAGAGCAGCTGGGGAGCTCTGAACATATGGCTATTCAGAGTGTTGACCAGAAAATCAAAAGATCCTTCTCATAAGTGAAACCCCAAAGCAAAATACCAACTCAGAGTATATATACACTTCTCAGACCCAGAAGACATCACAACCCTCTGTAGTAGGAAGGCCGAATTTATGATCTCAAATATAATCATGTATATGTTTGAATGGTCCTAAATAGCAAGGTATGAGAGATTCTCTAAGGAGAAAACAACAAGAAATTTATTTAGGCCCCACCGCAGCAGAACCTTGAACCAGCCTCCCCATTCCAACATCTTGACAAAAAGACTCCAGGCCCAGAAAGCCCACCTCACAAGAGTAACCAAGAGGCCACAGAAAAACAAGATAGTATTTAGCCAAATCATTTTCACTGGCCTCACGTTCCTGCTCGCACTCGGGTAAGCCCTGCTTCTGCAGCTTCCTGCTTCTGCAGCTTCTGGCTTCCACACCTTCCGCCGCCGAAGTTGTCTCCCGGCTCACCCCTCCTCGCAGCCGAGCTATCAGCGTTCTCAAGCCCCGCCTCAACGACCAGAGACCATTGGTTCCTGAGCTGGCCCCTCCTAAGTCACCAATCCATACCCACACAGGTTTCACACCTGACAGGGCCCTGGGCCTACGGCTTAGCACTTAACAGCTGAAAGTACTTCCACTCAAAAGAAACAAAAGCCATGCTAATGAGACAATTTTGCTTAACAACACACTCTCCTGACTCAGTGCTTAATCAACTTAGTACCAAAAGTTATGAAAGCTTTGTTACGGGCAAGCCTCCCCTAAGCAAGCTTCCCTTAATGGGCTCTACATCAGGCATATTAATGGGCAGAGAAGATCTTCATATCCCATTAACATTACAGTTTCTAGGGCCAGAGTTGAACTCAGGTCTTTCTGACTCCAGGCCTGGCATTCTATCCACTGTACCATATAGCTGCCCTAACAAAAAGAAGAGCTAGCCCATAAAATATGCTCCTGGCATGGTTGTTGATTCTGGCAAGTTTTTAAGAAAATAGTAAGGTTTCTGTCTTGCCCTATGAAGTTAATAAGATGGTTCCATGGCATGATATCTGTAATAATATGATACATACAGGTGATTACATGTTCACTTTTTTTCATGGAATCATGGAATGTTAGGCTGGAAGTAGGGAGCCTCCCATTACTCACAGTCTTCAAGTGGAAGAGAGATGAACACACATCTCGAATGTTCTAGAGGGCATTCCTGCCCAGGCTGATGGCTAGGTGACTGGAATTCTGTAATTCTGCATAGTGGAAAGAACACTGGACACAGTGTCAGAAGCCCCAAGGTCATCTCAATTCTGTCACTTCCTGATGAAACGGCAATCATGGGCAAATCATTTCGTCTCTCTGGGCCTCATCACTTTTCCTTCTCTTTAAGATAGGAATGATAATACTTGTACTTATCTCACATGGTTGTCGTAAAGAAAGGATTTTGAAAACTGTTAAGTTCAATACAAATACAAAAAAACTGGGGAATGCAGTGGTGGAATGGGTGTCTTGATCCTCTCCAAGATCTTGTTCTACTTGAAGACATAAACCTTTGGAGACTATTTACCTCAGGTCACAGATTTTGAGTGGGACGAGATTTTAGAGGCCATCAAACCCAGCTTTCTCATTTAAAGGGAGACTAACGCCAATGGATGTTAAGTGACTTGCCCAGGGTCACACAGCTAAATGTCTAAGGAATGATTCAAACCCAAGTTTTCTTGACTCGAAATTCAATACTGTTTCCCTTCAGTCTCTGTCAGACAATGTAACAACATGTGTAAAAGGAGAGACAGAGACTGCTGGCTGTTAAAGATGTGAAGATTCCATAAGCTGGCTTTCCTTCTTGGGGTGCTAAGGGCCCAGAATTGGCCTGATTATATTTACGAGTTCCAGCTCGCCTCCTAGGCAGGCTGAGAGGGTGGCTGCTGAGGCTGTAGCATTAAACTCGCCTTAAAAGTCTGACTTGTCCTCAAATACTTTCTATTGCTGTAAATTTGTGTTATTCATTTGAATCACAGTATTATATGTCCCTTCCCCACAAAGCAAATGGATTTCCTAAGAGTAACTCAGTGAGCCATTAATTAGCACAGGCCCGTACAACATAGGGGCAAGCCCCCCACCAAAGGATTTCAGAGGGCCCACAAAAAATGTAGGGTTGCCACTGCGTAATCTCCTGTTTGTCATGTGACCCACGACAACCAACCATCATCTGTATGTTTCTAGTCTAACTTACCTTAAGGGCTGAAGAAGTTTACAAGTTGTGTAGGTCTGCATTCACACCTACAAACCCATAAGCACTTAGTTTGGCAAGTTAGCTAGCTTTCTGCTGAGTTGGGTACAATGAGGTGATGGGATAGAGGACAGAAGATTGTAAATGGGGATGGGAGAAAAGAGAGGTTCAGAAATTGCATCTTGTTGAAGGCAGGCTTGGGGAAGGGGGGTGGAATGAATTTCTGGATAATATAATGGCACTGGACTTTGGTAGAGGAGAAGGAGAACCTCCAAAGAAATCACCAGAACACAGATTTTGCTTCCTTCATAATTTTGCCTCTGGCTGTACCTTGTGTTTCCCATAAAGACCCTGCAGATTGTCTACACTCAGCTGTGGGGTTCATTAACATTCCTTCTGGGACTATTAGTACCCCTAATCTCTCTCAGCCAAAAAGAAAAGCAATCTCTTAATCTTTTCTGCTCAACCCTGATCTCAGGGAACCCTGGATAGGAAACA
The DNA here is from genome assembly GCA_028646595.1 of Phalanger gymnotis. NCBI lineage: Eukaryota > Metazoa > Chordata > Mammalia > Diprotodontia > Phalangeridae > Phalanger > Phalanger gymnotis. Next base: position 113,549,284 of record CM053624.1, on the reverse strand, counting down.
TCCTCCAAGCCTGGTAAGATCTTCAAAGGGACTTGCAGTTCCAAACTGAAGGAGGGGCTTGTCTCAGTGTCTGGGCCCCTAAAGCTCAGAACCAAGGTCTGATCCAACAATGAATGTACCCAGAAGTGTTTGGTATCTGAGTGAGGGGACACACTACTCAGCTGTCGCCTGACATCTGACATAGGCTAGGTTTCTGTCATTTTAATTTACAGCAGCTAGCTGGCACTTTTCTTGTTGAAATGTGGAGTAGGCAGATCCAGTGGCTGCCTAAAAAGTTGGGGACCTAAGACCTGTAGGTTCCAGTCTCACAATCTTTTTTGTCTATACCACTCGTTTGACATAATTCTTACTATTTCTATGTGGGCATGTCCTGTCATTCCAATTTAAGACTGCAAGCTCATCGAAAGCAGGGGCCTTGCTTTATACTTTTTCCATCTTCTACAATTTTCAGCAAAGTGCCTAGAATGGGAATTATTCACTTGGTGTCTATGGATCCCTTGTTTGTGAATAAATTTCAGGAGGTCCATGAACTTGAATGGAAAAATGCATCTTTAATTTAACCTTTTATTTCCTTTCTAATCTTATGTTTTTTATGCATTTAACAACATTTATTCTCAGAAGGGGTCCATACCCTTCACCAGACTGCCAGAAGGGGTCCAAGACACACACATACACACACCCACACACCCACACACACACAGAATCCCTGGTCTAGAACATAGAAGATACTCAATAAATATGTTATTTGGCTAAGTGAACCTATCACTGATTTGCCTGTGAACTCAGGGAAAATCATTTGCTAGTTGGTGCCTTCCCCCTAGGATCGATTGAGACAATATTTGTAAAGCATTTAGTACAGTGCCTGGTACACAATAGTACTTAATAAACGCATGTTCCCCTTCGCCTTCCCCCATAGGAAACAAGTAAATCCTCATTATGCTACCTCATAGGAAATGTAGGAGGAAAAGCCATAGAAATAATTGTAAGTCATTTGGCAATAAGCATCTATATCTATAAAGGCCAAATAGTAAGAGAAAGCTCATGGGATTATGGAGAAAGCCAAATACTCCAGGTAGGCGTTTGAAAGAGTCTTTCCAGTCAGTACAAGCCCTGAGATTGTCTTTATAGAATTTGTGCTGACTATTCCCTCCCCACTCTGCAGCTGCTTCAGGTGGGCTGCAGAGAGTGTAATGAACAACTCTTTCTCAGACCTGGTGTGTTCTTGGTTCTGAATAACAATTGCCCAGCACCTGTTAATACACAGATACTGGAAGGTGCCTTCCTTTGCTGACTTTACTGATTTTATGGAAAACAAACAGCAAGATAATGAGTCTTCTGCTCCTGAGGGGGAGGGGGCCATTCCAAAAACAAGTGACATCATCCCTTATAATAGCCATCTTTTCCTTTTCATGTGGACCTGTGATTTCTGCGGTATAGGAGCTCTTGGTGAAGAAGCTCCCTTAAAAACAATGAAGACTGGCAACTCAAAGTCTTAGAGAATTTGCCTGGGAGCACCAAGATGATGGTGCCCCGGGATAGAGAGCCAGGCCTAAAGTGGTGAATCTTTCTGAGTTCAAATCTGACCTCAGACACCTACTAGCTGTTCGACACTGGGCAAGTCACTTAACTCTGCCTCAGTTTCCTAATCTGTAAAATGAGAAGGAAATGGCAAACCACTCCGGTATTTTTGCCAAGAAAACTCTAAATGGGGTCACGAAGAGTCAGACACGACTGAAACAACTGAACAACACCAAGATGAGTTCATGAGTTACCTAGGATTCATACAGTTAGTATATGTCATAAGGGGCACTTCAAGGCCTGACTCTATGTCCAACCTATGCCAGGTTGATCACCCTCTGACACAATTTGAGATCAGTAAAATGGAAATGCTTCCACTAAAGCCCTCCATAGTATGACTCCAGTCTTATTTGTCTTCATTTAAAATATCACCTTCATCTACAGCATGTCCAAGCCAAACTGAATAGCTAGCTGTTCCCTGAATTTACCACTTCGCATCTCTTCTCTGTGCTTCTACAAATGGGCTCCCCATTTGTCTCTGCCTCTCAGAATCCTTTTCTTTTTTTTTCCCCCCTAGAGTCATCTCAGGCATAGAATCACATAATTTTGGAGCTGTAAATACTTCTGCAGCCAATTAGTCCAACCTGTGCTCAAAAAGGAATTTCTACTAAAACATATTTAAAAAGTAGACATCCGGACTCCACATGGAGACCGATAATGAATGGAAATCCACTGTCCTCAAAGTAGAACACGATATTCCATGGATTGTCTGATCTCCATAGAACAGGGTGAGACTGTTACCTCCCTATCTCTTAAAGTCAGGCCTTTCTCAATGCAGCACAAGATCATGTTAGCATTCTGGGCTGCCACATCACAGACTCATATTAAACTTGTAATCCACTAACACTCCTGAATCTTTTTCAGGCAAGGTGCTGTCTAATCATGCTGCCTTCATCTTGAGCTTGTTAACTTGATTTTTTAAGCAGAAGTGAAACACGTTACAGTTACTCTGATTGAAACTCATTTTATTAGATTTAGCCCAGCCTTCTAGTCCATCCAGACTTGATGGGTTAGTTATCCCTTTGTATCATTAACAACATAGGGCACACCACTGGATACCTTTACACTGGCCATCTTACAGGTTCAGATCCACTGAACTTTATGATATTTCTTCATACAAGAATAATAGTGAAAGGGACTGCATGAATCTGTGATTTCAGTGGTGTCAGGAACTTCTTGCACCAGAGTGGGTTGGTACTTTCCCTGTAATCATTGCCCTGTAAATATAAATGACTTGCCCAGGGTCACATGACCAGTATGCATCAGAGGTAAGACTTGAACCTAGGTCTTCCTAGTTTCAAGACTAAGTCCCTATCTACCATGCCGTGCTGCTTCTGATAAGAATAATATGAAATACTTTACCAAATGCTTTTCTAAAATCTAGGTCAGTGATATCGATAGAATTTACCTGATCTACTAACACTTTCAAAAAGTAACACTTTCAAAAAAAAGTAACACTTTCAAAAAGTAATACTTTCCAAAAAAAGTAACACTTTCAAAAAGTAACACTTTCAAAAAAAAGAAAAAAAGGTCAGACTCGACCTGTTCCCGATGAAGCCATATCTACTTGTTGTAATCATTGCCTCCTCTTGTATGTATTGACTAAGTTCTGTAATGATCCATTTTAGAATTTTTCCAGAAATCAAAATCAAACATTCTGTCCTACATTCTGTCCTATTCTCTCCACTCTCTCTCTTTTTTTTTTTAAGCAGGAGGGCTATGGCAACATTTGGCCTTCTACATCCCGTTGGTACCTATCCCATTCTCCACTTTTTCTTATATCACTCACAGTGATAATCTGCCAATTTAATCACATTTACTAGTTCTCCTAGTCCTGGAGAATGTATGTCATCTGTGTCAGGTGACGTGAATTCATTAAGGGTGGCAAGGTGGTCTTGCCATTTCCTTATTGATCTTCAGTATTACCTCCTTATTCACCATTTTTGTTCTGTCACTTCCAGTGCAAAGGTCATTTTCTTGGTAGAGAAAGTAGACGTTAAGTAAGAAATGACTAGCTCTTCCTCTTCTCTCTCTAAGCAGTGGTCCTATCCCCTTTCTGATCTCTCTCTTTCTCCCAATAGCCTCCCCATCCACCAAAAAAAAAAAAATCCAAATCTTTTTGTTATCTTGGAAGTTCTGAGCTTTAACACTTCTGATGGTATTCTCAGAGTGTCATGCCATGTTTTCACATTCATCTTATGTTCTTGCGGCAGCTAGTGGCCTGGAATCAGAAAGCTCTGAGTTCCAACTGGGCTTTAGATACTTGCTATGTGACCCTGGGGGACTCAATCTCTAAACAGAAGATAATAATATTTGCAGTAATTCACAGGGCTATTTTGAATAGAGTTCTCTGTATTCTGGGAAAGCACCATATAAATATGAGTTATTGTCATTGTTTTTCATGCCCTGAGATATGACCTCCATTTTGAATGACTGGTTAGTTCCCATTTATCAGAATCTGACTCAGAACCGCTGCCCATTCATAGTATGCCAGAAAGTACACATTCTTGGCTTCCGTTCCTTGTACCCACAGCAGGAATCAAGATAAGAAATTTGAGGCAAAAAGTCCTGGGCCTATTTCTAATGAGGTCATTGAGAGAGAATGCCTTCCTTTGGAGAGGTGGGAGGCTGGGATGCCTGCCAGGAGTGTGTCTATGGGGAGGTATGATCTCTTAGCTAAAGAGGCAGAAACTCTCAGAAACCCCCTCTCTCTTTTTTGACTAGAGTCCTTCCAGGGACTCGATAAAGAGCTGTTTGCAGCTCTGTTGGCTCCTAGTTTTCACTCTCCTGTTGGCAGAAACACTAAAGAAAAATTTCGTCAATGGACAGATTTCCCTCACAGCTCCTTTTGCAGTCTAGCTTAGAGAGGGCATGACCCTGATTGAACATTTCCCAATCTGAATATGGTTAAAACCTGACATATCTCAAGTATGCACAACCACAGTGAAAATGGTCAAACGCTTTGGTTATTATAGATCTCGAAGATTTCATCCGGTTTAAAACAATACGAGAAAGGCAGCATGGTGCGGGAAATGGAAAGCTAATTTTAGAGGAAGGAAGATTTGTCCTGCTTCATACGGGCTGGATAATTTTGAGCCGCTTACTCAACCTCTCAAGGGTCCAGGCAACTTAGACTTAGTCTGTAGGGCAGATGCTGATCTGCATTGTTTACCTAATGTGGCTAATAAAATCACAGGTCCAATAAACACATGTACACACACATGCACACGCATACACACACATACATGCAAACGGTCAAAGACTCTTCATTATCTATAAGTCAAAACTCAAAGTTATGAGTCTGGTATCCGAAGTCTTCTACAATCTGGTCACCTCTTAAATTTCAGACTAAATCTAGACCCACTGCACTTTATGAAATGGATTTCTCTTCTAGCTAAACTGGCCTACTTAGTATCCTCCACAAAACAAGCCTTGATCTTTACATCTGTGGGCTTGTGCTAATGTCTGAAATGCCTACACACCCACCGCTCCATCTATCGAAATTTCAATTCAGTTCATCAATTGACTAAGTATCTTCTGTAGGCCAGGCACTGGGCTAGACCCTGGTGATACAAAGACAGTCTCTACCCTCAAGGAACTCACATTCTGGTGGGAAACATTTACAGGTAAGTCATTTCTGTAGGGTAACAGTCCAGGAAGGATGGAAATTCTCAAGAATGAAATTTTGAAGACATGGAAACGGGAGTTGTGTAAAGAGACTCACGTGAAAGGACAGGAAATTTTCTAACCGATAGATTTCGATGTGTGTGTGTACAAAAGATAAAAGCAGGGGAAAGTTATTGAAGATAAAAATTTATGGAGCATCTACTATGTGCCAAGAACTGTGCTAAGCACTCATATATTATCTCATTCGATACTCACAACAACCCCTCAAAGTAGGCACTATTGTTATTCCCATTTCACATTTGAGGAAACTGAGGCTCAGAGGTTGAATAAATTGGTAATTGATTCAGGAAGTACTTGACAAGGTCCTTTGACTCCAAGTCCAAGGCTCTTTCTATTCCACCATGTTGCCTCTCCCTCCATTTTCCTATTGTTCGATAGCATTTGACAATTCACAATGTGTTTCCCTCAGAACAATCCTCCGAGGTAGCTCAAATATTATTCTCCTCATTTTATAGATGGGATAAGAAATAATACTTGGAGAGTCATATATTTGGAGAGTTTAAAGCTTGTCTAGTCTGACCCTCTCATTTTACCAATGAGGAAAGTGAGAACCAGAAGTTAGTTAAAGAGTTTGCTTAAAGTCATGTACACACAAATGATGGCTCTGTAATTCAGAGTCAAATCTTCCAATTCAAGTCCAGTGAGCATCTTCCATGCTGACCTTCCACAAAAAATCTCCCATGTTCATTTATTCTTCCCCTCCTTCATTGAAGATCCTTTCATCAAAGAATGTAGCCTTTTCTTTATGGAAAAGAGCACAGAAAGAACTTGTCAGAAGAATCGAGTCTGAGTCATGGTCCCACTACCTACCAGCGGTGTTATCTTGGGTAAATCACTCAATGTTCATGAACATTTTTCTCATTGGTAAAATGAGTTAGTGAGATCTGTCTTTCCTATCTGACAGGTAAGTTGTGAAGGTTCAAATCGGATTATGTATGTGATAGTACTGTATAGCCATTTTTGTTCAGTGATTTCTAACCCTTTGTAACCCCATTTGGGGTTTTCTTGGCAAAGATACTGGGATAGTTTGCCATTTCCTTTTCCAGCTTATTTTACAGATGAGAAAATTGTGGCAAATAGGGTTGAGTGACTTGTTCAGGGTCACCTGACTAATAGATATCTGAAGTTGGATTTGAACTCATAAAGAGGAGTTTTCGTAACTCCAGGCCCGGTGCCACTACAAACTATATAAATGTTAAGTATTCACTGAGTATTTCCTATATACATAATACATTGCCAGATTCTGAGCAGGATACAAAAGAAATAAAAGAATCACAGGATGTGAGACTCAGAAAGAACCTCAGAATTTATGTCCTAATGCCTACCTGAACAGGTATTCCCTCTGCAACCTCCCAGAAAGGTGGTTATGTAACCTTTACTTCACAATCTCTAACCTCATTATGTCCTGATGTAACCTATTTCCCTTTCTGATAGCTCTAATGATTAGGAAATTCTTCCTGATGTTGAGCTGAAATCTGCCTTTCTGCAATTTTCACCCACTGATCCTGATGCTGTCCCCTGGTGCCAACCAGAACAAGTCTATTCTCTCTTCTGTGTGATGGCCCTTGATAGTCTCCCTAAGTCTTCTCCAGGTTAAATATTCCCATCTCTTTAGCTGAGCCTCATTTGACATAAGACCCTTCACCATCCTTTCCGGTTTATCAACATTCTTCCTAAAATGTATACATAGGTAAGGGCTGCATATTTCATTAGGATGGGCAAACTACAGAATCCCATGTAAATGCTTCTGCTGCTGTGGTGCCAGTTGTTATTATCTCTGTTGCATTGTCTGTTACTGAAGTTGTCTCAAAGATGCTTTCAGCCTACAGAACATAAGCTCCCCTCTCAGCACTTTTAGTCATCGACAAAAGCAATCCTTTTATGCCCCTGTGCACCAGCCCACAGAACATTAAATACAAACCAGTAACAGCAAGATAGTGACTTGTCCCAGTATAGTTTCTATCTGAACTTCAAATTAAAATGAGAAAAATGAGGTAGCAGTAATGCTAAAATTGATAATATGGTATCTTCAAGTTTGTAAAGCACTTTATATGTGTTGTCTCACTTGAGCCATAACATTCCACTGACTTAGTCTAGTAGCTCTATTAAGAATGGAAATGAGCAGAGGTTCCCAGACTTATTTGGCATACTGCCCCCTTTAAAAAAATACTCAGTGCCCCCCCGGAAATCTTTCTTTAACCCTCTAGCAGTTTTTTTTAAAACTAGCATCATTTAAAAAAATATAAATTTTTTTAAAAATGACATTTTAAATTTAATAATTTATTGTAAATTTGTAGTTTTTCCTGCATTAAGATTTTGATGATGCAATATTGTGTCATGTAACTGTATAGTATATTGTAAACCAGTCCTTATGTGCACATATTTCTGCCAATGCATGCTGGACTTCCTGAAAATGTGCAACATGTTGGGCTTCTAACACTTGCTCCTTAAGACCTGCTGGTGGACTTGACCACTGATTATAACTTGCATTTTTTGTGTTTATTAGGAAAATAATGTAGTCACTACAACTTTAACTCTTGCACAACAGATGAAACACATACAAATGGTTTTTCACAAATTTTCTTTTCTTCTTTCCTTGTGTTTCCACCACCCCCTTAGTCTTATTCAACGCCCCCCAATTGCACCCAAGGCTACTACCACCTTCCTGGATCATTCCAGCACCCCCAAGGGGGTGGTATCACCTACTTTGGGAATCTATGGAAATGAGGTTAGTCTGACATGAACTGCCCTTGATAAAACTGAGCTGCCCCTTTTGTAATCACTGCCTTCTGCTATGGTCTCTGCCTTTCAGGAGTTTATAGTTTGGCTAGTGAGACAAGACATGCACTTATGTACTAGCTATGTGAACTGTGTGGGTTGGGGTGAAGGGTGGTGAAGAATGGAGGATGAGGGGAAGGGGAAAGGAAAATCCAATCAAGAAGGTCTTTAGAGGGAACATGAGTATTTCCTGTGGTGAAGTAAGAAAAGGAGTTAATTGTCACTGTGGACCACACGGTCATTCCTTTTGCAAAGAACAGCCCAGAAATAATATATTGAACCCAAGAGCAGGCTTGGAAAAACAAACTGTGGCAGCTTGAAATGATGCCCCTCTCCCTGCCCAGGCCTCTTCAGTCATGACCTCTCAATAATTTTGGACAGTTTTATTTCTTTTTCCAAACAAATGGAATGCCCCTTTGTGAAAGAGGAATTTCATAAACACAGGAGACACTGTGTGGATAAATATTTACTGAAGGGATTTGGGAAGGAATATATTCTCATATTTTAAAGGGCTTAAAGTCAACCAGTTGAAATTGATTTCTCCAAGAACTTTTCATTTTATAAGAAACATGTGCCTGCCATTTCCCTATGGGAATATTTACAGATTACAAACCCAATCAAATTTACAAATGCATGCTATTTGCCACAGCCGCCAGATCAAATATGATTAATTATTAATCTGTACTATTTATCTTTAAGCCATTCTCCCATCCCCTGAACACACCTACCTACCAGAGCTAAGCAAAAGTTCCATGAATTCTCCCTTCCATCTTTCCTTCCTTCCTTCCTTCCTTCCTTCCTTCCTTCCTTCCTTCCTTCCTTCCTTCCTTCCTTCCTTCCTTCCTTCCTTCCTTTTCTATCATCTATTTACCTATCATCTATCTATCCACCTATTTACTCCTATCTCTATAAATGGATATATCTATATAAATATAACTATATCTATATAGAAGTTATTTATGTAAAGAAGAGACACTTTATGTAAAGTGAGCTGGGTGCCATCAAAACCTTTTAAGATGCAATGAATTTCACTGGGGAATCTGTAGAGTCATAGGGAGAAGGGATGGACACAATTAAACTACTTTTGATAATACCCAAAAGCCAGTAAGCCATTCACTCAACAAAGTACTAAATGCCAAGAACTTGGCATAAAGAAAAAAGACAAAAACATTGTTCCTGCCTTCACAAAGCCCACATTTGAATGGAGGAGGCAATATGCAAATAACTATGTCCAAACAAAATATGTACAGAGTAGATGGAAGGTGATTTTAGAAGAAAAGTAGTAGCATGGCAGGTGTGTGTGTGTGTGTGTGTGTGTGTGTGTGTGTGTGTGTGTGTGGTGGGAACTGGGAAAGGTCTCATGCAGCAGGTGGAATTTGAGCTGAGTTTTGAAAGAAGCTAGGAAAGACAGGCAGACGTGAGGAGGAAGAACATTCCAGACATGGGGAACAGAGAATCCAGTAGAGTTTAGAGATGGAGCGTCATGTGTGAGAAACAGTAAGAAAGCCAGTGTGGCTGACTCATAGAGTGTGCGGAAAAGAGCAAAACATAAAAAGATGGAAAAGGGCCAGGCTGTGAAAGGCTATAACTACCAAAGGACTTTATATTTGATCTTTGAGATAATAGGGAGCCATTGGGGTTTCGTGAATAGGGGGGCTGACATGGTCAGACTGAGCACCGCATCACCACAGCAGCACCATGGATTGGAGCGGAGAGAGACTTGAGGCAGGAAGACCAGTTAGAAGGTTACCGCAATACTGCAGGTGGGGAGTAATGAAGACCTGCGCTAAGGTGATAGCTGTGTAAGGGGCAAGAAGAGGATGTACAGGAAAGATGGAGTGAGGGGAGTAGTGATAAGATTACCAGGTATGGTCACACACACCTGTATTACCTGTTACTAGGAAGGCTGCAGTTGGTGGATCACTTGAGTTTAGGAGTTCTGAAATGCAGAGTGTCCATACTAATCCCAGCTCCCCGATATGGTGAGCCCCAAGGGGACCACTAGGCTGCCTAAGGAGCAGCAAACCAGCCCAGGTTGGAAACTGAGCGGGTCGAAGCCATTGTGACAACCAGGATTATAATTGTCCTATGAGTAGCCATTCAACTTCCAGGCTGTGCGAGATAAGGACACCTAGACTAAAAAATGACCCCCTACCCACCCCCCAAAACCCACTCCCTCACAAACTCAAACAAACACAACCATAAAGAAATGACAAGATTGGATAATGATTGGATATGGGGGTTGGATTAACCTGTTTTTGCCAGATGGCCTCTAGACCATATGCCCTCTGTTTATTTTAAAGTCTGAGGGTACACTATGGAGCATAGGCATATAGTATATTTATCTTCTGAGAATCCTGTCCTGGCCATCCCTTTGTCCTCCTTCGGGGGTGGCTGTGAGGAGGTAAAGCCTAATGGGTAATGGTTCTCACTGCAGGGTTGACAGGGACATTATGTTCCTATCCAGAAGAAAAGTCATCTCTGTACATTTGTCCCTCTTGCCACCTCAGACAAGAGGCAGGCACTTGCCAATCCAGACAAAAGTTATTCCTGGATCATTGTGGGGCTTCCTTTGGGGTTTACCACCTGCAACAAAACAACAGCAGGCGGGGGAACTATTGCTGTTGAATCTGATCACTGTGAATGCTGACAGATCAGAGGGCAAGTCCAAAATATTTCTGTTGGTGGCCAGAATTTCTGCCCTCTTGCCAACGGTATGTATCTAAGTTCCTTGCTAACTTGTGGAGATCAGACCCTAAAGACTAATAGCCAGAGAAGGAGAGATTGGCAGGGACACCTGCTATGATGAATATACACTATGGAGTTAGGAAGCCTGGGATAAGAGGAGAGCCTAGGGTGAGGATATTCAACAGGGGGAGATCCGCCTTGCAGTCATACAGAGATCTCACCTGCTGTTGAGATCTCTGAAGCAAGAGCTTTTGTTTTCTAAAACTGGATATCTTATAATAATGTGTTCTTACCAAGCTTGGCCCCAAAGAAGAAACCTAAGAAGACATCTCCCCCCATCTCCTTTGCAGAGGCGTGAGGGAGTCCATGGATGTCAGATTTTTTTTTTGTGTGTGTTGATTGATTCAGATGAAGTTTTTTCTCTTAATTCCTTTTCTCTTCCTTTCCCCTCTTAATTTCTTATAAGGGATGGCTTTCTGAAAGAGGGGAAAGAGAGGGATACAGGGGAAATCTAGGTGATGCAAAAAAAGCTATTAATAAAAATGTATTTTTAAAAATTCTTCTTTCCATCCTATCTGTAAACATCTAAGGCAGGGTATGTAAGCAATAAGAGAAAATGGAGGGGAAGCCAAACCGTGCTGCCCAGGGCCACCAGGAAGAAGAACGGAAAATTCAATTCAGGTCTATCATTTCTTAAGTACCTGTGGCTGCTGGAGCCTACTAAATTCTGAGAAAGAAGAAAAAGCCAAGCCACTCTTTGTAGCCTTAACTGTGCTGCAGTCTCTCCTAAAGTTTTCTATCTTTTCTATATTATGAGCCTCCCAGGGTCACTGTGAAGATCCAACTAGATATTTGTAAAATGCTTTACAAATGCTAAAATGCCATATAAATTCCTGCTCTCATCATCATCATCGGCGGTCCATTCTACTTTTAAACAGCTCCGTTAGGAAGATGTCCTGACGTCAAGCCTAAATTTGCCTTTTTTTTTTTTTTTTTGCCATTTCTATACATTATTCCTAGTTTTTCCCCATAGGACCAAAGAGCAGTCTAATCTCTCTTGAAATACTTGAACCTGTCTCTCTTGAAGCTTCTCCTTTGCAGGTCAAATACCCCCAGTTCTTTCCAACAGTCCTCAGATGACCTGGACTCACGGGTCCTCAGAATCCTGCCTGATCTTCTCTGGACTCTCCCCTGTATCAATGGCCTCCTTGAATGGTGGTGTCCAGAACTGAGCACAACACTCCAGAAGAAATTTAATGGAGGTAGAGTACAGTATGATTGTCATGCTCTTGGCATTTGGGAGACTTGAGTTCAAATTCAGGTTCAGACATGAGGTGTATGACTCTGGGCAAGTTACTTAGCCTTCGTTTGCCTCAGTTTCCTTATCTATAAAATGGAGATAGTAATAGCACCTACTTCCCAGGGTGCTAGGGGGCGCCATAGTGCATAGAGTGCCAGGCCTGGAGTCAGGAAGACTCATCTTCCTGGGTTCAAATCTGGCCTCAGACATTGACTAGCTGGGTGACTTTGGGCAAGTCGCTATTGCCTCAATTTCCTCATCTGTAAAATGAGCTGGAGAAGGAAATGGTGAACCACTCTGGGACATTTGCCAAGAACATCTCAATTGGTGTCAAGAAGGAAAGGACAAGTCTGAAGAATGACTGAATACATCCCAGGGTTGTGGAGATCAAATAAGAAAATATTTCTATAGTGTTCATCAAAATGCCCGGTACATAGTAAGTGTCATATAAATGTACACTATTATTATCATTACTGTTGTCATTCCTGGAAGCTGAGCCTCTCTTAATGTAGTCCAAGATATCATTAGCCTTTGTGGCTGCCGTATAGCCCTGCACAATCATTTTGAGTTTATGGTCCACTAAAATCCCCAGATCTTTTTTTAACCA
>CM053624.1:113513027-113536146 GCA_028646595.1 Phalanger gymnotis | reverse complement strand
CTTTGGGTTTATCAAAGAGTAGATTGCTATAGTCATTGACTTCTCCATCTTGTGTACCTATCCTATTCCACTGATCCACAACTCCATTTTTTAGCTAGTACCAGGTAGTTTTGATGACTGCTGCTCTATAGTACAGTTTAATATCTGGTATGGCTAGGCCACCTTCTCTAGCATTTCTTTTCATTAATACCCTAGATATTCTAGACCTCTTGTTCTTCCAGATGAATTTTGTTATTATTTTATCCAGCTCTGTAAAATAATTTTTGGTAGTTCAATTGGCATGGCACTGAATAGATAGATTAATTTAGTTAAAATGGTCATTTTTATTATATTAGCTCAGCCTAACCATGAGCAACTGATATTATTCAATTTATTTAGATCTGACTTTATTCGTGTGGAGAGTGTTTCATAATTATGTTCATATAGGCCCTTGGTTTGTCTTGGCAGATAAACTTGGAAGATAAACTTGAAGGAAGAAGGCAGGGCAATTAGGGTTAAGTGATTTGCCCAAGGTCACACAGCTAGTAAGCGTGTCAAATGTCTGAGGCTGGATTTGAAGTCAGGTCCTCCTGATCTCAGGGCCGGTGCTCTACTCACTGCACCACCTGGCTGCCCCCCTTATAAGTTTCCTTTTGTTCTCTGCAGCACACTTTTCACTTTGTTCTTTTTTCCCCTTTCCTCTCCCAAGAAGGCTATAATTGAGTATGGATATGTGTGTGTGTGTGTGTGTGTATACACACATACGTGCACACACATATATATGTATATATACATCAGGTATATATACATATATACACACATATGCTCTGAAACTTTCAATATTTTCTTTCTGCTTTGGTCTATTTCCCAATAGATCTGCAGAGAATCACTGCTGTCTCAGGTTCTAGGGGGTAACCCTGTAAGTGGCCAGTCCTACCAGTATAATTCATAAGCCCCCACGAGTGTGTCATATAAACAACCAGCCAGTAGACAATTCACTTTTAGCAAAGATATTTGCTAAGATGGTATAGTAATAAGAGTTGGAGGAAAAAATTCCCACACCTCCTTAAGCCTGGAGTGTTCTTTCCCACAAATACAGTCTCTGTTCTAAGACTTGGCCCACATTTAGAGTACGATGGTACTCTAATATATAGGTGTGACAAAGGTAACTCACAACTCCTTGCACTGTAGGAACTGGAAATCCTTTTTCTGTTCAGAATTCTAATGCAGTTTCCCTTTGGGGCCACATTTCTCCTGTACAGGCCACTCAGCTGGGCTCCTGGGGTTTGCTTCTTTCTTGAGTTCAGAACTGTCTGCCTTCCCTACCATGAAGCATCTTTTTTTTTTTTTTAACATTTGTTTAAAAATTTTCAGTTCCAAATTCTCTCCCTCTCCTACCCATTGAGAAGACAAGCAATATGATACCCGTTATAGAAGTGAAGTCATGCAAAACGCTGTTTCCACATTAGCCATGGTGCCAAAAAAAGCAAGAAAAATAAAATGAAAAGCTATGCTTCAAGTCTGCACTCAGAATTCATCAGTTCTCTCTCTCTCTCTCTCTCTCTCTCTCTCTCTCTCTCTCTCTCTCTCTCTCTCTCTCTCTCTCTCCCCCTGCCCAGATTGATAGCATTTTTCATTATGAATCCTTTGGAATTGTCATAGGTCATTGTATTGATCAGAGTAGCAAAGTTTTTGAAGCTGCTCCCTCCCTCAGGTGATTGTCTCTTTATCCATGTCTGAGTGGAGCATGTGTTTCTGCTCCCTGGTGGATGCAACATCTATTGGCCCAATAATCTAATGACATGGCCAAGGAAGAAGGAGAAGAAAATCCCCTCCTTCAATTTGCTGCCCCTGATACAAGTGCATGGTTCGGTCTCCTTCCACAATTGCTTCCAACTCTCAGACTTGAACATATACTCCTCAATTTGCTGGATGACTCACTTCTTTGACACTTACTCAAAGGGAATGATTGATTCTCCAAGTCGTTCACAATATGTTTCTGATATGGTATCATTTCCTTTATCCAACATTCAAGTACCCATATTTTTCTGAAGTTATATAAAGAGCACAGATGTGTGTATGTGTATATACATATATATCACATATATGTATGTATGTATGTACACATACACACACACACACACTTTTATTTAGTCCTTATTACAACTTTGTGATAAAGTAAACAGCCAGGGCACCTAGATGGCACAGCAGATAGAACTGGTCCTGGATGCAGGAAGACTCATCTTTCTGGGTTCAAATCTGGCCTCAGACACTTAGTAGCTGTGTGACTGTGGGCAAGTCACTTAATTCTGTTTGCCTCAGTTTCCTCATCTGTAACATGAGCTGGAGAAGGAAATGGCAAACCACTCTAGTATCTCTGCCAAGAAAACACTAAATGGGATCACAGAAAGTTGGACACGACTGAAACAAATGAACATATTTGAACGTCAGTACCTTGTCAGTCTATGTGATTACTGATAATGGGTAGAGACTAAGAATAGGGGCAAGGAAATAAATGCATTATTTCTTCTTCACAACTGCTAAATTTACTTATGCCAGTCGAAAGTAGTTCACTTCTTGATGTTCAGAAGTGCAACTAACTTGGCTCACAGTTTTATTAGAAGGAAAATATGCAATTTTGTACAATTAGACCTCACTGACCTTGTGTTATAAGAAAAATATCAGATTGAGACTCAGGAGACCCAAGTCCTATCTAGTCTTGCCTTTGCCACTAACATACTGTGTGACTTTAGGCCTCATTAACTCACCCCTTTGGACTTCAGTTTCTATATTTATAAAACGATGGGGTTAAACTCAATGATTTCGATGGTTCCTTTTAGCTCTAATATTTTAGATTTCTCTAACATTGCAAAGATGAGAAAAATTACTACCAGAATAACAATCAGAGGTCTTGGATTTATATAAATAAATTGTGTGTTGTTGGTTTATTCAAAAATGTATATCAGCCAGTCAGCTAGAACTTATTAAGTGCCTACTATATGCCAAGCTCTATATTATACTGGGGACATGAAGAAAGGTGACACTCCTTCCCCCCCAAAAAACCCCCTAAAACAGAGTCCCAATTTTGAGAAGTTCATAGTTGAACGGGAAGACAACATGCAAACAACTATGCACAAACAAAATATACATATATATATATATGTATGTTCACACACACACACACACACACACACACACACACTCTCTCTCTCTCTCTCTCTGTTTCTCTCTCTCTCTCTCACACACACACACCCACACACACACACAAAACAAAAAATTGGGGCCAGTCTTGAATGGAAGGCACTAAGAATGGGAAAGGCTTTTTACAGAACATTCAACTTTAAATGAGACTTGAAGGAAGCCAGAGAAACCATGAGACAGAGATGAGGGCAGAGAAAGTTCCTGGCATGGCAGGGGAAGCCAGAGTCAAAGATATCAAGGAATGGCAAGGAAGCCAATGTTGATTAGTAACAGTTACTATTATTATTATATTATATTATATATTATTATTATTATTGGATATAGTGTTGAGTCCTTAATTAAACTAGAGATTATTCAGATCCACATGCTTCAAATAAAATCCATTCTTCCTCAATTTCTTTTTTTCCCCTAATTAACCACATTTGATCACATATTGAAGTCTTAGATAATCAGGAAACAGGGTGCCATTTTCTCTTTAGTGTGTCCGGCTGTGTTGAGAAAATGGCACCCTGTCTCCTGAATATCCAAGACTTCAATATGTGATCAAATGTGGTTAATTAGGGGAAAAAAAGAAATTGAGGAAGAATGGATTTTATTTGAAGGTGAATGTTAGCACATTATCATCATTTTAGGGAAGACTTGTTATTTCTCTGAGAGTTAGCAACTCTCAGTGTGGAAATTCTCTCCTTTAACTCAGCATCACATATTGACAATAAGTGATTTGAACAGTGTCACACAGTTAACAGAACATGTATCTGATGCAGTATTTGAACCCAGGCTTTCTGGATTCCCAGGGACCTACCCTTTTCTCACTGTACTATGCTGCCTTTCATTCATTGGCCCATTCACAAAAAATATAAATTGGGTGCTATTTTTCCTTCCCCTCAGCTATAAATGACATGATTTCTTCATTTCTCCCCTCACTTTCAGAAATTTAAAAACAATCTTTTCAGTGGCTTTTGGTTGCTATACTTTCCAAAGACAGTGGTCCCTCTCTACATACCAAGACCTATCTATATACTAAGATTTCTTCTTGTGGCCCAGAGTTTGGCAGTGCACAACTCAACATAAGTGTTGTCCATAATTTGGAAGCTACTTTGTAGTAATGTACCCCTTGGACTTGAAATGGATGAATCCTTCTGTCTAAGCTCTTTCCTGGGGAGACTGAGTCCAGCAAAAGGTTTGGCTCTCACTGCCCTAGTAGGAAACTTCAAACCAATAAACCAAGATTACATGGAGAGCCATGCCAATCTGCTAACGCCATAAGAACAGGGAGCATCTCGCACATGCTAACATGTTAAATAAAACACAGCACACCAAGTAATACTTGCCCCAGAGCCAAATACAATAGAAACTGCCAGTGTTCAGTCAAAGTGCTAATCCAGATGGCCTGCGAATAAAGCATGACAAAAGCACAGGCGCACTGCATGGGTAATGAAGCTCTTGGCAGCATGCTTCCCTAACATGGCTAATGCATGAAATGCATTATCATCTCACACATTATGTATTCTGGCCATGGGAGTTGCCACATTGGTCCAGTTTAAAACCAGTTGGATGCAAAAATCTAGCAGAACAGTTTCCCTGAGCTTTCTATTGTTTCCAGTTGGTGAACAGAACAAATGACCAGACTGAGACCACTCATGGGGGCACTTGCCAGGGACACCGTGGCGGTGTGCATCTTTCTGGCAGGGAAGCATGAGGGAGCAGGGCAACAGCCAATAACTTCACTCTGTACTTAGCCTTTCCCCCCAGGTGATAGCATATAGGCACAGACAACCTCAGGATGCCTCACCCCTTTCAGAAGTCCACCTACTAGAAGCCCAGACCAGTGGCATGACGAGACTTTGCCCTGGAGGGAAGAGGTTATTCTATTCTATACGTTGTGATGGAGGAATAAAAATGATAACATAAATCTGATCCCTCAGTGAATGGAGAAAATAGTCCTGCCTTCCATAAAGAAACTAAGTAGAATTTGTTGAGTTTCTGCCCTCATAGTAAACCACAGAATAAAAGTTCTTAACCATTTTGGGGTCCTGGCCTCCTATGGCAGTCTGGAGAAGCGTATGGATCCCTACTCAGAATAACATTTTAAAATTGCATAAAGTAAAATGCATAGGATTACCAAGTGTAGCCAGGTTCCAAATGCCCTTTTCATCTATTATAAATTTATTTTAAAAATGGTTGTTTATTTTTTTTGTTATGGAATAAAACAGAATTTCCATAGCATAGTATAATAAAGAAGATGGTTGCATATGAAACTGCGTATCTATTATGTATAACTTGCTATTCCTTTAAAATATATAATAAAGCTATCATGTAAATTTATCTTTCCCCTCCCCCACCTGCCACCCTAGAGATGGCTACCATTAGACACAAATACACACATACATACACACGTATATACATATTATATATATGTATATAAACTCGTTTTATCAGTTCTTTCTCTGGATGCAGATAACGTCTTCCTTTATATATCCCTTTGTAGTTAATTTAGGTATTTATACCAAATGCTTTTATAAGAACACAACTCAATGAATGATTGAGTGAATGAAAAAGTGCCAGGCACTATGCTAAACTTATGGCAACAGTGTATTTATCAAATATAGAATGGAATTTATTCCAAGCACTGAAAATGCAGCAAATGCAAAGAACTCATAAGAACCCATAGACAATACAGAAAACGTAAAAGGAGAATCCATAAACTATTAATATGACTTTCCTGTCTCCCAGATGAGTCCTACCAGGGTCCTAAACCTCCATTCTTGTTGGTACCCTGTGGTTTTGACTACCCTCAGAAGAAAAATGAGCTTGAAATTGTTGGTGGGGCAACCTCCCGACATTTTGGTGAGTCTCTTTTTTTGTCCCTCAAAGCCCCATGTAGACATTGGCTTTATGGTACTACTTTGATGCCTTGGACTTCCCTAGAAGAGGAATGTACTTGGGGCTTTGAGATGGGCAACCTCTCTTCCCATCAGACCCATACCAACTAAATAACTCAAAGAAGTAGAAGCAGTCAAGATGCTTTGCTTCCCCATGTTCTGGCTCCCCCCACCTTTTTTTAAAATAGTATTTTATTTTTTCCAATTACATGCAAAGAGAGTTTTCCACATTCATTTTTATATGATTTTGAATTCCAGATTTTCTCCCTCCTTTTCCTTTCCTCCCTCCTCCCCAAAACAGCAATCTGATATAAGTTATACATGTGCAAGCATATCAAACTACTTCCACATTAGTCATGTTGTGAAAGAAGAAACAACAAAAGGGAAAAGTCATGAAAAACCAAAAAACCTAAAAAAGTGAAACTAGTATGCTTCAATCTACATTCAGGCTCCACAGTTCTTTCTCTGGATGTGGATAGTATTTTCCATCATTAATCTGTTGGAATTGTCTTGGATCATTGCATTACTGAGAGGAGCTAAATCATTCATAGTTGATCATCGCACAATGTTGCTGTTACTGTGTACAATGTTCTCCTGGTTCTGCTCACTTCACTCAGCATCAGTTCATGTAAGTCTTTACAGGTTTTTCTGAAATCTGCCTGCTCATCATTTCTTATAGCAGTATAGCATTCCATTACATTCACATACTATAGCTTGTTCAGGGGCTCCCACTTGTTGCTGCTTCTAATACTAGGGGCATGTGTATGAATTTAAACTTCACAGAACAAATACCCTTAATAAAAAGATTTGTTCTGTAAAACTTGGACTTCGTCAAAAGGCAGTACCCAAGGACCTAGCGGGCCACATATGGCCTCAAGGCCGTAGCTTCCCCACCCCTGTGCCTAGTGACAAGCCTCTTTAAACTTAGCAAGGATGGTCTTTGGACAACAGATAAATAGTGTGTTGTTTGGTTTTTCCTCCGAGTCTTTTATGCTTGGCAGGACCAGTAAGAGTTTACTCTTTGAGGTTAGCCTTTGATGCTGTTTTTTTGAACTTAGCCTTCAAGGAACCCATGTTCCTCCATGCCATATTAGAGCTCTATCATAATATGCTTGTTATTTGGGTTTGGATATGACCTGGGTCAAATCATGTTCTTTGAAACAACTGCGAATAGCAGAAGCCTGGTACATCCACAGAATTGCAGTATCATAGATTTAGGCTAGAAGGAAACTTAAGGACTGTTGAGTTCCATCTCCTCATTTCATAGGTGAGAATACTGAGGCACCAAGAAGCCAAAAGAAGCCCAGTGTCACATAGTCAGTAGAATCTGAACCCAGACTTCCTGACTCCAGTTCCACTATCCCAAATTATCGTTAGAATAGATTATAGGTATTAAAACAAGTATTATATAGGGATTTGCCTGTACTTTGTATATCACGTGGAAGTCTACCATTTTTCCCACTGCTTTCTCTGTGAAAGATTTACAGTCACTTTGAGAAGAGATCATATATTTCTTTTAAAATGTCTCCTCAATCTGTCCACATTGTGGGAGACTCCCAGGGAGGCCCCTACGCCCCCGACATCTTGGCACCCATCTGGAAAGATTTCAGTACAGAGCTTCTGAGCTGCAGTTTTGTCTCTTCATTTTTCTGATCCATC
Organism: Phalanger gymnotis; assembly: GCA_028646595.1. Classification (NCBI taxonomy): domain Eukaryota; kingdom Metazoa; phylum Chordata; class Mammalia; order Diprotodontia; family Phalangeridae; genus Phalanger; species Phalanger gymnotis. The sequence goes on along the minus strand of CM053624.1, from coordinate 113,528,425 downwards.
TTGGGGAGAATGCACTCCACAAACAGGGTCAGAGAGACCTCCCTGCATGGCTGGCTGGAGACATTTTATCACCAAAACTATGTGGGCCTGTGTTTATCTGCTTGAAAATAGTAACTCCAAAATATCAGCCTCTTCATAATCCGTTAAAACTCTCCCTCCCCTTTCTTATTTTCACTGAATTCAATAGATAGTATTCATGTTTCTTTGTTTTTTTTCCTCATTAAAATAAAAACTTCACTTAAAAAGTGTTCTTTGGGAAAGAGGACAGAGTCACATATCTAAAGGGCAAAGGCAAGAGAAGGTTTGATGAAATGAGACCACACTATGTGGATTTTGAGATGCTCTCAGCCAGGGAAGATGGGGGTGGAGGGAGGGGAGGAAGTAAAAAGCTGCCTAATTCTAAGGTCAAGGAACACATGGGTAGCTGTGCTCATTAAACCATTCATTAGAACAATTAGTTTGGAACTATAGAATGTCAAACTTAACCTTTCATTGCCTTCCTCATTCTGTTTTCCCCTCTCTTTCCTTCTCAATATACCATTCCCTTCACACCACACTCTTCCTGCCTAACCCCCCAAGTATGTCTTTTGCTGCAGGAAGAGGCAACTTAGAGAAGAATGACTTGGTCTTCAAGCCGTAAGTAAGGTCAAGTTCTAGAGTGGGTCCTCTTTAATACCTTGATACTTCAGGACATCCGCCATCATGTCAATTGTAGCTACTCTTGCCACTGGGGAAGATTGGAAGCCCTCTCTGGCTTCTCATCCTGAATGATATTTGTCCATGTGCTCCCATAAATGCATCAAGTGCATTGGAAGTCTTTCCCACCCCCCTTCTCTTAGTATGTCATAGACACCAGTGTAGCAGTGAGGAAAGGGGAGAGAAATAATTATTGAATTGAACCAAATTCCAAAATTTTCTGTGTCAAATCAGTATCTATTGGATTCATAATCCAATGGTGCCCTTGTGATGTGGGGAAAAGAATACTAGACTTTAATTAGGAGCTTTAGTTAGATTTTTGTTCAAGCTGTTCCATGAATTAGCTCTATGGCCTTTGCTATATGGTTAAGTCAATTTACCTCTTTCAGTCTAATTTCCAACATCTGTGAAATGGGAATAATATTTATAATATTTACCTCTAAGGGTTATCCTGAGCAATGAGATAAATTAAAGTATGTGAAGTAATTTGCAAGCCCTAAAAGGATGCATTAAAAACCAGCTATTATTTGTTTCTTATTTGAATAATGAACCCCCTGAAATAGCCACATTTAAAAATTCCTATTGTATATTTCCATTGGGCTGGAACCAATAACCATATTCCACATCAGAGGTATTAAACACACAGCTTGGACCACAACCACAGCACTTCCTACTAAGGCCCAAACCAGATTAAAATGTAATTGGGATATATTTAACAAAATGAATAAAAGTACAATAAATTTAGATAATAGCAATATGTGGTTTACTAAGTTAATATGTACTCATGGGTATCCTCATGTGCAGGTTAGTACTTGAGTTTGACATCATTGTTCTATGGAATTATAGATTCAAATAGTGAGAATCTGAACGCGTGTGATCATTTCAAGGGATTTGTTATCTTCACTAACGAGGACTTGGCTATATTATTTTTAGAAATGTAGAGGCAGCATGCTCAAGACCTGGCCTTGAAGCCAGGAAGACCTGGGTTTGAGTCCCGCCTCTGGCCCATACTGGCTGGGTGAATCTGGGCAGGTCATTTAATATCTCAGTTTTCTAGGCAATTCATCAAGTCTTTTAATTGCAGAGGCAATGACCTTCATTGGTAGAGGAAATTTCCTCATCTGGGAATCTCCCTATCCTTGTTGTTTGGTCATTTCAATTGTGTCTGACTCTTTGTGACCCCATTTGGGGTTTTCTTGGTAAAGATACTGGAGTGGTTTGCCACTTCCTTCTTCAGCTCATTTTACAGATGAGGAAACTGAGGCAAACAGGATTAAATGACTTGCCCAGGGTCACACAGCTAGTAAATATCTGAGACCAGATTTGAACTCAGGAAGATGAGTTTTCCTGATTCCGAGCCCTCTCTACTGTGCCACTCACCACACTGCCTCATCCCTGTCATTATTATTATCTGTAAAATTTGCTAACAAGACCAGAGGCAGCATTGGGTCAAATTAGACTAGACTATTATACATTCCTCCCACCTCAAAGAGTCTAAAATTCTTTAATTATCTGCTGAAGTTACCCATACAAAGTAATCAGACAACCAAAATGGTGCTTGTCTGAGAGGGGAGGGGAAAGCCAGCAGGGGGACGTTTGCAGAAGAAAGCTATAGGGAGAAAGAGACTCAAGTCTTTTTTCCAAACAAGAATCCTATGCTGTTTAGCTTTTCAGGTCTCACCTCCTCCAAGTAAGAGAATTTGGAATGTGACCAGCGACTATGATAAGGCAGTGAGTGGGACAAGGTGGAAACTCTCTAACTGGGATTGCTAGGGCAAATATAGGTTCAGCCTCCTTTTGATTCCGTGGTGGAAAACTCTGGGGCTTTGGAAACTTCCGTTGTGTTGGGGAAGTTTGGGTGGGCCATGAACCCTAAAACAGAACTGGTTCTTGTGATGTGCTGGAAACGAAACCATCCATATAGTAGAGCAAAGTGAGGAGATGCTTAGACCCTGGCTCTGGGGAGGAAAGTATAGGATCAGACTAAGGGTCGGGGGCCTCAAGTCACCTCAGTGATCAGGAGCCTAGATTTAGAGCTAGAAGAGAGTTTAGAAGTTATTTCATCCAGCCTCCTCATTTTATGATCACATAGTTAGAAAGTATTCAGGGGAGAGATTTGAGCTGGGCTTCCAGATGCCATATTCAGAGCTGTATTCTTTTTTTTTTTTTTAAGATCAAAAGGAAGTCTTTTTTCTTCTTTCTTTCTTCCTTTCTTTCTTTCTTCCTTTCTTCCTTCCTTTCTTTCTTTCTTTCTTTCTTTCTTTCTTTCTTTCTTTCTTTCTTTCTTTCTTTCTTTCTTTCTTTCTTCCTCCCTCCCTCCCTCCCTTCCTTCCTTCCTTCCTTCCTTCCTTCCTTCCTTCCTTCCTTCCTTCCTTCCTTCCTTCCTTCCTTCCTTCCTTCCTTCCTTTCTTTCTTTCTTTCTTTCTTTCTTTCTTTCTTTCTTTCTTTCTTTCTTTCTTTCTTTCTTTCTTTCTTTCTTTCTTATTTTTTAGAGGCAATTGGGGTTAAGCGACTTGCTCAGGGTCACACAGCTAGTAAGTGTCAAGTGTCTGAGGACATATTTGAACTCAAGTCCTCCTGACTCCAGAGCCGGTATCCTATCCATTGGACCACCTAGCTGCCCCCACAGCTGTATTCTTTATACCATGGTGCCTCTGACAGGTCATTGATCATAGGATTGGGTCAGAAATTATGATACAATGGCAAAGACTTCCAGAATCAAATTGCTCCCTCCTCACCCCACCCCCAACAGAATGTAGAAGGATTGTTTCATTTTTGATTTGTCTCCCTAGCAACTAGCCCGGTGCCTGGCACATAAGAGCTGCTTAATAAATGCTTGGTGAATTGAATTTACCTTCATGCTATAATGAAACTGGAATAGGACATCAGTGGATTATAAGTACTACTGATATTTTGGACTGGACATATTTTTTCATTAGCATAGGAAATGTCTAATAAACTTTCTCTCAGCAGCACAGGTCAGAACTTTTACTGCAAGTTTAGTCTTAGAGAAACCCCTGGGGTGCTGAGAACTTAAAGGGACTTACTCAGGGTCACATAGTCAGTATGTGTCAGAGGCAGGGCTTAAACCTAGGGCTTCCTGACTTCAAGGCTAGACCTCTATCCACTGCTGTATTGCTTCTCGGTGGATTATTATTATTATTTACAATAATTACTCATGTATATACGCTTTTAAGGTTTACTAAGTGCTAAGTTTGGAGATACCACAGCATCTCTAGCAGGTCAGACCTACTGGAAATTGTGCTCTATTGCCATAGATTTCAAGAGTCCTAGTAATGCCTCTGAGCAAAATTGGGATTTTGACCCACGTTCTCCTGACTTTAAGAATAGTAACTTTTCACTATACCTTGTTGCCTCTCATTCTCTCCATTCTGTAAGTGAGGAAACAGAGTTAAATGGCTTCTCAGAGGATATCTTGGACTTGAACCTAGGCCTCCCAACTGCTCAACTAGAGCTTTCTGCCATACCATAAAACCCTAGCGCTTGCAGGAAGAGTGAGGCTATCTGGGCTACCCCTAAGAGGTATACGATCCTCACTAGAGAACTCCACAAATGAGACAAACTGTTGGGGGAAAGGAGAGGAAAGAGAGGGAAAGAGAGAGAGAGGGAGAAGGAGAGACAGAGAAAAGAAGGGGAGAGAGGGAGAGAGACAGAGAGATAGAGACAGAAAGACAGAGAGAGAGAGAGAGAGACAGAGAGAGACAGAGAGAGACAGAGAGAGACAGTGAGGGAGAGACAGAGAGACAGACACAGAGAGAGAGAGCAGGAGAGAGTCTTGCCTAAGGTTACATCATGCTAATCAAACACAGGAGTCTGTTTCCATTGTCTGCCTCAGCACTCTAGATAAGTGTACAATGATACTTCACATTTCTATGCTGTATCACATTTGTACCCCGTATCGCCTTTCATCCAAAGTGCTTTACCAATATTATAACCAATAAGTGAGAAGCATCCCCAGCAAGCCTTATGGTCCTTAGTTCTGTACACAGCAGTCTTTCATGATTACAATTTAGTATTCATTGGGAGCCAACATAACTGTATTCCTCTAAAACATCTCTGCAGGACTATGCTTCAGAAAGTGCCAAAATAGCGACAAAGCCCAAGAGGTAGGGACTCAGTAAGGAGGGTTAAGGGAATATATATTTAAATCTATCTAGATAAAACCGTGGACTCACATCACAGACCATAATAAAAGGGGTGATCCAAAACAAAACAAAATTCTAGGGTTTTTTTCCCCCTTCCTGGTAGAATCAACAAGTTCTTCCCCTATCCCCACCCTTGATTCCCACCCTGGAGAGAATAGAGAATCAGACTTTCTTACACACCACCGCATTATTCCCAGTATACTTTGCAGGCTAGACATATGGCTCTTACTTCCCACGGTCTGTGGTCTGTTTCCTTATAAATATTCCAAGGTGGAGGAGCCAGTGGGTGATTGATTTACAAGGGGGTATTGCCTCGTGCAGTTGTCCAAGCAGCGGCGGACACAATTCTCAATAATTAGTTTGCATTTTCTATTTTGGATTAGGATAGGATGATTTACCAAATTCTGGAAAGTTTCAACTTAAACTTGGATAAAAATGCTTCTTTTTTAAAAGTTGAGAATGAAGAGATTTTTGTTTTAAAGGCATCTATTTTAAAATGGCAAATTAAGTTCTTATGACCACTAAAACCAAAATGGAAAAATGGTAAATGTATAAACCCTTGCATGTATACAAACATATATCATGATATAGGATCTTCCTAAAGATGGATAAGCCAGGCTTTAGCATTGGAAAACAGCTAAAAAGGAAGGGAAATCCACTGGGCACTGCCAAAGTCATCTTCCTAAAGCACCATTTTAATCATACCATTTTGCTGCTCAAGAGCCTTCAATGATTCACAATTGTCTATATGTTACCCTGGCATTCAAGGCCCTCTCCTATACATCCTGAACTTACTTTCCAATCTTCTGTCTTGTCATCCTTTTGCTCCAGAAAAATGGTCTATTGACTGCCAAACATAGCTTATTTTTCCAATTTCGTTCCATTATTCATACCATTCATTCAATCTAATTAGGATACCTTTATTACCCTTAGCTTAATCCTACCCATCCTTCAAGGCCCCTTCTTCTAGATGCCTTTTCTAAACATCCCATCTGAAAGGGATTGCCCCCTTCTCTGAATTGTTTGTACTATGCAGTTGGCACTTAGCAAATGCAACCATGTGTTGTTGATCATCTCTTTATAGTTCATTCATTCAACAAAATACTTATGCGCAAAGTGGAAATTTAGGATGAATAAACTGTCTGCTATGTGTAGGACAGATTAGAACAGCAAGAGACTGGAAGAGAGAAGGAGAAGAAGTAAGGGCCTGGACTAAGGTAGAGGCAGTGAACACAATAAGGAGGGAATGGATCCAAGAAGCGTTAAGAAGGAAAAACTTGGTGGGATTTGGAAACTTGGAAAAAAGCTTTATTGGATGTAGGGGAGAAGGAATGTTCAAAGTTGCCTCAGGTTTCAAGCATGAGAAGATGATAGTACTCAATTCAACAAACACTTATTAAGCATCTGCTATGGGAGATAGCTATGGTAGGGGCAGGTAGGTGGTGCAGTGGATAGAGCGCCAGCCCTGGAGTCAGGAGGACCTGAGTTCAAACTTGCCTTCAGACCTTGGGCAAGTCATTTAACCTCAATTACAGAGGAAGAGAGAGAAAGAGAGAGAGAGAGAGAGAGAGAGAGAGAGAGAGAGAGATATCTGTGGTGAAGTGGCTGTTCTTGTAGTCTTTCTTGACGCAAATTCAGGGGTGGTGATGGAAATATGTTGGGGTTCTAATGGTACCCCATGCTTGTCTGTCTGTCTGTCTCTCAGTGGAGAACAAATCTACTACTCTTGAACTCTCTTCCACTTCCTTCTTCCAGACTTCTCTGAGAATGAATTTGTCACTTCCACATATAGCTTCCCAGAGTTTCTCCCCAAAACATCTAGTTCTGACTATTCAATGACTTCTTTTGCCTGCAAAGCAGGTCTCTGTAGAATTGTACTCTGATGCCTTTTTATTGATAGTAGAGCAAAACATTAGGTTAGACTCGGGGCAACAGGGTGGTGCCATAGTGCACAGATCACTGGACCTGGAGTCAAGAAGACATTCCAGTCTGGCCTCAGAGACTGCCTAGCTGTGCGACCTTAGGCAAGTCACTTACCCTATGTTTGCCTCAGTTTCTTCATCTGTAAAATGGGCACAATAACAGCACCTACCTCCCAGGGTTGTTGTGAGAATCAAATGAGATATTCTTTGTAAAGCACCTAGCAGTGCTGCCTGGAACATGGTAAGTACTATATAAATAGTAGCTATGGTTATTAGCTATTAGTATTGCAAGGGCAGGCACCAGCATGGGGCTGCTCTTCCTCTGCCTGCCATTTTTCCTTCTTATCCTTGAGCTCTCTGACACCCTGATACCCTGGTTGGTGATTCTGTCCCAGTTCATTTTGGGGCCTTAAGTCAATCTCCCCGACCTCCCCTCTCCTCTCTCATTAGAAACTTTGAACACAACACTAACTTGGAAGTTTTATGCATGGGACTGGCCCTACCCACAGCTTATTCCTTCCTCTCCTCGCCCCATGTGGAGCTGAGGAAGGGACTATCTGCTACTTTATTTTCCCAATTGTAAGGCCGAGATCAGGGATTGTGGAACTTCTTTGCAGTCCCCACTGTGCCTAGGACAGAGTCAGGGCTCAATTAATAGTCACCGAATGATTGATGAGACAGGAAACATCAGTGCGACCATTTTCTGGAATCATTCGTATCCTGACTCCTCTCTGATTACATCGCTTAAGTACGGTGTCATCAAGCTGCATGTGGTCCTATAGATCTGGGAGGTACACTGGAGATGAAAATGCTTGAAGAAAAAAGAAAAATAGCCGGTTGTGGCAAGGGTAGGGGAGCTGAATTTATAAAATCGTTAGAGGATCTGGTAAGTCATATCGTGAGATATGACTTAAAGAGGCAGCAAAATTAAAAATTGAAATTGTGCAAGCATTCATTCTTATGGCATTTCTGTCCATTGATGCCCTCACCTCTAGACATCCTGTAACCCGATAACTTCAAAAAGGCAAGCTGGGTTGTTAGAGGCAGAGTTTCTAGGGGGTGACACCAAAAAACCCCTCTGCTTACAAGGGAGCTTACATATGGAATTTACAATCTAGTAGTCTTCTAGCAGCCTTGTAAGGTATTTGAGAACAGCATGTCCAAACACAATACACTTTATTTGGAGATAGTATCCTTATCATCGGTGAGTCGTAAATGGACCAGTTTATCAGGAGCAAACTGGGACTGGTTGCTCCCTGGTTAGCAGTACGTTATAATGGAAAACACTTAGCACCAGGGGTCAGGAACCTGGGTCCTAGTCCTGGTTTGCTACTTCTTCGCTGTACCGCCTTGGCTAAACTATCGAGTGTGTTTGGGCCTTCATTTCCTTGTCTCTAAAATGGAGAGTTTGAGGTTAAACTATCCCCAGGTATCCTCTCAGTTTTAAGAATCTATTCTAAAATACTAGAAATTGAGGGGATGCACATCAATGGGGGAATGGCTAAACTAGTTATATGATCATGATGGAATACTACTGTGCCGTAAGAAAAGATGAGTCACTTAATTTTAGGAAAAAAACATAGAAAGACTTGCATTAAATAATGAAGAGTGCAATGAGCAGAACCAAGAGAACATTGTATGCAGTAACACCAATATTGTTCAAAAAACAATTACGAACATTTAAGTTATTCTGAGTATTATAAACACTCAAATCAACCACCAAAGACCTATGAAGAAGATGCTATCCACTTCCAGAGAAAGAGCTGATAAACAAAAGTATGCATAGTATGGTTTTACACACATACACACATATGTTGGGTGGGGAGGGAGGGAGACAGATAGTTCAGAACCGAAAATGTAACAAAAAGATAAATAAAATAAAATTTAAAAAGACTCTTATAAATTCTCTTCTATTCTAATTCCTAGCCGAGTTTATTAGCAATATTCCCACTATATTGGACCAGTTACTAGATAGAAATGATACAAATTATAACTCCCATTTATATAGTGCTTTAAGGACTGTAAAGTGATTTTACATAAGATATCTCATTTGATCTTTACAGCAACCCTGTAGGGTAGGCTCTATTATCATCCTCATTTTATAGATAAGGGAACTGAGGCTGACCTAGTTTAAATGACTTTCCCGCAGTCATGTGTCTGAGGCAGGATTTGAACTTGGATCTTGTTGTTCAGTCATTTCAGATTCTCCGTGATCCCATTTGGGGTTTTCTTGGCAAAGATATCAGAGTGGTTTGCCTTTTCCTTTTCCACCTCGTTTTACAAATGAGCAAATGGAGGCAAACAGGATTAAGTGATTTGCCCAGGGTCACACAGCTAGTAAGTGTCTAAGGCCAGATTTGAAGCCCATAAAGATGAGTCTTCCTGACTGGAGGCCCAGCACTCTTGCCACTGGACCACCTGGCTGCCCTACACTTAGTTCTTAATGATTCCAAGTCCAACACTATTCACTTTGTCACCTAGTTGCCTAGAGGGGACCGTCTCCAGTGATCCTGCTCTATATCTTGCCACTTGACCCAGATAGTTCCAGAGGAGAAAGTGAGGCTGGTGACCTTGCATAGCCCTCCCTCACTTAAATCCAATTCACTTGCATGTCATGGCATCACCTCCCTGATGTCAGTCCTCTTCAAGAACGAAGGACTTAGAAAGAGCATATAGACCCTCGGCAGGAAAAGTGGTCACATCCATGAGGGTTTTCAGTGGTAACAAGATCATACGTATCTTTGGTCTGTGTGCCATAGAAGCTCAGGTCCGGAAAAGTCTCCTCATGGTCACATCTTGTTTTCTCAAACAACCACCTCACACATAAAAATAGCTGCCACCTCAGCCACAGCCTTGCTCTGGGTGCTATGAATGAGTATATTAATTTATGGGGATATTAATTTCTAAGCATTAATGAGAAGGGCAAGAAATGGCAAATTAGCAAAATGTGAGAACGCCTCCATCTGACATAGAAAAAAATTCCCTATTTGTGGTAGGAAGAGAGAAACTTGTAGCCAGCAGCCAAGTGAGGCCTCTGACAAGGTTAGGGTAAGATCAGCTCCTCCATTTGGCTGAGTGCAGCTCTTATCTCAGCAGCCTGCGAAATTATAGGGCATAGACCCTAAGGAAAAAGGATTTTATAAGCTGCAGTGCTTGAGAGACTCTCTGTGGAGTAACAGATTCCCCTCCAAGTATTTCCTTGGAATGTAATTTTCTGCAGACTAATTCTACATATCATTTGTTGCACTGAGTAGATGAGAGGTGGCATGGTTGTAGAGAATACAGAGCCAACCTCAAAGCCAGGGAGACCTGGGTTCAGGTCCGCCTCTGACACATGCTGGTTGTATGACCCTGGGAAAGTCACTTAAACCTCTTTCTGCTCTAGTGCAAATCTCTAAGACTCTAAAGTTGTAGAGAAGGTAGTGACCTGCATTTGAAGAGGGAGTTTTCTCACCTGGGAGTTCTCCGTACCAGTGAAATTACAGGTCTAGTCCTTATGTCTGTTGAGGAAATATTTATATTCAGTTCCTGTAATCCCTCTAGAGCAGCTAGGTGGCTAAGTGGATAGAGTACCGGGCCTGGAGTCAGGAAGTCATGGGTTCAAATCTGGCCTCAGACACTTATTAATTGTGTGACCCTGGGCAAGTCATTTAACCTCTTTTTGCCTTAATCCACTGGAGGAGGAAATGATAAACCATGAAACCAAGAAAACTCCATGGACAGTATTGGTGTGCTGTAGAGTCATGAAGAGTCAGACATAACTGAACAACCACAACAGTCCTTCCAATATCTTTCTGTCCATTTTGCCTAAAGAATTAACATTCATCCTCTTTATATCTTGCCATTTTGGCTCAAATGTCCTTACAGATTTTTCATCCAAGAGAATGCTCCCAAGTCTCATTTAGATGCCAAGAGTAAGAATTGGAAGGATTTACTTTGTTGTTGAGTCGTTTCAGTCATGTCCAACTCTCTGTTACCCCATCTGGCATTTTCTTGGCAGAGATACTGGTCTGGTTTGCCATTTCCTTCTCCAGTTCATGTTATAGATGAGGAAACTGAGGCAAACAGGGTTAAGTGACTCACCCAGGGTCACACAGCTAGTAAGTGTCTGAAGCTGGATTTGAACTCAGGTCCTCCTTACTCCAGGCCCTGCGCTCTATACACTGTATCACCTACCTGCCCTCTCACTCGTGAGGAAATAGAGGCCTATAAAGATGAAGCAACTTGTTCAAAGTCACAGAGGTAGAACTGGGGATTTATGTCCAGCAAGTTCATTTCACTCCTCCATGCTGCCGTCGGTCGGTTTAACATGAAACAAGCTCTAAAATTTTGTGATCCTAAACAGCGTCAGGATTCGGTGCCAGCGTTCAATGAAATAATCTTGAAGAGAATAAAGTTCTTCAATTCATAGTCCGGGCGATAAGAACTAGGGGAAGGGGAGAGATCAGAGAGAAAAAAACTGTCTGAGAACCTAAGTCAGACATTTCACCTAGCAGGCAGGATCACAAACTCTTGGAAAAACATAAGAAGAAACTTTAAAAAAGTCAACAGTTTCCACATGAAGACGCTCCCCAAGCCAAAATAGGTACTTCTGTGCAGCTTGGAGGCCAGTGGCATTTCCTGATTGGCTCAGAGGTTTGCCACTACTGAGAGGGTTTTTAAGGGCACTATATTCTAAATATGTTTCCTGGCAGAGAAGTTCTAACCCCAGGCCTAACCTTTCTGACTGGGTTTCATGGTGCTGCTTACCAGACACCAAGATCTGAAGGCAGTTTACTCAGACTTCCATGATTCTAGACCACAAAATTATGCTCCCAAGGGTAGGGCTGAGGCTTCCTGGAAAGTGGTCAAAAGTATAGATAGACACTCATACCATCTAGAAAAGGCCCCATTATCTTAGGAAGTAGTTATAATAATAACAATAGCTCACATTTATATGGCACCTAGTATGTGCCAGGCATTGCACTAATGCTTTACAATTATCACATCAGGTCCTCATAACAACCCTGATGGGTACTTTATTACTCCCATTTTATAGATGAAGAAACTGAGGCAAATAGAGATTAAGTGACCTGCCCGTGGTCATACAGCTAACTGTCTAAGGGATGGGGGGGAATTTGAACTCAGGTCTTCCCGATTCCAGGCCCAGTGCTCTATCTACACCACCATCTTGCTGCCTACCTTCTATCCAGAGAGGCTTCTGAATCCCCATTAGCACCACTGCCTGTAGGTAGCTTCTGAGTCCACCGTGGAGTGAAACTCCTGACTCAAGTGCCCCCAAGTACAGATCTCTAGGTCAGGTTCTGAGGCCCTGCCTATTCCTGGGATTTAAACCTTATCTCAAACACTGAAAACATTTAACTATGCTAATAGAGTTGTCCTTGGAGCCTGAAAGACCTGGGTTCAAGTCTCATCTCTGACATAACCGTGTCAACTAGACAAATACCTTAACCTCTCAATGCAACTCTCTAAGGCAGAATTGGTAGAGGGAGTTTCCTGACCTATATCAGTGAAATGGAAGTTCTAGTCCCTATGCTCCTCCCTTTCTAGTAGAGAATAGCCAAAAAGGACTTGCAAAGGCAAAAACTCAGTTCAATCCCTCATCAGCCAGCCATTTATTAAGTCCCTACTATGTACAAACAAATGAGGCAAATTTGATGATAATTAATAGACAACCCCTGCCCTCATGCAGCTTACAATCTAACAGTTTAGACACTCATATGCAATTATATATATACATGTATATGTATATGTATACATATACATATATATATACACACACATGAGACATACAAAAACTGTAGTAGGGAATATGATAGAATAAAGCAGTGGGTGTGAGACTTAAGTAGAAATGGATCCCTATGGGCCACATATTGACTTGGAAAACCACAAATTAACATTATCTCTGTTGTATTGTATTTTTATTTATTTTACTAAACATTTTCCAATTACATTATAATCTGATTGAGATGGCACTTGAGAGTTTTATGGGCCAGATATTTGATACCTTTTCAATAAAGGAAAAAAAATACTATGTGAAGTCAGAAGAAACTAAAATAATTTCCAAATGGGAGTGATCAAGGAAAACTCCATCAAGGGGGTGATAGAGGATGCCAAGGTAGTAACTGGTTGAATAGGACTTTAACAGGGGTCTCTTGACTCCCTCCAGGGCAGTCTCCATCTCTTGCTCCAGCATCCTCTTAAGAGGCAGTGACATTCTTCTGTCTGCTGGTCCCAAGGGCACCTTTTATCTTCTCCATTGCTCCCCCTTTCCCCAACTTGAGTTCTTCTTGCTCTAGGACTCCTGACCTGACTATGGACTTGTAGTCCACGCTAAAGAAAGAGGAGCTGCTGCAACTAGAAATGATCAGTGGAGGCCTCAGGCACTAGGTTGTCCTCCTTTTGATACAATAGCACCAGCCTGTGTTCTTCCAGGTCATGGCTGCTATATTGTTTAGCCAGCTCTTGTGACCTAGGAAAGCACAAACTGACCCTGAGGGAGCAAGGCAATTGGCTTTCTTCACTCCTACTCTAGAGGTAGTGTTCTAATTGCAACTGGGCCCTCACTGCTGCATGGCAATCCTTTAATTAATCACTCTATTGTCCTTCTTGCAAGGGCTATTCCAAACCCTTTCATCTCTCCTGTTACTCTTCCTGTGAAATCTTGCATTGGTAATATACCATAGTACATTCATGCTCACCAGGCATCTCTCCATTATCTTTTGGATCAATTGCAACTTAAATATTTTGAAATCCATGATATTCTATAGTAGGTAGATGACAAGCATTTATTAAGGGCTTATTATGTGCTAGATACTATGTAAATTCTTGGGATAAAAACCTAAGCAAAAGAAAGACAATCTTTGCCCTCAAAGCATGACTGGTCTGGGCTCAACCCCAAAATGGAGGCCCCAACTCATTCACCCATAGAAGAATGTATTTTAGGTACATGGTATTCCCAGAGGAATATTGATGTTAAAAAGATTTGCCTTTGTTTTGCGGAGCTTGGGGTTGTTAAAGATAGTTCATAATTTTCCAAATACAATCCAGCTGAGGAGGTGGGTGGAATGCTTCATCATGAGTCCTCTGGAATTTTGGTTGGTTATTACATGGATCCCTTCTTGAAGAAATCAATTTTACTCATGGTCTCCATTGATTTACCACCTACTCACTTCTCAGACCCTTGCAATCTGCCTTCTAACCACAATATGCCACTGACACAGTCCTCTTAAAGATAATCAATGATCTCTGAATTGCTCAACCAAATGTCATTCTTCCCTGCTCCCATACTCCTTGCTCTTTCTGAAGTTTTTAAAAATATTGTTAGCTTCTCCTCCTACTAGATACCATCCCTCCATGATTTTCATGACTGCACGCTCTCCTGGTTCTCCTCCTACATCTTTGAGCATTCCTCTTCAGGGTCCTTTTATGTTTCATCATTCACTTTTCTACCTCTTAAGTGTAGGCAGCCTTGAAGACTCTGTCCTTGGCACATTTCCCTTCTCCTTCCATGCTCTGCTGGTGATTGCATCTGCTCCAATGGGTTTAATTAGCATCTGTATGTATTTATCTATCCAATCCTAATCTCTTTATTGCACTCCAGTCCTGAGTTACTGTCTATTAGACATCTCTCCTTGGATATTCCACTGGCACCATACATTTGACCCATCTAAAATGTAACTCATCATCTTTCCCTTTTGTCTATTCCTTCTATACACCTTCCGATATTTGTTGAGGACATCACCAACCTCCTAGTGGCCAATATTAGTACAGACAGAATCATCTTTTATTCTTCTCTTTCCTTTGCTTCCCATAATCAATCAGTTACCAAATCCGATTGATTGGCCTTTGAATCATTTCTCATACCACCATCTTCCTTCTCTCCATTTTAAATGGCCACTAGCTTAATTTATACCCTCATCACCTCTCACCTGGACTAAGGTGGACTAATATCCCACAAATTAAAACTCCATCACTATTTCCACTCTTCTCCAAACCAGTTTTTATATAACTACAAAAATGATCTTCCTAAAGCCCAGATCAAATCATGTCACTCCTATGCTCAAAAAATGTCAATGGGGGAGCAGAGCCAAGTTGGCGGCTGGAAAGCAGGGACTGGCGTGAGCTCCCGACCAAGTCCCTCCAAAAACCCATAAAAAATGGCTCTGAACCAATTCTAGAGCTGCAGAACTCACAAAGTGGCAGAGGGAAGTAGGGCTCCAGCCCAGGTCAGCCTGGATGGTCTCTGGGTGAGGTCTGTCCCTCACGGAGCTCCCAGCTCCCAGCTAAGGGGAGTGGAGCTGAGCCGAGTAGAGCCCAGTGTGCGCGGCGCGGACTGACCAGACCACGGACCGACCAGACCAGGAGCCGAGCGGATAGTGCCCTAGCACCCTGAATCAGTGAGCTGTGGCATTTACCAGACCTCACAACCCACAAACAGCAAAGACAACAGAGAAGGTTAGTGGGAAAAGCTGCGGGGACTGAGTTTGCGGTTTGGCCACCGCCCCTGGGGCAGCAGAGGTAGGGCAGCTTTAGAACTACAGCTGCAGTAGCTTCTGGCCCCAGGCCCACCTGGTGGGAGGAATTAAGTGGCTGATCAGAGCAGGAGTGAAGA
>CM053624.1:113488304-113506906 GCA_028646595.1 Phalanger gymnotis | reverse complement strand
GAGCCTAATAGGAAGCTATTTCTGATATTTCTGGTATATTTTGATATTTCTTCCCATTAGTGAGTTCCTGCTTAATTCTCTGTCAGCTCTACTTTGGTTCTGAGCTACTTTCTACCCTACCCTTTCCAGCTCCTTTTTAATGTATCTCCCCCCATTAGAATATAAGTTTCTTGAGGGTAAGCACTGTCTTTTTTTGCTAATATTTCTATGCCCAGCACTTAGCACAATGACTGGCTCAGAGTAAGTGCTTAATTAGTTGTTCCTCCCCCCACCCTTTTCTCAGGCCCAAAGTGATGAGACAGAACTAGGTTGGTGCCTATGTGAGTGAAGAGGAGGGGAAATATGTGAAAGATGTGGCAAGACTTGCCAACCAATGATGACTGGACAGAAGAGTCTACAAGATGGTTGGAGATAAAGAATTTGGGCTTGCCCCTAGATCTGCCTGTTCCTCAGTACCCCCATACTATTGGGACTTCTGTTGGACTTTCCCAATTGATATTGTAAATCTTTAGCTGTGACTAAGAATTATTCTGGGAAGGGGAGGAGGAAGCAGGAAATTGCACTCGCCAGCAAAATAGGAGATAACTATTTCCTTCATCCATTTTGTTAAAAGGTCAGGAATATTTGCTAGCCCCTCTATTCAATACTATTCCAGATATTCTGTATTTAAAAGCTGAATGAAAGCCTTGGTTGCTTGTAGGCAAATTGACTGTAATACTCTAAAAATGAGCCAAATTCAATTGTTCTCAAGTATATCTGGATAGAGGCAAAGCATTAGCCAGATAGAGGTGTTATTACTGATAAATTTCCAAGGATGAACCTTGTCTCACTGCCAAGTGTAGGGCCCTTGACACTCAGGTTACAAAAATGAATGATGCTATTGTGAAGCAGTAATATTGGTTAGATGCAAATTTATGCAGAACATACTTGTACTGTCTTGTTTTGTTCTTTGTTTCAAGTATGTAGGTCTTGCTAGAGAGAGCATAGTGTTAGAAGACTTAGGCTTACATAAAATGGAAGATACTTCTGCCACTCATACATTGCCGCTCTTGATATCTCACCACTCAGTATATTCCAAGAGATTCAAGAACCCAAGTTTCATTAATGAAGGATAATATATAGAAATAGCTTAATTAGAAATCAGTATCTAAGGACCATCAATAGGACTGAGAAACATACCAAGATGCCACTGGTAGGCACAGGGGCAAGAAATAAGTAGACCAGAATTTAATGTACTTTTTAAAAATTAAAATTAATTTTAATTTTTATTCTGAACTTACAAATACTACATAGAATGGGTATTTGTATATAAATCGTAGGACAGAAAAAAGAGAGTTGTACAAATTGAAGATCTATGTTATATGCTGCTTCCTTTTCTTTTTGAAAAGTCTAAATTTTAAGTTATTAAAGTTTTAATAGCTTAAAACTGTCTTAAGACTTTTGGGACACTCTATA
The DNA here is from genome assembly GCA_028646595.1 of Phalanger gymnotis. Lineage (NCBI taxonomy): Eukaryota > Metazoa > Chordata > Mammalia > Diprotodontia > Phalangeridae > Phalanger > Phalanger gymnotis. Next base: position 113,505,451 of record CM053624.1, on the reverse strand, counting down.
TAATAAGATCAACCTGTAGCGTTCAAGTTGATCTATCTTCAGCCTAATATCAACACTATCCTCCCTGTCTGGACTTCTTTTTGTTCTATTCTTTCCATTCCTCTTCTTTTTCAGAATTTAAATTAATGTAAAAGGAAGGAGTGGGGAATGGCAAACCACCATTAATATTGCTATTAGAATATAAATTGGGAGTTCAAAGGATCCTAGTGGCAGAGCTAGAAAGGACTTCTGAGGCCAAAAGTCTAAACTACTCATTTTCCAGATAAGGAAACTGACGTGAATTCTGGATTACAATCTTAGCTCTACTTCTCACTACCTTCATGACTTTGGGAAAATCACTTCAGCTTTCTGGGTCTCAGTTTCCTCATCTGGAAAATAATGACAAGATTGTCTGAGGTCTGTTCTGGCTTAAATATTCAATAGTACATTGCTGACAATTTTTATAGGGACTCCTTATCTATCCATCCATCTATCTAACTATCTATCTATCTGAATGGGCGTTACCTCACTCTAAATGAGTACATGAAAAGTCCTGAGCCTAAAAGGTCCAGGGTCTCCCATTGCATCCTGGGTCATCTCCAGCCATCCCCATGAATATCTGGTCACTGGACCCAGATGGCTCTGGAGGAGAAAGTGAGGCTGGTGACCTTGCACAGTCCTCCCTCACTCAAATCAAAGTCAACTGCAAGTCATGTCATCATTTCCCTGATGTCATGGTCCTCTTTGAAAACAAAGGACAAATACAACAATAACAACAATAAACAACAATATCTATCTATCTATCTATCTATCTATCTATCTGTCTGTCTGTCTGTCTGTCTGTCTGTCTGTCTGTCTGTCTGTCTGTCTGTCTGTCTATCTATCTTCAGTTGCCTTCTCTTTATTTGTGACTTACTGACCTTGTGGGATCCTTCACTATGGAGTCAGTAATGATCCAGGGACAGCCCCATCAATGCCAATTCCAAATGATTTTGCCTTCAATTCTGTAAATATCCACTTTTCTAATTTGGTGAGAGAGCCTCTGATGCCTCACACACATTTTCAAACAAACCAGCCTTGAGGATTCCAAATAGGTATTGACTTTTCAGGTTGAGTGAGTACGTGGTTCTTTCACTTCCCCAAAGCATACCTGATGAGTCTTTTTTTTTTTTTTTGTGAAGCAATCTAGGATACTTTGCTATAAGCCCCAGTGGAAGAGTCTGTCTTTTAGCAACTAGAAGGATTTTCCCCTAAAGGAGAAATAATGGAAGACTCTTGCCTAATGGCAAGGCTTCTTTTCTATGTTAATAAATACAGAATTGCTCTGCAGATTGGTTTAGAATAATGGGCACCTCACAGGTCTGCCCTAAGGTTGTAAATTAGTCTGGAGAGATACCAACAAACCTTCTTTCCACCATATATCATCCACTTAGAACCGAAGCTCAGGAGTTCCCTCCTAAGAGAAACTTTCCATGATGAATGTCCTCTCCCTTCTCTTCCCTTTTATTTATTTGTGTAATAGTCTCTGGTACATGTACAGGGGCACCTCCAGTGGCATCTCTCCACTTGCAGGCAGCCATGGAGTTGTGATGATACGAAATGGATATAACTTGGAGAGATATCAAAATTGCAGACATTCTGAAACTGGTCAAGTTCTGCTAACTACATAGTTAGGAGAAAGAAGCCTTTTTCCTGGCTCCAAGATCAGTTATCCTCTCAACAGCACGCTGCTCTCCTCTATTCGTATAGTGCTTAAAAATGTGTATCTCCAGAACCTAGCACATAGTTGGCACCTAACAAATATTTGTTGGTTGATCTCATTTCGTCCTTACAGCAAACTTGTAGGGGAGTAGGTAGTGTAGGTATTACTTATCCCCATCTTACAGATGAGGAAAGGAAGGCTTAGAAAGATTACATGGCTCTTCCACAGTCATACGGCTACTAAGCGTAGCATCTGAAGGTAGAATCTGAACACAATTCTTCCTGACTCCTAGTCTAACGCTCTAATTAGGACACCTCTGATGTCTCTTCTAACTTTAGGATTCTATGATTTGTAGAAACAACCTCTCAGAAGATACACGAATCTCCCGATACACAGACTAGGCTTAATAGCTTCACACATGGACTTCACTACTCTATGGGCAGCTCATTCCTGTTGCCTCACAACTCCAATTGTTAAAAGTTTTTTTTCATCTTCTTCTGGTGTTTAGATGAAATCTGTTCTCCTTAGGATTCCCACATGTTAATTCTAAGTCTATCTTCTGGAACACAATAGAAAACTAGACTCCCTTTTCAATGTGACAGCTTTCAGTATTTGGAGACAGTTCTTTGTCTCTCTTTTGTTTTCATAATCAAACATTCCCAATTCCTTCGTTAGCTCTTCATAGAATGTGGCTTTGAGAGCTGTCGTTATCTTACTTGTCTTCCCCTCAAAGGGATCGAGTTTGCCAATATCTGTCTTAAAATATGGTGTCCAGAACTAAACATCTAAACATTTTCCACTGGAGACCTCTTTAGAAGTTTTGGCAGCATTCATTGGTGTTGTGTGGCCTGAGGGCATGCACAGTGCAAACTATGCATACTTTGTGTTCAGAACCAAAACTGCAGTCTGTGTGATGCAACATGGGAAAGTGCTGCCGGAAGCACCTCAGATTCATTTCACATTGGGTTTTTAATTAATTTTTAGTTGTTACATGTTCAGAAACTTTTTACTGTCATCAAATTTTTTGAGACCCCATATGGGGTCACAACCCACAGTTTAAGAAGTGCTGCACCCTACAAAGTACAAAGAATGAATTATCACCTTTGTTCTGGGTGCTAGATTACGATTACCTCTGCCCAAGATTGAATCAGCTTGCTGGATAACCTTTTTTCACTGTCGAATCACATTGAACTCATAGTCAACAAAAAACCTAGAGGTTGTTCCCCACCCTCCCAACCCCAATGGCTGAGACCAGTTTCTCATGTCCTCTATTTATTTAGGTGATTTGTGCAACCTAAGTGCAGGATTCTAAATTGATCCCCATATATCTAATCTTGTTAACTTGGTCTCATCAGCCCTGCCTGTTGTTAGTGCTTTCCTTCTCCCACCAACAAAATTACTGTGTATGTATGTGTGTTATGTTTATACATATATATGTATGTGTGTATGTGTATATGTGTATATGTGTGTATGTATTTATACATATGTATACGCACATATATAAAATGTAATTAACTGCGTACATGTAGAATCCTCCCAGTTCTAAGCTCTTCCTTGAGGAATAGGAAAGTTTTATTTTACCTTTGTATCTCTACAGCTTAGCTTAGTGAATGGCACATAGTAGGTGCTTAAAAATACTTATCGAACTGAATTGAGCTTTTTTTGATGTTGATTTTGTCATCTAATGCATGAGATATGTGCAATGATATGCTGGTAAATGTTTAAGAATAAGGTCTCTGAAAGAAAAATGCATGCATGATAGTATAACACACTCAAGTTTATTCTGCATTATTAACATTTTCTCTATCATTTCTTTATGTCTAGAAACCAGCAAAATGATAAATTAACCCCTGATTTGAATCATTTGCCAATTCCAAGGTATAAATACTCATACCGAAGATTTAACAATTGGCTCTCACAAGGCCATTAGAGCTAGTTATAACACATCCCTGGATGGATGCCATTTACATATCTACATATGATAAGCATGCCTTCTGTGACTTCTTTCCACTTACTGATAAAAACATCGAGAAAGACTGGGCCACAAACAGTGCTCTGCAGCCTGACACACTAGATGCCTTCCTTGAAGCAGATTTGATTTAATCCATGTTTCAGACATAATCATTTGGTCAGCTACAAGTATGCCTAATTATATTAAAGTCTAACTCAGATCTCCTCACCTTGTACACAAGAATATCTCGAAAGACTCAATGATTTGCAGCACATAATGCTGCCTTGATTCCTGGCTATCAAAGCCTTGATTTTAAAATAGCTTTTACGTCTCATATGATTCTAAGATGAAAATGGAAAGGAGCAAAGGATGGTTCATATTTCATGAAAGCTCCTTTCCAATCAAACTCAGTCAACAGACACTTATTGAGCCCTAACCATGTGCCCAGCAATGTGCTGACCTTGTTGAGACAAATATGAGAAGTAGATGGCATAGATGGTGTTCTTAGAGAAGCTTGTAATCTCTCTGTAGTGAGGAGACTTATCCACATAAAACAATTGGAGGGTCACAAAAAAACAGGGTTAAAACAAGGGCCTGATTGCATAGCAAAGGCACTGCCTGCTCTATGAATTTAGAGAAGGGATCTGGCGTAGTCTGGGGCCATTGGGAAAGGCTCTTGGAGAAGATGGGAGTCAAGCTGGGCCTTAGAAGATGGTTAAGATTTAGAGGAACAGAGGCATTATTTTATAAAAGCAGAGAGGAGTAAGGATAGCATGCTGGTGAGTGAATAAATGAAGTCACCTTCGCTGATAAGGGGCATTTCTCAATATGGACAAGATTCCATAAGGAAGCAACATAGTGCAGTGAAAAGAGGGCTGCGTTCAGAGTCAGAGGATTCAGATTCTTCATGTATAAAAGGAAGAGGTTGGGCAAGATGGAATTCTAAGGTCCCTTCCAGTTCTAAATCTATGATCCTTTTGTTTTCACTCATCATCCCAAACAAGTTATCACATGCCTACTATGTGCGGGTCATACAACAAGGACCATTTGCCGTATTGTTCTAATGGCAACCCCAATAAGTTAGCCTTCAACTTTCAAATCCTAGAAAGATGATAGGGTTGAGTAAGGAGATGCAGCTGGACAACAGAATCACAAAGACTACCTCTTACTTGATCCAAGGGTCAGGATTATTCATGACTTGAGGTCCTCGTTTTAGAATAGGGAAGAGAATTTGGGATGGAGACTGGTAGGCTGCTGTGAGGCCAAAGAAAGAATTACAACCAGACAAGGTTTTCCCAAGTAGAATAAACTAACTCTAATAGCAGAAAAATAAACAGATTTTAGCTACTAGGGCAGGGTCAGAACAGAGAGATCCAAAGTATCCCAAAGTAGAGCAGCAGTCAAAGTACGTTTATCACTAGAGTCAGCTTCTGGGGACTGTGGTTGACATAACTATAGTTTTAGTGTTGTCAGGATGTATCTACACACACACACACACACACATTGATTTGACTGAATTTAATAATTAAGGGCTAAATGCAGTGAAACCACCAGTGATTTTCTTGGTCACGAAACAGCCAATTTGATTGATTTTTAAAAAAAACTTTTCAATTATGTTTTGGCTTCCTAGAGGGTAGGCCTCAATGATGAGACATTTCCTTAATGGTAAAACTGGAGTCTTTGTCTGAGGTTCGAATGAAGCCCTCGCTCCTCTCCTGGCACTGTTTCTGACTTTCTCAAAACCATACCCTTTTGATTACTGGCTTATCTTGGAAATTTTCCTTAGCTCCATGGGCCTCCTTGCTATGGAATAACTTACCATTCACTATGAAATATTCCTTAGCAAGGCCTTCCCCTAGTGTCCCATGGGTGAATTCCTCTTGGAGCCTCCATTTTGCAGAGGGGCCCAGGCCAGTATGCCTTAATTTCCCTCTTGGTCCAGTACCTGACTTTCTTCGGATTTCAAAATCATTGCTCTGGATTTCTATCTTTATCCCTGCCCCCACCTTTCAGCTCCTTTTTCCATTTTCCCTTCTTCCCTGCTCCTTGAGGGCAAGAAATGTCTTTCTTTTTGCTTGTATTTGTATCTCCAGCATTTAACACAGTGCCAGGCACATAGTAAACCCCCAATAAATAAATGCTTGCTTGCTTCCCGCCTTTCCCTGTTGGTAGCCTATCTACATGGGGAAGCAGTGGCAAAACGCAACTAGCAATAAACTTGGTGTCTTGAACTCAAGTTCCGATCTAGGCTCTTCCACTTACTACCTGTTTGACCTCGGGCACATTATTTTACCTCTCTAGGTCTCAGTTTCCTCATGTGTTAAATGAATAGATTGGTTTTGATGGCTTTGGAGGTTCCTCTTACCCCTTGATCTATGATCCCATGAGCTTCCTAGCAATAGTCTCTCTCCCCATTTGACAAAAAATGATCACTTCCTGGCAGTTTACCCCAGTTGAAGGAAATGTGAGCTGTTATTTGCAGTACATAAAAATCAGCAGACTAGAGGGAAAATAAAGTAATTTTGTAAAAACCTTGTAAAGCTGGGAGCCTATACCATAAGCTGTCAGAAGAGGGCAATTACCCTGGAAATGGGTCCAACACAACCAAGACCAGCCCAATCATCACCTACCAAGAAAGGTGTTAGGAAAAGAGCTTGAACAGCATGCAAAGTAGCCCCAGGTCATTGGTGAAAAGCCTCTTCACCTCTGTACTGGGCTGTTGACTATGCTGGCTTTCTATTTCCAGATCCCCTTCAAATAAAATTTGAGATAGCTTATTTTAGAATGGCACTTAGCACTGAAGTGCTAGTATTTCTTCCTTGGCTTGCTCATGCATCAGGAGACCTGGTGATCAGAGAAAGCTCAGGTCAGTAAATTCAGAGAACCTCAGACATGTCAAGTAATATTAGGCAATCAGTGAATAAACCTGAGAATCATTTACATCCTTGCATTCACAAGATGCCAATCCACATTCTAGCAGGGAAACAGATTAACAGCTGTAGGTTTCTTCCCCTCCCTTTTACACCCAGCAACAAACTGCATTACCCTGGGAGTTCCTTTATGAAAGAAAGGTTTTCATCTCTGTGAAATAAGGCCCCTATATGTTTTAGTCTTGATTTAAATTTTTTTCCTCCTAGACTCCCAAATCTACCTTTATGATAATACATAGTTCCTAATACTATTTTCCAAAACAGAAAAAGTATATCTATGCAGAATTATCCCCAAGATTTGTACCATAGAATTACCAGGAAGGTCAAATATTAAAAATTTTTAGGGACACAAAAGATTCTGAGAACTCTGAAGGAGTCTCTTAAGTTACTTCGTCACTTATCTGACTGAATGAAATGGACAAAGGGCAGTGGATTATAAGCCAGCACCCCCTTCCCAAATTTTCTCATAGTTACTTATATATTTATATGTGGACATGCTGTTTCCTCCGTAGAATGTAAGATTCTTGAGAGCAGAAATTTTTTTGGGGGGGGGCTGTCTTTCATCCCCAGTGCTTTGCCCATAATAAATGCTTAATAAATATTTGTCGAATTGAATTTATTAGTTATTGTTAAATTTAGGTCTCTTGCAGCCATAAGGAAAGAGACAGAAGCATGAGTGTTACTAAGCAATGGGTAATCACACAAGGCAAATCAAAGAGGTTTTAGAACTAGAATAAACTTTAGAGATAATTTCATCCAATTCCCTTATTGTTAAGATGCAGAAACTAATACCAAGTAACATCCTCATTAGCAGAGGTCACACTAGAACTCATGGCCTCTGATGGTCAGTCCAAGGATCTACTTTACTTTATTTCTATTTGCTTTTGGAATTCAGACAGACAAACAAGCATTGACATTGTCATGCTCCTTTTCTGTTCCTCTGCATATCTGACTGGCAATTGGGAAAAAGTCTTAAGGGCAGAGAAAGTATAGACAAACCTAGGTTGTCAAGATAATCTTCAGAGTAGATAGATTCTTTAGAGAATGGTGAATGAGAACTGACTGAAATAGCTTTTTTGTTTTTAAAAAATTAAATGCCATAATGATCAAATAAAGGGATTTTAAAGCGTAGAATAGAAACCCATTCACCCTGAATCATTTTCTTTGAGCCGTCAAGAAGCAAGGAGTTGTACAAAATAACTACTACTCTATCACAATGAGTCTGTTCAGGGACATAAAGGACCTTGATATCCAAAATAAACATATTTATTTGGCCCTGTTTCTCTGCCGTAAATTTTTTTGTTGGAATTTATTTTGGAGGCAGAACCTTATTTTAATTGCTGTATTAAGTCATGCCTTAGATGTTAATCTGAACATTAGCATTTTCATTCCAAAACCAATTGGTTGGCTCTCTGGTTGCCCTCAAAACAGAATACTCACAAGGGTCCCAAACAAAGGAAGGGAACACATGAGAAGCAAAATAGCGTGTCTATTATGGTCCAATTGCTTGGATTGGACCTAAGACATGTACGATCAGCTGAACATCTTGACATAATCCAAAGAATCCGCAGGGATCCCTCACAGTGGAATGGCAATTCTCTGCCCTTCAAGAGAAGTATGGCAGCATGGTGGACTGAAAAAAAAAGTGAGCCATAAGATTTGAGTTGCACTCCTAGCTCAACCACAAATTAGCTGTGTGAATCTGGGTGGCCTGCTTATCCTTTCTATACTTCAGGTTCTTCATCTATAAAAGAGGGAATTATTGCCACTTAATAGATAGGTTAGGAAGCATTTACTAAGTGTCTGCTGCGGGCCAGGTGCTGTGCTAGACACCAGGGATGCAAAGACCTAACCTGCCAGAGTAGTGAAAGCTGGAAGAGCAAGCCCAAAGGCAAGACTATGTCAAATATATATAAAGCACATACAAGTTAATTGGAGGGGTGGGGTGTACTATCCAAAAGACCAATCAAAAAAGACCTCATTTAGCAAATAGCTTTAGAGCTGAGCTTTAAAGAAAGCTGTTTTTTCTGGAATCTGCTGGGAAAGAAATTTCCAGCTCCCACACAGCTTTGCTAATTGGTGCCTCCCTTCCTGACATCAGAGATAGAGAGCCAATTAGACTGTCTGAGAGAGACCTAACCCACCCTCTAAAACACCTAGCGCTCTTCATTATTCTTGAACTGCCCTGATTATTGGAGTGAATATGAACCCAAGTCCTACCTACTGGACTGAGAGGAGCAGCTCTTTATGGAGCAGCCTCTTGCAGGACCAGCCTGAATTCCTTCCTCGTCTTGCCAAAGACAGAACAGCATCGATAACCCAGGTTTCATCGCTTCCTTGCTCTCACTTCTATCTTGAGGTTTCCTCAGTGTGGAGGGTGGGTGATGCCTGAATGTCCGTAGGAATGGGAAGGACAATGAACCCAGAAGTAGTATCATCACTCCCTGCTTCCCTCACTGACTATGTCATGAGAGAGACTAGACTAGTAACAATTGTCCCATCTTTGAGATGAGAAAGAACGAAAAAGACACATTGAGAAAGGCCAAAGTCGTTAATAAACTGTGCACATGCTCCAACTGACCTTCCCCCCGCCATCCCTCCTTCTCTCTTCTCTCAGTCCTGAGGGTTTAAGCCACATAGTCTTTCTTTAAATGTGCCAGATAAAGTTCTATTATAGACCCACTCGATTCTTCTGTGAAATTACCTTTAAGTCATGGGGTGGACCCTTGCACTAGCCTGGAATATCTACCTACCTCATAGGGTCATTGCTGTCCAATGGGATAATTTAAAAAAGTGAAAGTGCTTTGAAAAGTTTAAATTCGAGGTATCTAGATGTCAAAGTGGATAGAGCACTGGGCCTGGAGTCAGGAAGATCTACATTCACATCTGGTGCCAGACCCTCACTAGTTATGTGACCTAAGGCAAGTCATTTCATCTCTGTTTGCCTCAGTATCCTCAACTGTACAATGGAGATAACAGAACCTACCTCACAGGGCTATTGTCAGGATTATGAGATAACATTTGTAAAATGCTTATCACAGTACCTGACACATAATAGGTGCTAAGTAAGTGTTTATTCCCTTCCCCCCATTCCAGTAAACTTTTAAAAATTATAATCATAATCATTATTACTCTATCAAGAGTATCTCTTCTAGTTTTCACTCTAGGTGCATTTTCCTTTCAAATGCAACTTCATTTTCTCCATGTTCATCTCCATCTGTACAATATTTTTCCAACTAAAAATCAATGCTTCTGCAAGGAAAATTGACTCCATTGGGGAGGCCCCAGTTTGAATGCAGACCATAAAAGTCCACACCAGCTGTGCTTCCATGGGAAAAGCTAGCATTACACTTTTCAAAGAAATATAACCAAAGAGGAAGGGGGAGGAGGGGAGAATCGTGGGGGAAAGAAAGTAGCAGAGATAAAAGTTTTGTTCCTTGTTATAGAAACATATGAGACTTTTATCGCACAAGAATGATATAAACAAAGTAAATCCGGAATCTAGCTCCTAAGTCCTGCCTGACAGACACAAGTCCTACATACTTAATCATCATGGCTGGACTGGGTATTTACATTAAGTGGGGCTAAGAGGTCAGGTTTTATAGTCCTGTTGACTGCATCCTTCATTATAGGCCCGGCAGCATAGCAGAGATATGGGAACAAATTGGGGCTGGTTTTCTTCAGGGAAACAAATATACCGACTCTCTGGAATTGGAGACTGAAAATCACTACAGCCTTGGACTAGGGAGTTTCTCATTTCCTCCAGAATTGTTGTCAATCCTCAGGAGCAGAGGGCAGGGGAAGAAAGTTGGGCCAATATTCAACTTAACTGGCTTGTTTCTTCCTTCACAAAATGTCCAATTCGTCCAAGAACACGGTTGGTCCTTAACATTTAAGCGTCTCAGGCTTTGAGTCTAGACCTAAACCATAGATAGCCCTTGACATCTTTCTATCACTATGAGAATAAGCCAACAGGATGACTGAGAATTCCTGTGCTTTAACACAGAGACTGCCGATGATGGATGTCACTGAAGGGTACAGGAGGTTGACAGGAAGAAACAAGGAGAAGGAATGTGAAGGGTGTATATGTAGGGCTGGGGAGGAAGTGAAAAGAGATTTGCCCCCGAAGTCATTTATAAAAGTGGGTATTGTATCTGGGCCTTGCTGCCTCACTCAGTGCTTTCATGGAGGTAGAATTAAGCTGGATTCAGTATCACTGGAAAACATTAGCCGCCCTGCTCCAGCTGTATACTTTGGAGTGTTGAGTGGTTTTCCTTCTTATTCCTAGAACCTTACACCAGAAGCAGACAAAGGAGAACAAGAGCCTCAAATCTGGATCAGGACATAAATAATCTATAAGTTCTTGTTGGAAGCACGTTATCTCTGTCTTGGAGGGAGAGAACTATTTGGTGGAGGATTAGTAGAGGGAACTATTTTTAGATACTCTATACTGAGAGAGAGAGAGAGAGAGAGAGAGAGAGAGAGAGAGAGAGAGAGAGAGAGATCCTTGGCTTCTGGCTTAGGCTTTGAGAGAGGACATACACATGGTTCCAGGTTCTCTTCCCTCTCGAAAGCTTCTAGCTTCTTTTAAGGTTCCACTCAGGCACCACCATTTACAAGAGGCCTTTCCTGTTCTCCCTGTCCCCACAATCACTTTGCATTTACTTATCTTTGCATCTTCTCAGTAGAACATAAGCTTTTTGAGAACAGAGACAGTTTCATTTTACAGATGAGTAAACTAAGGTTAAGAGAAATTAAGTGACTTGTGCAGGATCCCATAAGGGTCTGAAGCAAGATTTGAACTCAGATTTTCTTGATTCCAAGCCCAGCACTCTCCCTGCCGTGCCACCCAGCTGTCTCAATCACACTGAATTGATTCATTATTCTCTAAACTGGCAGGGGCCTGCCCTCCTGGCTCCACTTGGCTTCCATGGTAGGCTTTAGTCTGCTAAAGGTGGAGGGAGGGATGTGGTTCCTAGTGGAGTGTGCTCTGTCTTCTGGACATGAAGCCTTTGGAGGCTTCTTGGAATGAATTTGTTGATGAGCCCCCACAGGGCCTTGGGCATGTGCCAGGATCCTTACTGAACAACTTTGCCTGAGCTGTCTCTTTGAGAAAGGAATGGTTTCTCTGGTTTGGGGAGGGTAGGAGGAAGTGTGTCACTAGGATGCTCCAACAGAGGCATAGCATCCAGAATGAGAGAGGTATTAATTTGGTTGTTCTCTGTCCTGGTCAGACCACATCTGGAGTGCCACATTTTAGGAAAGGCATAGATGAGGCAGAGAAGAGGATGGCTAGAATCATGCAAGGGATAGAGGCCATGCCATTAGCACACTCATAGAAAGAATCAGAAGTGTTTAGCCAGGGTAGAAGACTGAGGGAGAACATAGATGTCCTTGAATATTGAATGATTCTCATGTGTTAAAAGGGATTAGATTTGTACTTAGACCCAAAGGGCAGAATTGAGCTATCTAAAAGTGAAATGGGACATCTTGGGAAGTGGCGGGTTCCCAGTCACTGGAAGCCATAAGCAGAATTTGGGTGGCCATTTGTTAGTGATATTATGGGCAGTTAAATGACACAGTGGATAGAGCATTGGGTTTGGAGTCAGGAAGAGTTCAAATACTGCCTTTCCATAATTACTTAGTTGTGTGACCTTGGACAAGTCACTTCTGTGAACCTCAGTTTCTCCATTTGTAAAATAGAGGTAATAATAGCACCTATCTCACAAAGTTTGTGAGATAAATGAGATAACATACATAACCCTCAGCTCAAGCTTGTTGCCATTGGAACACTAGTTGAAAGAAGTGGGAGTGTTTAGCCAGAATAGAAGACTCAGTGGCTTACCTTTGATTGCATGACACAGACTATAGACAATCCACACATTAAGCCTTTGAAGTGGAGCTGAGGATCACTAGTGGAGAAGTCCACATATACATGTGGTACAACTAATTACTTCCAATCATAAGCAAAGATAGGGATATTTTTGGTTTCTTCACTATTATAAATTATAGTTCTCATATGTCAATTAGGTTTTTACTAGTTTCCCAATAAATTTGTATGGACAATATTGTTACTTGGTACTACTCTATGCCTTGGGAGAGGAGATGTCCTGGCTTCCAGCTTTGAGAGAGGATACACTTGGTTCCAGGCTTTCTTCAGGGGGAAGTCCCTGGAGGGAGAGAAAGATTCTGGGAAGCAAGGAACCAGCCCCTCAAGCATGTCTCTATCTTCCCAGACTGCCACAGTGGAATTGAGGAATTTCCCCCGGGTGAAATTGGGGACCCTCACAAGCACATCAAACCTCCCATGTTTCTCACTCTGAGATTTGCCAGGGCTCCTAGAGGGAAGGAGAGCACAGCCTGGCAATTGTTCCTTCCCTCCTATTTGACTCAAAGATGAAAAATACCCTATTGTGAAAGGAGCCCTGTTTTAGTCTTTAAAGACCAAAATGTCTATTTTCCTCCATAAGATTGTGAAGGAAAGAAGATAAGGGAGATTTGTGTGACCTGAGTATTTTTCCTCACCTTCAAGAAGGGGAGCACATTTAGCATCTCTCTGTGCCTCAGCATCCTGAGCTAAAAAATGGAAATAAAAATGCTAGATGCCTTAAAGAGTAGGGAAAAGAACACACAGGAGAAGAATGTTCAGTTTAATTCTCAGCCATAAAGCAGCTGCCATTTAGCTTTAAACAAACCTGATAGCTGAGAGTTTGGGTTTGCAAAACAGATAAAGGAGGCAGTGATTAGTCTCATTGCCAGAGGATTCTTTGCTTAATAGAAGATTTGACTGTAGGGGTTCCTTTACACAGTGAGCCCCCTAGTGTGTTTCAAATAAATTTCAACTTCCAAAGTCCCAGGAGCACTGCTTTGCAAAGAGGGGTGCTTCTGTGAGGCTGTGAGATCACTCTGACCACGTGAAGTGATTCACAAAACAAGGTTCCCCACCCCCACCCCCACTCTGATCCCTTCCCTTGCCTTTGGGCCTCTTCCGAGGGTTTTGGGGGAACTAGACAAAGAAATGTGGATAGAGTGCTGAGTCTGGTACTATTTGGGTCTTGAGGAAGAGAGAGGGGAGGGAGCTTGCTGTACAACTATTTTGGAGGGAACCTTGGGAATTATCTTGTCCCACTTGGGTATAAATACCACTCAAGCAGTGCCAGAATGTGTTAGAGAAGGGAGAACCAGATATGGAGTTCCCAGTGAAGGATATATAAATTTATGCATGTGTGTGTGTGTGTGTGTGTGTGTGTGTTTACACTCATACACAAAGTACTGGAGGAAGGAATGTATATATGTGTGTACTCAGTATTATACACACACACACACACACACACACATACACAAGATACTGTATCCAGAGCAACAAGAAGTTTGTCCAAGGCATTTGAGAATATTTAGGAAATAACTCATATTCTATTGACATTAACCTCTTTATTTTATTTTTGGGGCGTATATCCATGATAAACTCTAAAACTTATTTCTTATCATAATGAATAGGTGTATGGGAAAGTTTACTGAAAACCAAAGGGCATGAGGACCAAAAAAGATTGGGAACCCCAAGACTTGACAGAAGAAGAACTTGTTTCATGGAACTCTGTTATTTTACAATTCAAAAAGAAAGGAGACTGTTAAGAAATCCTGAAAGTTTGGTTCAGGAGCCCAGAAGTTAACACAGGTACTACTCAATCTGATATTTTAGGAGGCAGATCTATGGAGTATTAATATAGGGGTAGCAGGAAAAAAATATTTTGAGATCTCCAGTCAGTTGGAAACTATCAGAACTTCTAGTTCCTTGGAGGGTTGGGGGGTTAGAGAGGGGAGTTCTTACTCTAAGACTGGTTCTCATCTCACTTTCAAGGCTGAGTGCACACATGTACACATTCCTCGCTCCAGTCCTGGAAACATGTGTTGCCTTGGTGACTTGATAGGCTCCACCCTGGTTGTCTGGCCATCTGTATTGTCTCCCTCATGAAGAATTTAAGCCAGCAGCTTTCCCTACCCCTTCCTCTTCCCTTCCACCCCCCACTCTCACAAGAAATACCTAGCACAGAGCATATAGAGTAAGCAGCAGGAGATTAAGGTCACCTCTTCTCTAACTAGCCTGTTAAAAACACATAGAGGTTTCTGAGTTCAGTTAAATTTAAGTTGCTTAAATGCTGTTCCCCATAAGCCCTCTAAAGCATTCTAGGGCCAGAGACAAGACACAAGCCATTTTTTGCCACATATCAGACCTAAAAGCAGAGACCAAAAAAGGAGAGGAGGGGAGGAATTCAGGCAATAACTTTAGCCTTCTCACTGTTATCTGTGGCTCCAAGAAGCTGTAGCTTCCACAGTGACCACACCCCAATAAAACCAACTTGGCAGATGGGCCAAACCAAGCTGAGGGTAATTGACAGGCCTCAAACACATTGGTAAGTTAGCATGTGAAGGCTTTCCTTGGTGGAATGGGCAGACAGGAACAATTTATTCCAATGGCCACGAAGGTAGCTAAGGAAAGTGCTGTGGAGCAGTTAGAGCTTGGTCAGACATTGAAGATGCCAAGGTCATCCGCTGCATCTGAGCCTCCAGTCATCTAGACTTTTGTCCCGCCACTGGACTTTGATGACTCTGGAAGAGAGAGCGAGTCTGACCACTTTGTACATTTTTGCCATATATCAGACCTAAAAGCAGAGACCAAACAAGGGGAGGAGGGGAGGGAGTTCAGGCAATAACTTTGGCCTTCTCATTATTATTTGTGGCTCCAAGAAGTTGTAGCTTCCACAGTGACAACACTTAAATCCAATTCACAAAAGAGTCAAGACATCATCTCATGATGTCATTGGCCCTCTTTGAAAAGGAAGGATGAACATCTCTAGTGCTTAACACAGCACCTGGAACCTAACAGCCACTTAACAAAACGGTTATTGACTGACGGAATGGAAAAGCATTTAAGTGTTTGTCATTGTGCTAAGCACTGGGTTAAGCAGTTAGATGTGAGTACAGAAAAGGAAAGACAGTCCCTATTCTCAAAGAGCTTCCATTCTAATGGAGGAGACAACTGACAAAGATAATGGGTGGCCTAGGGCAGGGTAGTACTTTGGGTAAAAAAATTACTGGCATGGTGCTTGGGCCTTAGGGGAGGGGCAAAGTCATCTAGTTTGAGTTGTAGAGAATGTGAAGGACAGTTATGTGAAATAAATCTAAAGATGTTGGCTGGATCTAGATTGTTCTGGCCTTTAAACGCTAAGAAGGGGCTGTAGCTTTTCCCGTCAGAGATCAGAAAACGGGAGGGCATTCTTTTTGCCAAGCATAAAGGCTGAGCCAGGTTAATCCACAGGTGGATGGTGAAGCTCAAAAAGGGTAGAGACACAGCAGCCTGGGGACAGTTTTGCCACTTGGTGACATGGGCAGGCTGTAAAGCAAGGAAACATCTCCTTACTCCTAAGCAAAGAAGTACGTTCCCTTGAATGTTAGAACCCAGGAGAAAAGCCCTATTCACTTCATGTTAGTTACAGCTCTGAGGAACAGTGACGATAATTTGGCATGGATACTGAAGAAAAGTTCCCTGACTTGGGTGGGAGACTGGACTAGGCGATCTCTACATTTCTTTTTTTTTTTTGGAGGGAAAGGGGGGAGGCAATCAGGGATAAGTGACTTGCCCAGGGTCACACAGTGAGTGTCTGAAGTTAGATTTGAACTCAGGTCCTCCTGATTCCAGGGTCAGTGCTCTATTCACTGTTCCACCTAGCTGCCCCTACATTTCCTTTTAGCTCTAGAATCACAATTCTAGAGCTCCTCTTGGTTTCTATCTGTTCCTTCTGTAATAGTCACTAGAATAGAATACCTTTGATGGCATCTCCCCATATGGAGGACTTTAGAGAGCCTGCTTTTGGAATAATCATGATGCCATATGATGGAAGAACCTTAGAGAAATAAAAGCATCTGTAAATTCTATAATCTGCTCTAGTTGCTTAACCACATGCTTGTGAGAAGCCTTTCTGATTGGCTGTATTGCTAGAATCAGAGGTGCCTTCAAAAAAAAAAATTAGTGACCTGAGCCTTGGCTGTCTTCTCTTTGACTCTTCTCTTACTGGTTGATTCCTTTGCTGATGTCATCTGGTGAGAAGCAATACCATAAGGGAAGAAGCCTTGGGCCTTCTTCTATCTGAGGCTGACATTTGCCTCTGCATTTGTTCTTTTATGTTTTAGATTCTTTTCCATTTTGGAGACTCTGACCTTGTGAATTTTCAAAGTTCGGGTGAGTAAAGCTCCAGAATCTGGGTTTTGCAGCCAGCCCGGCATAGACACCCTGAGAACCAATGAACAACCATCAGGACCCAGCCCAGTGATACCTGACACAAGATCTCACCAGCAGCGATGCCATATTTGGACATGAACTTGGTGGAACCGATGTTATGTAGAAACTGAGTTGGGTCTGAGCCCACTCTCCACAGAGAGTGGTATGGGGAGAGTGTGCCCCTGATGTGTTGGGGGAAATGTTTGTACATTTGTTCTTTTAAGTGAATATCCCTTTGAAATAGCTAATTCTTGTTACGTGATTAAATGGAACCAGAGCAGCACGATTCACTGTTACCTAAGATATGTG
>CM053624.1:113412084-113487804 GCA_028646595.1 Phalanger gymnotis | reverse complement strand
TAAATTCGGCCTTCCTACTACACTTTTCCAAATCCTTTTTGAGCTCTTCCATGGCCTGAGACCAGTTCATGTTTTTCTTGGAGGCTTTTGTTGTAGGCTCTTTGACTTTATTGACTTCTTGCTGTATGTTTTGGTCTTCTTTGTCACTAAAGAAAGATTCCAAGGTCTGAGACTGAATCTGGGTGCGTTTTCACTGCCTGGCCATATTCCCAGCAAACTTACTTGACCCTTGAGTTTTTCAGCAGGGTATGACTGCTTGTAGTGTAAAGAGTACTTTGTTCTAAGTTTGAGGGGATGCGCTGTTGATTTCAGAGCAATTTCTATACAGCCAGCTCTGCCACACCAGCACTCCTCCTGCCTCAAGAACCACCAACCTGGACCTGATGAAAATCTTAAGCAGGCTCTGCACGCCTGCTCTGATCCGCCACTTAATTCCTCCTACCAGGTGGGCCTGGGGTCAGAAGTAACTGCAGCTGTAGTTCTGTAGCTGCACCTTCCTTCCCCCCCCCCCCACTGCCCCTGGGGTGGTGGCCAAACTGCAAACTCTTTTTACTCTGTCCCCCACAGCTTTTCCCACTAACCTTCTCTGTTGTCTTTAGTGTTTGTGGGTTGAAAAGTCTGGTAACTGCCACAGCTCACTGATTCAGGGCACTAGGGCTTGTTCTGTCCGCCTCCTGGTCTGGTTGGTCCTGCCACTGCTGGCGCTGGGCTGCGTTCCGTGTGTGATAGACCTCATCCAGTGACCATCCAGGCTGTCCTGGGGTGGATCCCTGCTTCCCTCTGCTATTTTGTGGGTTCTGCAGTTCTAGAATTTGTTCAGAGCCATTTTTATAGGTTTTTGGAGGGACCTGGCAGGGAGCTCACTCAAGTCCCTGCTTTCCAGCCGCCATCTTGGCTCCACCCCCTCAACTAATTCCAGTCAAAGCATTTTTGCAAAGCTTAAAGTGCTATATAAATGCTAGCTATTATTCTTCAATGCAGAACTTTTCTCTGGATGGACATACTAATGATTACGAGCAAGAACAAAATGAAGAGAAGGACATAAAGCCATTTGTTGTTCTTTCCCTTTCTGGTTAGTGTACCTGTCTCTCTGTTACATATATTTGGCTAGGTTAGCTGTAAATCCCCCTTTAATAGGTGTTCTGACCTTTTCCTTCTCCCTTACCTCCTACTTTATTTAGAAGAGCAAGACCATCTGTGATGAAGAGTTCCCTCATGCCTTCAACTTTCCTCTTCTCTATCTCATGGTATTACTATTTCTTCAACTCTTCTTTCCTCCTTTTCTGTCACAGAGGAAGAAGTAGCTCTCCTCTCTTAAAATAACAGCTCTTTTACTTGAATGGAAATTCTGTCTTATATCCAGCATTTCCCTCTCTGTTTCTTGTCCTATCTGCCTATAAATATACTTGGGTCTCTTCTATCTAAAAGTATACTTTCCCTGAACCCTCCTACCCACTTGAGTTATTGTCTGTCCCCGCCCCCGCCCCCCCCACTACCACATTGCTCTCTTTCTTTTTGATGGTTGACGTATTTCACTTTTACAATCTTTCTCTTAGTTATGGTTTTTAAAAAAGTGTACCATAAATACATCCAATAATCTATGTTTTCCTTGGGTCTTTAATATGGATAGTTTTTTTTAAGGAATGCCATCATTTAGGGTTAAGTCACTTGACTGTACCCCTTTAAAGACTAACGTGTAACTCTTTATCCATATTATGTGATAAAGCCATTATGATTCTTTACTAAAACAAGTGTCATCAACAGCAGATAACCCTGACTCAGCCTTCATGAATTTTACTTCCATTAGCCTCCAATTCCTTTTAATAATCTTTCAGGCTGGAATGCAGCTGGATTTTGGATTTTCTTCCTAATGTGCTTATAGCTTCTTTTATCCATCACTGGACACGTCTTTTTAAATGTCCATTTCCAAAGTCCCTCCAACTTTCTTTTCTCTTTTTAGAAGAAAATATGCTTTAATCTGCTTTCTGAGTCTATCAGTCCTCTTTTTGGAGGGCACCACACTTCTGGTAAGAACAGCTACACTCATTGACTTTACTTCCTCATAATCCATTCACTCCTTGACTCCTTGTGATAGAGCTTTTGCCCCAAGCCATGTTAGTGCAACTCCCTCCTCAAAAGTCATCAATGACTTATTTATCATGAAATTCCATACCTATTTATCAGTTTACATATGCCCACTGTCTGACAGCATTAAGTATTTCCACCTTCATGAAGCACCACACCCCTACACTGGCTTCCATGATACTCTGCTCCCCTACTTCTATAGCCTAGAACTTTGAGAAAAAAACACAAATTCTGAATTTTCACGGGAGAGCACAGTTATTCCAAGGCTGTTTTAATGGAAGGGCACATAGAGTGAGAACCTGAACCAATGGATAGAATGTTGATCTTGTAGTAAGGAAGATCTGGCTACAGGTATGCAAAGATTTGAATCTTCAGATCCCATCTTTGACACTATCCTGTGTGACCCTGGGCAAGACTCTGACATTCCTATTCCTCATTGCAAAGTGGAGATAATACCTGTAGTACCTACCTCACAGATTTGTTGTGAGGTTCAAATGAGATAACATTATGTACAGCATTTTGCAAACCTTAGGTGCTATATAAATGCCAATTATTAATGGAGGATGTCATTACCTCCTTCATTGATTATTGCAATAGCTTCTTAATATGTCTTCTCAAATGTATTTTTTTTTACCTACCTCCAAGCCATCTTTCATGCCACTGACAAAGTAACCTTCTTTATGTATAAATATGGCCATGTAACTATTTTCCAAAGACTTCAATGGATCCTGAATGCCTACTGAATAAAATTTGAAATGCTCTACTGGCTTTAACAACCATCCACAATACTGGGTAGGGTAACAGCACCCTACTTTTTCAGCCCTATTTCACACTGCTGCTCCTCTCTAAGTAACCTATACTCCAGATAAACTGGACTGCTTATTGTCTCCAGTATTCACCCCACATTTCCACACCTCTGTGGTTTCGTTTACATATTCTTTTATGCTAAGAATGCCTTCCTCTGCTTAACCTGTTAAATCTCATACCTTTGAGCAGCCAACTTATGTATCACCTCACAACAAACAGTAGTAACAAATATCACCTATAAAAAGTCTGCCTTGATCCCTGCCTTCACCAAGTTAGCAATGCCTTTTCTCCCCCTAGCCTTCACTCACGCTTTTGTTTACTCCTAATGTGTTATTTTTGTGCTCTAGTTATATGCATCCTGTAACATCCTATCCTTCAGGTTGACTATAAGTTCTATGAAGGTAGGGATTATATCACATATTTCTTTATATTTTCTAAAGTACTTAACACAATGTCTTACAAATAAGCAAGCACCAAAATATTTAACTAATGAATAAATGCTTAGGTCATTTGCTTCTCTCAAGCTGCCTTCTTCCTCCTCTTCACCAGTCACTCTGCCCGGGTGCAGGTACCCTCCCCTTATCACTTTCTAGCTCCCCTTTAGGTATTGTCTTTCCCATTAGAATGTAAGCTCCTTGAGAGTGTGAACTGTCTATTTGCATCCCACAGTTTAGTACAGTGCTGACTCTGTGGAGGAAAAACACCTTTGTTAAGGGAATGTGTGGTTTGACTGAACCATGCTGTAGACTGACTACATAAAACCTGACTAAATACCTCCAGCCTTCATAGGCTAAAAACATGAGGCCCTGACTATCAGCATTAAACCCCAGAAATGTACACAACACATAATTGGGCACTTTCCAGACCAACATCCCCATAGGGACAGAATGGATTCCAATGGCTCATTCAAATGCTACAGAATGCTGTTATGTACTCTAAGGGCGTCTGATAAAGCTATGTAAGCTAAGATCTATGCCCTAGGAATTCAATGTAAGCTAAGATCTATGCCCCAAAGTGGCTAGGAACTAGCAAGTACACAATAAAGTTCTTTTCTTTTCAATTTGGCTACCCAATATATTTGACCTCCAATTCTGTGTGCCTACTAGTGGGTAAAATCCTTCTAGGAGGCTAATTCTCTCCATACTGAGAAATTCCTCAACAGCACATAGTAAACATTTAATAAATATTCTATCAACATTTACAGTCACATTTTTTGGCACCCTCTGCTGGATGGAAACATATTTAAAACATCTAGGCAATGATTTAATGGCTTTCTGAAATAATACTTGGTTCTGGGAAATAGTGTAATGAGGTTTGCCTGGGCATTCCCAGATTGCCTAACACTGAGGCCTCTGTCTCCTCTGTCACATGGGTGAGGGTAGCCTTCTTTGAATAGTTTCCTATGCCTTTAAAACTGGTCCCTCTCTTTTCTGCCACTCTTATTTGCTGTGTCTACAAAGTGAAGATTGAAGTTCACCCATAGGTTGTGTTCTATGAACTGAACCAGTGAGAGGGGAAGGACTTCCTTACTTGTTCCCCTGTTCCTCACCCCCAGAAATGAGCTAGGGGTATTGTGTTTTTTGTTCTCAGTTTTAGCTGCTGGTGGTGATCCTTTCTGGCCAGACATGGAGTTCAAGACATGGTGACCTTGGAGCCCAGCCAAGACTCCAGGAGAGATGGTGAAGCCAGCCAGCCTGTCATAGAAGCCAGGGTGCCCAATGCTTGGGCCTAAGTGGGGCTTTGGGCTTGAAACTTGGCCTATGTGCTCTAAATGGACTGGAGTTACCCATGAATTTAATTCCCTTCCCCTCCCCAGAGACTAATTGGGAAGGGAGGGGAGAGAATTCAAACCCAGGCTGGAAAATATTTGGATATTTTTTGATAATGCTTTTTGAAGTAAATATTCCTTTGTAAAAGCTAATTTGTTAAGAGTCTAGATGGAACTGGCAAGGCTTCAAAAGGCTTGTGGCAATTTTTTCAAGGACTAGAAAAAGGAAAAAAAATTAAACAAAAAACTCCTAAAAATTCCATTAATATTTCTACATAATGGAATGACAACATGAAACAGCTATGACAATACTGGCAAAAATGCAAAAATGTTTTATAAAACCCTGAGAGGCAAAAATCTAATTAATTGGCTAAAACTGTTGCGGGGGGGTTGAGGGGGAAGAGGCAGAATACCTTTCTAGATTAGAGATGAAGATAAAGTGTGCCAGGAATTTTTTTTAATGTTTTAATTCTTAGGTAAGGTTGGAGAACACAGTCACTTCAGAGGACTTCTAACACATTTTTCAAAGGAAGGGGGAAAATACCTTTTTCTTTCTGCAGGAAGTAATTTCTCATATTTTAATAATTTTTCACGTATTGTCTTCCGTCTTTATCCTCCAGAATTTAGAGTGCTCGCCAGATAGGTTTTTTTCAAGGCTTGTAGCAGAGTGCTAGATTTTCTCTACTATCAATTTATTAACAAGCATTTCTTGAACTCCTACTATGGACCAGGCTCTTGAGATGCTAAGACAGTCTCTGCCCTTGGGCCTAATATGATGCTTTGCACAGAGTAGGTGCTTAATAAATATTAAACAATTATTGAGAAAATGCAACGTATGCATTTACAAACCAGATAAATGGAAGGGCTGGGCTTCTCAATTGTCCCCTTTGTAGGAAAAATATGTGACACAGATTTCCTTTAAATAGCTAATTTCCCTGGGTATTTTATGATATGATTTAACTCATATGTCATTACATGGAACATGTATTGCATATTCAAAGCAGACTTGTCTTGTGTGGTGCCCTTCTTCCTCTCTTCGACCTCTTGGTACAACTGCTTTCCTTTAAGACTAAGAGCAACCACCACCTTCCACATGAAACCTTTCCTACCTTCCTGGCTCCTTCCTACCTTTCCAACCTTCTTACACTTTACTCTCATTCACGTATTCCATGATCCAATAACATTGGCCTTCTTGTTTGTTGCTGAGGACACGCTGTCGTTTTCGCTGGCTGTCCACCATACCTCCTCATTTCCACTGCCTGGCTTCCCTGGCTTCCTTCAAGTCTTGGCTAAAATCACACTTCTGTAAGACCCTTTTCCTGGTTTCCCTTAATGCTTGTGCTTTCTATCTGAGACTGCTTCCAATTTATACTGTATACACAGTTATCCCTTCTACATCATGGGGTTTAGGGGCGCTGTATCCCCATAATCTGGAAAATCCAAATAAAATGTTTTGGTCTTCCCTTCATACCAGAGAAGAAGTCTGTGGTTTCTTTTTCTTTTATGGGGTGTTTACGGTACCTGATTGTAAAATTTGGGTTGAGTATTGGCCATGAGCTCTGTGTCCTCTGCTGGCCTTTGCAAAACTCCCCCAAAATTCCCTTTCATTTCTTCTGCTGACCTGTAATATATCAAAAGTCCAATGGGGAAAGTTGCCATGTAGAAGGAGAAACTGTACAGTCAATCCTCAACATTCACATGTTTTAGTTTTTCGTGACTTCAAGTATTTGCACAGCTTTATTAGTAACCTCATTTTTATTTTCTCACTGGTGAAGCACTTATATTCACAGTTATGTACAGTAGAAAAGTAAATGAAAAGCACAATGTGGCAAGTTTATATCTGCAAAAAGGAGGAAAGTATTCATAAAAAGTGTTTGTGAATCCACTCCAGAAAGTGCTAAAGTAACCTCTCAAGTGTGTGATGAGGGAATTGAAAAAAAAAGGGGGGGGGAACAGCTAAGTTTTTCAAGCAGTCACCTCTGCCCTCTTGCCAGTGCTTGAGTAGTCAATGTCCCACTTCCCCTGCTGCCCTTGCCTGGGCAGTCCTTGCAGGCACAGTGCTGAGCATCACTGCCCGCCTCCCACTGCTGTGTGGGTGGGAGTTCTGAGCTCAGACCAGGGGCCAGGGACTCACCCTAGGCATGTGCTTTTCATCGAGGAACAATTCAGTCATGGAACTGGGAGATTAGAGATGACAATTGCCCTTTTCCCTTTTTCACCTTAGGGTTCTTCTGACATGCCTGTCCCTGACCCCCTCTAGTCCCATCCTGCCTTGCCTCTCTTCTCCCCTGCATTTTACAGATTATTTCATGGTTCCGGTATTAGGAAAACACACATATTAACAGAATTAATGTTTTGTTATAAAGAATTATATGCAGAAAAGTATATTTTCAACAATCTCTTGTAAAAGATTATGGCTTTTGTGGTCATGAGAACCTAACTCCCCACTTCTCATAGATTCAATGTGTCAATATTCATGTTTTTGACTTTTAAGCGCTATTTTCTAGGAATGTTACCCCTGTAAAAGTTAAAGATTGACTGTATCTTATTCGTACATAGTCATTTCCATGGTATCTCCCCCATTGGATTAGGAGCGCCTTTAGGGCAGGGGCTGTTTTCGCCTTTTGCTGTGGCCCCAGAATTTATCAAAGTGCCTGGTATATAATTAGCATTTAATACATGCCTGTTGATTTGATGAGGTTACCCTGTGTGGTTGAGGGTGTCTTTTCTTTACTGAATTTGTCTTGAACCTCCACTGGCTGTGTTCTTTTTCATTAGGGGCTAGTGACTAACACTCCACTTCCATTGAACATTGATTAGCTTTTACAAAAGAATATTTACTTCAAAGGCATAGCAAAAACAAATGTAAAGCATTTCCACCAATACCTCTGGGGTACGTTTTTCCCTAGACCACCTCAATTTCAAGGGGAGAAGACCCCAAAACTTAACTCAATTCCTACATAGACTTGGTCCCACCAAGTTCATGTCATGACGTAGCATGACTACTGAGTGAATCCTTCCATTGGGTTGGAATCCTGAAGTTACTCCTTGACCCAACTTGGATCCCACAGCCCAGATTCCTGTGATTCATTCTCTTGACCAAGGCCAGACACTGAGAGACACTGAGCAACCCCAGATGTGAATGAAGCAAAGAGGCCTTAGCTGAAGCTGCCAGGCCTTATCACCACATAGTTAGCCAACTGGAGTCAGTCACAAAATGACTACTCAAATCCATATGCCTTTCTCCAAAGCACCTCATAGCATCCTGGGAAAACACCAGCTCAGCATCCTCTACATTGAGTAGTTCCAGCAGTCAAGAAAATTGATGGGGTCTACACATGTTTCAGTCTCCCATTTTCGAAGTTCTGCCATTATACATTTCTCCTCTTTTCTGCCTCCTGCAGGGCTACCTTCAACACTGAATCCCAAATCTAGGGTCTCTGTTCCAGCTTACTCCTATAAGCAAAGGTAGACTACTGTGTTCACTTACAGATCTCCAGTACACACAAAACAATTCATTCTTCTAATCAGCTGTCCCTGGTAAAGAAGTTTCTCTTGATTCTACCCAGTATATGTGAGAAGTCAAAATGTTGTTCCTTCCACTACTCTTCAGGCCTGATACTCTATTGCTCCAATTTGAAGTGCCACTATGACAAGAATAGAATATCTCCAAATCATTTGTTTTTTGGCTTTGAAATTTATTAAAACTTTCTCTCTAATCCCCAAATTAGTCAATGAGGATTTGTTTAGGCTGATATTAAAATAAAAGCACACATTTCAGTACACAGTAACTGAAGGAAGAATGACACAGACCAGAAATATGCTGGTTTGTATAGGAAAAACCAGCCGGGGATGAGACTTGCAGCTGTGGATAATTCATAGACTAAGTCATCATCACATGAATCACACATCATCATTGTATCATGGCTCCTTCTCTCCACTCACAATGGCCTTCTACTTTAATTCAAGCCTTTATCACCTCACACACCTGGACTATTGCAAAAGTCTTCCCACTGTGTTCCCTGCCTCTTCTTCCTATTCCATTTGATCATTCAGCTGCCAAAGAGATTTTTCTAGAGCATACAACCCAGACAATCCCTTGTTTAGGAAACTCCAAGCAGGATCCTTATCACCTCTGGGATTCCATATAAAACTCAGTTTTGGCATTGGAGCTCTTTGTATCCTGGCTCCTTCCTACTTTTCCAGCCTTCTTATGCTTTTCTCTCCTCTACACATACTAAGTTGTCATTACACTGGCCTGCTGGTAATTCCTTGTACACAGTATTCTGCCTCTGCTTTCTGTACCTGCACACTGGCTACCTTTACCCACTCACATTCACCCCTTTGTTTCTTTGACATTCTTCATGACTTGGCTCAAATTCTACTGACTTTGGTACCTCAGCACTCCAGCTACTTCCCAGATGCTAATGCCTTCTTCTTTTAGATTACCTTCCCTCTCCTCTGGATACATTTTGTGTGTTCCACAGGGAAAAGGAAATGGCAAACCACTTCAGTATCTTTGTCAAGACGCCATAGACACTGTTGGCATGATATGATCCATGAAAGGTCTCAATTTAATGACTGAACAACAAAGTTGTTTACGCTCGTATCGTCCATTATAATGCAAGCTCCTTGAGGGCACGACTTTTTTGCACCACTCTCTTTATTCCCAGAGCTTAGCACAGTGCCTGGCACGTCATAAAGTATTTAATATTGATTGACTTGGACTAACCTTCTTTTGATATGAGATTCACTCTCTCCTCTTCCTGCTTTGCTCATTCTTTACTCTTTATCAATCCCAAGCCTTTGGAAGCAAAATTATTCCCTTATGGAAAAGATTCCTTATCAAGAAATTTGAGGTCTAGAACTGACTTTTCTGTAATTAATAATGTGAATGTATTATTATTATAAATGCTAATAATAGCAAACATTTATATAGCACTTTTAGGTTTACAAAGTGCTCAACAAATATTATTTCATTTTGTCTTCACAACAACTCTGAGAGATAGATGCTATTGTCCCTACTTTATATATAAGGAAACTGAGGCACACAGAGGTAAACTGACTTGCCCAGGGTCATGCAGCTAGTATCTGAGGCTGAACTCAGGATTTCCTAACTCCAGGTCCAGAGCTCCATCCACTCAAAAACTTTGCTGTCTCAAGTCACTTCTTTCTGAGTATCATTTTCTTCCTGTTTAAAAAGAAAAAGACAGGGGTAGGGGTAGAGAGAGGTAACTAGGTAATCTCTAAGCTCAAACATTCCATGATTATGAGAAAACCTTTGAATAGAAAACTCCAGGATCTCAGGAATGGCTTGACTGAGCCAGAGAAACAATGAATTCATTAACTCATGCTTATTTTGGTAATAGCTTTTTGATTCTGGCTAACCCAGACTTAGTCTGGCTACAATCCAGAAGTCTGGGTAAATTTCAGGTACATAGACCTTGATAAAAATGACTTTACCCAGCCAGCCCAGAGTAGGAAGTGAATAAATTCCGTTATTCTTCAGGGAGGACTATTCTTAACTTACCTGGGGGCAGAGGACTTTGTAATAAGATTTCTAGGTTCGGAGATTTTCTCTGGTCCTGATAATGCAGAATTTGAGGTTTCTAATGGAAACCTTGCATATCTCAGTTTGCCTACTATAAATCTGGTGCAAGGTCAAGTCAACTTTCCCTAATAGGAGGATAGGAAAGCTACTTGAAAAAAAAGTCTTGATGAATTAAAAAGGGTTAAGTTCTCACTATGTGCCAAGAACTGTCTTTAGGGCTGAGGATACAAATGCAAGCACATTAACCCCTCTTTTAGAGGGGGCAGGAATGGCCTGGACCTGCAGAGTCTTTTGGGATTTTTGGAATTTTTGGCTCCTCTCCTGAGGCAAGGAAATACATGGTTTGAGACTGGAATAGGACCAAAAGGAGAGTCCATGAAAAAGAGGAGAGGAGAGAAGTTGCAGAAGAACTGATGGTTCTTATCTCCTTTCCCTGCACTTTAATTGCATAAGACTGGAATCCATTTCTATGTATATTCCTTTATTCTATTAAGGACTTCATATGACTGATCTAATCTTATTGCTTATAAACATCTATGGTTTTCCCTGTTCTTTACATCTCTGTGTCCTTGGATCAAGCATGAAGGCCTGTGACAGCTTTGGGAGCCTCATAGAAAATAATGACCTTTCCTAGGATAAAGCTAGGATCCCCAAACCCTCTTGCCCCCAGGGCCATCATCTTTTTGTCTGTTACATGATGGTTGCTGCATTGTGTTTGGGAGATTGTAAAATTTTCTTAATGACCTCAAACTTTTTTCTGAAACAAAGACCAGTCTTTTTTTTTTAAGCCAAGATTTTTCTAGTGGTATTATATGGCTGCAAGACTTGTAACAATCAGTCAGTGAACAAGTTATGTATTAAATGCTTATTATACATCAGGCACTGTGCTGAGAGCTATCCCTAAGTGGTAGGGATACAAAGTTAGGCATAGAACAGTCCCTACCTTAAGGAAGCTTAGATTCTAATGGAACAGATTATGAAAATAAGTAAGCACAAACAAGATATATCAAGAATAGAAGTAATCTGGGGGGGGGGGGTGCTATACCTGCTATAAAAGGTACCTGCTATAAAAGGTTAAGTCTGACATTAACATGATAGTCTCCAAAGAATTAAAGTTGCATGTTATTCAAAGGACAATAACAAGGGGTATGACTGTGGGAGTCGACTTCATTTAATTTATTACAAATAGGGAATTATAAAGAAGTAGAGTAAATGACATCAAAGAAATGCATGACTAAAAAGACTGACCAGTCATCTATTGAAAATGAGGGATAGCCAGTGGATAGCCCTTGTGCTCCATTGATATGTTTATGATCTCAAGATAGAACAAAGTGGCAAGTTTGTAGGTAGATGTAGGGAAGAGTGTGTTGGTAAGCAAAATGGGCTCCTTAGCACTTAGTGCCCTTGAAGAGTTTGGCTTTTGTTTGCTTTGAGTAATTCAGTGTATTTCATTGAGCCTTACTAGGTGCTAAGCCCCAGGCCCAAACCCCTATTAGGTGTGGAACCTACGTGGGTGTGGATTGGTGACTGGGGTGGAGCCCAAGGTGGGGCTGCCTAAGGGGAGGTGCCAACTCCAGAGCCATGCCCTATGAGGTGTTAACCTAACCTATGTGGATGTGAACCTCCCAGGGGCCTAAGGGGAGGGGCTAACTCAATCATAGCAGCCTAAATTCTGGTCATTCAGATGACGTTTGAAGCCCTATAAGAAGGGAGGACAGAGCCATTTGTGCAGGGCTCTCGAGATGGTGTTGTAGCTAAGGAGCCCTCCAGCTTGTTCCAGATGCTGAGACTTTGTTGAACTCTGGTAACTATGTATTGGGATTTGAATCAGACAAGATCTGTCTGTCCATGTTTGTAATTTGTTCTGAAGTTCAGGGTGCTGGCTTTTTCCTCTGAGCTAAGTGAATGATATTTGCATGCTGAATTAAAGTAAGCTCTTCAATCCCTTCACCTTGCTTTCCTTAGTTAAGCAGATCAGAAGAACCTGTGCTGTTGGCAGCTTTCTGGGTGCTGGCTGTGGGTGGATCTTGGGAATTCCTCCAGTCATGCTAGCCGGATTGTTGACACAGAGACCTTCATGGACCATGATCTGCATCTCAGAAAGGAAGTCCTCACACTGATGAGATCACAGACCCATTTGAGGATTTGAGTATAGAAACTTAACATTGACCGTCAATACAATCCATCAAACTTGTTTATTAACTACTTATATTCAAATTCATCTACTTCAAGGCAAAAAGTATCACCACACTTTCAGGCTCTGCCTGTAAGTCCCAAACATTCTCATCACTTTTCTTCGTTTGATTATAGTATTCAATTTTTCTGATGTAACTCAGGCTTGCCTCAGCATGCCAAGTCCATCTTGGAGGCACTTTTGGGGAGCCTTTGGAGCATTTCTGCAGTGCCTAACATGGAGGCTTCTGCATCCCCTACCATGTGGTTGAGGGTAGCCTTCTTTGACTCTCTGTGTCTTTAAAAACCAGGGATCACTGGTCACTCTCTTTCTGACACTTTTATATGCTTTGTCCAGAGGATGAAGATCATATTCATCTATAGCATTGGCACCATGAACTGAACCTGTGAGAGGCAAAGGTCTTTCTTCTCCTGCTCTCCCTCCTTTACCCCAGCTCCAAGAAACAGGCCTATGGGTGTTTGTTTCTATTCTGTGTTGTTTGTGCTCAAATTCAGGTGAACCTCGTTGGACCCAGGAATTTGAGCCATACTGATCTCAAAGCCAAGATTACAGGTGTAGCCAGCCAGCCCATCATGGAAGCCCTGAGAAGCCAGGGTGCCTGAGACTTGAGTCCAAGGGTGGTTTTGGACTTGGAACTGGGATTTTGCTCTATAGGAACTGAACTAATCTGTGAACCTAATACCCTTCCCTTTTCCAGAGAATGAGTTGGTAAACGGAAGAAGGGGAATTTTGCCTTCCATGTGTTGGGGGAATAAGTTTATATATATTTTCTATTATACTTTCTGAAGTAAATATTTCTACATAAAAGCTGATCTGTTAGTAGCTAAATGAAACTGGGGTGCAGGGGACTATCCCCCAATGTACCATCAATGAGAGCTGGAGTCATTGGCAGAGAGCCTAGAAACCCCGTCCCCCCCTCCCCAGTCTTCTTCAAGGTGCCAGAGAATACCTGACTTTCTGGTGATGAAGGCCAGAGTGGTCAGTGTTAGACTGATTTTTCCCTTTTTTTTTTGCTTTATGTTATTTCATAAAGATTTCTTGTTCTTTATATTTGTTCATCTTAATTACATCTAGGAATAATATGATAGGAAGACAAGATGAGTTAGTCACGTGGCAAGAATGAGGAATGATAGATGGATAGCCAGAATGCTCCACTTATACCCTTGCAAAGGTCAGGAGAGATCAAGGAAGGCTTCTAGTCCCTTAGGCAGACCCCCCTGTGGAAAACTCACACAACATGGGGAGGCATGGATGGGCTGTGATCTGCATGACTGGAGGAATTCTCAAACTGAGAGGGCCACATGTCCATTTGGATAGAACATTTGAATATTCTATTATATTAATGTACTACCATCATTTAATCTTCCCTTTATGGTTTGGCATTTGGGTTGTGTCCTGGATTTTTGTTTTTTCAATTACAAATAATTCTAACAAGCAAGATTTGAATTGGCTGTCTTGGAAGGAGGCTGAGTTGTTTATGCACTCCACAGAAGCAGAGACTGTTTTTTGTTTTTCTTTGTATCCCTAGGGCTTGTTGTAGTGCCTGGCATGTAGTAGGTACTTAATAAATGCTTTTTGATTACTAAAGACACTTAAAACCATATTTCTTTCACACTTGGAAAGATATAACGTTGCTATGGGATCCAAACTAGACAGTGGACTTTTCCACTCTAGTGACAATTTTAAAATTTCTCTGGAGAGAGTGGCACCAGCAGCAACAGATGGAGGATTCTTTCCAGGAGACTGACTTTAAAGCCTTTTTTCTTTCTCTTGTTCACAACTCAGTTGAGAGGGAACCTAGCAGGAAGTGACTGAATTACGCCTACTTGGAAAAACTGCTGGAACAATGGTGAATTTACTCCACTCTCTGCCTATTGGCTTTCTGTTTTATTGTCACATAGAATAGAGTGGCACGGTTCATTTGCTGTTTTTATATTTTAAATTTGCTTGTGAGTTATCTGTATTTTTAAATGATGGCTTTCTAGATAAAGATAAGAATTTTAATTGCATCCTGTGCTGGTGTTTTTCTATAGAGAGTGAGAAAAGTTTGGTAGGGAAGGGAGAGAAACTGTGAGTAATTGATTATTTCATATTCAACTAGCTAGGACTTCTCCTTTTTGGCTTGATATTCAAAAGAATTGCCTGGGGGCACAGAGCTTTATGGATTTTTACTAATAATTTGTGTCTTGAAGATTTCTAACATTGCAGAGAACAGCCATG
The DNA here is from genome assembly GCA_028646595.1 of Phalanger gymnotis. Lineage (NCBI taxonomy): Eukaryota > Metazoa > Chordata > Mammalia > Diprotodontia > Phalangeridae > Phalanger > Phalanger gymnotis. The sequence continues at coordinate 113,473,179 of CM053624.1, read as the reverse complement.
TGGAGCTTGGACCTTGGCCTTGGGCTGAGTTCATCTTTACCTCCCGGCACATCAGTTGCTTCGAACTTGGGGGCCTTTGGGCTTTCTCTACTCCCTACATGGAAAGAGGAGAGTCAGAGCCCTGAGCTGCACTCAAGGTAGGTAGCTAGAGTCAAGGAGAATCAATTCCACTCATTTCTTAGAAGGGAGGAGCTGGGGGGAAAGTGCTTCTCACTCAACCTGTCCTTTACAGCAATGTCTGCTGAACAACAACGGAAATCTTTATCATTATTCTTATTACTTTAGTCATTACTTTGTAACATTCTTTTTAAATTTTGAGTTTCAAATTCTCTCTCTCCTTCCCACCCCTCCCCCACCCACTGAGAAGATAAACAATATGATATCAGTTATTCCTGTGAAATCATGCCAAACATATTTCCTATGGAAATCTTTTAACAGCTCTTTTAAGAAGATCTGTCTTCATTTCTGGGCCATGACTACAGTCACTGAGACATCTCTTTTATTCCTTTTTAAAAGTGAACAGTGCCATCTTACCTATTGAAATCACTCTGGGCAAACTCCTGTGAATGGCCATGATCTGTTTTATCCCACCTGTATTGAGCTTCCCCTATTGAGAACAGGGAACACATATGCTATCATAACATTTATTTAAAAGGAATACATTTATGAGCTTTGTGCCTTACAAATGTTTTGATAATGTCTTTTAAGACTGCCAAGCACTGCCAGTGCCAATTACAGCAAGGTTTGTGAGATGACTTGGTCATGTTTGTCTAACATAAGCTTTTAATCAGCTTTATTTTAGGGGGAAAAAAGGAATCTTCACCACAGCAGTTTGGGATCATTAATGTTACATGGATTTCAAAGTTACTTATGTCTGTCTTAGGGACCATTGCTTCACTGGCTGATCACATGGAGGATATGATTATTTGAAGGTGCCAATGTGTGATAGCACTCCACAGATGTCACCTGCCTTTAAAGAGTCTTAGGAGGGGCAGGTAGGTGGTATACTGAGTAGAGCACGGACCCTGGAGTCAGGAGGACCTGAGTTCAAATCCAGCCTCAGACACTTGACACACGTACTAGCTGTGTGACCTTGGGCAAGTCACTTAACCCCAATTGCCTTGCCTTTCCCCCCTCAAAAAAAAAGAATGTTAAGAATCTCTTATTATGCAGAAGTTCCAGGAGAATTATCCCTTCTGTGTATAGAAAAAAAATTCCCTGCTCATGCCAGATGTTATAAGTCACAAAGATCCTAGGAGACAGGGAAAAAGTGAACAAACTCACCTTAAGTCATCACCATAACTTCAACTGTGAGAGAAATAATTATTACATAATGAATGGTTAATATTGGGAAAAACAAGATTTATTTCTTTTGGAAACCTTATTCTCTAGTGGGCCAAAACAGAGTCTGAAGGACATTGCTGATAATGAGATTGGATTGGCTTTCTCCTCAATCTTGTTCAGACCCCAGCCAGGTGGGGAGGCCCATTGTGTTCTACTCAGGTTTGAGTTAAGATAAATTCTTTGATTAGATTGCCCAAGACTCAGGTGATTTGGAGGTAAATGACAGGATCAAAGACCCATTCCCCAGCCCCTTATTAGAATAAATGCACCTGTTATCATTATATTCATTCTCTCTCATTACTTGTTAACCTATCACAGTAGATTTCCACTTCTCAGATACACTCACTCTTCCAAGGGCATATATGCCTTGAGTGGGTTCCATGATTTATTTTTTGTTCTATGAGAAATAGCCAAATGACTATCCTTTTATTAATAATATGCCAGCATTATTAATAAAGTAATTAATTACCCAAACACTATGTCTCTTAAACCTTTTATACATCACAACTGGAAGACTGCCAAATTGGTAAGGATTCCCTCAGAAGCTAGAAGATCCTTTTCTTGAGTGCATTTAATCAGCAGAGGTGTCACCCATGGAAGGACCATCTCCCACCGCAGACCCAGTTACTCCTACGCAGAAAGATAGAAACTAAAGCATGTATACGATGAACTGGGCCTACTGTAAGTGGAGAAGAACATAAGACTTGAAGTAGACAAACTTGATTTTAGTTTTCCTCTGGCTACTTACTAAGCTGTAGAATGTTAGGCAAGTTGGTTTTTTTGTTCGTTTTTAGTCATGTCTGACTCTTTGTGACCCTATTTGTGGTTTTCATGGCAAGGATACTGAAGCAGTTTGCCATTTCCTTCTTCAGTTCATTGTATAGTTGAGGAAACTGAGGCAAACAAGGTTAAGTGACTTGCCCAGGGTCACACAGCTAGTAAGTGTCTGAGGCTGCATTTAAACTCAGGAAGACGAGTCTCCTGATGCCAAGCCCAGTGCTCTATCCACTGTGCCTCCCAGGCAAGTTACTGGGGTTTCCCCCACTTTTAAGCTATATTGAAGAGAAAAGGAAAATCAAAGAAAGAGTAGGAGCCCTTCTTAGAGTAAATGGGAAGACAGCAACTGATGGTAATTGATTGGAGAGAGAATTTTCAGCTTTCATTTTGGTTCTCTCTTCTCTGCCAAGGGGGAATCATCTTTGGACTGGACAGTCAGAATAAAAATGCCCAATAGATCTTTTTGTCTAGCTTAATAATTAGAATCACAACAAAGTAAGAAGGGATGCTGAAGAAGAAGTGGGTTTTCCCTCTTTTGAGGTCTTCAAACATAAGTTAGTCAGCCAGCCACAAAACATTTATGATGTTATATTTAGTTGTTTCTGTTTATGTCTGACTCTTCCTGACCCCATTTGGGGTTTTCTTGGCAGAGGTACTTTAGTGGTTTGCCATTTCCTTCTCCAGTTCATTTGACAGATGAGGAAACTGAGGCAAACAGGGTTAAGTGATTTGCCCAGGGTCACACTGCTGGTAAGTGCCCGAGGCTGGATTTAAACTCTAGGCTTGACAATCTACCCACTGTGCCACCTAACTACCCCAAAACATTTATGAAGACTCTATTATGTGTCAGGCACTGTGGTTGGCAGGTATAATGTAGAAGGGATCCATAGGTTGCATTAGATGGCCTCTGAGGGTCTTTCCAGCTTTGAGATGCTTTGACCCTCCTGAACTTGTTTTCCCCCCATAGGGTTGTTGTGAGGAAAGTACTTTTTTTTTAAAAGGAGTATCTACGTGTGAGCTATCTTATTATACCCACACATTCCCCTGTATTTCCCACTGACTCATCTCCCTAAGGGCCTTCATGCTGTTGCTGCTGCCTGAAGGAAATAGACATGTATTCTACTCCCAGAAAGGCCACTCACTCTCTGTGCCCCAGGGACAGTTAGATTCTCAGGGACACAGATTTAGAACTTGAAGCTAACCCAACCCTCACAGATGAGAATACAGGTCTAAGATCACACAGCCATCAAGTAGAGGAGTCAAGATTTGAACCCAGGTCTTCTGAGTCCAAATTCAATTCACTTTCCACCACACCAAGCTGCTCCTTGTGTACTGAGTGGGCACACTCATTAGAGACTGTTCTCAGGAAAAGACATCCCAGGACTGCCACCCAGTGTTCAAACAGCAAAGACAGGATGCCCAATTCTCTGCTTGCATTGAGCCATCAGTTCTTCAAGTAATCAATGCCAATGTTTCTTGAGTCGATAATCAAAGAGCAAGGAGCCATCGGATGAACTTAGAAAACATACACAAAACACCCCAACCATTCCATACTCTAGAAGAGACATTCTCAAATAGATTTTCTTGTGGGTGACTAGTCATCTGTTTATTTAGTTGATCAGCTAGAGCCATTTAGGGATACTAGGAAATGGAGTGGGGCAGGGGGAAGGGGCAACATCTAGTAGCTTCACTTAGATACAAAGTTCCACCTTTGGAAGACCAAAGACAGAGCTGTGGGGAGGCAGTATGATACAGAGGAACCAAGAAAGTCATGACTTCAAATGTCGCCTCAGACACTTGCTAGCCATGTGATTCTGGGTAAGTGACTTGACCCCTCTGTGCCTCAGTTTCCTCCTTTATAAAATGAGGTGGTTGGACTTGATAGCTTGTTTCAACAATCTGGCTAGCAGCTGCTGTGGGGGTGTAAAACCAACAACAGCCAGCTCACAGAACGCTGTAAACCCAGGTTCTTTTGATCTGCTTTACTAAGGAAAGCAACATTAAGGGGTTAACAATCTTAATTTAATCCAGCATACAAATATCATTCACTTAGTTCAGGGGAAAAAGCCAGCATCTTGAACTTCAGAGCAAATACAGGCAAATTACAAACATCAACAGACCAAATACAATTCATAGTTACCAAGAAAACCATCAACATCTGAGTTCAGCCAGAAGGCCCTTACAGTGGCTGCCCAGAGTCCCTCACCTCCAGGAGTGAGAGCCTTAAGCAAATAGCTCTGTTCTCCCTTTTTATACAGTTTCAGATGTCATCAAATGTCATCTGAGCAACCAGAACTTAGGCTCCTATGATTGGCTCTGGTGTTAGCACCTCCCTTCATTGGCCCCACCTGGAGCCCCACCTTAGTTACCAATTTGTACCCACGTAGGCTTAGCACCTAATAGATAGGGGTTTGGGCCTGGAGCTTAGCACCTAGTAAGACTCAATCAAAGACACTGAATTAATCAAAGGAAACAAAGGCTAAACTCTTCAAGGATCCCCAATACATAGCTTCCAAGTTCCCTTCTGGCTCTAAATCTGCAAACTTATGGACCTGTTTAGAGATGGTAGCACCCACATTCTTAGAAAACAAAGTCAGAATCTCTATATAACAGCATAAAGACCTTAGTCATTGTGTAAGAAAAGATTTACCTCCCATTGCATCCTGGGCCATCTCCAGTTATCCTGATGAATATCTGGTCACTGGACCCAGATGGCTCTGGAGGAGAAAGTGAGGCTAGAGACCTTGCACAGCCCTTCCTCACTCAAATCAAAGTCAAATGCAAGTCATGTCATCATTTCCCTGATGCCATGGTCCTCTTTGAAAACAAAGGACAAACACACCAAGAAGAAGAACAACAAGAAGGAGAGATTTACCTAATGGTAGGGAATAGATATGAAGCAGCTAGGTGACTCGGTGGATAGAGTGCTGGGCCTGGAGTCAGGAAGACCTGAGTTTAAATCTGGCCTAAAGACACTTACTAGCTGCGGGATTCTGGGCAAGTCACTCAACCTCTGTTTGCCTTAATCTACTGGAGAAGAAAATAGCAAACCTTTCTAGTATCTTTGCCAAGAAAACCTCATGGATTGCATTGGCATGCTATGGCCTATAGGGTCCTGAAGAGTCAGATACGACTGAACAACAACCAAGTAATAGAAATGCGCGCGTGCATGCATGTGCACACACCCCCACAAACTAGCAACGAGCTGAAAGTGATCAATAAATAATCCCCTCTCTGCTTTGATAAATTGCTCTGTGGATATATCGAAGACACAGAAAATAAAATTCTCACTCTTAAAGTCTTTGGCACTGTCAAATAGTTCAACATCTGAAACCCACAGAATTTTATCATTGGAAATCATGTTGAGTAAAACACATTACCATCTACAATGCTATCTGTTCCTAGGAGACCGCAAGACCTTTCCATCTGACTTGTGGCTGAAGTCTCTATGTGTTATCTCCCCCCATGAGAAGGAAAGCCCCTTAAGTGGGCAAGGGCTGTGCCCCCCGTTCTCTTTTCTGCATCCCCAGCACTTAGCACAGTGCTGAGCGTATAGTAAATGCATAATATATGCTTTTATTTATGCATTCATTCATATAACTGAGATTTCCTCCTAATCAAGAGAGAAATGAATGTTTTAGTTCCGTTCTGCCAATGGTTAAGAAATGTCTTAAACCCATAGGAACTTCATTTCTAGAAGTGCCTTTCCATCTAGCAAAACATCACTAAGGAAATAAGGAGGCAGGACTGTGTCCAGACCTCTTCGCTAGGCTAGACCTTTGCTGAGTTGCCTTCTCCCTCATCTGTCTTTGATTTAACTTGATTCCCTCTCCTTGTAATTTGCTGGATTTGTGTCTCAGCCAGGATATACTCTCCAAGCTGATGTTTTGATTTCTTCTCCAGAGTGTCTGAAATGGGATTTTTTAGTACTGGTATTTTTCTGTTTTATAAAAGAGGCCATGAAATTCAGTGTGGCATAATGAATAAAGGATTGGCCACAGAATCGGGAAGACCTACGTACAGATCCTGGCACTGCCATTTTATTGGCTATGTAACCTAGGCAAGCCACTTAACTCTTCAATACCTAAGGCTTCTAAGAATAAGTTACAGAGAGCTGCTAGACTTGCATCAATGGATGGAGTTTTCATACTGGGAATTCTTGATGCCAATGAAATCATAAATTCTGGTCCAAGAATGAGGTTGCACGTTATAGTGGGATAGGTACTGGACAATGTCACTTCTTAACCATTTGACCATGGATAAGACATTTAACTTCTGAGTCTGTAGGGTGGGAATAGTATTTACACAACCTACTTCATAGGGGCACTAGGATGAAAGTATACAGTGTAGAATGCTCGGTTAAAATGTGAGTTATCACACCCTTAGGGAAAAGTGATGGATTGGGGACCCTCTCCCAAGCAAGTCTAAGGCAGGGGTTCTTACTCCCTTTTCTCGTCATCTGGCGAAGCTTATGGATCTCTTCTCAAAATGGTCCTTGTTCATCTTTTGTTCTTAAAGAGGATGGGTGATATCTCGACGTGTGTGTGAGTTGGATTTAAGTGAGGCAGAGCGGCACAAAGTCATTAGACTCACTCTCTCCTCCAGAGTCATTGGAGTCCAGTGGCAAAACAAAAGTCAAGACAAAAAAAGTTTTTTTTTTAAACAATTGAAGGAAATGCTAAATTTCAGTTAGAGGTTAGTAAATGATATTTTTTTCTCATCCAAATTCATGGATCCCCTGAAATCTATCCACAGATCCCTGTTAAGAACTCCTACTTCACAGGGAGAGAATAGTGATTGAATGGGAGACATTTGACTTGTTATAGAAATCTTATTCGACTGCCTTTTTTTCCCAGATGGTGCTCAAAATACATTTTCAAGGACCTAATGAGAAACAGATTCCATTTCTTGAACTGCTTAAGAGAGATATCGTTGATTATTATTGGTAAAGACTCCAGGAGCCATATGTATTCTTTTTAATACATTTAGGAACAAGAATGAGCGTGGGGAGTTGAGGTGTGAGCTATTCAGGCTACTATTTATTTATGTGTGGAATAAGGGTAAAAGAAAACGAACTTGACCCCCTCCCAGCCATACTCCATTTTTTTTTCTTCATAATAAATCCAGCCATGTTTGCTGACTTATTTGTAGGTTCTGAAAGGTTCCAGGTTTTATCTCTGCAGCTACTATATACCTGGGTGCCAGGATCATTGTTTTAGGCTGTAACTACCCTAAGGCCTCAGCCGTGACAGGGTATTGGGCTTCAGGCTGTAGGACCACTTTACAACAGTGACTGTATTACGACAAGTTTCTTTCAGCATTTCAATAATTCCCATCCCTGCTCCCCACTCCCTGCTCCCTCAGGGGGATACAGAAGACAGGACTTCAAAAATAGCCTAGTGAAACCCTAGGGTGTTGTGGGAGTAAGTTGCTCTTCACAGGAGCTGTTTTGAAACAAATAGCTTTTCAAAATTGCCATTTAAAGAAGTAACTTTAGGAAGACTTCCATAGCTAGTTGAGAGTCAGGTTGTTGTGGACTGTCCCTAATAAACAGCAACTTCTTTTTGTTTTTATATGAACCCGAGGCAGTGCAGCTTAGTGGAGAAAGAGAGGGCCTTGGGGCCAGGAAGAACTGAGATCCAATTCAGCCTCTGACACATGCTTGGCTATGTGAGCCTGGACCAGTGACTTCGCCTCTCAGTGCTCTGGGCAACTTTCTAAGACCTTAAGTTGTAAAGAAGGTGCCTACCTGCATTGGCAGAGGGAGTTTCCTCACCAAGGAATTCTCCAGCACTTAGCACAGTACCTGGCACATAGTAGGGACCTGAAAAATTTTCATTGATTGATTGATACCGATGATATCACAGGTCCAGTCTCTCTACCCTATCCTTAGGCCCACATCAGTGCATACCCCAAATACCTTGTCGACAAACAGGTAAAAGCCAACATCACACAGAGAGCTGTACTGGGAATCGTTTGACCCTGCATTGATTTACAAATACCAATGGAGCATCTAGTACATGCAAGTCCCTGTAGTAGGTGCTGTGGTGGAGAAAGTAATTTTAGATAATCAGGAGGGGCTTATAATCCATCTGGAAAGACAAGTCAAACTCATGAAAAATTAAATACAAGCTCACTCAGAGCTCACATGGATTCATCAAGAATAGGTCATCATAGAATAACTTTAAATATATATACATATGCAGATACATATATATGTATGTATACATATGTGTCTATACATACACATACACACACACATATATATGTGCATATGTATAGGGTTACTGGGTCAAGGAAACGCCATAGACACAGTGTAGATTGATTTCACTTGGATCCTCCACACGATTGGTTGAAGACAAGATGGAGAAATATTGGGTGAATCTGGGAATTCTGATGCATTTGGATATCTGAATGACCCGATCTAGAGAGTAGAGATTAATGGCCCCTGGAAGGGAGGTCTCTAGTAGAGTACCACAGAGATCTACCCTGTGTTAAACACGCATACTCATTCTCTCTCTCTCTTTCTCTCTCTCTCTGATATATACATACACACACATGTACATATATACACATATATGATATAGACATAAATAGCATAGTTATCACATTTTAGGGATTATGAAGTTGGGACAGTTAACATATTGAATGGCAGAAAATTCAACAAATAAACTGCCCGATTACAAATCTATGGGCAGACAAAAGTTCACTTCAAGGAAAAGTGGGGGTTTTAGTGGACTCCCAACTCAATATAAGCCAGCAATGTAACATTTCTAAACTTCAATGTCCTTATCTAGAAAATGGGAATAATATTAATTCCTATGGTTATAATACCTCATAGAGTCATGGTGAGGCTAAAATGTGTGCAGAGTGTTTTACAATATTTCAAGTGCTATAGAAAGGTCAGTTATGAGTATGATGATGGATGCCAAAAACCCCATTCAGATCATAGACTACATTTATAAAAGCATAGTTCCCAGAAGTGATTTCACAGTCCCTCTTAGGTTTGTCCTGGTCAGCCCACATCTGGGTATTGAGTTCAACTGTAGGCACCACATTCAAAAGGACTTCGAAGCAAACACCACATGGAGGCAGTAGGGGATAAGGGAGAAGGCACTGGTACTGGATCAAAGGACCAGAGTTTGTTTTTGTTATTGAGTCATTTCAGTCATGTCTGGCTCTTTGTGACTCCATTTGGGGTTTTCTTGACAAAGATCCTGGAATGGTCTGCCATTTCCTTCTCCAGCTCTTTTTACAGATGAGGAACTGAGGCAAACAGTGTTAAATGACTTGCCCAGGGTCACACAGCTAGTAAGTGTCTGAGGCTGGATTTGAATTCAGGTCCTCATGACTCCAGGGCTGGAACAGAGTTTAAATTCTATTTATTCCCTGTGTGACCTTAGACAAATCATTTTACCTTTCTGGGCTTTGGTTTCCTTTTTTGTAGAATGTGGGGGTTGGACTATATGGTTTTTGAGATTCTTCCAGCTCTGCTTCCATGATCTAGGAGACAGGGATTATGGTGGTGAACCATGTCATCCAAACATTTGGTTGAAAAAGCAAATGAGGATGTTTAGGCTGGAGAAAAGAATTATCTTCAATTATTTAAAAGGCTCTTCTAACATGCAAAAGAGGGTTAATTTCATTCATTACAATTGTTCTGTTTGGTCCCAGAAAATAGAATTAGGACAAATGGGTGGTCCTAATATAAAGAAAAACATTCTAAAAATTAGAGCTATCTAAAATTAGCTTCTGAAGACTTTCAGAAGAAGCTGGATAGCAATTTTCTTGGGGATGCCATAGAGGGGACTCCTGTTTAGGTATAGGTCAGAACAGAAGACCTCTCACCCTTGCCCCCCGTCACCCTCCACCCCAAGGTCCTTTGCAATTCTGAAATACTGTGAATGACAAAGCTGCCTTTTCATTCTCCAGTATAATTGGCAACTGTAACTCAGAGTAGATCAAAGTGAAAGAACAGATGAGGACAATGGTCATCATGTGACAGCATCCACTACACTATGTCTAAGGACCCTTTCAAGCTGTAACAGGCTATGCTGCCAATATTCTCTTTGCTCCATATAACTCAGTATTTCAATTAGGTACCTTTCTCAAAAAACTACATCGCCTTTTTATTTCCTAGTGGATAAAATCTAAATTCTTTTGCTTACCTTTCAAAGCCTTCTCAAAAATTTGATTCCACCATTCCCTCAGAAGGTCTAAGTCCTACTGATTACAGAAATGCGAATTAAAACAACTCTGAGATACCACCTCACAGCTATCAGATTTGCAAAACATGACAGAAAAGGAAAATGACAAGTGTTGGAGGGATGTGAAAAAATCGGGATACTAATGCACTGCTGGTAGAGTTGTGAACTAGTCCAACCATTCTGGAGAATAATTTGGAAGTGTGTCCAAGGGGTTATAAAACTGTGCACACCTTTTGACCCAGCAATATCACACTAGGTCTGTATCCCAAAGAGATCAAAGAAAAGAGAAAAGGACTTATTTATGCAAAAACTATTTATAGCAGCTCTTTTGTAGTGGCAAAGAACTGAAACTCTGAATGCAGATTGAAGCATACTTTTTAAACTTTTTTGGTTTTTTTTTTTGTTTGTGTTTTCTCTTGCAGCATGACTAATATGGAAATGTTTAGCATTACTTCACCTGTAGAATCAATATCAAATTGCTTACCTTCTCTAGGAAGGGGAAGAAATGAGAGGGAAGGAGAGAATTTGGAACTCAAAATTTAAAAAAAAACATAGAAAAACTTTTTACATGTAATTGGGAAATATTTAATGAAGGGAAATATAAACACATTTAAAAAAAAGTTTTAAAAGGCCTTCACGGTCAACAGGCTGGCCTCTTCACAATGCCCCCAGTCCCAAATCCCCTCGTACAAGAGAGAAATGGGAACTGTATTGATCAATTTGAATCCATTTAGGTGGCCTGATCCAAACTGGAGCCTCACACAATTCCATTTTCATTCCTACCTGTGCTTCTTTGCTTGTGACGTTGTTCTGAAATATTCTCCTTTACTCTAGTCAATAGTCCCAATCCAAATTATCCTTCAAAGATGAGTTCAGTTCTCACATCCTCTAAGACTCTTCCTTGATTACTCCAGCCCACATTGATGACTTTCTTTGCCAAACATCTTTATCACTTGTGGCCAATAGTCTATAATTGGTCTCTTGACTTTATAAAGCTCTCTTGCGCTCTTCCCTAATTGTTTACGGATGAGAGATGACCCTCTCCAATTACAGTCTAATCTCTCTGAAGTCTGGATTTAATTCAGTAGACAGTAAGCAAAGCGCCATGCCTCTCCCCAGATCAATTCGCAGAGTGTTTGTTGGGCTTAATATCTGATAAATTTGATAAAATTTGATAAATTCTCAGGACATTGGAGGCACTGTTAAAAATTTTAAAGCTACATAATCTATAGAAAGCTAATCATCCCAGAAACTGAAAGCTTCAACCCCTTATGGTTACCATCTCTTGACTATTTGACTGTGGTCTCCTTTAGTTTAGAGTCCAAAGAGAAGGAAAGGAATGGACACGCCTTGTTCCTAAGTCCCCATAGATGCTAGTTATAGCCTAGTACTTGATCCAATCAATCAAGCATTTATTGAGCTCCTACTATGTGCCAGGCACTATTGTAAGTTCTGAAACAGCCCAATAACAGTCACAGAGCCACGCGACGTGGTCTAGTTGTCTCATGGAAAGAGCACTGGATTTGCCTGTTTCCTCATCTTTAACATGAGGAGTTGGCCTAGATGACCTCTGTCTTCCAATTCTAGAGTCTTTGGTCAGACAGGACCCAACAATGAACACACACTTGTTCTCCTGGCTGTGTCACCCACAGAGTTAATAGCCAGCTGTGTTTTTGCAGAAGAAAGAGAAGAGAAACAAAAACGGAGAGGAGAGAGAAAGAAGAGAAATGGGGTGAAGGAGGGAGGAGGGGGAGACAGGAGAGGGAGAGGGAGAGAGATAAGGAGAGAAAGGAGAGACAGGAGACAGACAGAAATAGAGAAAAACACACCCACAGACACACAGAAAACTGTCCCGAAGTTTAATGGACCCCTTTAACTATATAGCTGTGTTCTTCCTGGGAGTTCAAGATTTTCCTATTCTTTTCCCAAAGCACTTTTAGCTTCAGCAGTCCCGTACAGGACAGTTCAATATCTTCAGAAGTGAAGGGCCAGATCCTTCCAGGGGAACAAAATAGACAATTGAGTATACCTTAGCTCTGCTGACCACAGACTTTCCTTTCCCAACCCAGCAGTCTAGTCTTACTACCTTTCCCTTTATGCCAATACCAGGAACCCTTGAATCTCTCTCATTTCCCCTGGATTGCATTTTGTCGTTTCTAGATTTGAAACATCAGGAATTGGAGTGGGGAGGGGCAGCAGAGATGGATGGGAAGCCTCTCCACAGCTCCTTTTCCTGACCTTGGTCCATCTATGAGGATTCTGGTTTACAGGCAGACATTGGAATAAACACAGAGGTTTGATTATGGGAAATGTTTCTCCAACCTCTGTCCCTGGGCTCAAAGGGAATCTAAACTTCATTTTCTAAAAATAAGCCCCAAACTCTGACCCACAGCCAAATTAATCCTAATATGGGCACATGGATACAAAAGTGGTTGTGAACACATCCTGAAAATGGCATTACCCTGGTATTAACATCCAACTCCCAGAGCCAGGGAAGAACGAAGGGAAATTTGTGGATCAAATCTTATTGCCTAAATTGTGGCTAAATTTACTCTTTAGAGCTTAGAGTTTTGGGCAGTTGATCAACTGATTCTCAGGGGAGCAGGCAGTTAAAAATAAATTGCTAGTGATTTGTCTGAGGACCATGGTTACCCACCTTTACCAGGTACAGTGGATTTGGAGTAAGGAAGACTGGAGGTCCTATCTCATCTTAGACTCTTAGCATTTAAGCATAGACTACTATTTATCAAACCTTTGGCAAGTCATAGCCTCTCAGCCTCAGTTTACTCATGTGTAAATAATAGCATATGTCTCACAGATTGCAAGGATCAGATGATGACATGTAAGAGCTACCCTGAGAACCTTAAAGCACTATGTAACTCTGTGCTACACAAAAGATCTGTGATTTCATTAGCTTTGGGAATTCTTGAAGTAGGAACTCTACCAAAGCAGACTGGAAAGTTTAAGACCAAGTTAGTAAGTCAGTCAGACTATAAATAAGCATTTATTATAAGTGCCTATTATGTGGCAGATACTGTACTAAGTTCTAGGGTGTTGCCTGAGGCTTGTAGAGATTAAAATGACTTGCCATGGTCCTATGGCTAATAATAGCTAAAGCAAGATTTGAACCTAGGTTTTGTTTTGTTTTTTCTTCTCCAAATCCAGTGTTCTATCCACTCTCCACACCTGTCATTACCCTCTCTAGTTTGAGAGGACTTAGATATAAAATAAAAGGACTTTAATAGTCTTTTGGGGACTAGATGTGAAGCAAGAATTAAGACCACGATAGTTAATCTATTCACAACCATCCATCCTGTTACTCACATGCAAGCATGCAAATGATACCTGATAGCAACCAATCCACAAGTATTTATTGAACCCCTTCTACGTGCCAGGCACTGGAGATACAATGACAAAGAATGAAACAACCCCCCAAATTCATGAAAATAGCATAGAGAAACCTCAGAGGAGGAGCATCTAAACTCATTTTAGAAGGAAAATAAAACTCTGGAGAAAAGAGTAAATTGCGAGTATGGAGCTTGGCTTGTATGAATGTTCAAAAGTAGGAAATCAAATGTTGAGTTCAGAGAGCAACAGCAGTGGTAGTCCATTTGACTACAACATAGAGCATGCAAGGGGGAAAACTGAAAAAAAGGCTAGAAAGTAGGTTGGAGACAGATGGTAGAGAACCTTGAGGCTAACGAGTTTTTGTTTAATTTATAGGCAGTAGGAAAACCTTGTAGGTTTCTGAGAAAGGGAGCGACACAGCCAGACGTGTGCCTAAGGAAGTTTTCTTTAGAAAGGCAGCTGAGTGGGTGATGTGTTGCAGAGAAACAGGAGACACAAAAACCAATTGGAGGGCTCTTACAGTAGACCAAGTGAGGGATAATGCAGGCTTGAACCAGGGTGATGATCCTTTGAGTGAAGAGAAGGTAATACATGTGAGAAATGTTAATGAATAGGATGTTTTAACCCAAGAAATGAGAACTTTTTTTGAATATTTTTAATAACTGTATTTCAATATAATTGGCTCCCTTCAAAATTCAGTAGGCATGCCCATCAATTGGAGAATGGCGCTCAACAAGTTGTGGTTATATGATTGTGATGGAATACTACTGTGCTACAAGAAATGACAAGCAAGCTGCTTCCAGAAAAACCCCACGAAGACTTACATGAACTGATGCAAAGTGAAGTGAGCAGAATCAGGAAAACAGTATACACAGTAACAACAATATTGTATTATGATCAACTGTGAATGACTTTGCTATCCTCAGCAATACAATGATCCAAGACAATTCTGAAGAATTTATGATGAAAAATGTTATCTATCTCCAGAGAAAGAACTGGAGTCTGAATGCAGATTGAGGCATACTTTTTTTTAAACTTCATTATTGTGTTTTGGGGAAGGGGGTTGTTTTCTTTTGCAACATGGCTAATATAGAAATGTTTTGCGTGACTGTACATGTAAAATCTATATCAAATTCCTTCTCAAGGAATGTTGAGAGATGGGAGGAAGAGAATTTGGAACTCAAAATTTAAAAAAATGAATGTTAAAAAATTGTTTACCTGTAATTGAGAAAAAAATAAAACAAAAATTAAGTATAAAAAATATAATCAATTAGGTCTCTAGGATAGTTTTATTGCTTCTTAGGGAAGAACTAGTGTAGACTAGTTTGCATGGCAGAAACCTTAGTAGATGTAGCACCTAACACAGCAATGTTGGTGAAATGGTGAAGATTTATGGTAATGGCAGCTGGGATGAGTATGATGAAATCAATCTCTAAACCCAGGCAGTTTGGAGCATAAAGTATTTTGATGTCCTCCCTACCCCCCACATATCCTTTTCACATTCCAAGTATGGGAATTCCTTAATTTCCTGTTCCACTGGTGGATGACTGAATTCGAACAAAATTTCTGCAGATGTTAATGGAGACCAGGAAGGCACTGTGGTGATGAAGCCTCCAATCCCAGGTGGCCCAGAGTATGTTGTAGTTTCTTTCATCTTTTTTTGACTTTTCATTTATAATCAATACCACACAGTTGAGAACTTAATTATGCTTCAATTGTTTCACCTTTTGTCAGTTTTATTTCCTTAACCGCATAGTAAAATCCTTGAGGACAGAGACTGTGTTAGATATTTCTTTTATATAGCCTTCATGGTACTAGGTATTAAGTAAGGCTCAATGTAGTTTAAAAAAAAAAAAAAGCTCTGGGTTTGGAGTCAGAAGACCTGGATTTTTATTCTGAAACTGCTGCTTACTACCTGTGTGACCTTAGACGAGTCATTCCCCTCCCTTGACAAATGAGAGAGCTGGAATGGATCAGCAGTTTACAAAGTGGTCATTTGCCTTCTGGATCCCTGAGACTCTTTTGGGGTGTTTTTGAGGTCGAAACTATATTCATAGTAACACTGTCTTTTGCCTATTAAAATAACTGTTCCTTTTCAAGCTACATATCTATCTAAGGCTGGATTTTCTTTATATGCTTCAACCAAAACAATGTATTGCAACAGATTGAAAGCATAAGCAGACATGAGAATCCAATTGTCTTCTATTAAGCTAGATATTAAAGAGATTTGTAAAAATATGCAAAACAATTTCATTCTTCTCACTAAATTTTTTTCTTTCGGAAAATAGTTTTCATAAAAACATGTTAGCACAATGGCGTTTTTAAATGGGTTAATAAACATTAAAAATTTTATCAGTTTAAATCCCTAATTATATATCTATATATTTCCACATAAACAAAAGCTCTTTGAGGTAGTCAATAATTTTTAAGAGAGTAAAGGGGTCCTGAGACCAAAAAATTGGAGAACCAACTGACTGGATGCTCTCCAAGGTCCCTTCCAGCTCTGAAATCCCATGATCCAATAATATGTTTGATAAATAACCCTGATGAGCTCAAGGGTTCAATGCTCTGCCAATGACCTTTCTAGGTGCCATTTCCAAGGTAGCAAATTCTAAGCAATCTTCAAACATGTCCTCATTTTCTAAGACAAAAGCTTGGAGACTTAACATTCTGCTGTTAAGGGAAAATGTTAAGGGAAAAGAAACCACTAAATGCTACCACTGATCAATGATACTCGATTGGTTATAATGGTGAGTCTTTGCACCCGGATGTTTAACCCACCGCAACGTGGGTTAAAATGCTCCAAAGGTCCATGAAACTGCCACCAACGCTGAAGGAAATAAGAGCATTAAATGTAAACTGGAGAGCTTTTTTTTCTTTGCCTCAGCTCCCCGGGGAAAGGGGCAGTTTTAGGAAGCACTTAACCTTAAGGCCCTTTCAACTTCAGCTCCTCTTTCATTTTATGGAAACAAACAAATATGAGGTTTGGTCATCCACAGCATTTCTCGGTCAGGTTAGAAAACAAACAAAACTATGAGGGGAATACTTGGGCACAACCTGCTTCTGACACACAGTGGTCGTATAGCCACGGGCAAGTCACTTAATTTCTCAGTACCCAAGGCATTCTCTGAGACCGTAAGACACAGAACTGTTGTCTGCATTGATGGAGGGACTTTTCTAATGGTGAATTCATGATGAAGTCACAGATCTGGACAAAAAAGCAAAAATTAACAACCTCCTCCTTCCCATCCTAAGAGCCTTCAATTTCCTGCTTTAAGAAGAAAGAAATTGTATCTTGTCTGAGCAACTATTTCACCTTTGGATTTCTACTAGGTGATGGCAGAGATGGATGGTATTCTATGGTCCTAGATAAGGATCACACATGTTCTTGTGTTCTTCGCTGTCTCTTTTATCCCCATTCTTGATAGGTTTAGGTGATTACAGAGTTGCGTGGCATCCCCTGCTACTTGGCATACTCATACAACATTCTTACTCTCTCAGACCCTCACACAGATTAATTTCTTTAAAAGTTTATTTCTGATGAATACAAAAAAATAATTTCTGTGGCCAGATAAATAGCATACAGACACTATGACATCAGGGATGGACCATTTCTGATTCCTTCTGGATCTGCAGCTTGATCAAGGCAAGCTGCCAAGTAAAAGCCTATCTCATACACCCTGGAACAATTCTGAGTTCAAGGCTGAGCATTTAAAACATGGGTGCTTGCAAGAGGGGTAAGGAAGCAGATTCACAGCAAGAAAAAGCTCAAACTTCATTTAGAAAAAAAGAAAAATCCCTTCATACAAGTGTTTTTTTTTTTTGGTTAAAGAGAAGAATCAACATAATAAAATCCATTCCTGATGACTTGTAACATATTACCATTTATAGAGGGAGAAAGATGGAGCCAGTTGAAGGGTAGTAATCTTATGGGACGTCAAGAGCGTATTAGTCCATTAACCCAAAACCCAACTTCATCCCAACCCAAGGGAGATGACATTTAACTTACTTGCAATATGTCTCTAAAGCAGAGAGACTCAGATACCACAGAGAAATGGGGCCTTTGAGACTTTTGTTTATGGACTTAAAAGCTGGGAAATCTATATACAGTGTATTCATTTTCACCTTCCAAAATTCCAGAACTAGAATTGGTGTATTCTTATGTTGTCCTTTCCACTTGTAGGATGGGAAAGGTGCTTTGCACTAGGTAGTAGGAAAATATGATTCCAGAGGAACTGATAACGAAGCATGCTGCCCACCTCCTGATGGAGAAGTGACAGAACGAAACACATTTTTGGTCCTGGTCAATGTGGGGATTGGTTCTATTTGACTATGCTCATCTGCTATAAGGGGTTTGTATTTTTTCATCCCTTGTGGTATACTCCTCACCCCTACCCCTCACTTCTTCCCCTCCATTCAATAGCAGGATGGGAGAGGGAAAAAATAAATGCCTGTTAACTGAAAAACAAAGCTAAAATTAAGTAGTGTTAAAGATAACCCAGGCTGTAATCTTTAATTCAGAAAGCTAAGTTCAGTGAAGTTCCCACTACCTTTTTCTGTCTTTACACATGCAAATACTGCACCAGGGAGAGCACTAGCCCTTATAAGGAGTGGCCAGGCTCAGTGGCTGCTCCAGCTCTGAACAAATACACAAATTCAAGCTGTTTGCTGAACAGAGCATTTTGTGTTTCCAGTACTATCTTTTTGTTTGGGTACTAGAAGAGTCTCTATTATGAGAGTATAATCTAAATTACATCCTTAATTTAATCTAGGAATTTGGTTTAAAGCAAGGACAAGAAGTCATGACTAAGGGTAGAAGATTTTATAACCCCATCTTTCAGTTCTATATACTAACTATAAGTATCTCCTTTGGGAGAATGATTTTGCACCTTTCCCTTTTGGCTAAGTTTAAAAATGGCCCAGTGCGACAATATGGGACAGTGAACTTTTCATTAAGAGGAAGGCACAAGATTCCTAGAGCCACCCGAGGAAAAACGACCTCTCCAATGTGAAGAGGAGGCTGGTTGTTTGCTCTGGAACATTTTGAGTTAGTGGATTTGAGGCATTTCTAAAAGGCTGTGCTTAGGGGCTGGAGTCCAATGACTTCTAGAGAGGTACCTTAGTCAATGGTACAAGAAATACCAGCTGGCAACTCTGCATATGCCTCTCAGACAGACGGACAGTCTCTCTCTCTCTCTCTCTCTCTCTCTCTCTCTCTCTTACACACACACACACACACATATGCAGTGGAGGGGAATTTTTTAAAAAATGTAATTGTAAATCTGATCGAGCATAATATTACAACAGAACCCCAATTTTAAAAGTTTTCATAGATTTTTGTGTGTTTTTCTCTTCTAGTGGTGACGGTAAAGATTGTAAATTTATTTTGTCCATAAACTCACTGGCTGAGTATTCATAGAAAAGCACCCTCAGAAAACCAATACTTGCCAATACAAGAAGCCATGAGAGTTCATTTCCATAAGTCTCATGATTTCTATGAAATTAGCATGTAAAGAAGCTAAAAGGGTATGTACTTATTAGACTGTACTCTGAGCAGAACAGAGGCCCAGGACATACCATTTTTAGTTGGTCTAACAGTTCCTATCACCCTGTTACAGTGTAAATTTCAAAAAGCTACACCAAATGAGCTTCCAATTTCCCCCCAATATTCTACACTGATGCTTGGTGTCACTGTTGTTTAGGAGATGTCAATAATCAAGGTCTGTGACTGAAGATAAAACACTTAGCACCTGTAATTCTTGGATCCTTTAGCCCTTTACCCAAATGCTTTTAAGAAAATCAGATACCTTTGGTATTCTACTGGCCATTTTAATCTCTGGGCATGCATAGCTCAGTTTTGGAGCACTGGAGATCATTTTACAGAGAGAAGGACTAAGCTGCTAGTTTCCCTGTGCTCATTGAAAAGTAGACTCCTCAAATACTCAACAACACCTCTTCAATTAGCAGGCCTTTGGACCTTGGGGTTCAAAGTAAAACTCTAGGTCCCAGCATAAGAAAAAAAAGGCAATGACCAGCACATCCCACATTTAATAGGCAATTCAACCTCACATATATCTTTATTGGTTACCCTTATCTAAACCAGAGATTTGGATGTCCTTGATTTATCATCCCCTTGATGACAGAACAGTCAAGATTGGATTTGGAATCAGGAGACCTGGTATGAGTCCCCACTGTCATTTACTAAATATGTGACTTTTGTCAAATCATCTCATCCCTCCTTCTTTAGGCCTTAATTTTCTCCTATATAAAATAAGGGGTGGGAGCTTGGTCTAGATCAGGGTTTTTAACTTGGGTTGTGAACTTAAAAAAATACTTTTATAATTACATTTCAATATAATGGGTTTCCTGTATAATCCTATATATTTTATTTTATGCATTTAATAAACATTAATCTGAGAAGGGGCCTATAGCCTTTGAAGTGACAAAGGGGTTCAAGACACAAAAAAGATTAAAAACCCCTGTATATCTATGATCCTATGAAAAGAAAGTGATTTCCTGAAACAAAGACTCATGTTTGGAATATTACCCTTCAGAAAACTTTGAATTTTAGCCAGAGGAAGGTGCTCTCTTAAAAATCTAAGAGGTATAAGATCTAGGGGGAACAACTATTAAAAATTGTCTAAACCTACCACCAAGCCACATACCCTGTTATGGATAAAACAAAGCCCACATCTGATTGCCCAAAATGAGGTTACTCACATAGGGGGTGTGTGCATGCGTGTGTGTGTGTGTGTGTGTGTGTGTGTGTGTGTGAGCACAGGCTGAGGAAAGCACCAGCTAAGGCTACACCGCATGGGATAGTATATCCTGAAAACAGCATCCAGAAGGGTAACAGCAGCAGCAAACCCTGACAAAGGGGGACATTTAGGCTCTACAAAAATAAACTTTTGTCTTTCTTTCCTGTTCCTCACAGCTGCAAAGGATTTGGCTTTCTATTTATCCTCTTCTGCCAGTTTCCTAATGTAAATACATTAGGAAACATCTCTTGATGTTTCAGACTCCTCTCCCTAACATATGTGACACAGAGGAAGAGTCTTCACCACCACGATCACGTGTAGGAGGCAGGAGCATAGCAAGGGGTGAATCCCCTGAGGGGATCCCTGAAGAGGATCAAGGATGGGCCATGCTCCAGGTAGCAACCACACAGACCAGCTGCCACACTCCACGAGCTCTCTACTTTTTCCTGAGATGCCACAGTTCTATCTATTCCTTGATTCTGGGGAATTGGTAAAGCCCACTGCCTTCTTAACTCAATTCCCTGAACACATTCTCAAGTTTAAATAAAACCTAAAATGAACTTAGACACTATCATCTTTAAATTTCTACTAGTCTCTAAAAAACTTCCCTGATATGTATAGTGCATGCAAGTCTCTTAAATAGGGGAAGTCTTCAATAGCTAAATGGTACTTGAATACTATGAGATTGCTCTGAAGTCCAATTAGCAAGGTTTCAGGAGCAAGGATGGCAAGGTGGATGGGCTAGGACTGGGGTCTGCCCTAGAAATGATTCATTTGGAAATGTATTGCAATCTAAAAGTGAAGCCTTTTGAAGGCTGGAAAGACCATCTTTTTCCCATTCTAAGTGGACTTTCCAATCCATACCATACAGAGCCAATGACAGCAAGGAAGGAGAGGGAAATAAAGTTAACACTCTCCAGGAAAGAGGCAGACAGTGATAGCTTTGTCTGACTGGAAGCTCCTGGAAACCATCTCCCTCCATGAACTTTACAAAGGACTCTGCTTGGGATGACTGGCTCATCTTACATGTACCTTCTTCAACAGGAGCATCAAAATATTCTTGGGAATTCAGGGAGAAGGTGAAGTACCTTACAAAGCATAGCATTTAAAAAAAAATCCAAAAAGGAGTAGGTGAGGGGGAAGCACCAGAGGACATAAAAAAAACATAGTGAAAGTTCTAGAAAGTTCCGATATGATAAACTGTTTCATAGAGATGTTCGATCAAGGAGATGGAGCCTGTGAGTTATTTTCTCACCTCCAACTTGCCTGAACAACTGAATTTCCAAATCTGGAGCCTGACTTCTCCTGAGAATACAGTAGTTTTGATACTGAGATGGGAGAACAGGAAGGAGAAGGAGGAGGCACCGAGCAAGTCATCCATTCTGGATGAATGCCCCAAAGAAACCTTTAAAAGATGGCCAATACACTTAGACCTTAACTAGAGAATGGATGAGTGTATTTGTGTGTATGAATCTGTGCAAACCTAAGCAGCTTCAGAAGAGTAACTAAGCATGCATGTTTTATTACAATCCCTTGCTTCCCAAGGTCTGACAGGCCTCCTTTTCATTAGCCCACTGGAGTTCTGGAGAGGAAAAACAAGAAAACAAAACCAAAAAACAGTATTTCACTTCCTGGGCCACAGAATATACAATTGGTACATATCATACAAGTAGATGATAGATAAGGGGCAAGAACAGACCCACAGACTAGTGCAATTGGGAGCAACAATTCTTCTAAGATCCGAGGTGAGTCAATTACCAAAACACAGAAGGGGGTGGGGTGGGGCGGGGGCACACATCACCCTCCTGGAGTCCACACTGGTTTGTATTTGTGGCTTAACTGTGTCCAAAGCACTTCTGCCATCTTCTCTGGAGAAGAAGAAGAATCATTTACTCCATAGTGGTAGATACCTGCGACGTGAATAACTTTTCCTCAGTTTTTCTTTCTTCCTATTAAGATTCCCCCAAAGATCCCAATAATAGGCCAGGGGGAAGGATCGACAAAATCCAAGTGTCAGAGAGTGACATAATACTGATTTGGGGGGTAGGGTGTAACGGTTCATAAAATGTGCGTCCTCTCCTGAGATACAGTGAATGAGGAAGGGGAAGAGAAGGAAGAACAGCGGATGGGGACACTGTACCGTGGGGACGACACGATCATGCAGCTTTTGCTGTACAGATGAACAAGAACATACACACACATTTGTCTGGTGCTCATTCTAAGCACCTGCAGGCAGTTTCCTGGTAGGCCTGTGGCCCACTAGAATGATGTCAGTTCGGTTCTTTCTATAGCGTCCCCTCGGGCTCTCAACCTCAGCTCTGGGGTTTAGCCCTCATCCTCTCTCAGTTCTGTGGGGAGAAATTTGTACTGCTGCTGGCGGATCTGAGCCAGTTTTTTCCTTGCTTCTTCTAGTTCTCGCTCTTTCTTCAGCATTTCCTCTTGGGCAGCGATGATCTAGAATAAAAGCAGTAAGTCCTGATAGGCTTGAAGAAGACACAGGCAGGTCCCTGCTACCTTTTCTTTTACCCATCATCTTCCTTTTCCTCTCTCTCTCTCTCTCTCTTTTTTTAGGAGGGAAGGCAAGGCAATTGGGGTTAAGTGACTTGCCCAAGGTCACACAGCTAGTAAGTGTGTCAAGTGTCTGAGGCCACATTTGAACTCAGGTCCTCCTGACTCCAGGGCCGGTGTTCTACTCACTGTGCCACCTAGCTGCATTTGTGGGACTCTCTCTTGCCAAGAGGGAGAGACAGCAATCCTTCACAATGCTATTAAATTTTGGCTACTGCCCATCACTTTCCCTGGTAACTTCTCCATTTCCCCAAGAAAGCTCGGCTTTGATAGAGGGGCTTAGTACCAAGGACCTGAACTATTACAGAAAACATCCATTCTTCCTCCTCTTCCTCCTCCCTTCCAACTCCTCCTTCATCTCCTTTCGCTTTTTCCTCAACTCTCTGCAATCTGGCTTCCAACCTTAACATTCCACTGAAATGGCTCTTTCCCAATTTACTAATAGGAGGGCATTTTCTCAGTCCTCATTTCTCTCTCCATTGTCTGTTGCGTTTGACACTGATGACTACCTTCTGAATACTTTCTTCTCTCCCTGGATTTTCATGACCCGATTCTCTCCTGGTTCTCCTCCCACCTATCTGACTGTTCCTTCTTAGTCTTCTCTTTTATGGTTCCTTATCAATATCCTGCCCCTTAACTGGATATGGATATTCTCTCAGGTCCTATCCTAGTCTCTCTTCTTTTCTCTTTCTTGGCAAGCTTATCTACTTCCATGGGTTAGCTATCATCTCTACAGATGACTTACAGATCTATATTCAGACCTACTTTGTCCTCTGAACTTCAGAATCACATTTCACACTGTCCTGGAGACATTGTAAACTCTGCATCTCTAAAACTGAACTTAGTATCTCTCCCCCTAAAGCCTCCAGCCTTTCAGACTTCCCTATTCCTCCCCAGCATCTGAGGTTTATTATCTCAGCGTTAGCCTAGACTTCTCACTCTCTCTTCACTGTACACATCCAATCAGTTGCTGTTAAATCTTGCCCTTACAATATTTCTTCCCTCGGACTTCTCTCGTCTCCCATAGTTGCCACCTTAGTTCAGGTGCTCATCACCTCTGACGCGGACACCTGACTGTATGACTTCCCTTACCAAACAACTCCAGTAGTTTCCCATTGCTTCTAGTTTAAAATATAAATTCCTTTGTTTAGCTTTTAAAGAGCTACACAACTTGGCTCCAAGTTGTCTCTCCAGCCTTATCAGAAGTCACACCCCTCCCACTTAGTGTGATCTGGCCAAACTGGCTTTCTTTCTATTCCTCACTCTGGACACCCCATTTACCACCTCCCTGCTTTTGCACTGGTTGGCTGTCTCCCATGCCTGAAATGCATCCCTTCCTCACACAGAATACTTCTCTTCCTTCAAGATTCAGCTCACGTATTATTTTATAGATGAAACCTTTCCTCCAACTACTTTGCACCTTCCATCTCAAACTAACTTCTATTTAACTACTTTGTATTTATTCTCTTTATTCAGAATATATTTACGTAGGGTGTCTCAAAAGCCTTAGTACAGTGTTAAATTACTAAAGCTTAAAGACACTCTGGCTATATGCCCAATATCTTTACCATTTGAATATAACCTTGTAATTGTAAGGATGGTTTCCTTCTTTGTACTTGTATCCCTAGTACCTAGAAGGCCCTTCATAAATATTGGTTGACTGACTGAATGACCTTTGGCAACCGGTGTGGGGCCAAGGTTAGAGGGTACACCAAATCTTAGATCCTGAGAATTCACACACCTGAGCAATGCCGCCCACAAACTTTGTCTTCACCACCACATCGTCATCATCAGCTTTGCCAAAGGCTGCTTTCTGCGCTGCACGCACGAGATTGTCAGATGCTCTTTTCACAGCATTTCCTGCAGCCTAGAGTAATAAGAGTGAAATACAAATCATATTATTAAAAACACAGCTATTTGCATTAGGCAATTCAGACCCATGGGAAGAGCCAGATTGAAGTAAACAAAACTAAGAAAACAGTATAGATAATAACATTGTTAGTGGAGATAATTAAACAAAATGACCAACTGGTCTTAGAGAAAAGTTGAGAAAAAAAGGCATGTCTCTCCCTTTGTTAAAAAGGTGGAGGGGTATGGGTGTGGAATATTGCACAAAATGTCAATGTGTTTCTTTTGCTAACTTACTATCCCACCTACACCTCCTCTGATTTTCCTGACCCTTTCTTTTTAAATCTTTGTTTAAAGGGCTGGCTTTCTGGGTAGATGAGGAGAAGGATATCTTGGGAAATGACTGTGATTTAAAAACAAAAAAATCGAGAAATTAAATTTTACAAGATGAAGTCAATTTAATCAACCACTAACCTTAAATTACAAGCATTTCTTTAGTGACTATAATATACCAGACTCTGAGGATAAAAGACAAAACCAAAGATATATATCACAGGATCACAGATGGAAGGAACCTTAGAGGTCTTCCAGCTCCAACACCTCATTTTAAAGATGAGTATCTAAGGCCAAAAGAAGCCAAGAGACTTGCCCATAATCACATAGATAGTAAGTGGTAAAGCTAAGTTGCAAAGCATTTTTCTGGCACTCTTTCTTTCTTTTTAAAAAATTATTTAAATTAATATTTTATTTTTATATTGCCTACATTTTCCTTGGTATCCTTCCCCATGCCCTCCTCAAAGAACCATCCCTTATAACAAATAATATTTTTTTTAAAAAAGAAAGAGCAAGAAGAGAAATAAAAATCAGCAAAAATTATTCATGCACTGGAAAAAGTCTGAAAATATGTAAGACCTCCCACCTCTTCAAAAGAATGCTGTCTTTGGGGCCATGCTTATTCTTTGTAATTCTGCAGTGTTCCTTTTCAATTGTTCAGTGGTTGTCATTCTTTACATTTACATTTTAAGAGTTATTGTCTATATATTTTACTTGGCTCTGTTTACTTCCCTCCGTGTCAGTTCATGTAAGTCTTCCAAGCTTCTCTGTAGTCATCATATTTGTTTTTTACTGCACAATACAAAGGTACATTCGTGTACCATAGCTTTTTTAGCCCTTCCCTAACTGATGGGCATCTATTTTATTTCCAGTTCTTTGCTCCAATGAAAAGTCTAACACTCTTTCTCCTGCCTGCTCCTGCCTTCCTGGAGTTCCTGCTCTCCAGAAGCTTAAATTCCATCAAAGTCAAGAGTCCATTTCTCATTTGTATTATTATAAATGAGATTATTCTAGTCAATAAGCAGTGAAAAGGACCTTGAACAGCTTTGCCAAATCCACTTTCCTGGTTATAGCCAGGTTTGGTGTTAATTGTTTTCCTCAGCAGCATAACTCCTAACGACTCACTCTTTTTTTGATATGAGATCACTGTGGTGTTTCGAGTTATATTACTTCTAAAAAGAAAATGTGGCTACCAGCCAAAACTGGTAGCTTTTTCCTAGTGAGTAGAGTAGTTCCGTCTGCACCATTAGCAAGCCTGATATTCTGCACTGTTTCTCTAGTTGTGATGACGAACTGTGATATGGGGTCTCTCTCCCCACTCCCGCCATTTTTTTTTGTGTGGTCTGTTGTGACCGATGTTTTGTGATGTTCAAAATGGGGCTTTTGACAGAGTTTTTTCTCTGTGAAAACCTATCTGGCTCACCTGAGTAATTAAATCTATGACCCTGGCATCATTAGCAGTCTTTAACCAAAATGAGCAGAGTAGCCCAGAATTTGAACCCACACAGAGAACTTAAAAGATCTAGATTAGGCTTAGGCAAACCCTATGATGATCATGAGAGATGACCTTATTTCTGCTTTAAATCAGTTATATGATGTGACTATTAAGGTGTGCGTCCTAGCTCCGTGAATAATCAAGTGAGATCTTTGTTGATTCCTGTCTCAGAGGGAAGACGGCAGGTCTATGCTCCTCAGAGTGACCCAGGCCTAGGACTGACTCATGGACAATGAGATTCTGATCTTCAAGCTGCTGCCTGCTATGAACAAGTGCTGAGCTGTGGGAGATGGACTGAGGCCTGTGAATTGATTTTTGTCATTTTAATGATTAACAGATGTTGTCACCAGTGAGGGAACATTGTTCAGATGTCACTTCCATTTATAATTTTGTTAACTCACATATAAACATCTATGTGTGTGTATGTGTAAATATGTATATATCAACCTATCATTATACATGTGTTCTCTGATAGAATCTGAGCTGAGCAGGGACTAAGCAAACAGAGACGGCGCTGGGCCTGGAGCCAGGAAGACCTGAATTCTAATCTAGCCTGGGACCCTTATTAGCTGGATGACAATGGACAAGTTGCTCTGCTTAGATCTTCCTTGGTTTGTTCATCTGTAAAATGGGGATAATAATGGCACCCACCTCTTAGGGTTGTTGTGAGGGTCAAATGAGATGATTATAAAGAGCTTAGTACAGTGTCTGGCACATAGTAAGCACTATATAAATGTTAACTTGTTATCATCATCATTATTATTATCTTTGAGTGAATGACTAATTTACAACCGTGCATAACCTTGTGGATCAAAGTGTTAAACAAATACATTGACTGCCAAAAGAATGTTCGCCCACCCAACCCCCAGCAGGAGGGGCTCCTACCTGTAGCCTCCGCATGGCCTCTGAGTCCTGGTCAGCCTTCACTTTACAGGCCACAAGCAACTGAGCCGTGGAGGCTGCAACTTGCTTGGCAGACGAGATCAGCTTTTCCTCACTGGCATGGCCCTGAACGGAGGCATTGGCGGCTTCACACAGGCTACTGGTTGCTGCCGCCACCATCCTGGCCTGGAAATTGCCAACAGAAAAAAAAAATGACCAGAAGCTCTCTAACTTTCCTCAGAGTTCAGAAAGCAAATACAGAGAGAGGAGAAGGCAATAACTCACAGCAGAAATTAGTCCCTGAGACCACTGTCCGTCATCAGCAGCATTTGCGGGGATTGCGCCAACCTAAAGAGAACAATTTAGAGAGAGAATGAGAGGCCATCACTCCTCCCTTCTCCTGCTACATACTTTTTAGGCCTCTGCCTTCTTCTAAATCTAAAAGGAGAGCAAATTAATTTATAATCACACGTGGGACCACAACCCAGAAAAAGCATTAACAGGAAAACAGAAAGCTCTTTCTCAGACAAGACCCCAAATGCTTCATGAAAGGCTATCCAAGCAGATCCTAGCTGGTTTCCACTGGGGCCATGCAGAGTAGATAAGAACAGTTCAGAGTGACCTTGTTTTAGCTGCCAGATACTAAGTTTCCCAAGAAAAGCTCAGGGAATGGTAGGTGGGGACAAGTCTTTTATTTACTTCCTCTGACAACCTTTCTCCACTTGAAATGTGGGAACTACAAAGTCCCTGTATTTCAAGGAACGAGGGAAATAGAAATCTCCCTAGTTACTGGCAACGTGACTTTCTGGCAGATGTCTTAGAAAAAAAGTGGTTTTTCCTTCTGCTCCTGTGATTCCTTGTCTTCAAGAGATTTGGGCTGTTTGGTGTGGGGAAGAAAAGCCTGAAGACGGCTTGTTTTTGTAACAAGAGACTATAACAACAAAGGGACTACAGTGAAGTTTTGGGAAAATATTTTCCTTCTAGGCAGGCATGCTGAAGGTTAGTGGCAATGCAAAGAATTACATTTCAACTTTTGGCTCATGTCTAGAAATATGGAGGGGCTGGACCTCACTGTACTGGCAAAGGAGACCTTTAGGAGAAAGTACAAATGAGATCATGGGGATCTGTAAGGTGACTTCAGAGATTAAAGACTTAAACACCAGGGGGCATTGCATGGAAGCTGCATCCACATACACACATTTCAGATGACACTTTCATTTATTTGCCTTTTAGTTATGTTATTCTGCAGTGGCTTTAAAGGGTAGGTAGATTTGGATAGGTGGAATGGTCCACCTAAATTACACATTTTTAGACTATGATTTTTTTTAGCAGGATATAATTATTAAGTTATATTACTAAGCTTTTTATATTTTTTGGATTGGACCTGTGGTTTCATTTTTACAGAAAATTCCCAAAGATGACTGGCAGTTACTCTACAATCAACAGTCTCAGAGGGCTGCCTGGGGACACTGAGAAGGAAGTGACTTTCTCAGGATGGCACAGCTAGTATGTTAGAGGTAGGCCAGGACCTAGGTCCTCCTGACTCTAAGGCCAGCTCTCTAACAACTATCCTACCCTATCATCTCCACTGTCATACAAGGGGTCCTAGCATCATAATGGTGAAGGGGATATTAAAGGTCATTTAATCCAACCCCTTCATTTAACAGATGATGAAACCGAATCTTTTAAAAAACAAAAACAGCCTTCCCCTCCAACACCCCCCCCTAAAAAAACCCCAACTGCCATGCAATTGAAGTTGAGGAGATGACAAAACTACTAATAATCCTTAGGCCAAACAAAGAAGAACTAGGAACTACTATTTTGTGGTGAGGCTGAATGGAATGGGTAGTTTACAGGTGAGTCACATCTAAGAAGCCCTCAATTTAAACACAAAGTGGCATTATGACAGTTGGTACTCAGACACTAGCTGTGTGACCCTGCACAAGTCGCTTAACCTTGTTTGCCTCAGTTTCCTCATCTGTAAAACAAGCTGGAGAAGGAAATGGCAAAGCACTCCAGTAGTTCTGCCAAGAAAACCCCAAATGGAGTCATGAAGAGTTGGACATGACTGAAAAACAACTCGACGACAACAAACTCAGAAGAAAACTATCTGTGTAAAGTGGGTCACTCATTCCACAGGACTTAAATGCTACAGAATGAATGACACTGCTTGGAACTGAGAAAAATGGCATTTTTGACTTGTACTGGTTCCCTAGCTCTGGTGCTTATATAGTCAGCCACTGACAAAGGAAAAAAAAAAGATTGTTTATGACTCGAATAGTCCAACGGTACAATGGGAATATGCATGTTTAGTCCAGGACCTGTCTGTCCATTCTAAAGTGGAATGCCTTCCTTAATAAGGAGCAGCTGGAAGGCCTGGAATCTAAATACTTAATTACATTTGGCAGGTTTGTATAAACACAGTTTTAGGCCAATCTAGACCAGGGCTGGCAATTCAATGAGTAAAGACGTAATGCGTAGCTATTTCGGATCCTACCCTGGATCACTCAGGCCCTCTCTCCAGATGCTTTTCAATTCCTCAGTTTTCTACCACTTGCCCACGCTAGGCTCACTCACCTTCCCTTGGGCCACCAGCTCTCTCTGGGCAGCCGAAGCTGATTTGACGAGGGCGCTCGTGGCTGCTGCAATGGATTTGGCTGCTTCTAAGATCTGTTCTTCAAAATCCAGAGTCTCGTCTGCTTGCTATAATTAAAAGAAGACATTGTCATATGTAATTCATACGCACAAGGAAGCTGTTCCTGACAACCCGCACCATGCTGTCTCTTCCATTACTGGTCTTTATTGTTTGTAAACCCATCACACCATAGAGCATAAGTTCTCTGCCATCTGGATTGTGCACATCTGTATAAAAAAAGTAAGAGCTGACCACTGGCAGGTATTGCAAAGATTTCAAAGGTGGGCAGATTGTAAAATGCATATTTCTAAAAGCCATATTTCCTTGTACCAAACTAGAACAGAAAGCATAGAAGCACACTGAATAATATATTTTGAGTGCATGCTTTTCCAATAAGATACTACATGAGACCTGGGGTACAATTTGAGGGTCATGTTTCTGATGATTCTACTCTCTATAGGGCCCAGAACAAGGCAAGGATGGCCATCTTCCATACTGCATTGTGAAAAATGAAAACAAAATATTTGTCTGATTTTCTAATGGTGAACGTTAAAGAAAACCACGCACTGGCAACACAATTAGTGCCAGGGACACAATCCAAACAGTGTTGGAAACCTTTCCAAATGTGCTTCAAAGCATAAGCTATCAAGTAGAAAGAAGCTGGGCCTGGGGATGTGCCGCTTGAAACACAAGGCAAATGTCATTTTTGACACATTTAACTTTGTGCTCTGATCCTAGGCATATCTTCACTGGATCACCCAAGAAGACAGAGATAAGTTGTTCCAGTTCAAATGACATAGCACCCTGGGATGCTGAAGGTGTGGCAGACACCTGACCAAGAAGGTGGCCAAGAATCATTGCCAAATGCCTGATGTGGCGGGTTGGGAGACTTCATTGGTCAGTCCTTAAAGTAAGACTTGCAAACAACTCAAATCAAAGCATAACCAGTGATATCAACATTAATATGACTGTTCTGTACATTTGTGTCCTTGGCAATTGTAGTCTGAACCCAGCAAAATGCCCAGCTTGTGTTTTTACAATATAATTAAAGGGGAATTTCAAAACAAAACAAATCCTTAAAGAAAGAGGTAGGGGCGCCTCTAAGAATCAGGAGATGGATTTGGTGTGAGAATATTCATTATGTTCTCTTAGTCCTGTAATTCTGCTAGCTATGTCTGACTATGGTATGGAATTCAGATTAAGATGGATGCAGCTTGGATTCCCATCCAATAAGTGGGGGGTTCAGTTACTAAATTTTCAAAGGACTTTACTATAAAACAATCTCACCTAAAATACAGTCCTATGACATGGGACCCTAAGGATTATATTATGTCAAGATTCTTCAGGAGTTTTCTTTTTTTGTGCTTTGGAAATTCATCTAAGGGGAGAATTGTGTGTATCAGAACTTTTTGATTCTAGGAAATCTGTGGAATGTTGGAAGTTGAAGGGTCTTAAGTGATCACTTAGTCCCACTCACTCATCTGGAACAGGAGAAAAATGAGGTCCAGAGAGAGTGATGTGTTCGAGGTTAAATGGCAAGGTCAAGGCAGGGCCAGGATTAGAATCCAGGCTGCTTGTCTACTGTTCTTTCTATCCTAGTATTCTGGCCTAACAGAAGAGTTCTCATTTTCCCAAACCAAATGATAGATGCATTCAATTCAACAAACATTCTTTCGGAATTCTTCAATGTTATTCCCAGTACGAATGGGGCATAGTACTAGCTTCTAGTAGAAGATAGAAAATACACAGAATTCCAAAGATGTGGAATTTTACCAAGTCTGTGAATTTGGCAAATTAAGCAAACATCAGATCTTATTAAATAACAAACTCGAAGAGATGCTCCAACTTCTTTTGTTGCTCTGGTGCTTTATGTCATTAAATAGTGCTTGAAATCTATGTTCTTCTGCCTGGGGAATTAGAAATCTTTTTGATACACTGAAATTTGGTTGCCAATAACATCTGTTATCATGCTATTTGACCCACACTTATTTTATTCCCAACAGTACAAACTCTATAGCACAAAATTGTTTTGGAAAGCTCATCTGCAGAAAGCCGCTGATGCTATTGCTGCCCTTCTAAGAAGGGCTTCAAATGGACAACTTGGTGGTCAAACAGGGTAGGTAGAAGATAATTAGACATTAACTGGGGTTTGTTTAGAGCCATGTAATGAAACCTTCACTATGTCTACTTCAGCATCTGCCTGGAAGCCAGTTTTATCAGTAAATCTAAACCTGCTCTGCTGAAAGCACACATCAATTAGAAGGCACTTAAGTCTCCCATGCAGTGTATGACTCCTTGCCTAACTGCTGCAGGAGCTCTCCCAAAGCCACCATGGACTTCACAGTTCAGTGTTTATGAATGTGAAGGCTTTAATAAGAGATCCCGGTTACCCTTGAAGTAATTATTCCCCACGATGGCTGGCTTCTCATGGCAACAGCTAATGGAATATACTAGTGGGAAAAAAAGAAATGCCGAATTGGTCTGCCTGAATAAAGGGCCACAAAAAAGATGAGTGGCTTTGTTAAAAGAACGACTCACCACTGTGCACAAGCCTTAGCGTTAGAAGGCTGGAGATGAATGTTAAGAAGAATCCCTTCGGTATAATGGAAAGAACACTGGGATAAGTGTCAGGAGACCTGGGTTTGAGTCTGAGCCCTACAACTAATGAACTTTATGACCTTGAAAAATGTCTTCAACTCTCAGGACTTCAGTTTCCTCACTTTTTGTTTTCAAATAAAGAGAGAGGTTTGGTCAAGTTATTTCTAAGTTCCCTTTCGGATCTAATATTCTGCTTTAGACTTTTTATTCTAATAATGACTACAGGTTGGAGTTCTGTTCTCAGACATAGAAGAAAATAAAGACTTAAAAAACCCCCAAACCCCAACAAAACCCTGAGCTCTAGTTTCTAAGAAGAATCGACTGTAAAAAAAAAAAAAAGCCAAAGGGTTTTTGTATGAATCTGCTTTAAATGAAAATCTATTGTGACTGATCATGTGAAACTAAGCTAGCTAGCTCATCAAAGACTGCTTTTCAGCTGTTTTTACCCACTGGGGTTGCATGCAGGACTTAAAAAAAAGAAGAAAAATCCTGCATTTAAATGGATAACTCATTTAAAGGTGGCATTGTGGTATAGTGGATAGTGGTGGTCTCCGCATCAAGAAGATCGGGGTTCTAGTCTTATCTCTGATACGTACTAGCTCAGGTCACTTAATTTCTCCATACCCTGGGCAACATTCCAAGAGTATAAGCTCTGACAAGCATATGAGCGTTACTATGCCAACAGATCCAGTCCTTATTTCTACGTCTAACTGATTTAAAAACTATTCATCCACCAGAGCCTGCTTAATATGACCCATGAGAAACAGTGACTCTGAGGAAGTCAGAGAAACATGGGAAGACTTGTATGAAGTGATACAAACGAAGAAAGAAGAATCGAGAACAATATGTATAGCAACACAGGTAACATTTTTAAAAAGCAGCTGAGTTCAAACCAAATGTGATGAAACATCTTTGGCTTATTAAACTGACAAAGAAATACACATTTGCCCTTTCACTAGGGAGCATGGAGACTACAGATGGGCGATACAGGATAAACTGTCAGACCAGGCTACCTTGCTGTCAGTTAGTTCTGCTTAAATGTTTTTCTTTGTTACAAGGAAGGGCTCAAAGGCAGTGTAGTAGGAGGAGGAGGAGTTCAGGGAAAATGACTAGAATTTTTTTAAAAGGTACAATAAAAAAATCATGTAGATAGATGAATGAATGATTAAAAAGAGAGCCATGCAAGAAAAAAAAGAAAAGGTAATCTGTGTGATCTACATCCCCCTCCTCCCCAATATTATTAACCACCAGGGCTATTTTTTTGGCAAACGTATAAACAGATGGCTTTTTGTCAATTGTAATGAAAGTATGGGCATTGAAGAGGCCGTGAGACAAAAAAATTGGTGACATGCAGTGGTGAGTTAAAATTTCCTCCTTCTCTCTACCTCCAGTCAAAGATTATGAAGGGGGTTTCACTCCAACCTGTTATCCCACCCCTCCCTCCAATGTCTTTGCCAGCCACTTTTCTTGGGAGAGGGGGAAGAGCATCTTCTGTGGGTTCTCCAAAGCACTGTAGGACTGGCTTGGGCTCTAGCTATACTTATGGCAACAGATGCTGAAAGCGGTAACCATGATGGCTATCTTAATGTGCACATGGTGTAGAAAAGAGGATTGGTCACATCGAGATCCTAATGACTGTCATACGGTATTTTGTAGCATACTCCATACACTACATACCAACTGAAGGCTCTGAGCATATGAAAGTATATGACCGAGTCTAAAGCTCCCTTCTACAATATCCAAGATCTGGGATTTAATCATACTCATATAAATGCAAACATGCTTTCGTTTCCTAAAGGCTACCATTGAAGAAGAAACTCTTATTTAAATAGTGTTGGGGGAAAACAGAACAAAGAGAAGCACAATTCAAGAATGCGGTGACTGTTTCTTCCCTGTTAAGAATGAGGTCTCCAGCCGGCAAATATGTACATTTATAACATCTTTTATGTCTGTACATTCTTTTAGGTTGGTTTTTTTTTTAACTCAATCTTGCCAAATTTATCACCAGAAAACTAACAAGGGAATTTCCTCATTTTCTCACAGAAAACAAGATGAATGTTGTTTTATTTCTGCCTTAATGACAAAATGAACAAAAGATATAATGATGTCATCTACTCATCCAAAGGACTAGGGAATCAAGCAACTCTCCTAACAATTTCTTTTTGAAAAATAAGGGTTAATATTTATTTCTATCATGCCAAGTAGGCTAACACGGGTAAAGACTACACTATTATTTTACCTTATGATCCCTGTTCTCTTGGCATCAGCTTGGTTCCTATCCCTTCTCTTGGGGGTCAGTCCTCCACCTATTTAGCCAGGTACAGGACTGACGAATAAGTAAAAGGTTCATGTACGGGAGCTCTCTCCATTCCATGGGTGGAAAGCATCAAGGTTTTTCTCTAATGATGGGCTCCTCTGGTTCCTTCTCTTGACTCTCTGCCTCTCAAGAGTACTAAAAGATCATTATTATATATATATACAAATAATATATATAATAATGATCTTATTATATTATATATTTATATTATTATATTATTTATATATTATATATTATTATTTATATTATATATTATTTATTATTTTATTATATTATATATATTATATTATATATTATTATATATAAATAAAACATATATAGTATATATGTTTTAATTGTGGGGTTTTAAAGTTTGGCTTGTAATTCAGGTCTGGGCTCAGATACATGGTTTTTCCTTGGGCTCTTTTTTTTTTTTTCTTAACAATCTGATCTGAATCAAGGTGCTAACTGTAGCTTCTGATTACAACTCAACAAAACTGGAAATGGAAAGAAATGTAAAATGAAGGAGGCATCAAGTAGCATAAAATTCTGCCCCCAGTGCAGTGTTTGACAGATGCTTACTGGGGGTGGCTTGCTACTCTGACAGGGTGCGGCTTAGTACCAAGAGCACTGGCTCGGGAGTCAGGAGGTGTGAGTCTCAGTACTGATTCTGCTGCTGTCTCATCTCATGTTCCTAAGTCTCTTCGTCTCCCTGAGTTTCAGTTTTCTCATCCAGAAAATGAGACTACTGGCCTAGATAAGCTTTATGGTCTTTTCCCTTCCTAAAATCCTGTGATTTTCATATTAAACTTTCTTGGCTGAAACAGCAACTAAAAGGTACTATTTTTTTTGTTGTTGTTTCTACTGAAGTCAAGCCCCTAAAGTATTTCCTTTCTTAGAGATTCTCCATCCCTCTTCCTCGGAGTGTTAATAAACTTCCTCCTGGTCCTTTCATCTAGCTACTCTAGGTTACTCACAGGTTGATGTCGATGTTAGTAAAGAGAGAACCCTCTGAGCCATTTGTGATTTTTCCTTATTCTCCCTTTGCTGCTTTTACTCCATACATCTCTACTCAATCAGGGCTCTTCTGGGATGGGGAAGAAGGAAACAGGAAAGAATTTGCCCTTCTTTGTGCTCACGGCCAGAGGCATTCCTAGGGCAGGACAAACAGAGGATGTTGCCCAGGTACTCCGCCCTACCCATTCTCTCTACGCAAGTGAGTTTGTACCTGTGCCCAGCCATAGCCTTGTTGTTGGCTGAAGAGAAACAAAGATCACTTTGTTTCCATATAGCTGGTAGATACAAAACTAGGCAGAACAGCTCATTATATGACCTTTCAAGTTAGGAATCCTCGTTTTATTTTGACAGCAAGACATAAAGGTTGAAGTCTAATTATACTAAGTTATGTCAGTATGCTGAAATGTTCCTGTCTTATGGGTCAGGTGAATTTCAGTATTATAAGCACAATTAGCTATACTGAAGAATACTTGCTATTAAAAAATGAGGCCGCATCCTTCACACCAAGTCCTTAAGAAAAAAAGAATGAGATTTGGGCTATGAAAAAAGTGTGAATATTTTGCATATATTTAAATGCACTAAAAAAGAGAGAGAACAACGTCTAGAACTCTTCACATATAGGAAATGAATCACATTTTCTGCCAGTTGAAAGCCTGTAGGGAAAAGGGAGACCCACCTCTATCAAACCTTTCCTCATTTTTGGCTTTCAGAGTAGTTTATTATCTGCCATGGGGCAAAGCCCCTGGCTTGTGCCCCCCAACCCAAACTAAATATAGCCCAGGGGACCTGGGATCCATGAACTTAAAAAATTTTTTTTTGATAATGGTATTTTAATGTAATTGGTTCTCTACAATCTTATTGTAGACATAGGCTGATTCCTGTTTTGGAAGGCTGATGGAGAACTGGTTGGTTCTAAGGCACCATCTCCCCCCGCCCCCAGCACCTAGAAAATCTCAGCCTTTCCCTATGTTTCCCCTCTCCAGGCTTGGAGGAGTTTGGAGCCCATCAAAAGGCTACAGAACAAGGAATCTCCTAAGGGTCTTTCTACTTCCCTAGGCTAACCTGGCTCTGAAGAGGACACTCAGAATGGAATATTCAGGGAAAGAGGTTTGTGTGATTGGTGTCGGGGAGATAGTGTTACGTGAAGCACTCTATGCCCTTTATATTCATATTTTCCAAAATCAGTGTTAATTCTGATGTGACCTGGAGGTGTAGAATTTCTGTGTGAAGCATAATTCTTCAATGACTTGATTCTGCTTTCAAAAGAAAGCACAAACACATGTAAATAGGTGGGCGGGAATTATTAAAAGGAGGAAAAGTCAAAATATTTATAAGCTCAGAGAAGATGAATCCTGGATACACCTGGGGGAACAGTCACAGATGACAAAACTGTTTCAGTCATTAGGCCACCAGATATGACAGTCACTTAATTGGGAATCTCAAATTCTGGGATACATGTTATTGATCTGAGTTTTTAAAACATCTTATTTTCCCCTTCCAATATTACTCCTTGATTAAAACCAATAAGAACAAGGCAGAAGAAAAAAAAAAGTTTCAGGTGAGGTGACTTAGCCACTCAGCAAGCATTTTCCAAAACACGTTCCTCCTCCTTGAGCTATTCCACTCACCTTAGAAGCATTAAGGATATAAAAGAAAGGCAATTTATTTCAAATACAAGATTTCCCTCTCAACCTGATTTGTTAAGTTTAAATTTAAAAAAAGTAGCTCATCAGTATAATTCACTACCTTGGTTTTAGATAACCATTTGCTCAAAAAATTTCATAGCAAGACAGTTACTTTGGCCAAATGACTATAGCCACGTGACAAAAACTCAAGGAAGTTGTTTACTGATGAAATGAAGATGGACTTAAGTTTTGTCAAAACAGAACCTTAGACAAGTTTTAAAATTTTCTTTTTAAAAAAAATTAAAGAAATAAGGTACTTATTATCGCCTCAATGGAGCTTAAGGAATTTAGAAAGGCTATCCTCTATGCCAGGAAGCAGGAAGAGCCAAGAATGCATACTATTGAAAGGCCCGGTAGAGATCACATTTTATAACATTGAGACCAAATAGTTTTAGATGCTGAAGAATGTTGAGAGAATATTTCTATCTGATGTTTTGTCCCTAAATACATGCTATTGCTGATTTTTGCCACTTTTACTATCCAAATACATACAATTTTTCAGTTTTCCTTTTAAAAGTAATTTCTCTCCCCATTTTGTTTTGTTATCGGCATAACAATAATACAGCAGTAATAAATTCTGAAGCTAACTCTGAAGAACAACCAAGGCTTTACTTTCTCCTCTGAAAGGAAAGAGACCCAAAGTTATTTTTATTTAAGGAGGCTTGTGTACAAGGAAAAGAAAATTTCTAAAAAATCTGCATCCCAAACTTTCTATTACAACAGATTAGGTTGTTTATCAGCCTCTGCCCAGTAACAGGGCTACTAACGGTAAGCTATACCAGCCTAGGAAACTCACTGGATGAACCATTATTAACACTGCACTATTTTTATTAACCTTATTAGAGCTTGACCCTTTTTAAGGTTGTTCCAGATGACCTTTGTAGTCCCTTCCAAATCTGAGCTTCTAAGATACTATGAAGATTTCCATCAAACTATCATTGTAAAGCAAAAATATAAATCACAGGGCAATTGGATGTTTTACTTTTTGTTATGTGATGTTAAAAGCAATTAGATGTTTTTGGTTGAGTTTTTGTCCTCTCATATTCTGGTTGAAATTTTGAGACAGCAACACTCTGGAGATTAATCTGAGGACCAGAAAAGGAATGAATTGAAATGGAAAAAAGAAAGGACATCTCCTGTGTTTGGTGGCTATACTAGTGATCTTTATCACTTGAGACAAGAAGGTGGTAGTTAGATTACTCTCGCTATCTTTTTTGTCACTGAGGATACAACCCTGAGAATTTGCTAATGAGAATTTTGCTAATCTATGAACCCTAAATTCCTGAGGAAGCTCTAATAATTATGTGATTTGTATCTATAATAAAAAATCTTGCAACACTAATACAGTTCCCAAGTACAACCCAAATGAATGGAATATTCCATATTTCTACAACATGATATAAGAATGAGAGGCTGAAGTCTTCTAAATATCCTTGTGACCTTATAATACTCTTCCCTGTTGCCTTATATACTATATTATGAACCCCCGGAGACAGGGCAGGACACTGTAGGAATATGTTTGATATATAGTTGGATTAAATAACAACCTAATATATCAAACATATCACACAGAGGCCTGCAGAAAAGGCATCCAGGTTTGATTGAGCTTGAA
Organism: Phalanger gymnotis; assembly: GCA_028646595.1. NCBI lineage: Eukaryota > Metazoa > Chordata > Mammalia > Diprotodontia > Phalangeridae > Phalanger > Phalanger gymnotis. The sequence goes on along the minus strand of CM053624.1, from coordinate 113,433,776 downwards.
AATGGACACAGAATTGAAGACTATGACAGCAGGGAATGGTCATCAGCTATTAGAGACGCAACTTCTTTACCTGTCTTTGGAAGCATAAGCCTATCTGTGAGTGTGGAAATAGCACTATTAGCAATGTGGTACATGCATAAGCTCTCTAGCATTTTTGTTCCATCATCATACCATATTTCCGATCAAAAAGTTAATTCAGCAAGGTGGATTTTTTTTTTGTTCTTCTTCTGAAGATCCAATGCAAAAATAGATGCTTAAATTTTATGAATCTGAGCTGGGAGTATACCAGGCAACATCTTCACAAATCAAAGACCATTAAACTCTAAAAATAGGCATGTTGAGCACATGGCAAGCAGAGCAATTTCACCAACAACATCACCTCCCCAAAGGTGGTTCATAAAATCAAAGGAAATGCCCAGTTGTATGCATGACATTCACTAGGACCCATCAGACGTTCAGGGCCCATTATGGTAGACCAAACACACTTTCTCATAAACAATGAAAATGAATATTAATCTTACACTGTGTGTGAATATGTTTTTCTAAAGGTAGAAACATCACAATAAATGATTATTAAAATATTTCTGAAAAAAATTTTAAACTAAAAAAAGGTTAGAGAGAGATGATGAGTAGAGTTGAGAGAGGAGAAACAAGGAAGTAGAAAAAGGAGTACAAAAATGAAAAACTTAAAATTTTTGGACATTTAATTATTTTCTTCTACTTGGGAAATCTCTCTAGGCCAGGGCTTCTTAAACTTCTTCTACTTGTGACCCCTTTGGCACTTTTAAAACTGTGGGTTGTGACCCACAGTTCAAAAGGCACTGTCTGGGCTAGCGTATTTTATTTTATACAGACTTTAGTGAAAAAGCAAAGCAAGCAGATGATTCGCTAAGATTAGAGTATTATGGTTTGGGTAAGTAGTTTCTCAAAAATGATTAAGTAGATAATGGAAGACATGTGAAAGGCTCTGAATCAAAAGTTTCCCACCATCTATTTGGAGAGAAGAGACTGGCTTTGGATCACTGAAAATATAGCCAGCCCTGAGTAACAATATACTCACTGACCTCAACTGTGTAGCATGAGGGTAAAGACTCACACCAAGCACTCAAAATATGACTTTCATTCTAGTTAAATCATTTTGTTGCTTTGGTATGGAAACCATTATATTAGATGTGACATCTCTAGTAACATCTGCAAAGAAAAGAAGAGGTGGAGGCCTGAACTACAATCTTGAGAAGCTTTTAATCTGGTACCCAAATGTACTAAATTTTCTAAATAATGATCACTTGGACTCCCTCGTAGGTTAAATGGGAATTTTCCAGGAGACCTATGAAGTAACTTATACTTTTAACAGTTTCCTAGTGGATAGGAAGTAGGAGTATCTCCTCCTACCATAATTGAGTGTTTTTAATAACTCAGATCTTCTAGATCTTTCTCTTCTGTTTCTCAAATGAGTCTAAAATACTGTGACTCTAAGGAACTACAGACTTTGGTCCACTGCTGCTACTAAATACAGCAAAAAATTTAAAATACTGCTGGACATAGGAAGAGAGCAGTAGGATACAACTGTGTCTGTATTCACATTGGATTGCTGTTTTTTTTTTCCGGACACTTATTGGTCAACTGGACTCCCTCGAAGGCCAAACAGGTATTTTCTCTAGGATATTGTGGATTTATGGCAATTTTCTATATAGGATAAAGCAAGCAGAGGCAATCATCTCTAGAAACTTTCCTGGTGGCCTGGTATCATGTGCAATTACCTGGCCTGTTTTGTGGATGCTGGCCCACCCCGTCAAGATGAATTCCAATTGGCTAGAACTCTGTTCTCACTGCCACCATGAGGAGCGCATGATAGTCTCAAATGCCATGGTATGCAGTATTCAAATCCATGGATCTTATCCTCCCTAGTGGGGAGTCAAGTGAAATGACATATCAGGTGAGCATCAGTTAGATGGAGAGAAACTGAAATTCAGAACCAGAAAAGAACTAAGGACAACTTTTTAAAAGGGAAAAAAATATCAGAAAGAACAGAGCAGCAGGTAGCTTTGGAAGAAACTGATAATTTTTAACAAACCAGAAAACAAAGATTTTTTTCTTATACTTTGCTGTTTTGAGTTTGAAAGAAAAATGGTCATTTTCTCCAGATATCTCACAATCTCTTTGGGATGGAGACCACTTGGGGGAGATACGATTTCATGACAAATTGAAGCAACTAAAGTCTTAAGCTACTAAGTTATCCTAAAGTATTTATTGTTATTTTTTGAAAGCTTTTCTTAGGTCAGGAAGACGTTTGTTTGGTTTAGAAGAGAACTGTAAGAAATTTGAGTGCTCTGGGAAATGTCCCCAATCTTAATAAACTCATTAAATGGTGATAGATGTTTATATACTACATTGGTCGGTAACCTTTTCCTCGAGGAGTCCAGATGTAGTATTTTGCACTCATATCTTCCACGAAGGGGTGGAAAGACTGTATCAGAGTATACAGCCTGTTCCTGAACTACTGAGGGTTGGCTCCACAACCTTTCTGTATGGAGAAGCTACTTATTATTTTTTGGAAGCCTCGCAGTCAAGGAAGTTAACAAGAGCTGAGAGTGAGGACCTTAATAAGGAACATGGCGGGTAATCTTTGCTGGATCCGTCCATGGTGGGTGGCTAGGCAGTGGATATTACTTTATGATGGAATAAGTGAGGCCAAGTAACCAGTTGGAGACCCCTAACATATATTTGTATAAAGCTTTTCAACTTTAGATATTCCTTCTCTCTATAGTCCTTTCTGCACATAAGTAGTTAGCTCCGTGAATGAGGTTTTCTATCTCTTTTCCCTCTCCCTTTCCCATCTCTCTCATACCCAGACATATGTGACCTTAAAATCCAATGTCTATCAATGAGCAAAAACAGAAGGAAAAACTTCATATTCTAGCCTCTTAAAATCCTCCTTTGTGGAAGAAGACATTTCCAAATGACTCATTTAGGGCAGGGGCTCTCTGGATTACATTTGAAGGACAGACCCAGCACCGCTTAGCTTCCTTTTACAGTGGTGTTATCAAGGTTCTACTTTCCTTCTGTGAAAAAGTCATGAAAATCATGGAATTCATAATGAACCTGGTAGCTCCTGATCTTTCAATAGTCCCCAGGAAGCATGTTACAAATATTTCTATGTGTGAGATAGCAGGAATATTTTACTATGAAAAAGTTATTGACAGAAACAATGACGTGGAAGTGGACGAGCTTGACTTCTACTGTAGCATCCCTGCCCTTCCTGTCCCTCTCCCATGTCCTCATTTCTGGAATCATGGAGTCACCCACAGAAGAAACAGACATGATACTCACTTTTGGTTTAGCTCTCGGCTTCAGTTGCTCTAACTTCTTAGCCGCAGCCTCGATTGATGCCGCAGCCCCCAGTAATTCAGTTTCGGCGATGACTGTTGGATCTTCCGGATCCACCCACTCTGTACCTGAAATGAACCCCAAACATCATCATTCCTGGCAGTCATGGTTCTTGGCCTACTGCTGAGACTCAACACAAACGTGACACCAGAGGGTGGTCTCTGATGGTCTCCTGGAATTGGATTCAGTTTCTTCTCCTCTCCTTTGATGCCTCTAGTTTCAAAGAGAGCACTTGATTACATGGACATCATGGGTAAATCTGTGTTTTGATGTCACTTATCATACAACTGAACAACATGTACAACTAGGAGCAGTCATCAGTAAGAACTGTGGCAAACGAGCTCACATAAACCAAAGCCGTGTTTCTGTGGGACCTTACCACTGCCTTCGGCTGAAAGCTCTAGGAAGTCTAGATAACTCAACACCGGAATGAAAGCAATATGGACGACAAGCCACAGGAATTCTTTACTTCCATCTCCCTAAATATTAGTGCCTAGGATGAAAGCTTGATCTACAGCATATAAAGTGAGACTGAAACTTCTCCAGCGTAGAGAAGTTTGATAGAAAAGCAGCCCTCAGAATTAATTAAATTGGCTGGCATATTTTTGGTAATTCAGGTCTTTGAGGACAATGTGGCATAGTGGTTGTAAAGCTGGCCTAGAAGCCAGGAAGACCTGGATTCAAGTAGCACCTCTGACACATACTAGCTGTGAGGCCCTGGAGTCAAGCTGGTCGGAGTTCAGATCTGGACTGGGAATCTTTCTAGCTGCGTGACCCTGGGCAAGTCACTTAACCTCTGTTTGCTTCAGCTTCCTCAACTGTAAAATGGGCATAATGGGGATAAACAGGAATTACGGCACCTACCTCCCAGGGTTGTTGTGAGGATCGAATGGAGATAATAATTGTAAAGCATTTAACCCAGTGCTTGGCATACTGCAGGTGTTTAATAAATGCTTATTTCCACCTGCCCTCCCTTTAGGCAACTCTTTACGACCACAAATTGCAAAGCGGCCGACCTTCAACAGTAGAAGGAATTCCCTCATCTGGTATCCTCCTACACCAATGAATTCACAGGTTCATTGCCTATTCTTATTCCTAGACTTTGGATGAAAACATATATAAAATAAATGATAGTGTCAATCATAAGGAAAAAAGTTTTAAATTGGCTCTTCTTTATAAAAAGATACATGCAGCACTGAGAGAGGAGAGAAGTCTTGTCCTAAAAAAAGACATATCCCAACCTTGCTATTTCTTGACTGTCTCTAATCTTAATTTCTACAACTTTGAGAGATTCTCTTTCCCAAAGGACATTCAGGAAAGGTTTGAAGCGGGATTTTTTTTAAGCTTAGCAAGTGATCAAAACAAAACCCCAAACAAACCAACCCTCTTAATGATGAGAATGAGCGTCGTCAATCTAGGGTGGGGATGATAAGAGAGACTCAAACCCAAACCCACCTTTCATGGCTTCGGCTGCCTGGATAAGTTCGGTCACAGCACCCGCCACTCGCTTAGAGAAGGCAGCCAACTGATGCTTCAGCTCTGGCGTAGGTTTCTGAAGAATCTATGTATGAAAAGAGAACAGAGGCATGATTACATTTTAATGTTACAGAAAATATACTCCTACTTCTACCAAAGCTCACAGACGAGATGAAGATCTATACCTTAAAACAAACAAAAAACCCACCCCAACTCCTTACATATCAATTTCAAATTCTAAGAAACACACACCCACACACCAATGAAGGCACCAGCAAGAACAAAAGAACTAGGTATTTGACAACAAAGCAAATGTGTGATCTAAACCTAATGGCTGTCAGTACCTAGAAATCCAACAGTGATAGGAAACCCCAAGAGTACAAGCGTGATAAATCCTAGACTTTCCAGTGCAATTTTTTGAGGGTGGTGGTGGTGTGCCGCGGTGAGGTGAGACAGGAAGGGGCAGAATTCTGATGACCGAAAAAAGGGAGGTCCACTTTTATCCTTATATGTTTATTCAAGGTTGCCTTTTTTTTTAAACTAATGATTTAAAGATAGGTACTGGTTCTCTTTTTTTCCATTCTAGTTCAGATAACCTTTTTCAGCCGAGTTCTTCTCCAGTCCATCAAAGGAAGTCATTACTGTTCAGTCATTTCAGCTGTGTCTGATTCTTCCTGACCCTATTTGGGGTTTTCTTGGCAAAGATCGTGGGATAGTTTGCCATTTCTTTCTCCAGCTCATTTTACAGATGAGGAAACTAAGGCAAACGGGGCTAAGTGACTTGCCCAGGGTCACCCAACTAGTAAGTATCTGAGGCCAGATTTTCACTGAGGAAGACGAGTCTTTCTGACTCCAGACACAGCCATCTATCTATTGCCCCACCTCCATGGCCCAAGGAAGTCACTAGAATTAAGATAATGTGAACCCTGGTTTACTCCTTCTACCCAAGGATTTAAGTACTAATTCTACTTTATTAATTCACAATTTTCAGACTCCTTTTCCCAAACTCACTCATTTCTTTAGTCTTTTTCTCTCTATATTCACAGTGGCAATCTTCAGATTTAGAGAACTTAAGAAATCAATAGATGATACTTAGGCTTTTTTGTTCGTTGCATTCTCGTTTGTGAACTCTGTGCTACCATTTCTCTGAGTTCTTCCGAACAAACAAAACAAGACAACAAACCTTATTTATGATGAAAACTGATGTTGTCAATTTGGTGCAGGGTAATGAGAGAGAATCAAACCCACCTTTCATTGCATTCCTCTTAGCTCCTCCTAAAGCCCTTTGGACTTATGGTATTCTGGGCCCTTGGCTCTATCCTCCCTCCCCCCTCCATCCCCTAGGTCCCAAGACTACCAATTACCTCCTACATTAGCACAGCACAAACACATTCAAATCATCCTATTGCAAACACAACTTGCAAAAATCAAAAAGGTTTTGGAATGCCAAGTCACAATCTCTTGTTCTCTTTTCTCTTTCCTCATTGATATGCTTTATAGCCCACAACCTCTCAATTCTAGCTTGAGAAGATGCAGAAGAGTAAAGTCTCTAATTTTTAGGTAAAGTAGAATCAAAAGGCCTTAAAGCTTTAGCTTGATCAACTAGGCCATGACTCATGTCGCAAGCTGGAGAATCAAGATCGATCGCTTCTGGGCCAACTGATTATAATACGCTAGAATGTTCTAGCAATATCACAGACAGAAAGTCCTAACCATTCGAAGTTGTTTATATCTCTGTAAGGTGTAATCCTGCATTCCTTAAGGCTATATGTTACTGACTTGTCACAATGTAACACCACATATATATCTTGGAATTTTTTTTTCTTCTCTCTTAGATCAACACTCAGCTGTTGATTTGCAACCGTAATGAGAGATGTGTAGTTATAAATAACCACTCAGAATTTTCTTAATAAGATAAACCCCATCTCCATTTCCTTTTATTAATTGACAGTTTGTATAGGCATAAGGACTCCATTCCAGTCAAAGATCTCCGCTGCAATTGTTCTAATTGATATGGGAGACTCTGATGTTGTTTCTTCAATAACCTTCTTCCCCATTTCCCCCATCTTCATCTTCATGCTCAGTGCTACGCAGACAATAAGCATTTTTATTATATTAATTATATTAAGATTTTTGAGTCGTTTTGCAAAAATATTAGAACACTAGAACATTAGGGGCCTGTTCCTCTAAACTATGAGTTGGCACTAGTTTCCCTAATGCTTTGAGCTCCTGCTGTATTCTATTGAGCAGGAATCAGAAGTCCTTGTGACTCTCCAATTTCTTCATGCTTGACTCAACTCTCTGGGTTACTCCTTGTGTGGTAACGCTGAGAAACCACTGGATTTTTAATCACACAACCTAAGTTCAAATCCTAGCCATACCACATGTTATAGAACCCTGAGCAAGCCGCTTAATGTCTCTGGGCCCTCAGTTTCCTTACCTGTAAAATGAGGGGGTTAGGCTCAAGGATCTTTAACGTCCTTTCTAGCTCTGAATCTATAACCCTAGAGTTTCGATAATCCTTTATTTTCAAAGACCAAACAGACAGCAAATATTTATTGTCTACTGTGTGCCTAGAGAGTCATGTTAGGCAGGGCAGAGAAACAAAGAGAAATACAGGACACAGTCCTGAAGGACATTACAGTCTAGTTGGGGACATCGGATTTATGTACGTCAACACTGCCTGCCCAGGCTCGACAGCCAAGAGATTCCCAAAATGGTCTTACTGAGTATTTGCAGATTAGAATCTTGAATGTTACTGTCACCCTGAGTCACAGAAGTACAACTAGTTGTAATTGCTCAGCTGTTCAGTCAGGTCCTATTCTATGTAGCCCTATGTACCCTAGAATGCCGGTATTGAGCATGGGGTTTTCTTGGCAAAAAATAGTGGTGTGATTTGCCATTTCCTTCTCCAGTGGATTAAGGCAAACAGAGGTTAAGTGACTGGCTCAGGGTCACACAGCTATAAGTTTCTTGAGGCTAGATTTGAACTCAGGTCTTCCTGACTTCAGGCCCAGAACTCTATCCACTGAGCCATCTAGCTGCCTAAGTACAATTAGAGGTAGAAGGAAAAGATCAGGGTTGGCCTTGTCGGAAAGGGAAGAGGTCTGCATTTTTAAAGCATTTATGTGTCATTGGACCCTTTGGCAGACTGGCAAAGTCTATGGACCACTTCTCAGTATGCTGATTTTAAATGTGTAAAATAAAATATATAGGATTACAAAGAACAAGTAATACTGAAATATAGCTATCAATATATATATATATACATATACATATATATATTTGGTATGGCAATTGGGATTAAGTACTTGCCCAAGGTCACACAGCTACTACATGTGTCAAGTGTCTGAGGCCAGATTTGAAGTCAGGTGCTCCTGACTCCAAGGCTAGTGCTCTACTCACTGTGCCACCTAGCTGCCCCCACTATCAATATATTTTAAAAAAACACAAATTTACAGATCCCCCTAGAGAAGTTTAGCAGTAAGCTAAATGGAAAATCCAATCCTCACTCCCTCCACACATACTCACTTCAATTTTTAAAAATATAGCAACTCCAAATCCTTTTGTAGACAGTAATTTTTCTCTTGAAAAATAAAAGACAATAAAATAATTCCAAAGCCACACTAACTATAATATTTATCATCACTTTATAGGTTTGGGTTTGCAAGGAGAACTTCTAAGAGGTCATTTGGAAAATCTTTGGGCTCCAATTAGGAGCCCGTCTTGCCACCTGAAGAATGTTCTGTTGTTTTTTTATTTGTGTCTGACTCTTTGTGACCCCATTTGGGGTTTTTCTGGGCAAAGAAGCTGGATCGGTTATTCTCTAATTTATTTTACAGATGAGGAAACTGAGGCATACAGGGTTAAGTAACCTGCCCCAGGTCACACAGATAAGTGTCTGAGGCTGGCTTTAAACTCAGGTCTTCCTGACTCCAGGCTCAGCCCTCTAACTATTGTACCATCTGGCTGTCCCGCTACCTGAAAATAGTGGTACCTTAGTTATGGTTGCCTGGTCTGAACAGCCAGGCCTCCCAGACGCGTGGTTAATGTAGAGAATTTTTAAAAAGATATTAGCTATTTGTGCTACATCAGCCAGCACTATTCATATTGTTGAAAGATAGGGAAAAAAAACACACTCAAACTGCTTCAGAGAGGGAACAAAGAATTATGCTTGAGAAAACAGCAGTGAGGGAGAGAGATGTCACTTCTGTATAGATTCTGAATTTGTAAGCAAGGGAGAAAATTTATAGTAAACAGTAAGATTTTGAGGGTGAAGCAGGATGAAACCGTTTCTATTTTTATGTTAATATTCTTTCACAGACACAATCTGGGAGCAAGGTGATTTTTAATGGAAGGAAAAAGAAGGAAATTAAAATTCTGCTGGTGGAAATGAGGGTAATTTCAGTGCCACTTAAAGATCACATATTATGGTTGTGCACAAATGTTGGACTCTGATTGCTGGAGTCTATGATGGGTTCTTTCACTGAACATTTATAAATGAGCTCATAGGTTGCCCTATAATCCAAATTCTCTATGAATTAAAGGCAAACAGCAAATGGGTCAGGCAAAATGTTACACAAAGAGGTACCTTTGAACCCCAGGGGACAAGAACTGTATTTGGAGTATGTTGAGGAACGTAAGGTATATGAAGACTGGAAAGGTGAGAAGTGTTCAGGGCATGAAGAGTGTTGAATATTAAATTGAGGATTTTATATGTGATCCCGGAGGTGATAGGGAATTATTTTTTGAGTAGAGGGAAGTGGGGTGACATGGTCAGATCTGCACATTAGGAAGATCACTTGGGCAGCTGGGAGGAGGATGGGCTGAAGTGGGGAGAAATGTATGGTATGGAAACCAAGCAGCTGGTGCAATAGCTCAGGCTTGAGGTGATGAAGCCCTGTACCAAGTGTCAGAGGAGAGAAAAGGTCATATACAAAAGATGATGTAAAGGTAAAATAAAACAGGATATGGTGGTTTGAGAGAGTGAAGAGTCAAAGATGGCTTCTAGGATGTGAGCCTGGGGACTGGAAGGATGGATGGTGGCACTCTGGTAATAGGAAAATTAGGAAGTGGGGAGGATGAGGGCAGGGATTTAAGTTCAGTTTTGGACATGTTCAGTTTAAGAATATGGAAATGTACAATTAGCAGAGCTTAGGGCTGGATAAGTCGATTTGAGACCCATCAGCCTAGAAATACTTGAATCCACGGGAGCTGATGAGATCACTATGTGAAACAGTATATTAAGAGAAGAGAATAAGGCAAGGACAGAGTGATGTGGAATAGCCACAGTTAACAGGTATAACCTGGATGAAGATCCAGCAAAGGAGATGGAGGAGAGGTAAAACAGGTAGGAGGAGAACCAGGAGAAAGCAGTGTCAAGGAAAACTAGAGAAAAGAGAGTACCATGGAGAAGAGGGTTATCCACAATGCCAAAGGCTACAGGGAGGTCAAAAAGGATAAGGATTGAGAAAAGGCCATTAGATTTGGGAATTAAGAGATATTTAGTAACTTTGGGGAGGGCAGTTTTGGTTGATGATGTTCAAAATCGGATTTTAGAAAATTAATAAGAGAGTGACAGGAAAAGCAGTGGAGGCATCTATTGCAATCTTCTCTGAAGTTTAGCTGTAAAAAGATAGAGATATGGCATGACGGATATCAGTAATGGATGGATGAATCAAGTTTGAGGATGGGGGAGATCTGGGCATGTTTGTAGGCAATAGGAAGTATGTACTAGACAGGGAGAGACTGAAGATAAATGAGATGGGGGAATGAAGGAGGAGGCAATCTGCAGGAGAAGATAGGATGGGGTGAGACCACTTGTACATGTAGAGAGATTTGCCTTGGCAGGAGAAAGACTAGCTTATCATGTGAGATTGGGGTGAAGGAGATAGTGGCAGAAGATATCTGGTTAATACGAAATGAGGAGGAAGGGAGAAGGAGGTCTTAGTGAATGGTCTCAATTTTTTTCAGTAAAATGTGAGGCAAAGTCCTTAGCTGAGAGGGTAAGAGAAGAGAGGCAATCCTGGGAGGTCTGAGGAAGGGTTTGAAAGTCTGGAAGAGCCACTGTGGTGAGTGGGATAGTGAATTAATTAGGGAGGCACAAGATGATTCCCTTGCATCAACAAGGACCCAATTTGAAGTTACACACCATAAATTTGTAGTGGACCCAGTCAGCACAATTTCATGATTTTCCTGAGCTTTGTTCAACAGTGCAAGAGCAAAGGCAGAAGATGGCGGGTAGGGCTTGGCAGGACAAGACTAGCCATATGTAAGGGAGTTCAAGAGAAGGGGCAGTGTAGAGTTGAACTGGTTCACGAAGTTAACAAGTTGGGAGAGGGAGGAGAGTGCAGCTAGTGCAGGGATGATGCCCTGGGAAAGAACTGAGGGTTTGAAAATTTAGAGGTCACAGTGTAGACAAAGAACAAGGTTTGAGGTGTTAAGGCAGAAGGAGAGATTGCGAACAGAGAAGAAAATTTCAGGATTTACGAATATGGAAATGACAAATTTGTAGTTGATGTCAAGATCAAAGGTATGACTGTCTTTGTGCGTAGTGGAAGTGGGGTAAATTGAGGAGCTAAGAGATTAGGGTATTTGAGGAGATATCACTATGTTTGCTGAAGTTCCCTAGTATGAGGGCAGGAGTTGGGGAAGAGATAAAGACTTTGAACTGGGCACTAAACTCACTTAGGAAAGAAGGGGAGTCTAGTGGAAGTTATAAAATAGCTACCAGAATTTTGATTGGTTGGGTGGTACATACATACATACATATATACATACACACATATATCTATACACACATACAAAACAATACATACATGTATATACAAGTATATGTATATACACATGTACCCATGTGTATATGTAAATGTAAATATATACATGTACACCGAAACACACATCCTCAAATATACATATACCTATGCATATATGTATAGATAAAGACACACACATATCTATGTATCTATCTATATCCAGAGATCTATCTATAGATCTATAGATCTCTGGATAGATAGATAGATAGATAGATAGATAGATAGATAGATAGATAGAGACATGAATAGATATGTGTGTGCAGAGGAGGAGAGATTTGAGGCAAGCAGACCCACCAGCAGCTCTTACAATAACCCAGGCATGAGGTGAGGAAGGGCCTGCACCAGGGTGGTGGCAGTATCAGAGAAGAGAAGGGGGCATATACAACAGATGATTCAAAGGTAAAATCAACATGTATGTATATATACATTTATTTATTGCTGGCAGATACTTTAAATGGACAGTGAACTTGGCTCAGAATTAAATAGGAGAAAGAGGGGGTTTGATTTCATTTAGAGAATTACATAGCACTTTCAACAACTTCAAACTTCTCCCCGAAACCAAAATCCATCTCTCTGCCCCAGCAGGTCCATTCCTCCAGTAACAATGTATACAGAGGTGTCAGTCACGCAAATCTTCCTCCACACTACAGCAATTGGTAGAAACAGGACTAAAGAGAACAAATTGCTCAAACAGCAAATACAGGGTGTCCCAAAAGTCTTAGTGCCATTTTAGGGTTAAGCTTTAAGAGCTTAAATAAGTTCTTTAAGCTTTTAATGGCTTAAAACGGCACTAAGACTTTTGGGACACTGTATTTATTAAACACCTATCAAGTGCTAGGTATTATGGGAGGTGATGAGTACATAGAGAAAAAAAAAATTGAACAGTCCTTGCCCTCAAGGAGCTTCCAATCTGAGAAGGGGCGGTGGGGCGGGGGAGGGGGAGATGAACAATATGAACATATGTAGGAATACAAAATATATTTAAATTAGATAAAAGATATATATTTTTGGGTAAAGCCCCAATTGGCATTGAGGACAGACAACTGGCCTTAGTCAAGAAGACCTGGGCTCAAATCTTACCTCTGACAGATACTGGTTGTGTGACCCTCACAAAATCACCTGACCTAACAGTGTCTCAAGACAGTGCTTGAACTTTTTAAGCTGATCAGGAGGAGCTGCTCATGCACTGCTTATTGAGAGTTCCCTAAGTCAATAAAATCACACTGGTGGTAAAAATGAAAAGAGAATACACAAGGCACTGTGTTACGTACTGGACCTGTGAAGGTAAAAGACATAGTTCCTGCCCTCAAAGAACTTACTTTCTATTGACCTTGAATGAACCGATTTCTAAGGTTCTCTCTGTTTCTTCCCCTATTTATGCATACCTTAAAAAAAAGGAGTTGCTGTATGCTCCAGTGAACTACTCAGAGCTAACCTTTCTATAAAGACTCAAGTTTAAAAAGAAGCATTTTAATGTCTTTTGATATTGAGCAAAAAGTTAATATTTTTCATTTGTTTCTAAAAGTTATTTCATATCTTAGCATTTTCTAGCAAAACGGCATTTTGTCTTCCTTGATCTTTTCTCTGTAAGCTTCTCCTTTACCTTTAGGAAACTTAATAAAAATTTATATTCTTTTTAATGGGGCAGGTAGGTGGTACAGCGGATAGTTTGCCAGACCCAGAGTCCGGAAGACCTGACTTCAAATTCGGTCTCAGACACTTACAAGCTGTATGACTCTGGGCAAGTCGCTTAATCTTGTTTGCCTCAGTTTCCTCATCTGTAAAATGAGCTGGAGAAGGACATGGCAAACCACTCCAGTATCTGTGCCAAGAAAACCTCAAATGGGGTCATGAAGAGTCAGACATGACTGAACAACAACAACCTTTTTTATATCATCCATAAACTACCGCAGAAGGTGGTAGTCTAAATGTGAGATCCTTTATTAATAACCAGTGAGTGGACATACTACCTCTGTAGGAACTAAATAATTATCAATCTTGATAACCTCAGCATAAATTAAATTAAAAGACAGAAGGAAGTTGCAACTAAATGGAATGATGGATCACAGGGCTCTCTTTGGAGAGGTGAATGAAGTTGGAGGAGTCGGGTCTATTGGGTACCCAAATGCAACAATCAATATCGTTTCACAGGACATTTAGTCATCTCCTACTGCAGGGATCATCATAAGTATTTGCAAAAAGCCCACTAGGAAAATAATTGCAGTGTACACAACATCTGCTGTAATTAATCAACAAGTATTTATGAATTACTTAATATGTGCCAGGCACTGTTTTAGGCACTGGAGATGAAAATACAAAGAATGAAACAATCCTTATTTGTAGCAAGCTTACATTCTAGTGGAGGGGAGAGACAACGTGTGTGTGTGTGTGTGTGTGTGTGTGTGTACCTGCATATGCACGTGTATGCACCAACAAACATATAAAAATATACAACGTAAATATAAATTTAATAAATATAAACAAAAGGTAATTAAATATAAGGTAATTTGGGAAGGAGGTCGCTAGAGCCTGGGGAATAAGGAAAGGATTCATTCAGAAGATGGAGCTGAGTTGGATGTTAAAAGAAGAGAGGGTCTCTGTGAGACAGCAGTAAGTACATTCCAGGCATGGGGGTCAGTTAGTACAAAGGTGCAGAGACTGAAGACAAGAGTGTGGTGCATGAGGAACAGAAAGAAAACTAGTTTAGCTAAAACACAGAATATGGGAAGTGTGTAACTTCTAATGAGGTGGGAGAGATAAGTTGGGATCAGGTTGTACAGGGCTTTAAAAGCTAAATAAAGAAGTTTGTGTTTTATTCTAAAGGCAACAGGAAGCTCCTTAAGGCGATGAAGTAGGGGAGTTCCATGGTTATATGTGTGCTTATGGAAAGTAACTTTGGCACCAGCATGGAGGACTGACTGGAGTGGGGAGAAACTTCAGGCAAGAGACCAATTAGGAGGCTCTTGCAATAGCCAAGAGGAGGTGAGACTCTGGGTCTAAGGTGGTAGCCATGGGAGAGAAGGGATTGGATGTAAGATATGCCATGAGGGTAAAAATGGCAAGATTTGGCAATCGACTGGTTATATGTGGTAAAGTGAAGAGTCCAGGATAATGTCAAGACTACAAAACCGAGGCATTGCAAGAAAAATGGTTCCCTTGTCAAAAATAGGGAAGACTGGACAAGGGGAGGGTCAAGAGACACACTGAGTTTAAGATATTTCTAGGACTTCAAGACTGAAATGTCTCCAATAGGCAATTAATGATGTGGGACCAAAACTCACCCTGAGGGAGACTATGTGGTTGGAGTCATCTATATAGAGAACAGTCAAACCCACAGCAGTGGATGAGGTTAACAAGAGAGAAAGTAGGGAAATAAAAGAGAAGGGGGCCCAGGACAGAGTCTTGGATGATACCCCCAGTTAGGGAGCATGATACAGATCAGAGCTGTCCAACCTTAGGTTTTTAATGAAACAACAGACAATACATTTTGATTTGCCATTTTAGTGAGAGCTCTGCTGTAGCTCAGCTTCTTTTACTAAAACATTTATGTAAATTTCTACGCCTGTAGGCGGCTGCATTTTGGACAGCCCTGATATAGATGATGAAGTAACAAAGAAGAACGTGGAAGATGAAATGGTAGAGCAATTTTTCGAGAACTCAATTTATTGTTCAGTCATTTTTCAGTTGTATCTGACCATCCATGACCCCATTTGGGCTTTTCTTGGCAGAGATACTGGAGTGGTTTGCCATTTCTTTCTTCAGCTCACTTTACAGATACGGAAACTGAGGCAAACAGGAGTAAGTGACTTGTTCAGGGTCACACAGCTAGTAAGCATCTGAGGTTGCATTTGAATTCAAGAATATGAGTCTTCCTGACTCGGCCCAGCGCTCTATCCACTGCGTTACGTAGAGCGGCCCCAAGAACTCAATAATAATCTTAAATTAAATCAATGTAGAGTTTAATACTCAGTGACTTCAAGGCAAATAGAGGAACAGGTGAGGAGGATGAAGAATGTTAGAAAACATGGCATAAGAGACATGGCCAAAGACTTGTAGACAATAAAGAAGCCTCACACGCCACGAACACTTTCTTTAAGAAAATAATCAGAAGGCACTGGCATGGCAGCACTGAATTATAAGCATCGCATGCATACACACACACACACACACACACACACACACACACACACACACACACACACACACACACAGAAATGCATTCTATTTTAATGTATAAGAAGGGATTCACTGATATGGAAGTCTTTCCTGAGTCAGCCAGACCACTCACTTATTAGATCAAAGATCAAAATTAGTACCAAGCTGGAAGAATAGAAATGAGAAAAAGATGGGGCATGTGATTAAAAGAACTCCAACCAGACCTCTATAAACAAGGAAACGAGGCTGAAAGGGGGGAAATGTATGGAGAAGGCATCAATACCAATGACAACGATTTTGTACTGAAGCTTTAACTGGACTGTTGGGAAGGAATACCTGCACCAACGAGATGGTAGAACCACTTAAGTGGAGTAGATCATTTCAAATTTTTGTGGCATTCTCATTTATAATTCAAACTCTTAGTCATACTGGTTTCTTCTTCTGTTACTGGAATAATAAGGGATATTTGGAATAGTAAAGTCTCCTGAACTTTCTTGTTCTTTAGATCCTTGTAATTCTTTTACTTTACTTTGTAATAAGTCTGCTTTAGGAAATTAACATTTCTAAAATTTAATTTAAATTAATTCAGCATTTTTGTTAATTTAACAAAAATTAATGTAACCAAAAGAAAAAAAAGAAAAAGAAATGGGCTCTGATATGTTGTAAGCTCCCCAAATGCATAGGTAACTAGGAAAATAAACAGATGGGGAAGAAGCCCTAGGATTGATAAATAATCTTAGATTATTAATAGTGCTTAGATTTTAAATTTGCTTCTTGTAAGCCACTGGAATTTACCTTTTTAAAGAGCCTATTTAATAACTTCAATGATTTAAGCCAGGGGTTCTTAACCTTTTTAATGACATGGACCCTTTTTTGAATAACGTTGTTAAACGAAAAATAAAATACATACGATTTCAAAGGAATCCAACTATATTGAGATAGTTATCAAAACATTAAAAACCCCTATAAATTTATAGAGCCCTGATCTAAACTAATAGAAAAAATGTAAATAATCCCATTCAAGGTTATCTTGAAAATCAGTACATAGGGTTAGGGAATTTTGCAGATTTTTTAAAGATTCATTTTAACTTCCTTTCCTTTTTGTTCTGTTTAACAGTTTTCTTTTTAGAACTGGCTACCTCCATATTACAAGTCTATAAACTGCCGAGCAAAAATGAAGTACATTTCCTCTGTAAATACACATTACAATGACAATAATTGTGTTGAAAGATGAAAAAGAAACCCAGGTGGTAGGCTTTGAACAGACACATAAACTGTTCAATTTTGCAGAATTTAAGGTTTGAAAGACCTGTTTCCATAGTAAATACAAAGAAAAATGAAACTCAGACAACAAATTAATGGAAAGTTAGCAACTACTTAAAATAAAAATTCATGGTAGCAAGGTAATATTGAAGGATAACTGTCTTTTTAAAAGAAGTCCCCAGGTGAGAACAGTCCATGGTTGTTCCCTCTGATACCTGGCTGGTTGGCCCACCCAGAGCTGAAGGCTACCAAACTATCTAAGACATAGAGATACATCCTACAGCCCAGGAAGGTGCTAACTGGTGCAGTAAACGTTGTGCTGCCCTAGAACTCAGAAAGACCTGAGTTCCAAAGTAACCTGAGACACCAACTGTGTGACTCTGGGCAAGTCACTTAACCTCCATTTGTACATCTCACTTGATATTTATGATCAGTGTTACTGAATAGGGTTATTTCTATTGTTATATCTTTCAAGGAATCTTTGTTAAAAAAGTACTTTGGTGGCATTTTGTTCTACCAAATAAAATGCTCTTTTATAATCTACAACCAATAAGCAAGATAGATTTATAGTCTTGATATCTTTCAGTCAAGTGCAAAATGGCAAAGATGTGGTCTACTGTTGATTATCAGTTGCAAAAGCCCGCTTCTTCCCTACTAAAACCCTCCTCAAGGATGATGTTGACTTATGTATAGACAAACTGGAGATGAAGACTTTGTATAAGTGGGAAAGCAGGCATGTGGGTCAGTAACTAACGTTTTCTCAGTTGACTTTTGTGGGGGGGGGTATATTAATAAGGTCATGATTTTTCCCATGCCTTTGGTATATTCCCCACCTTAGGAAATCTTGGCTATCATTCCATCATCACCTTACAATTATGGCTCTTCTAGCATGGATCTCACTTATGTTCATTTGCTCTAGTAGAGTTGTTTGACCCATCTCTGTTCGCTCTTTATTTGTAATTCTACCTCCCTTATGTGGAACTGTTATATTAGGGTTCAAGGGTAGCAGTTCCATTGCTCTTGGTGTATAAAACATTTCTTTTAAAAATCTTTATAGATCTTTTCCATTTTTCTTCTATTTGACTCCGTCCTTCCATTCTTGTCCTTTAAAGGAATTTGTGTTTGAGACTACTTGCTTAGTTGGTATTTCTTGCCAAGCTTAAAAAAAAAAAACCCCAAACCCTGGTATTACCCTCTAATGCTTTTCTCTACTTTATGAGATATTTCTCCTAATCATCCATCATCCTTTATAAAATTTTACAAATGAGTTTATGTTTTAAACCACTGTTGGTTTTGGCAGCCGCCTCTCTACTTGGCAACTACAGTAAGTCAAATGTTTGCTGGCTAAGGTGCTTTCTGAGTTTTTCTGGTATTCTTGTGGTAATGTATTTACAGTGGTTAAACTTTGGTATAAAATAACTGTAGTCAATATTGATGTCATTTCTGATGTCCATTCCTCATTACTGATTTCTTATAATGTCTTAATGGAGAAGATACCTTGCTTGAGGATAGCCTTCAAGGATATATTTAATTCAACCAAGTGAAATGATTTTTTTTAAAAAAAATCACTCAACAATAGATACCACAGCATCTTATTTTCTCTATACCCCTATAAACATTTCTGCAGCATTAAAGATGGAGTCCATGACAGGAAATCTTTTCATGTTTTCATAAATAAATCCTCAATTCATGCATTCTCACTGAGGTTTTCTCAGCACCATTTTTGGGGGGGAGGTAAAAGTATCATCTGTGAGCCTTCTTATTCTTTTGAAATCTTTATTCTACTTGAGAGATTTTGAAAATCAATTCCTAGGCACCTTAAAAATTGTGTGCATGGGGGCAGAGCCAAGATGGCGCTGTGAAAGGAAGGAACTACCAAAGCTCTCTCACAAATTCTGTCAGATAAATCTAAAAAAATGAATCTGAGCAGATTTGAGAGAGTTAGAAGCCACCAGTAGACTGAGAGGGGTAGGAGCACCAGGCACACGGATCAGCACCAGATCAAACCAATGGGGAACAGCAGAGGAATCCAGCCAGCACCCCGGCCTGGGAGAGTGCTGGGTGAGAGAAATGCCAAAGCAGGAACAGGCCCAGAGTGGAAGTACTGGCTATGGCTGTGATCAAACCCCAGGCCTCCCAGCCCAGGAAGGGAGTCAGTTGGTGTGCAGGGACTGCAGCCACTGGAGTAGCTAGCCTGGAGGCCTCCAACCTAAGGTATGAAACTCGCCTTCCTGAACTTCCAGTAGCGAGGATGTGCAGGTAAAATGGCTCATATCCCTCCCTTGACTAAACCCAGAGAATAAAACCTCAGGAAAAACAGAGGAGCCAGAAGGAGACTAGTACAGGAAGAGAGGTGTCCCAGCAGCCCTCATCTTAGCAGAACGAGAGTAACTGAGCCCCAGGGGGTGGAGCTAAATAACATCAACGCCAGGAACCCAGACTTGGCTTTGCACAGCCAGGGGAAGTGGCGGACACCAACAGACTCGAGCTGAGACCACCCCTGCTGTAGAGCAGTCCTGAGGAAGAGGGGACTCCCAGCAGGCAGACCACCCCTCCCCCACACCTCATGAAACCAGAGGCCATAGCACATAAAGCTAGATCCCAACACAAGAAACTTGGGACAGAGCCCCTTGAGCCTCAGAAACAGAGATCCACTTCAGAAACCAGGAGGGGAAAAAAAACACCATGAAAAATAATTGTAAGAAGCTTTCAAAGACAATCGACTCATATTATGGAGACAGGGAAGACCAAAATATCAATTCAGAAGAGGACAGCATGGACACTACACCCATATCTGAAACTCCAAAGGGAACATGAACTGGTCTTCAGACCAAAAAGCATTCCTGGAAGAACTCAAGGAGGACTTTAAAAACCAAATTTGGGAGGTAAAAGAAAAAATGGAAAAAATGGAAAAAAATTCATTGAGAAAAAGAAATCTTTAAAAGGTAAAATTGAGGAATTGGTTAAGGATAATCAGAATATAATTGGAGAAAATGTCTCACTGAAAAGTAAAATCAGCCAAATGGAAAAGGAGATAGAGAAGACAAAGGAAGAAAACAAAATATTAAAAATCAGAATTGGGCAAGTGGAAGCTAATGACTCTATGAGACATCAAGAATCAGTCAAACAAAATCTAAAAAATGAAAAAAATTGAAGAAAACATGAAATATCTGATTGGAAAAACAATCAACCTGGAAAACAGATCCAGGAGAGACAATCTAGGAATTATTGGTCTACCTGAAAGCTATGATGAAAAAAAAAACCTGGATAGTATCTTCCATGAAATCCTTAAAGAAAATTGCCCAGAGGTCCTAGAACCAGAGGGTAAAACTGTCATCAAAAGAATCCATCAATCATCCCTGGAAAAAGATCCCAAATTGAAAACTCCAAGAAATACTATAGCCAAATTCCAGAACTACCAGGTCAAGGAGAAAATATTGCAAGCAGCTAGAAAGAAACAATTCAAATATCATGGAAATACAATTAGGATCATGCAGCATCTTTCAGCTTCTAAATGACAGGAAAAAATGGAATGCGATATTCTGAAAGGCAAAGGAGCTTGGACTACAAAATTGAGCATAATTTTCCAGGCAAGGAGATGGACATTCAATGAAATAAGGGAATTCCAGACCTTCCTGATGAAAAGGCCAGAGAGCTCAATGGAAAATTTGATCTCCAAACACAAAACTCAAGAGAGACATAAAAAAGTAAATGGGGAGAAAAAAACCCTAGTGAATCAATATGGCTAATTAATTACATCCTTATATAGGAGTATTTTGTTTTATATATGTTTGATATATAAATATATATATATACATGTCAATCTTGAGAATAGTATGCTTATGACAATTGAATGGGATATTCATAGACTGTGGATGTCAGTATAAAATAACTGATATAATGATGAAAAATATAATTATAGAGATATAAAGGGATGGTTCTGGGAGAAAAGGTAAGGAGGTAGTAGAAAAGGGTAAATTACATCACATGAAGAGACACAAAAACATATCATAGTAGAGGGAAAGAAGGGAGGGAGAAGAGCAGTATCTGAGCTTTACTCTCATCGATTTTGGCTCAAGAAGGGAATAACATACCCTGATAAGTACAGAAATCTAACTTATCCTACAGGCAGTAGGAGGGGAAAGAGGGAAAGGGGTAAAAAAAAATGAGGGGGGTGCTCAGAAGGCAGGGAAGAAGCAGCAAGTGGAAAACAGGAAGATGAGGGAGGGGAATCAAGAGGGAGGGTAAACTGAAGAAGGCGGTGGTCAAAAGCAAAACTTTGTTCAGGAGTGGAAGGGGAAAGGGAGAAATAAAAGCATAAACAGGGGGGAAATAGGACGGGGAAAAAGGCACAGATAGTAATCATAACTGTGAATGTGAATGGGATGAACTCTCCCATAAAACGGAAGCAGATAGCAGAATGGATTAAAAACCATAATCCTACAATATGCTGTTTACAAGAAACACATCTGAAACAGGGGGATACACACAGGGAAAAGGTAAAAGGATGAAGGAGAATATATTGTGCTTCGGCTAAAGTAAAAAAAAGCAGGGGTAGCAATCCTAATCTCAGACAAAGCAAAAGCAAAGATAAAT
>CM053624.1:113398831-113411584 GCA_028646595.1 Phalanger gymnotis | reverse complement strand
GAATGAAGGCAGTGGCATCCTCAGCTGTGATAAGGAAGAGGGTGTGGCTTTGGGGAGGAAAGATGATGGATTCCGCTTTGCACACGGTGAGTTTGAAATGCCTTTGGAATATCTAGTTTGACGAGTTTAAAAGGTAGTTGGTGATGCAGGTGTGCAGTATAGGAGAAAAACTAGGGCTGGACATGCAGACTTAGGAGTCATCTGAATAGAGATGACAGCTGAATCCTTGGGGGGGGGGCGGGGCGGGGGAGGGGGAGGAGATGGAGGGTGATAAGATCACTGAATAGGACAATGCCTAGAGGAAAAGAAAAGGCCCAGAGCCTTAGGGACCATTGTAGGCAACCAAAAACAACAAAAGAAAATAACCTAAACTCACTGCTTTTACATTAAAAACAAAATGGACATGTATCTTATTCACTCCTGTGTTCTTCATCTTTCCATCCTTCTATAAGAAATGTGAATTTTTTTCCTCCTTTTGCTTAATTCAGTCAATCAACAAATATTAATTATATACTTATTATGTGTCAGGCACTATGCAGGATGCTGGGGATATAAATATAAGAGGCAGTGCCTGCCTTTAAGAAGATTACATTCTAGTAAGAGGATGCAACATGTTCCAAGATAAATAAATAGGATATATACAAAGTAAATACACTGTAAAATGAAATAGGAAGAGGGGTAATAACAACTGGGAAGGCCAGGAAAAGCCTCTGGTAGGAGGGTGTACTTGACCTGAGCCTTGAAGGGAGGTGGGGGTTCTAAGAGGTGGAGGGGAAGAAGGAGAGCATGGAAGATGAAAAAATCAT
Organism: Phalanger gymnotis; assembly: GCA_028646595.1. NCBI lineage: Eukaryota > Metazoa > Chordata > Mammalia > Diprotodontia > Phalangeridae > Phalanger > Phalanger gymnotis. Next base: position 113,410,778 of record CM053624.1, on the reverse strand, counting down.
AGAGGCCAAACATGGAGTGGAATGTCATGTTTGCAGGACAGAAGTAGGAGTCAGGTAAAGCCTCACACGAGAACTCTGGCAAATTTCACACTAAGAAGTCACAAAGTGAAAGATGGACCAGATATAAATAGGTGTATCAGTTTAGCTTAATAAAGGCCTATGACACATGCATAAAAGTCAGCTAACCTGGAAGTCAATACCACTTTTAATCATTCAAAGAAGCCAAGTGGTTGTCGAGCTTTCCAGGACAAGAGGTGACCAAACATACTTCCTTTCTGATTTTCTTCTATCACATTCTTCAGTTTTGGTCTTTCCAAATACGTGTATGCCTGAGTTATAAATGTTGATGAATCTCTAACATAGTGACCAGGTAAGAGGAATTAACTGGGTGATGAAAAAAAATCACCTTTTTTTTGTTATATGATAAAAGGGATTTGAGTGAAGGCAACATGTTGATCCTTTGGGGGCTCATGTGAAGTTTTCATGTAGCAAGTTGATAAAAAGGAAAATGGCAAGTGTTGGAGGGGCGGTAGGAAATAGGCACGTTAATGCAGTTTTGATGAAGCCATGAATTAGTACTGCCGTCCTGGAAAGCAACTATGCCCCCAAAGTCAGTAAACTGTGCAGACTCTGACTTAGCAATAGCATTACAAGGTTCATACCCCAAGAAAATCAAAGAAAAAAGGTCATATGTGTACAGTTCTTTTGTGGTTGCGAACAACTGAAAACTAAGGAATTGCTAATTAATTAGAGAATAGTGAACAAATTATGTAATGGAATACTATTGTGCTATAAGAAACAGCAAAGGGGGGCACCTTGTGGGTCTTAATTGGACTCTAGTGAAGGGCTTAAGAAGACTTGTATGAACTGCTGCAGAGTGAAGTGAGAAGAACCAGGGGTCTAATTCATACTACAACAACAATATTGTAAAATAGATAACTCTGAAAGACTTCAGAACTCTTAATGGTCAAGCATAGCTCCAGAACCAATGATCAACCATGACTCCAGAGGTCCAGTAATAAAGAATGCTTCCCACCTCCTGATACAGTAGTGATGGTCTAAATATGCAGAATGAGACATTTTTGGACAGAGTCAATATGGGAATTAGTTTTGTTCAATTACGCATAAGTTTGCTGCAAGTTTTTTTTTTTTTAATTTGTTGGGGGAAGGGGGAGTAGAGGAGTTGGAAGGGAGAGAGAGAAAATAAATACTTTGTTAATTGAAAAAAAACTTTCCATGCAACTTCCTGATGAAAATTATAACACTATTTTATGCTCTCATTTTCACTTGGCATCAAACCAAGGATTGTCAGCCTTAACCTATAAATTCAGTGACTTGGCATGCTCATTGCTCACCCTGAAAGGCAGGGAAGATGTTAATTGACGTCTCTTCCCTGGGCTTCTACCTGAACAACAAAATGCTAGAATAGCAACGTGATGCTTGTGACAGAGCTACTGCTGTGCTGAACTTGATATAAGTCAGGCTGCGATGTTGACAGCGATCACACAAAGAGCTAAATAAATCACTTTAATAGGTTATTTTTGTCATCAGAAAGACCGTGTTGCTAAAGATAATTTCTCGCAGAGAGAACAAAACTGGAAGGTTTTAACCAGGCAATAATACCATGCTACAAGTAACCAGGCCATGGAGGAAAAAAAAATGACCCCTAATACAAATAAATGCCTGAATGAATTGTCATTTGAAAGACAGGTCAGAGCAAAAAGGAAGCCCCTTGTCTACCTTGGCTGCACCCTTGAGTTGGTACATGGATGGATCATCAGCTGGCTTGCTGGCAGCTCCTTTAGTAGCACCAATAAGATCAGACAGGGCCTTGGCCACGTCTTTGATGGCATTGATCAGTACCACCTAAAAGAAAGGAGCCACAAAAAGAGAAGGAAGAAACACTAACATCACAACCCTACCTGTCTTCATCCTATCGAACACAAACGATAGGCAGATACCACAAGGGATTGGGCAGAGAGAAGAATATCTTTTTAAAATAAAAATGTTTTGTTGGGACCTGTTATTTCAATGATCCTAGAAACTTTCAGAATGGAAATTCCTCTCTTATTTCTAGCCTTCAGAGAGATGCCTGGGAAGCACGTATCAAAGGTGGGGCCTTCCTGACTCTAAGACCAATGTTTCCTTCACTACACTGTGCTGCTTTTCAATAAAAACAGCACAGCTAAATGTTTTTTAACCAGTGGCTTTGCTGACCTGGCCTCATTTCCTACAAAGGGACTGAGATAGATAAGCAGTCATTATGACTCAATACCACTCTTACCTCATGAAACCAAATAATTTGATATATACACTAGCATGCCCTTTCACAAAATGCATTATGTTAATCTGTCTTATTCCATGGTAACTGTAACTACTTGATACAATGGGCCACATTTATGCAACATTTCTTCCCTTCCCTTAACCAGTCTTCCATCTTCCTTTCATAAAGAGTGCCAAATTTCTGGGCATGGAGAAAGGATGGATGTTTTGTTTGTTTCTATTGACTATGTGCTCCCCTTACTGTCATGGGGCATTGGGTGTGGTATTACTGTGTGACTGGAGATTTAAAAAGAAGTAGGCAAAAGGGGGTCACCAGCTTCCTACTTTTCCTTAACTACTGAGTACTTCCCAACCAACTGGTGATTAGTAACATTGGGGAGAGTTCTACATTGGCCATTTTCCACAAAGATCAGGACAATACCTCCTGGGTGTTTCCAAAAGCTTGGGAGTCCACAGAAAGGCAACAAAGTACCCTAAATAGCACTTAGAAACTCTTGTCATCATCTACGTTAAACTGAATTCTCACATTTCATCTTCGAAGGTAGGCTGGCCCTACATTTTCCAGAATCGAAAACATCAAAACAAATGGTTGCCAATGTGTGGCTCTAATTCTAGTTATCAAGTTATAGTCTTTCAACCCTCCACGGGGTAAAAGCAATACCACAGGAAGGGATTGTGCGAATACTTAAAATTCCGCAGGGCAGCCAATTTGGATTCTGATATTATCAAAAAGAAATCCAGCAGGGAAAAAAATTTGCAATTTAAGGAATGTTTCCCCTCAGAGCTATGCTTCATTAGAGGATGTCAGAGGAAGGGGCACAGCCATTCGGGGAAAAGTCGCTAGTGCTTTATTAACTAACTGCGATCATTTATTAACAATGCAAACACCTTTTGCTCTCTGTCATATAAATAAAAAGCTCTTGTCTGTTATGAGCCATCCGAACTGAAGGGACGGACTCGTGGGGAAGGATTTAAGAAGCTAAATTTGAAGAGTTTACCACCTGATGGGCTAGAACTAGCCAAATAAACAAGAATGAGTAGTAACTTTTCTTGGAGGCTTTTAAACGGTTAGCCGCTCTATGAACCTGCCTGCATTTAAGGGAACATAAGTGAAAATTCTAGAGCTGGGATAAAACCTGCAGGGTCACTGAGTTCACTTCCCTCTCCCAAAGCCACATATGCATGCAATCATATATTAACTTTATGTCTTGTTTTACTTTCAGAGATCTGAAGACTAAGGTCAGTTATTCTGTGTAACTAAAAAGGCCATGCCCACAGACACAGGAAGAGGATTACAAACCAAGAACTGGAAGGCTATCTGTTATTATACAGCTAAGGAAAACTGGAGCCCAGGGAGGTTAATTAAGTTCTTATATTCAGATGCCCCCTGGTAATTCTCATACCTGGGTCTCAGGATCATCAGAACCTAGGCTGGCTGCTCCTAGCTTCACCACCTCGGCAAGTTGGGTGATGGTGGCCGCTGATGACTGAGCTGCTTGGGCCAGTTTATCTTGAGTCGAAGCGGCCCCTGACACCAGTAATTTTGTATCCTCCACCAAGGCCTTCGCTGTCTTCAAAATGTTCTCCCTGAGAGCAAAAATAAGGCAGAAGAGAATGAAGGGGTGATGGGCAACTTGTTGACTGTGTAGGGCTCAAGAGAAAAGTATGGTCAAAGGCCGAGATACCCATCAGCCAAACCATGGTGCCCACAAAGAGCCAAGACTTTAAGAAACAATGCCTGGAGAAAGCTGTGGTCAGCGGAGGATTCTGCATAAAAGGATTTCCAGAGAGAGAGAGAGCTGATGGGCTGGGGGGAGGGAGGGAGGGAGGGAGAGAGAGAGAGAGAGACAGAGAGAGAGGGGAGGGAAGGGGAGAGAGGGAGAGAAGGGGAGAAAGAGAGAGAGAGGGCAGGGAGGGAGGGAGGGAGGAGGGAGAGAGATTGAGAATGAATCCCCCTCTAGAAGGGATGGAGAAGCTGCCAAATTACAAGTAGCAAAACATGAAAAATCTTTGATTTCAGATCTGGAAAGGACTTTATCGGGGATCTAGTCAAGCACCCTCATTTCACAGATAGGGAAACTGGCCCAAAGAGGTTAAGCAATTTGCTTAAAGGCCATATGTCAAAGTGGCAGGGCTTAGATTTGAATCCAACTGCTGACTGCAGATCCATCATTTTTTCCACTTTGCCATGATCTAGAGGCACAAATTCACACAGTCAAACAAGCTTAGGCGCTGTACCAAAGCCAACTGATTTAGTGTACTTTTTCTCTCTCTCTCTCTGTTAAGTGACTTGCCCAGGGTCATACAGTAAGTATGTGTCTGCGGTCACATTTGAACTCAGGTCCTCCTGATTTCAGGGCTGGTGCTCTATCCCCTGCCCCTAGTTCTCTCTTTAAAGCCCAATATAACCAACAATTGGGGGTTTTCTGTGTATGTGTGACATCCTTTTTCACAAGCTAAGAAACGAAACAGAAGACACTTAGCTCAACGTATGAAGTCAGACAAGTGGGGCTGGAAGAGGACCCAGGGGAGCCATATGGACAGGGCTGAAGTTCTCCACTATATTCTATATTGAGATTTCTAAACCAATGGCAGGAGGTGAGCCTGGGAAGAATAAATGGTGGGAATCTCTTCATTCTTCCATGCCCTAGGAAGCAGGATCAGAGATGGAGTGGGGTACACAGTAGCTATGTTGCAAGGATATGGCCTCTAGCAGCACACACAGAACTCTGACAGCTCTAATTTGGGAAGTGCTGCAGGAATGTGTATTCCTTAGCTGCTGTTTAAGGTCCCAAACTCTTGACCCAGGCAAGGAAAAGAACTTAGGTCTTGAGCATCACTCCACCAAACAAGTTAAAACCCCAAGCTTTCTGGCCAATTCGTTTCTCTATGTACAACTGCCATGTGGTTACTAAGAGAATGAGTTACAGGAATGATTTCCTGTTTTCCCGAGTGAGAATGTCATACTTCACTGGAGCAGGCTTTATTTGGGCTGTGAAATGGAAGGCTCAAGAAATTATTCTACTTTTAACTCTAGTAAATAGGATTTATTTTGACGATTTGGCTCGCCCTACTTAGCTGACTGCTTTCCTTTCTCCCTAACCCCCTTTCTAGTCCTCTTTAGAATCATAATTAAGCTTTTTGCCTCCTGGGCTGCCTCTCTGGAGCAAATGTCAGAATTCTCCCAAAGCAAGTAAAACTCAGTCTTGACTGTCCCCATCACCTCTGGGACGGCTGTTGCTTTGTCTTCAACTCTCTGTACCAGCGCTCCCCCCCTTATTTTGACCAAGCCCTGACCTGTGGTCAGCAAAGGTTTCATTGTTCTCAGCGTTGAGGGTCCCAGCTGTTGCAAACATGATGGTCGTATCCAGATCAGCAATGATGCCGGACACAGCACTGGCCGCTGTGATGCAAGCCTGAGTTCCTTTATTCCCTGCTTGGAGGGCAGACAGAACCAGAGAAACCTGGAAATCAGAAACAAAGGAAACAAAAAGAGGGGCAAAAGAAATTACCCAAAGATGAGCAAAGACTTTCCATTGTGAAGACGATGCTCGTCATCACTAAGGTCTCTTCCAGTCCATGAAATCATACAGTGGAAAATGCATTGATTATGGAGTCATAGGACCTGGGTTCAAATTCTGCTTTGTGATACTAACGACCTGTGGAACCTTAGGCAAATCATTTGTATTCCCTGGGCCTGAGTTTCCTTATCTTTAAAACAAAGGGATTGGCCTCTATACAGACTCCAAGGTCCCTTCTAGTTCTACATCTATGTTCCAATGATAAATCTATGGGTTTATGGTTCTAGATCACATTTGAAGTTAGGCAAGAAGGAATATTCACAGTTGGGATACCTTAATAGTTTGATCCAAGGGTGGGGAACCTGTGGCCTCGAGGCCACATGTGGTCTTCTAGGTCCTCAGGTGTGGCCTTTTGACTGAATCCAAACTTCACAGAACAAATCCACATGTGTCCTCGAGGCTACAGGTTCCCCACCCCTAGTGTGGTCATTTCACACTGGGTGGACAGAATTAACTTTTCTTTTGACCTTGTTCTGTACATCTCTACATTAACCAGTGCAAGGAGATTTTCTATAGGCTGGCATTTGTGTTTTGTGTTCTGGGATGCCTCTTGATCAGAAAGGAATCATGGTCAAGAAGCACCCTGCATGTGCTTTGGATGTAAAGGACCAGCTCCTCCCCACACCATGGGAATGATCAGCATTCTAAGCACTCATCTTTTCTAATAGCCTGGCAAAAGGCAAAGCTTCCCCTGATCGAATAAATAAGAATTTCAATTATCTGGCCATATGCAGCATCGTAGACAATACAGGAAGTAGCTGCATTCATTTCCATATCCCCGTCGTAACTTTTAGGCATTCTGTGCTGGTGCTCAGTAACGTGGTATTCATCTCCTCTTTAGTCTTTGTCACACAAAGAATCTCTTCTTAAAAATTTTCAGGTTCGAATTCTATCCCTCCATACTCCAAACTCCTTCCTGGCCAACTGAGAAAATGAGAAAAACAAAGCCCCTGTATAGACAAAGCAAATTCCTGCTATGGCCATGTCCAGAAAAAAAAAGTCTTAATCTGCATTTGGAACCCAACACGGCTCTATCAGGAAGTGGGCAGCATCTGGAATTGTGGTTGGTCACCGAGAAACAGAATCTCTTAAAAAAAATCCTCTCCATACTCCATCCCCAAGACGCTCCCACCACAAGGGAATTAATGTGTATTTTTAATCACAGATTGTGACGGAGAGACACAAGGAAGAGCAATAACGATAGCCACTTACACAAAAGAACAGATAACATGCTACCACACACTTACTTACGCATGACATAAACCCCTTGAGAATGATGGGCAACTTCCAATGAAAAAACAAATGACAACGGGAGGTAGAAAATGCATCAGGGGAGGGCAGGAAGGTATACTGGAAAGAAACCTGAGCTCGAAGTCTGAAAATCTGCACTCAAATCGCACTTCGGAGACTTGCAAGTTATTAACCTTCAAGCTTAACTTTCCTTTTCCATAAAATGGGAGTAAGAATATTTATACTGCCTCCCTCACAAAGTTATGAGGATCGAGTGAGATAATGTACATAAAATGCTTTGTAAATTGTAATAGAAATGCTCACCATTAGTAATGAGAAGCAACAAAAACACAAACAAGAGTCTGAGAACCATATTCATATCATAAGGCCACTGGATAGTGCAGGGATTTTTTTTTCTTTTTATTTATCTAATCATTTATCCACCTATTTATTTATTTTTAACATTGATTTTTTTTTAAATTTTGAGTTCCAAATTCTCTCCCTCCAGCTCCTCCTCCACCTATTGAGAAGGCAAACGGTATGATATCAATTATCAATCATGAAGTCAATAGTGCAGGGATTCTTAACCTGGGGTCTGTGAACTTGAATTTTTTTTGTTAACTGAATTTCAATGTAATTTGTTTCATTTTTAATCTTATGTAATCTTATCGTAGGTATTTAAAAACATTCATCTGAGAGGGGTCTATAGGCTTCACTGCCAAAAGGATCCATGATAAAAATTAAAAAAGAAACAAAAAAACCCCAAACATTATGAACTCCTGGTTTATTAGAATAAATACAAGGAAGGACAGGAACTTAACTTGACAGCATGCAGCTGACAATGGCTGCAGCATGCTTGGGGATGACGGCTCACTAGTCACCATAGCAATGTCAATCCATCAATGAGGACATTAATCAAGTACCCTCTGTGTGCAGAGCCTTGAAACACGCTGCATCCAGGTAGAGAATTGTTACCTTTTCTCATGTTCCTGACTCATTTCCCCAGTACATTTGTAGCCTTACTAAGACAAGCCAAGCCAGATTTGAAGCAAATGGACATTATGTACGAGTCTTTAAACACCAAGAAGCTCTGCAGAGTGCTCTCACATGCCAGATTAAGCTACAAGGGGTACAGAAAAAGGATTCATAGCCAGGGAGTGGTTTACAAAGAGCAAAGACAGAGTCAAGTGACAACTCTGCGAATGCAATAGAAAATTTCAAAAGGGCAAACTGTTTCAGAAAACAATTAGAGATTATCCAAAAAATTTTACAAAGCTGTCCATTCCCTTTGATCTAGTGGAATATAAGCTGTCTGAGGACAGGGATTATATATTTTGTTTCATTTTTGTATCACTAGTACCTGGTACAATGCCTTGTATGTAACAGCCACTTAGTGCCTATCGGACTGGCTGGGGCTTACAGAAAGAAAGGACCCATATGTACAAAAATATTTGTAATTGTACTAGCTTTAATATAAAAAAGTTGAGAACAAACTCAGTGCCCAAAGATGAAGGAAGGGCTGAACAAATTGGTGGTATTACCACTAGTATCAGTAGTAGTACCAGTAGGTGGTATTACTTCCAGGGTTGTGAGCATAAAATGAAATATTAATTGTAAAGCACTTAGCATAGTGCCTGGAACATAGTAAGTACCCTATAAATGTTAGCTATTATTATTATCATCACTATTAAAATAATAATAATGATAGCTAACATTTATGTAGCATTTTTAAGGTTTACAAAGTGCTTTATATTTTCTCAGTATATCCTCCCAACGACCCTGAGAAGCAGCTGCAGTAATTATCACCATTTTACAGATGAAGAAACTGAGGCACAGAGTGGTTAAATGACTTGTCCAGGGTCACACAGCAAGTACATTTCTGAGACTGGATTTGATGTATGAGTGAAATGGGATCCTATTAGGCTATCAGCAAGAGAGCATATGAAGAATTCAGAGAAACATGGGAAGACAGGTATGAACTGATGTAATGCGGGAAACAAGCAGAACCAAAATATCAATGGACACAATGAATACAGAAAATGCAAATAAAAGCAACAACAAAATGCAACAAAACTCACGCCAAGCACAAAGGACACTTCTGCTTCCAAATGATTAAAGTTAAAGTGCACATTCACATTCTTAATTTCTGTTAATAATTGGTAAACCTCAAAAAGGGAAAGTAACATGAATTATCAGTTGCAATCACTCCATTAGGTGATGTCACAACTTTTGTTCAAGGAATATTCAGATCTCTATTTCTGGATATCCTTTCCAATCTAGTCACTGATCATCTTAGTTAAAAAAATAACTCATGACTAAGACAGAACGTTATCTACATTGTCAATGTGGTAACAGTCCTTGATGTCTAACTGCTGCTCCCTTTCACCAGGAAAGGGGCAGTCAAGAGCCGTGGAGTGTGAATAGAGAAGGCGATCATTTCCTTCCTAGAAATGAAAGTGAGATGGGCAGCTAGGTGGCGCAGTGGATAGAGTGCTAGGCCTGCAGTCAGGAAGACTCATCTTCCTGAGTTCAAATCTGGCTTCAGACACTTGCTAGCTGTGTGACCCTAAGCAAGTCACTTAACCTTGTTTGCCTCAGTTTCCTCATCTATAAAATGATCTGGAGAAGGAAATGACAAATCACTCCAGGATCTCTGCCAAGAAAACCCCAAATGGGGTCACAAAGAGTCAGACACGACTGAAAAATGACTGAACAGAGATGAAATGCATCAATAAAATGTATTTATAAAGAATAAATAAATAGAAATAAAAGAGTCAGGCAGTTAGAGGCAAAATTTCTCAGACTATTACTAAAGTATATAGATAGCCATGACTTCCCTTCTCTAAAACGGCTGTTTTGCAACCTGGGGCTTGGGGGCTTAGGTTCTCTTCTACCATATTTCAATTTTAAGTGGCCTCCTAGGAGGAAACTTGGCAGCTCTAAGTGCAATAATATAGAGCAACAGGAAAGTCCTCAAGGATATGGATTCATTTCCTGGTTCTAGCATGTCTCTAGCATCCTGGGCAGTTATTTCAAGCTATAGGAACAGACCTCTGGCTAGTGACAGATGGGAAACACCCTCTGCAGGGGTGATTCCCAATGGAAAGGTATGGTTTTCTTAAATTAAGGGGCAAGCTTGGTAAAATTTCCCAAAAAATATTCATTTTTAACTTGCTTTAAATAAAAAAAAATTAGATGCTATGTAGCACTGCTAAGATGTGATGAGAAGGAGAGGCTGTGTATTTCAAATTTACTAGGGTTCAGAATCACTGCTCTACTTAACCTGGTACAGGCCAATCAGTACCTTTACTGGGCAACTTTGTGCAAACATAATCCCTAACAGTGGTTCATGGGATTTTCGGTTTAAACTGGAAGAGACCTTAGAAGTCATCAGATCCAACCCCCTTCATTTTACAGATGATAAACCAATGGAATGACTTGCCTACAGTCACTCAGCCAGGTTTTCCTGACTCCAAGCCCAGGGCTCTATCCACTACACAGTACTGCCTCTCAAAACAACAGGAGCTCCCCTGATATTAGTTCTCTAATCTTTTGAGTAGGAAGACATTCAAATATCAAAGAATTTCATAGACCTTCTCAAAATTGTAGTATCAGAGAGAGAAGAGATGATGAAATTACAATGCCTACAGTGCAAATGGCCTCGTGGATCTCTTGTAGTTACCCAATGGCACCCCAAGGATTGGGGGCTCATGAAGAATCTACTGGTCTATTACACACTGAGGGGGTGATGATAGAAGAGTAGGTAGAAAAAAGAAAAAAGAAATTGGCTTCAACTAGTTCACATGCACAAGAAATGATTCTGATCAGCTCCCTAAGAAACATGGGGAAAAATGCCAATTTACTGTAGATTATAAGAGTTGCTGTGAATAAAAGAATTGTCAGAATGGGATACGGTTGATCAGGGAAGACTTCTTAGAGGAGATAAAATTTCAAAGGAAGGTTCATGGGTTAGCATAGAACAGCAGATGCAAAAAGACAGGAAGGGGAGATGAGCAAATTGGGTTAGTGTGTGTGTGTGTGTGTGTGTGAGAAAATGATAAATTCGTTGGAACTGAAAGTTTAAATTATGCAACACAATATTTCTGTGTGTGTATGCATGACAGAATCATGTTAAGTATAAAGCAACATCAGACAAGAGGTCACTGTGTATTTAGGGGAAAGATGTTAGGGTCCTCCAACCTCCAACCCAGGCACAATAGAAAGAATAGGGGCCAAGAAAGAGTGGTCACAAAGCCACCACTGCCCACCCTTTGGTGCTTTTACTGCCCAAGTTGTTAGGCAGTTTGCTATGTAGCTCGATGCATAAGAATACCCCAGAGACAGCCCAGATGAACACAGAGGCACCCAGAAAAAACTACCCAGTGACTATACCCCGGAAGCTGCCCTGTCTTTTCATAAAGGCATCATGTGGCTCTCTTCTTTTCCCTCCTTCCAGTGAGCATTAATCTACAGCTACAGTATAATGGGCCCTCCTAAAGTCCATTATACCCTCTGCTTCCAAGTTCTGTCTCAGTCAGCAGCTCTTGCTTTCCTGCCCTACAGATCACCAACTCTGCCTACCTAATCACAGTAAAAGATAAAGGATGCTGTGCCAGTAAGGCAAAATGGGCTTATTTTAACGGGTGCCCTTGAGGAGTTTGGCTTTTGTTTATGGTGAAAGTACTTTCACCTGTTAAACGCTAAGCCCCAGGCCCAAAGCCCTATCAGGTGTGAAACCCCTGTGGGCATAGATTAAAGACTTAAAAGGGGCCAATTCGGGAACCAATGGGTCTCTGGACTCTGGTCTCTAGTCGTTGACTTAAGAACGCCAGAGGCTTGGCTGCGAGGAGAGG
>CM053624.1:113365697-113398731 GCA_028646595.1 Phalanger gymnotis | reverse complement strand
CAAGGCCAATGCTGTCCCTGACCATCTGGAGCATCTTGCAGGAAGGGAGGAATGCAGGGGCTATATGTAGACGACTGTCTGACAGCCGTGCTCACCCTATGTGGAGAACAAAGCTTCATGGGGGATTTATTTTTACCTATAGCTGACTTTCAATTATTCAGGGGAAGAGAGGATGCAGTCTCTTTGCAGGATTATCCCTCAGTCATTCAGAAGGAGCTTGTAACTTCGCTCTTTGTTCATTACCCATTAGCACTGTTGTCAGATGTTCTTATAAGAACTACAAGGACAATACAATGTTAATCAATTGGTCTGTATACTTCTTAGTTCTGTGGGGAGACAGATGAAACCACTGGATTAACAGATTTTTTTTTGAAAAAGGATTTCACTTACCTATGTCATCCCTGTTGCTAAATTCCTGGCTATCAGGAGCTGGCTCTGTTTACTCATCATGTGATCAGAGGGCTAAATTTCTTACCTTTTCAGTGACTGAGCGGGCACACTCTATCAGCTCCCTCTTGGTGTAACTGTCAGTGGGGCAGACCTGAAGAGCTCCTGCCTTCTGGACGAGGAAGATACAGCCATGGCCGAGATCCTGAACACGGGTCCGGATCTGGAACCCAATCTAAGAAGGAAAACCAGGGTGGGGAGGAGTAGCGACATTATAGGTCTTTTCATTTACACCTTTTCATAGCATGGAAAATTTCTCTTAAGTTATAGGGAAACAAAGCTAGGAAAATTCCACTCCTATTAAGATTCCATATCTTGTGAAGGGTGGGAGGGGATACCAGCTAAATTACATTTCACAGATTCCAAAGGTCACCTAGATCCCATAAAGTATGTCTGCGTTTTGTGGTATTACTTTTCATCTGTTTCTATTGTGTTACATACAACAGGCGGCCAAGGCTGACCCTCAGCAAAGCTATTAAGCAGTTGGGTCCTCTAGCTTTTTGGTGGTTGCCTTTCACCCCATCCTTCCCCTGTGTCACACTACCTTCATGACTACCCCTTTCTTATCTGAAAGATTTTTAAGGAAAGACTCAGATATTGATCATTTACATCTTAGTGTGAATATAAATCCATGCTTAGGACAGTGTCTGGCACATAGTAGGGGCATAGTAATGCTCTGCTGACTGGCTTACTTTTTCTTTCCTGAGTCTTTGCATTTTAATCCTGACTTGGGGTTATGGGAAGAAGACCTGGTTCTCTGGTGAGGAAATTTCAAGCATAAGCAATCAGTTGGGGGAACACCTTCTAGGGTACTTTATTAACCTGTACTCCCCAAGAAAAAAATTAATGTTCATAATCAAAACCCCAAGGCCTTCAAATTTCCTGGAATGCTTTCTCTGAAACATCAAAGACCCTATGTTCAGCATAGTCTGTGTAAAGCATGTTTTATTGTATTCTATTTCTTTGAAAACCAGTATTCCCTTCTAGGTATATTTAACTGGATTATTCAAGTTCCCAACTAAGCCGAGAGTTTACTATCCCAAGAATGGATGCTTAAAAAAAAAAAAAAAAAAGACAACTCAAAATGGACCAGGTTTTTTTTTTTTAAGCATTTGTTAATTAGTATTCTTCTCCTAGGGTTGAATTGGTACGAATTCTTTTAAATGAACTTGTTCTTTGGATAAGCAATTCTAAAAGTATCTAGGCTATGGCTGTGCTCTCCTCATCCGCAGCCAAATCAGTTTTGCCATGGAGAGCTGCCAGTCATCTGATTTGAGTTATAACAAATAATGTCTCCTACCCTAATTTGCATCACCCTGGGCCAGCACAAATCTGTTTCACATCAATTTTTATTTTGGTTTGATCAATAAACCTGTCATAAATAATTGGCTGTCCAGTTCAGCTAGACAATTTTTAAAAATTTCAAAGTATAAAGTCAATATGTATTATTTTCAAGAATCCATTCCAACTAGGACCTGTGGCCTACACTGGAGGAATTCAGCCACGGCACTTCTGAAAACGTCTTTGGAGGCATGTAATTATACAGGAGCTTGTGTGACCACTCGGATGGAAGTCATTTTTCCAGATAATCTCATTTACTAGATTATAGGGAAATCTCTTTGATGCCAGTTTGACTTTGGAACAGCCATGGTAGAAAAAAAGGCCCTGTTCATTTTACCTTGTCAACAGAACACATATTAAAGTCAGTAGAGAAAGAGGTAAATCTTTTGAGTTATGTCTAAGCATGTCTATTTGTTGGGATAAGATGGAGGTGGTTTTAAAAATAAGACACTTGAGACAGGAGGCTGTGACATTTTAGATCCAAACCTAACTTGGTGAGTAATTTCAGATTCATGGTAAAGTTAGCCTAGAGAGTCACTCTAAGAATTATTTAGCAGCCTAAGGGGAAGAGTTCTGCAGAGGCTGATGGTACTGAATCTGAAAATTTCAGGGCAGTGTTGAAAAGGAAAGAGGGGAGAAAGAAGGTGAGGTCGTGATAGAATCTAGACTTTTTAAATTGGAAGGATCTTGAGGATAATCTAGCCCAAGCATATTTAAAAAAAAATAAGGAAACTGAGAGGCTAAATGACTTCCCGAAGGTCAAGGCTAGTGAGTAAGAGAGCTGGGACCAAATGTCCCAGTCTATAGTGTTCCTTGTACTATCGATGCCCTTCAGCATCATTAATTAAATTCTGAATTGACCAGTATTCTGCCTGAGTACAGATGTCTGGTGTGAGATGTTATAGGCTCACCACAGCAAGAGCTGCCCAACCTCTCACTGTCAGCTGGAAACAAACCCACCTCAGAGTTGAAACATCTTTTACCTCCCAAGGTACTCAATGTCCTGCTGCTCTGGAGAAAAATAATCACAGCAAAAAAGGATTTTGTAATTCTAATGCCGTAACTGTGATTTCAACAATGTTCAAAAACTTAGAACTGGCCATATTTAGCAGACAAAGCAAAATCCTAGTTAGGCAGGCCCCAAGATAGCAAAGAAACTGGTGAGGCTAAAATAACAGATATGAAATCCCTTTAAGAGGAAGCATGGGCTCAAGATATTAATGTTGGGGTGAGATCGATAATTCATTTTTAGACTCCAAAATTCCTGAGACCCGCTGTCGATGAAAATCTCTTATCTGTTTCATTGTGCTCCCCTATCAGGGTGATATTTATAATGTCAATAATAATGATAATTCGGTATTATTATTATTATTGAACTTTCCTCACTTGCAGTTTACTATGCCAGAGAAATCACAGTGCTGAATAATAACAGTAATGATATTGTTGATGACTTGCGTGTCTGTAGCACTTTAAGGTTTGTATTTCTGACAATAACCCTGTGAGACTGGTAGTGTAAATATTACCACACCCATTTTACAGACAATGAAACCAAGGCTACTAAGGGTTAAGTGACTTTTCAGAATTACACAGCTAAAGTGCTACAACTGAGACAGGATTCAATCCACTAATTAATCAATTAAGTCCATTAAGGATTGAGTCCAGATTCCAAGTCTTTCCACTACATCAAGTTGAGACTGTCTCAAGGGTCAGTTTCAGAATGAAAGTGGCTTCACTCTGGATACTTTTCATTTTTGTTAAGTATGGGGATATGTAACAAGTGGGAGAGGGTGCCAAAGGCCCTTCCTTCTTTGCCCCTGGTGTTTATTTAAGTCTAACAGACTTGAGCAATGCCATACCATGTACTGATTCAGGAAAAGTCCTACAGCTATTGTGAGAAAAAAATACTATGTTTAAAGTACTTTACAAACCTTAAAAGACTTTAAATATACTTTAATTATTACTAGAGGGGGGTAGATTTGGCCAATAGTTCTCAAAGTGCAGGTCATGGACCCAGAAGCATGAACTTCCAGGGCATCCATGAGGTCAAAACTACATTCATAATAATATTAAATGTTATTTGCCTATTACGAATACATGTCTCTTTTCCAGCTGTATATCTGTGTGAGGCTGTATTTTCATCATATACTTCTACCAAAAAAAAAATACAATAGATTGAATGCAGAAACATACAGGACAACTCAGCTGTCTTCTATTAAGCCAGACATTAAGAGATTTGCAAAAATATGTAAAACAATGCCATTCTTCTTGATTTTTTTTGTTTTGGAAAATATAGGGTTTTTTTGTAAAAATGTTAACATGTAATGGATTTAAAATTTATTTTAAAATGAATTACAGGAAATAAATTTTAATTTAATTCATAATATGGTAAATGTTTATAGCTATAACCAGTGGTGAACTGGAGCCAGCTCGAACTGGCTTGTGAGAGTAGACTGTTAAACTTTTGAGTTGGAGCATTTACACTTCGAGCAAATCAGTAAATGCTACAAATAAGGGCTTGACTGTTTTGTTGATTGTCTAGAATTATGAAAGTGAGAGAGAAAATGTTAATAAAGGAGATTGAACTTAAAAGTGTACCATGCACACAAGTTTCTTTTTTTTTCCTCCTGAGAGAGCTGGTTATTAAGCATTTACTAGCACACCACTAAATGAACCTACATAAGCAAGGGTTTTTGGGTTCCTTAAAGAATGTTAAGGGGACCTGAAAACAGAGTCTGAGAGCTGCTAGATTAGACAGTTTCCTAGATAACATTCAGCTCTAAATTCTGTGATGCTATGATGTGAATAAGAAGGTAACTGCTTTGGCTTGAAGCATGTTTCAATGGAAAGATACTGAGTCAGTATTCTAGAGTTAGGGGAGCTAGGTAGTGGTGGGGGTGTGTGTGTGTGGGGGGAGATGGGGGTGGGATAGCGGGCTAGGCCTGGAGTCAGAAAGACTCATGTTCCTGAGTTCAAATCTTGCCTTAGACATTTCCTGTCTGTATGACCCTAGGCAAGTCACTTAACCCTGTTAGCCTCAGTTTCCTCATCTGCAAAATGAGCTGGAGAAGGAAATGACAAACCACTCCAGTATCTCTGCCAAGAAAACCCCAAATGGGGTCACAAAGAGTCAGACATAACTGAAAACAACAGAACGACTATTCTCGTATTAGAGGTCCTAAGGTGAGTATGGCTCAACCACTTAGAAGCCTTGGGCAAACCACTTTCTATCCAAACCTATTCCCATCCCAGCCTTAGTTCACTCATTTGTAAAATGAAAGGGCTGGGGCAACTAGGTGGTGTAGTGGATAGAACACTAGTCTTGGAGTCAGGAGGACCTAAGCTCAAACCCGGCCTCATATACTTACTAGCCTAGTGTGACCCTGGGCAAGTCACTTAACCCACACTGCTTCCAAAAAAAAAAAAAAATGAAGGAGGCTGGTGTGGATAACTTCCAAGTTTCCTTCTAGCTGTTCTTAATACAGAATCTTAAGATTCTATGATCTTAGCAATGACTTGTTAGAAAAAAATTTAGCAGTTCTAGCAATGTATCTGCTTGCAGAAATTAAAGGGGAAAAAACTCCTCCACTTTTGTTCCATGAACAAAAAGGGAAAAGAATAAATAGTATCCCAATTAAGTTGCTTCTTGGGCTTAGGCCCCTGGATGAATTTAAAAGTTCAGTCTTTATGGGATTCTAATTCAAAATCTGTTTGTTGAGTTAAAGAAACATATGATCATTGTGATCATTTCCTTTACTGAATACAACCAAACGAATGAACTTTTTTTCATGTTTTTTTTTTAAGATAGCAATTTTTTTTTGAATAAGATGAAATAAAAAATTTAATCCCACAAGGATAGCGCTTGGAAGATTATAAGTTAGCAAGAGCGAGGGTGATGGCATTTTCCAAATGTCAACTTGAGTGTTCTTTGTAGAAGGAGTGTGTGGTGTAAAGAACACTTGGAAAGGATTTAGGAGACTTGGGTTTGAATTCTGGTTTTTAGAATGATCAGTGTGACCTTAGTCAAGCCACTTCACGTCTGCAGGCCTCAGTTTCCTCATCTGTAAGATGAAAGGATTGCACAGATGACCTCTGAAGTCTTATACAGTTCTAAATTTATGAACCTACAGCCACAGTCTGTCACTTAACCTGAGGCTCATCTGTGAAATGGGAGTAACAACACCAGCTGAGAATTACCTCTCTTGTAGGGTTCCTGTTGGGCAAATACCTCGTAAACTTTAAAGTGCAGCAGATCCGACTGTTAGAGAGGCAGTCTGGTTTTAGAGTCTGGGCTCTCTGAGGGTGGAGATTCTTTCATTCTTTGTCCTGGCATCCCCAGCATCTTTCTCAATCCTTATCTGGCACACAGCAGGCACTTAATAAATGCTTGTTGATCTTAATAAAAAGTGCTGGTTGTCACTACTGGCTGTGTGACTGACCAAATAACTTGGCTCTTTTGAGGCAGTTTCCTTACTTGTGAAATAGGGATGATAACTGTACTGTGTACCTCATAGGGTTTAAGTATTAAAGGCTCAAATAAAATGATTTATGTAGGACATTGTTACTGTTGCTTCTTTAAGGCTCCATAGCAGGGGTTCCTAACCTGAAGTCTGTGAACTTTTTAAAGAAATATTTTGATAACTGTATTTCATTGTAACTGGCTTTCTTTGTAGTCTTATGTATTTTTTATTTTATACATTTAAAAACATTATTTTAAGAAGGGGGTTCGTTGGCTTCATCAAACTGCTGGAGGGATCCACAACATACAAAAAGTTAAGAACCCTTTCTCTAAAGATAGAGAAATTGATGGAGGCGGGGAAAGTACATGTGAAGGTCAGAAATAATTAATTACTTTCACAATTGTTAATGAAATATCTTAAGAGCAAGAAACTTGTAGAGAATTCTACTGCTGATGTGCTGCTCATTTTGGGGAAGAGGGACTATAGTAAACCTAAGCGCCTGCTTTTAATACACTGAGCATTAGAAAATTGCTAGTTATAATGAGGTGGCAAAAAGGTTCTCCCTGTGATATTCTGAAATAACCAAGACTATTCCACTGAAAACCAGGAGGGTGAAACTTCCTTTTGGTGCCTAAAGGACCCCTCTATTCCATTTGGTTTGATACACTCATGGAATAGGGCAGAATGTGGACTCTGCAAAGTATGTCTTGGGACTCTGAAGAATGGGGTCCTGGGGCTGCTTATCTGGATTGGATTTAAATGTTTTCACATGTCATAGTGGAGGGCCCTCTTAGGCATATGAATGTTTCCCAGTTCTTGGGAATAGAAAGCAGTGTGGCTTCAGGGACCTCCCAGCCCCCTCCCTTTAATATGTGTCTGGCAAGCACACACAAGGAATTTCCCTTAGCAAACCACAGGTAGTATTATATTCCTACCCCCAACTTCTTTTCACTCCAGGTTACATTGTTCTTTTGTCTGGAATGCAAAATGCAACTCAAGACGTGATGGTAAAAAAAACAACAAAATGAAAAGTTAATGAAAACATCAGCCACTATAAACCGAAGAATATTTGAGAGATCGGTATCTACAGTAATTTGCAGCTGTGTTTTCAGCAGATAATTTACTTCACTGACTTTTTTTCATTACTATACATTTTGCTTTTGCCCGTTACAATAAAAAACTTCTGTTCATTTTCTACAGAGGGTGGGTGGTTTGTAGACTCTTAGGACTGCAAAAGACCCCATAGATCATATGGTCTACCACCCAATGTCTCAGAAAGATCTACGCCTAAGCTAACCAAGAGAGATGGTGGCTGATAGATGCTTTTAAAATTCTTTGGGGAGAGGTGTTTTAAATCTCTTCAAATAATAGTATAATGGCTCAGACTCATACAGTGTTTTAAAGTCTACAAATGGAGTTATATATCCCAGGTAGTAGCCCCTTTTAAAAAATGATAAAAACTGAGGTTCATAGAGATTAACTAATTTATCCACAATCTCACCAGTAGGACAAGCAGGAGGCAGGCCTCCAGGCTAGATCTTCTGACTCCAAGTTCAATGCTCTTTCTAATCTACCAAACTGCTACTTACCACTTTCAATATTAAATTCCTCGTCAGGTATGCTAGTTCTTTCTTTTGCTTAGCCAAGTCCTCTCTTACTGCAATGTGAAAATCCTTTCTGCTTTATGAAAGTCAAACATATTATGTTCTGAAGACAGGCCATTTTTCTTAAAATAATTAGCCTTCATAGGAGAAGTATCAACAGAAGTCTGATGCATAAATTTGGAATCAATTTAGTTTTGGTACTGACTTGAATCACTGATTCATACCGGCAGAGAGCCTTGTGGTGGGAGTTGGTGGGGGTGAGGGGCTTATATTAATATGTTATTCTATTATTAATCCTGCTGTAGTTTAATATATGAAAACTCAAGTTCAAATATAAAAATTCAGGATTGGGGCTACTCCTAGAACCTTGGGTTCAGTTCATTTTTTATATTACACAAATTATATATAACACATATAAATTTTTTAAAAAATTGAAGTGTGCTGGACACGATTATAGTGGAATAAAGAACTTCCAAAGAAGAAAATGTCTAGCAATGCCACTTGGCACATTCTGTACATTTTTATTTAATAAATAAGAGAGTTTCCTGGGTGACTAGTTAAATGACTTGTCCAGGGTTACAGTCAGGAGGTGGTCAGAGGCAGAACTAGAACTCAGGTCTTCCTGATCCCAAAGCTAGCTTCCTATGCCCTTAGTTCTCAAAGCGAGGTCTAGGGACTCTCCTTTTCAGGGGTCCATGAGATCAAAACTAGTTTTTTAATAACAAAATTACTTTTGTATTAACATAGTAATGTTAATGGTAACATGGTAAACATCAATTGATATACAGCCCACATAAACAAAAGCTCTTTGGAAGGGGTCCTCAGTTTTTAAGATAGTTAAAGTGGTCCTGTGACCAAAAAGGTAGAAAATTGCTGGACTATGACATGCTGCTTCTCCATGCTTACACAAATATAATTACATGCCATTATCATGCCATATATTAGACAGCAACTTTTACTTATATGTTTATTTCTGAAGCATCTTTAGGTATCTGAATTAACATTAAAAAAAATGGGAAGAAATGCCAATATTTAATTACTCAGGGGATACCAACCTTAATCACAAAGGCAAAAGGAAAGATAATTCACAGTCTTCTGCCTCAGGAATACAGTTAGTTACTTTCATCTTCCCAATGACAGCTGTAATCTACAGCATTATAGGTTTAAAATATTTTCCCTGAAATAGGTTTAACATGATTGTACATGTATAACCTATATCAGATTGCTTGCTGTCTTGAGGAAGAGGGAGAGTGAAAAATCTAGAACTCAAAATTTTACAAAAATGAATGTTGAAAACTATCTTGACATGTAATTGGGGAAAAAATACTCTTAAGGAAAAACATATTTTCCCTGTTGGGAGTATTGATTGTTACGGCCAAACTACTGCCACGTTTTACCTCCCAGAATTCTGTGGAACTTTTTCCTTTAAAGGTCCGGTCCATCTGCCTTTTCCTAAAGGATCCTACCACCTAAGGCAATCACTGAATCATCCAATTAGATTCTATACTTTCAGAATGAGAAGTGCATGGATTTCATAGTAGGCCAGATGTTTCCCTACTCATCTTACAAGCCATTCACTAAGGTTCTTGTAAGCACAGCCACTATTGGGGGTGACTTCTGAGCTGATTGGAGGAGACATTTGACCCAATATCCAGAAATCCAAGTTGTAGTAAGGATCTAACTGGGGAAATGCAAATGTCTGCCTTGAATCAGGGGAGAAGATTTGGCTGAGGACAAAGAATGCATCAGAAGGAAACCAGAAACATACTAGTTAAAAGACAAACGGGGAGCCCCTATAAGGCATAGAATGCAGGTCTGATCTGGATTTTAGAAACAGCACAGTCAGTGACTTTGGTGAAAACTTGTTCAGAGAAGGTAGGTCACACATAGCTGGGAGCTGCCAAAACTCTATCACTTGGGGTTTTTTCATAGGTTTCTTTAGGTGTCCCACTGAAGAGGGGTCTGCTATATTTTGTTAGCTCCAGAAGTCAGAATTAGGAGCTACAGGAAGAAGTTGCAAAGGGCCAAATTTGGGTTTGATGTCAGGAAAAACTTCCTAATAATTAGAGCTAACCAAAAGTGAGATGGGCTGCCATGGGAAGTGACAGATGATTTTTCCCCTCACTTTAGGTCTTTAAGCCAAGATGACCACAGGTTGGGTATGTTGTAGAAAGGATTCTTTTTCAGATATGGGTTGAACTAGATGGCCATGAAAGTCCCATCCAATTATGAAATCCTATAATTCTTCCATATTTTGAAAAAACACAAAGGTATAATGACAAGTGAGCTACGTTAACTGGTTCTGGGGAGGAGGAGACAGAGGATCGCAGAGAGAGATCACCCCGGTGTATATGTCTAGATAGCACAGGCTTTCCCTACCCCCTTTTCTTTTTATCAGGCAACCCCTGGCTCACAGATGTCATGCGCTGTGAGAGCCAACAGCCTGGATGGTGGGTGACATGGAAGAGTACAGAAAACAGACCTCTTCTGTCTGGGGGTTTACATGCTATACTCACTTTACCATGGTCTTAGGAAGTCCAAGAGTGGGGCAATCTATTTCTCCAACCAGGTGGCTAGAAAGTAAATCAGGCTCAGGGAAATCCTGCAACTGTTTTATCTGAGACCCGGGGGGAAAGAAAGAAAGGGAACAAATGTGGCTTTGACTATCTGGCCCCCGTCTCACACAGTGAAAATGAGCTATGGAGAGTGATCTGGGAATGAATATCATCAGTGTGCATTCACTAGTTAAAATAGAGGTCTTAAGATGGCAGACCTCTTCTGGTTCAGCTGTAGCTGCTGCCATTTGGCCCTGGAGAGCCAAATGCCCATAGTCACTGGTCATTTGTGAAGCAAGTCCTCCCAACTCCTCCGGGTTAGTAACCGACTTAGTCATCTGGAAAAAGAAAACAAGCAGGACACACAAACACACATATAAAAAATGCGTAAGAATAATGGGTTAATACCACTTGGAAGCCATATGATCTTCTTTTTTAACCCTGCAACAGGTGCGTTAGGGTTATGGTTTCTGAAGATAACTGTGTGCAAAGCCAAACCCAGACAGACATGCTTTGTTTACTTTCCCCCTACCCCACTGCTGCTCTCCCCTGGGCCGGCAGACACAGAGTTGGGGGAGGCTGCAAAGCTAGCATGCTCAGCATTGAGAATGTGCAGAGAACAGGCCAGGCTTTCCGCTTCTTTAGCACAACCCACTCGGCCTGGCTCAAGGATGATGCGACTGTGATCAGCAGCAGCCAGCTAGCTTTTCCTGCCAGCCCAGTAACACAAGGGGGAAATCCACACTCGGAGGAATGTGCAAGGGAACGCATGGGCACGTGCCAAATGCTCATTTCCTTCTCTGCCCCTTAATTCCTCTCCCCCAGCCCCCAGCGAGAGGCTGGTCCACTCTTGGCTCAATTCTAGAAGTGCCTGGACTTTTTACTGTCAGGTTGATTGCTATTCCATAGGAATAATGGGAGAATGGCACAGAGCTAGGCTAGCTATGGACCTAGACAAACTTCCACAAGCACAGGGGAATTTAGACTTCTTTTGGTCATGTCGGGCATGAGAAAAGGAGGGGGAGGAAAAAAAAACACTAGATGATACAAGACAAATGAGTATTCGGGGGGGGGGACCCAAACCTAAAATAGTTCAAGGTCTGGAGAACTGGGGGGAAATAAGATTTCTGACATGAATTAAGGAGAGAGCTTAAAGCAGCAATCCAAAATGGTCAAATTCTACTGTTTTGTATCAAGAAGAGTAAGAGCTCTCTTCCAAGTTACTTTTGTTATAGAAAAACTTCTTTACAATTTGCTCAGCTTAAGTGAGTTTCTAGTTACTCCCCTCCCAATTTCCTTTTATTTCCCCCCAAATATTGTTTTAGCAATACCTCCCAGAAATGACCGTTCATTCCCCTTTCCAGAAGGAAAAGTTGCTTTCCCCTACATTCTTTTTTTCCCTCTTAGTTTTAGAGATGACAGCCATCTTTCTATGGTATAAATAATAAAAACCTTAAGCAAGAGAAGCTGTACAGGATTCTCCATTTGGAGCTTAACATATGTTTATACAAAAATGATTGCTAGATTTCAGACCTACCATGTGGGTCACCAGGAAATGAACATTAGGCCCAAAATGGAACAAGGAGAGCCAAAGAATTGCTTCATTTCTGTTTGCGTCAAAATGAAAGACAATGACTTGGGGGCTAGCCCTAAGGCATATGGCTATAATTTTCTGCAAATTCAAAGTATTTGCACCAGCTGTTTCATAAGTAGGGATTAAGCATAAAGCTAGGGCTTCATCAAGCTCATAGGCATTAAGAGTTAAGTCAAGTCAGCATGACACTTCATCCAGGCAGATACTACAGGGACACTTGGGGGACGGGCAAAACCCTGTAACTAGTTAGCAAAACTAATTCCCTTAGTTTATTGTGCTTCTCTCCAAAAGTCAAGCTTGAGAACTGTCTGACTCAATTTATATTCTGTCAAACACGTCACTCCCATGAGAATTACCACCTCTGGCCTTGATTCCCAAATGTTTTCTATTATGTTAGGATGAACACTGCCACTCCTTCCTACCCTTAGGCAAAAAAGAACACCACCATGCTACAGGCCAGGCCGGGCTGTGAACCTGAGCAGCCAGAGGGAGGGGAAAGACTTTATTGGTCTTAGGTCAGCCTCTAGTGGACAGTTCTTCACATGACAAAGTCTTTTGCATATGGGACCTTGGACCTTAGGGAAGACCAGGGCTAAGTTAAGAGAATGATCTGGGTCTGGCTACACAAAGATGCTGGATGCCCAGGTAGGGACTTCTGTATCAAGCAAATAAAAGAGTACCTGACATATTACTGACTGCATGTAACTTAAACCCAACATCATATCTTCATTGGTTGAGTGTCACTCTTCCTCTACGTAGTCTCAACTATTCTATTTAAACAGTAGTCACTTACCTTTTATAAAACTAAGGTCTACTTTTATGAAACCATTTGCTATTAAGTCACTCAGCTGTCCTTCATCTAAGGACCCAGATGATTAATTTCATCTTGAATTTAGTTCAGGCAAAGTTTCATCTCAGCAGATGTTTTTTGTCTTGTCAAAAACAAAAACAAAAGTACATATACAAAGTTTTCCTTTTTTGCCTTAGCTGACAAAAAACTACAGTCAAATTTTTTCTACAAGTATAGTAATATGCTTCATTCAGGTACCAGAAAAATCTATTTCTTCTGCTTTCTTAATTTCCCTGTCTTCTTCTCTCTCCTTCCTGGCACACGGTATGCCTAATAAATAATTAATAAATGCTTGCTGACTGACTTACTCCCTTTTCCTTCCCTTGTTCACCTCACTCCCCCTCCTTTCCATGCCCATACCATAGCTTTCTTTAATCCTGGTTTGGAGAATTTTTTCTGTACAGGATCAACTCCAGCACGATAGTACTTGGTTAGCTAGAGCAAAGGTGTCAAACTCACATGAGGCCTGAAACATTAAGTTGTAATTGGGACACATTTAGCAAATTAAATAAAAATTCAACATAGATAACATTAAATTGTGGTTTTCCAAGTCAATATGTGGCTCACAGGGATATGTTTCTATTTGAGTTTGATACCACTGATCTAGAGCATCGGGTATCCAGAAGGACAGCAGCTATCTGCCATGAATTATATCTTTGCTGGCTTAGTCAAAAAATAAAAAAAAAGAAAAAGAAAAGAAAAGAAAAATAAATCAAACAACCTGGAGAAACATACTCCCTCTGCCTTTCCAATATGGAAGCAGGCTTTGGTGACTGGGTGGTAAAGACTAGGGAATTAAAAATAAACAAGTCTAATAGTGCTTGGGGAAGTACCTTCCCCACTTACCATTTCTTGTGCAGTTACAGCAATGGCTTTGGAATATTTCACCACTGTTGTCTGGTAGTCCACAAAAGTTCCCTTTGGTTCTGGAGGAGTGCCTTCATCTAGCTAGAGTGAGTGGAAAAGTATATTATCATCATTATGAGAAAATTTTATTTCTATTAGGGCACAGTTACAGAATCATAGCACAATGCCCTAAATGGAATCATAAGTAACCCCAATACTTTTATTAGTAACTGCCCTTGAAGGCATTTTAGACAAATAACGTATGAGAATGAGGCTCAGTATGTACGAGGATACATGAAGTTTGCAAAGAGAGATATTAAAGGTAATGAGATATTTAAGTAACATCCCTTCTTGAGTAACTTAATGGTCTCCTTAGTATTAAATGCTCACCTTGAGGGACAGAAGAAAAAAAAGCCAGTGAAAAAGAGAGGTTAGAGAGGTAGGAGAAGGGTTACATACAAGAATATTATAGACCCCAAGAGAAAGTCAATATAAGCGAGGAAAGGGTGTGGTCAAATTATGGATAGCCTTGGAAAACTAGGTAAAAGAACACAGATTTGACACAGTAGTCAGTGGAGGGGGAAGGGGGGAGAAATCACAGGGTCTCAAGTAGGGGAGTAACAAGATGTGAGTAGTGTTTTCAGATGGCTAATTTGGCATCTGTGTGCAGGATGGGTTTGATTCAGGAAGAAAGAGGAAGCAAAAAAAAGCATTTAGGAGCTCATTAGATAGAAGGCATTAATTAGTGATGTTATTTAACGAGGAATAAAAAAATGCCTAAAGAACACTGCAAATATGTGGTATAATACAGAGTACATATCATCACTCCTTGGAAGGCAATCATTACTAACGGCGTCAACATCGATGCCAGCTGGACCATCCATTTCCCTATCAAAAAATGGAGAGACGGCCAAACAGCTCTATCGCTGACTCACTGCAATGTGTGAAGAATAGGAGATGAGGCTAATGAAACTTAAGCACTCCAAGTGGGGATAACAACATAGCGGTGGAATTGCTTATGTCATTAAAGGTTGAAATATTCAGTTAAGAGAAACTTAATAAATTATTCTCACATTCCAATGACATTCATTTAATCAGAAAACTGCATCAGCAGGTTCCATCCTTTATCCCTTCCTTACAAAAAATAATAGAAATTTATGTGGTGTTCTGGAATTATAATCACTAGATTTTCACAAATAAAGTGACTCAAATGAAACTTATGTATAAAAGTATACATATATGTATGTGTGTGTGTGTGTGTGTGTGTGTATATTTATCTCTCCTTCGACTATGTCTATCCAACTGGTTTCCAAAATCCAGTAATACTACAGACTAAAGGGCAAGGCCTTTCTTTATGAACAAGGCAAGTTTGAAGGACACCAAAAGTCACCCATCCTCTAAGCTTCATCACCAATGAATGAAATTACCCCTCTTAAAGTAAGCCCTTCGAGTTAAGGCTTCATGTCCTCAGCAGGACCTACTGAAATGCCAGTACTACCCTGACTTAACCAACTGGCACTAGGCAACATTCTGAATCCTGATGCTGTTTAAATTCAGAGACAGAACGTTAGTTGCAGATTATAATCTATGCATGAATAAGTACGGCAGATCAATGATCTGAGCCCTTTGCTAGAACCAACTTCAGATACTGCAAAAATTTCTAAGTTCATATTTTGTCAAGCTGATCATTGTTATATTTTAAACATCGATTCTATTTCTTTTAACCAAGCAAAATAATCCAAGAACTTTTATGACTATATAAAACATTGACACCAATTCCCTTTTTCCTTACACATGTCCAAAGTTCCTGATAATATTACTCATTGAAAGAGGATTCACTTACACTGATGTTGGCGGTAATTGCTTTGTTGTTCTCTTCCAGTGAAAAGGCTGTTTTATGTGTGCGTAGGGGGAACCAGCTAGCATTTATGATAATATTGCCATGTTCTAGTCCAACAATGTCAGATAAAACCAGACTTTCCCTAAGCTGGCTGGCTACTCCCTCACTCTTTCACAAGTTCCTGGGTCCCTAAAACAAGCAATATACGCCTGACATTAGGTAGTGAATTAGATTAATAAAGAAAGGCTCAATCAAATAGACTGACTGAGCTAGGTAAGACTCAGAAATTATGAAAATATTTAAATTATTTCTTTTTCATTTCTCAGAAATTTATGAAATCTTTTTTTTAATCACTGGAGAGGTGCCAAAGTTTGGAATCTTAGGGGTTTAGTGAAGAAATAAGCAGATATTTAATGCTATATTCCTGAATGCCATTTGAAGATATATACATGGTATGTTGGATGCTGGGAATGTTCAGCCACATGGAAGGCTGATCAGAGCACTCAGGGCCCCTGGGAAGAAGAGTATCAAATTCAATTTCTGCAAAACTGACCAACTTTAAAGCAAGAGACCAACCTAAAATTCCAGAAGGTAAATGAGTGCTTTGACAAGACATGCAAGTGAGGTCCTCAAAGGGAATCGAACACTCTAGTTCAGACTTACTACCTTGTCTGAGCTACAAGGATTAATTACTGCACAATGTTTAAGGATAATTATTCTGATTATGGCGCTCTCCAGTTTCAGGGCATATCCACTTTTTGATACAATAGCGACAAATCTACTCTAAATTAGCAATTAACGACCACTTATTATCCTGGAAACCTTATTAATGGATGTTTCAAGACAAGACTTCCACTATGGTCACCTAAATTCCTTGGGTATGATGATATCAATTGATAGCAATTAGATGCAGATGAGCAATTGTTAGGACTAATGAATGTCAACCTGATACAACGATGCAAGTGCTACCTTCTGGGATTCAGCAGGAGACAAGCTGCTACAAGTCGCTGAATATATTCTCCACCTAACTACCAACTCAACTACCATCGTTCTTCCTTGTGGAGAATGTGGCAATCCACTGGAGAAAGATGAAGAGTGTATTGACAGAAGGAAGAATGAGCTGTCTGTTGGATACATAAAATGAAAACAATGACAGCGAGTGGCAATCAGGAATAAGAAGCTGGAAGGCCTCAAAGGAAAAGTGTCTGAGGGAAGGAACAAAAGAAATGCAAGGGAATTTAATAAGTACATTTATATAGTGTTTACTAGGTGCCAGGCACTGCCCTAAATACTTTACAAATGTAATCATAGTCTATCCTCACAACAACCTTGGGAAGTAGGCACTATATTATTATCCCCATTTTACAGTTTAGGAAACTGAGGGAAACAGAGGTTAAATGAATTGCCCAGAGTGATACAGCTAATATGCTTCTGAGGCTGAATCTGAACTTTATTGTCGTGATTCTTCAGCTGTTTCAGTCGTGTCTGACTCTTCATGACTCCATTTTTGGCAAAGATACTAGAGTGGTTTGCCATTTCCTTCTCCCACTCATTTTACAGATGATGAAACTGAGGGACAATTAAGTGAGTTACCCAGGGTCACACAGCCCAGTAAGTGTCTGAGGCTGGATTTGAACTTAGGTCTTCCTAACCCTAACTCACTTAGCGTCTCGAATCAAGAATCCAAGAAAGGATGATGAAGGGCAGCTTGGTGGCGCAACGCACAGAGCTCCAGCCCTGGAATCAGGAGGATCCGAGTTCGAATATGACCTCAGACACTTGACACTTACTTGCTGTGTGACCCTGGGCAACTCACTTAACCCTGATTGCCTTGCCGGAAGGAAGGAAGGAAAAGGAAAAGAAAGGATAAGTTAGCTTTCCAAGATAAGAAGAACCCACCTTGCTCATGGCCTCTGCAATGGCATCCACCATCCCTCCCACCATTCCGACTTCGCTGGCAGCTTCATTCAAGGTGACCATAATATCATCCACAGCTTCTTTCATCAGCTGGGCGGCCTCTGTGATGGCATCATGAGTGTGCTGTGCCTAGGAAGACAAGAAGACAAAAAAGATGTTTTAATTGTAAAATAATCTCTTCTCTAAGAATAGCCTCAAGGATTATAGCCTTAAATTCACAGGACTGTAGAATTAGAGCTAGAAGAGACCTTAGAGATTACTTAGACTCAATGACACTAAGTGACTTGTTCAATGTCAAACAGGCGGTAAGGAGCACTGTCAGGGTTCAGACTCAGGTCCTCAGAGCTCTATACCTCCCGCAACGCCTTGCTCCCTTCCCTTTGGGTGAGGCCGGGTTTCCAAGGTGGCCATGAAAGCTAGCTGCTGCTATTCCCACATGGGATAACTCCTCACCACAGTCCATCTACATCAGTGGGTAGAGAGGTTCAGGTGCTTACATCTCATCAGCAAGAAGTATCTTATGACGCAGCTAACTGTGTGAACTACTCTGCTAGTCACTCCTCAGAGAATTAGACGACTACGAAATACAACAGTTTAACGGGGTTTTCAACAAATGTATGAAATATCTGGTTGATGTTGTTTTCTTCCATGTTGTCATCTCTGCACAAAGGCCAGAAAAGGCTATGAATAGGCTTCGTGTTTATTGTGTGCACAGAGAAAATAAACCAAGGGAAAGTAATTGCAAAAAAAAAAAAAAAAGAAAATCCTTGGGGATATGTCAGAATATTATATCACTACGTTCGGATAGTATAGCATGATGTAGTAGACGGAACTCTAGACTTGGAGCCAGGAAGTTGTTCAGTCGTGTCCAACTCTTCATGGCCTGTGGCAGTATTGTCCATGGGCAAAGACACTGGAGTGGTTTGACATTTCTTTCTCCAGTGGATTAAGGCAAATACAGGTTAAGTGCCTTGCCCAGGGTCACACAGCCAGTAAGTGTCTGAGGTTGGATTTGCTAGGCCTGACTCCGGGCACAGCATTCTCTCCATTGAGCCACATAGCTGCCTCCGAGAAGACCAGGGTTCAAATCCTGACTCGGTCACTTATTATCTGTGGACAACTCAGTTTCTTAATCTGCATAAGAGGATCGAAGGAGGGGATATTTGTATAGCGCCTAACACAGTGTCTGTCACATGTTTAATAGATGCTTTTTTCCTTTCCATCTGAGAATAATCAAATCTAAGTACCAGAGTGAATGTGGCTGGGACTTATGTAGCAAAGGAAGAACCACTACAATCCAGGGAAGAACTTGGATCTTGGCTGTTCTGCTGCCCCTCAATAGTTCTTAGGATTTGTCAGGCATATGAATCACATAGCCCAGGCATGATTATACTCAAGATGATTTGGGCTAGCATATGCATTTGACTACTAACCAATATGATAAATATTGGTTATTGATTTTATTTATGATTAATATTTTTGCCGAAGGCTCCCTCAGGGCCTGAGAGGCCCTGGTGCAAACAGAGGTGGCTGGAATCTGATAAAAGATATAACCTAATGTGCAGATAAAACGAACAATCCAAGTCACCTTCTGATGTCTCACTCTGGTGTGGTGGTTCAGTAGAGTAAGCTTTGGTAGGTCCAGCCATGCTAAAAAAAAAAAAAAAGGCCTACCTAAGCCCCAGACTTCATATCTGTCTGAGGACCAGGGTTAAGTTTAGAGAGATTCATCAATAGAAAGTCAGCCATTAGGTGATCAATTATCTTTGGCTATAGAGACTCACAAATACTATCCTGCCAAGGTGTAAAGGGAGAGCCATCTACCTTTGTGGAGGGATGAAATGAAGGATCCTTGGAATAGTGAAGAAATAGAATGTATTACTGATGGGTGGGGCCTCGAGGCCACACATGGCCTTCTAGGTCCTTGCGTATGGCCTTTAGACTGAGTCCAAGTTTTACAGAACAAATCCTGTTATTAAGGGGATTTGTTTTGTGAAGTTCGGATTCAGTCAAAGGGCAGCACTTAAGGACCTAACTTTAGAAAGACAATCAATGAGAAAACTGCTTTTTTTCCAAAAATTCATATTATAAATTTCTTTCATGGGACATGTCTATTTTATGAGAAGTCCTCCTGTATTTACACACAAATACCTGTGAGGTTCCTCATTTTTCAATCATCAGAAAATATCAGGGTTTGTGTCCTTACTTTGTGACATCAGAGAGATCATTTTTTTAGAAAAAGGTATTGAATGAAGTGGCACAAATTCATATTTGAAGAGCTACATTTTATAATTAGCACTTATTAACAGCACCAAAGGAGACTTCTGCGTTTAAATAACACCTTTTGGGTGAGATTTTCCAAATGCTTCATGAATAAGAATTTGCCCTATTTTACCGATGGGGAATCAACAACAGGCCTGTGCAAGACCTACATTCTAATAACTGCTTAGAATTGAGAACACAGCACAAGACTTTGAGGTCAGTGCCCTGACTGCTGTTACTTTACTCCACTCTGATGAGATGAGGGGGGAAGGTTTGTCCAGCAAGAAGCAGGAGCAGCATCAGCTTTCCCAAAGGAATAGGGGTCCATTATTCACAAAACAGTTTCCCTGGCCTATGGAGATAGTTATTGCAAGTATTACACAGTTAAGGAAGCTGATTTCAATAAAGCACTACATAGTAAACATCAGAGCTGGGACTCAAATCCAGGTCCTCAGACTTGAAGCCCAATGACCCTTCTACTATGCCCAACTCTTCTAAGATTTGTTCTGATGCTCAGTTGAGCTGGATAACTATTTTTTGTTTCTTTTTTAAAATATAATTTACTTATTTATTTTTAGTTTTCAGCATTCACTTTCATAAGATTTTGAGTTTTAAATTTTCTCCGCCTCCCTGTCTTTCCCCCTCCACAAGATGGCATGCAGTCTGACATAGGCTCTACTTATACATTCATATTAAATATATTGTCACATTAGTTATGATGTAAAGAATAATTAGAACTAATGGGAAGAATCATGAGAAGGAAGGAACAAAACAACAAAAGCAAATAGTATGCTTCCATCTGCATTCAGACTCTGTAATTCTTTCTCTGGGTGTGGATAGCATTTTCCATCATGCGTCTTTTGGAGCTGTCTTAGATCCTTGCACTGCTGAGAAGAACTCAGTCTATAAAAGTCAGTCATTAGACATTGTAGTTGTTACTGCATTTAATGTTCTCCTGGTTGTGCTCACTTCACTCAGCATCAGTTCATATAGGTCTTTCCAGGTTTTTCTGCAGTCCACTTGCTCATCATTTCTTATAGCACAACAGTATTCCATCACAATCATATACTACAACTTGTTCTGCCATTCCCCAGTTGATAGGCATCTCCTCAATTCCCAAATCTTTGCCACCACAAAAAGAGTTGCTATAAATACTTTTGTACATATGGGTCCATTTCCCGTTTTTATGATCTCTTTGGGATACAGACTTAGAAGTGGTATTGCTGGGTCAAAGGGTGTGCACAATTTTATAGCCCATTGGGCATAGTTTGGATAACTTTTAAATGAGGAACCCTGGTTATAAAGGGAGAAGGAGTGTAGTGTAGTGGATAGGGGGCCTCAGAATTAGAGAGACCTACCTTCAAATCTCACCTATGATACATACTGGCTGTGTGACTGTAGGCAGGTCACATAACTTTTTGTATCCTAGGTAAGTCTCTATAATTATAAACTGCAGAAGAGGTGCTCATTGGCATTAGTAGAGGAGGTTTCTTCATTGGGAGTTCCCTATGCTGATGAAATCATTGGTCCAGATGTCCCAGAAAGAGAAATGGGTAAAAGAATGCAGGTAGTTAGAGCAGGCCAGAATCATCATCACTCCTAGAAAAATAAACTTCAAAGTGGGATGATGGAGCAGCTAAGTGGCGCAGTGGATAAAGTGCAGGGCCTGGAGTCAGGAAGACCTTTCTTTGTGAGTTCAGATCCAGCCTCAGACACTTACTAGCTGTGTGACCCTGGGCAAGTCACTGAACCTCATTTGCCTCAGTTTCCTCATCTTTAAATGAGCTGGAGAAGGAAATGGCAAACCACTCCAGTACCTTTGCCAAGAAAACCCCAAATGGGGTCATGAAGAATCAGGCATGACTGAAACAACTGAACACACACAGGATGACAGTACGAAGCTCTTTTTCCAGGAGGGTACATTTACTGACCCATGGTCTAGATGACTCAACTCTCTGAAATTCACCAATGTTGCTCTCTTTCCATGTGAATAAAAATTAAACTGTACTCAAATACTGGAATAGCCTTGATGACTTAGAAACGTAGAATCACAGACTTACACTGGAAGGGAATTCATAGACTAGCTATACCCCTTTACATATGATGAAACAGAGGCCCCAAGAGATTAAGTGGTTAGCCTCACAGATTAAGTAGGCATCAGAAGCAAGATTTGAACCCAGGGCCTTCGACACCAGAACCAGTACTCCTTTTCCCTTTTACTATACTGCCTGCTTACCAATGAGAAAACATAAATGCTAATTGACTGAAGTTACTCAACCAAAAGAAGTGAATAGTTCAAGAAGAGAGGTTATTAAAATATCCCGAACTTATTCTGCTCTCGAAAATAATTTGCAGGTCATGGGAATCAAGAATGATTTCCTCAAATATGACAAATAATGAGGTATGAAATGTGATAACAGTAGATGGCTTTGCTCGAGGTGCCTGTCAGTGTGCATAACACTCTCTCACAAGGACAGACTGATAAACCAGTAATTTAAGGTGATATTTCATCTCCGTGAACAAGACCACGTGCCTCGGTAAGGGCAAAACAGAAACCACAGTTTACTGTGATTCAGAAAATCCTATTGCACTCATTCCACCTGAAGAAAAAAATATCACATAAATTTACTTACAAACTGAAGGGCAGAAAGCAGGACAGTTTGTATATTTGATTGTGGAGACTCTCAAAACATTCGAAATGAGATGGATGTTTGCAACATCAATGATACCAACGATCCTACATGTCTATATCAAAACAAAAACTAAACAAAACTCCCACTAGAAATATTTGTACTCCCACATGGGACAAAAGGCAGGGCCTTTAAAAATGATCAGCTGCATGAAGTTTGGTATGTAGATGGCCAAACCCAAGAATGCACACATACAATCTCCTAAGTGGAAGGGATCTCAACTCCAATTGTTTCTCTGATGCTTATTAACTGAATGACTTTGGGCAAATTGCAGCTGTAAAATAAGGGTATAGCTTTTGAGATAGCTTTTGAGATGCTTTTAAGCTCTAGTTCTATGATCCTATTCTTTGATTAGTGGTTATCCTGCCTCAGTGATGGAGAATCCAATAACTGCCAAGGCAGCCTCCATCCACATTTGGACAGCTCTGATTGCTAAGAAGTTTCTCCTCTCATTGAGCTGTAATCTATCTTTCAACAACTTTCATTCGATGCTCTTAGTTCTGCTTTCTAGGGCTAATCAGAAAAAAAAATCTAATTCCTCTTTTATATCACATCCTTTCAAATACCTGTCAAGTCCTTCCTAAAGTGTGCTCTTTACTGGGCTAAAGTCTTAGTTTCTGTATCCTCATATGGAAGGGTTTCTAGTCCTTTCACCATCCCGTTTTTCCTGTTCAGGACATGCTCTAGATCATCAATATCTTCAATCAAATGAAGCATCCAGATGTGAACATAATACTCTAGATGTGGACTGAGGAGAGCAGCACTCCATCTCCCCCAGTCTGGGCACTGAACCTACCTCACAATGTAGCACAGTAAGACACTAGCCTAGAGTCCACTAACAAATCTTCATAAGAGCCACTGTCTAGCCATTCATTACTCTTTTCTTTTCTACTTCTGAATTTATTTTAACCCATATTTAGAACTCTATATTTATCCCTGTTATAGATCCTTGTATCTT
Organism: Phalanger gymnotis; assembly: GCA_028646595.1. Classification (NCBI taxonomy): domain Eukaryota; kingdom Metazoa; phylum Chordata; class Mammalia; order Diprotodontia; family Phalangeridae; genus Phalanger; species Phalanger gymnotis. The sequence goes on along the minus strand of CM053624.1, from coordinate 113,375,370 downwards.
CAGCCTTTCTTTTTTAACTCCTGACTCTCTCATGTTTTGTGTATGTATGTACACACACACACCACGTAAACTTGAAACATCAACATAAACATATTGTATTCTTCCCTTAAGTGACTGACACCATCCTCTAACTCTAGTTAGGTCAACTTCCTTAGTATCCCACTAATGGGCTATGTTCATCCCTTTCTCCAGGATTTCCTATGTGTTGTTCCAGTCACTTAAAAGCCTTCCTTTCTGCCTACTGAGCCTTTGAAACCCAGCTCAAATAAGCTATCCCTCTATGTCCTTCCTAGCTGCTCGGCTGCTCTTCACTGATGTCTCTCTCCTAGGGACCACCATGGCATCTCTGGCCTCTCTGTCACAAAATTTAGAACTGACATTATGTGGTTTTGCTGTGTGTAATTCACAACTGTTTCATGCATCTTCCTTCTTCAGGTACAGTGTAACCTCCTTAGAGGGAGGGACCTATGCTAGGCTTTTCTTTTTCTTCTTCTTCTTTTTTTTTTTTTAGCAACTTCTACAATGCCTGGCATAGCTCAGCTGGCCTGTAAGGGCAAACTTCCAAACAAATAGAGCTATCCCAAGCGTAACAGACTGCCTTTGGGTTGTGCATTTCCCCTACAGTGGAGGTCTTTAAAGCCGGACTTGCTAGCTCTGTTATAGTTCAGTCATTTTTCAGTCATGTCTGACTCTTTGTGACCTCATTTGGTGTTTTCTTGGCAAAGATACTGGTGTGGTTTGCCGTTTCCTTTTCCAGCTCATTTTACAGATGAGGAAATGGAGGCTAACAAGATTAAGTGACATGCCCAGGGTCATACAGCCAATAAGTATCTGAGGCCAGATTAGAATTCAGGTCTTCCTGACTCCAGGCCCTACTCTATCCACTGTGCCACCTAGCTGTTATAGAGGGAATTCTTATTAAGGTACTGATGCTTCTACTGCTGCTGCTGCTGCTACCACCACCACCACCACCACCATACTATTAGTTCTGCTACTGCTCTTACTAGCTAGTATTTATATAGTACTTTAAGGTTTAAGTAGCTCTTAAAACATATGGTCTCATTTAATCCTCACAACAACTATAGGCAGAAGGTGTCATTATTATCTCATTCTATAGGTGAGTAAACTAGGGTATATATCTAGGTAAAGTATATTTTCTGGGTTCATGCAGCTAGTTAGTGTCAGAGGTGGGATTTGAACTCAGGTTTTCCTGACTCTTAAGTCTAACACTCTCTATACAATATACCACTTAGCTGCCCAGTATTCCTAGCTGGAAAATATAGCCTTTCAGGTCCCTCTTATTTCAGGTCCCTTCTATTTCCATTCCATTTTTCATAATATCCCCAATTCATGTTACTGATGAACCTAGTTATTCCTATGCTCATAAGTTTTTCCTAGAGTCTTATTCCTTATTGAGTAAAATGAAAACTTTTTTTACTTGGCATTCAAAGGCTACTATGTGAAAGGTTCTCAAATGATCTCTGAAGTTTGTTAGATGTAGTCTCTAAGACAAATATCCTATCAGTCCTAGTTTGTTCCAGGAAGAAATTCCTGATTTTGGAAGATCACCTCCTCTATTTCCCCCCACCCTCTCCATTCCCCACCAGTACGGAGGTACTAAGCGTATCTAGTTTGCTGGATGCTCAGAAGGAAAGGAAACAGACACAGTTTCCTTGACTACCTTCCCTGGGGTCAATGTCCTGAGTGAAACATATAATGACACATTTGTATCAGAGAAGTCTCCAAGGGATGCTAACAGCGTATCCACATCCTCTCCAAATCCCAGAGGTTACTTGGGTCTAAGCTGCCTTCTGTAGGGCAAGAGCACTGCTATAATGTTTTGTAATTATAACTATCCTTCTTAAATCCCTCCATTACACAGTGTCTCCACATTCCCACAGAGGATGAGGAATAAGTCAGCGTTATCTCTTGCAAAGTACTAATGTAGCACATTTCTCATCCTTATTCTTGACCAGGAGGTTGTCAATTAATCCCCTGCCCTTCTCTCCTCATCAAATGAAATTGCTGAGGTCACTCTGGGTGTTACTTATGAAACTCCCTAATAAATGACAGTGCATACACATTACAGAATAATTCCTATACATGGTACTTGATCAATCAAATAATACCATAATTTCTACTTCTGCCAGCATCATGATTTGTCTCACACTGTGTTTTCTCAACCCGACCTACACAGGGGACAAGTCATTCTTGCTAACAACATGGGACTTTGAGGGAACACACTGGCTTGAGATATGAAACATGAAAAAAGGGCTAAATTTTCCAGGTTCCTTGTAAACCCATCCTAAATATCTATCATTTAAAGGCCAGCAGAGCCTGAATAGCAAAAGGCAAATGTGATCTTCCTAAACCTGGCGTCCATATTCCCACAATGGAAACTGTGTTCTTTGTCAGTCTTCCCGATTCTCTGCTTGACTTAATGCCTGATGGGTGGTCCCGACTCAGTTTTGCAGGTGTTTTCCCCAGTTCTGCAAATCTAACATTTGTTGTGTCTCTGGTACATCTGCCAGAACATATATGAAGAGAAGACACAGGCTACCTGAAAGGGTGGGGATATTGAGTTTTCTTGGCAAACTCTGCCATCATTAGGAACAAGACTCCATTCTGCTGCAGATCTCTAGACTGACAAAAGAAGTCATGCTTAACAGCTTGGTTTGCTCATTCTACATGTCTATTCACCTGTGTGTAGTAGTCGGGATAAGCAATAAATCAACCTCTGATTTATTTAAAAACCCTCTTCAGTACTCAGCAGTAAATGGGGGCCTCTATCTGAAGCAATCTAAATAAGAAATCCATACAAAGAGATGTTGCTGAGTTGTTTTTAGTTGTGTCTAAATCTTTGTGATTCCATTTGGGGTTTGCCACTTCCTTCTCCAGTTCATTTGACAGAGGAGGAAACTGAGGTAAACAGGGTTAAGTGACTTGTCCAGGGTCACACAGCCAGTAAGTGTCTGAAGCTGGATCTGAACTCACAAAGGAGAATCTTCCTGACTCTAGGCCCTGTGCTTTATCCACTGCACCACTCAGTTGCCCAACTATATATACCATGAAGATAAAACTCTCACCAAAGTCAATTCAACTGTCAAAAGTAATATGTGACTGGGTGGCAAGGAGGCTTCAGCACCCTTTCTGATAGGGAGCTGCAGCTGGGCGGCCCAGTAGATGGAGCATCGGGCTTCTAGTCAGAGAAACCTGATTTCAAATCTACCCTCACCTACTGGTTGTGTGACCCTGGGCAAGTAATTTAACTTCCGTCCAGCTCGGTTTCTTCAACTGTAAACTGGGGATCATAAAAGTACCAATCTCCCAGGCTTGTGAGGATGAAGTGAGAGAATGTTTGTAAAGCATTTAGCACAATGCTTGGCATGTAATAGGTTTGCTTATATCATTTTTTTGTTTCTTTCTTTGGTCCCCCAACGCAGTCCCTCTAAGACAGTGGTGTCAAACGCAAATAGAAACTGATCCCCGTGGGCAGCATATTGACTTATAAAAACACAAATGAACATTATCTATATTCTATTGTATTTTTATTTATTTTGTTAAACACACCTAGGAGTTTTGCTGGCTTCATGCAGACTGCATTCCTAAAACCTCTGTTTGACAATTCTACCCTAAGATGCTGATCTCTACAAAAAGTAATGAAAATTCCAGGGAAGAAGAGTGTGGCCATGAAACCACTCCAACAGTCAGAAGGCCCCTTAGTGCCCAACACTCCACTTTTATGCAAACTTTCTTCTAGGCAAACATACTGTCAGCCTTAAGTACTTTGACATAAACTGGTGATTAAGTGAAAAAAAAAATCACTGTCCCCAAGAAATGACAGTACAAGTATCACTTTTGGGAGTGGAACTTAATTCCTGCATAGCTCTTACCTATGTTGGATACATTTATAATCCAAGCCACAACACAAATTCCAGTGAAGTAACCTGACTCTGATGGAAAACATCCTTCTCAAGGTCACAAAACAATCCACGCTAGGCAAGCCAAGTGAACACTTTGCAAACCTATGGGATATGCTTTGGTTTGCACTAAGGGAAAAAAAAATCAAAATATCATGTAAGTAGGCCACAGCATATTGATTAAGAGGGAAGCCATAGTGATGTGGGTAGAGAGTCAGCCTCCAAATCAGTCAAATCTAAGGATCTACAGCATCCTGGGGATTCAAGTCCCGTCTCTGGCATATACTGGCTGAGTGATCCTAGGCAAACAACTTAATTTCTTAGTGCCCCAGGAAGTTCTATAAGACTTTAAGTTCAGCAAAGGCAGCTGTCTATATTGGCACATAAAAAGCAGTTAATGATTGCTGACTGATTGACTGGTAGGAGTTTTCTGAATGGGATTTCCCTAGTTCAATGAAATCATAGGACTGACTGGTCCAAAAACCAAAACAAAGCATGGGCGATGCCAACATTTCATTAAACGCTATAAGAAGCATAGAATATACATTAACTAGAATGGTCATACCACATTTGAATGCCTGTCCACTGATCTCTAAAGCTAACTACAAATAAGCCCAGTGTAAACAGAGCTTAGTATGGTTTCAACCTTCCCGAACCCAAGTCAGAAAGTCTGAATTCAAGGGAAGAGGATGGTGATTACAGAAGGTGATTTCACTCAGACTTCAGTAGTCTAAACAGGGACAAACAAAAAAGTCCTTGTGATTGGCTGAGAACATTGAATACATTTCTTTTTGACAAATGTATGCCCATGAGGCCTACGATCACTTATTTAGTGAGTAACTTTGTCCGTACAGAGAGGATAACCCCAGGAGGGCGATCAATAGGGTGACCATAAACTCGCTCTGGGCTAATGAGCTCTAGCAAGTGCTTGTGCTCAGTGGGATTCCCTTCTGTCTTCACTACAAGGGAAGTGACAATAACAGAAATTAGCACCCTCTTGGACCTACCAGGGCATTCCTGTTTGGGAATCTTGACTTCAATTTGATAGGAAGAGGAACTAGATCTGAGACTTCATTGTTAGAGAGAACTCCTGGATGGGGAAAACCCCTTTACCAATAAGGACTGGCACCTTTTCTGCAATGTACAGTCTCAGGAGATTGATTAGCCCTGAGAGATAAAGTGACTTACTCAAGGCTGCACCACTGATATATTAAAGGTAGCATTTGAAACGCAGATCTTCCTGGCTCTTGGGGCTGGTTGCTATGCTCTGTCTATGCCTCTAATTTGATTTGGCTCAAGCCACAGGAAAACAAATAGGACCTTGTCTGCGTTCGTGCCTCTGAAACTCAGAGTCCAACAGAAATTAACCCTTCTTCTCTCAGAGCATGACCTTATACTTTAGAGACTGTACTTGCCATATGCTCTCCTAGCTTCAGGAAATATAGTTCCCTAAAGGACCTTAATAATTAACATTTGGGGCCCCCCTTTTGTTTTGGGTGTGGCCCCCAAGTCAAGGGCTATTCTCACTCTCAAGGGTAACATGGAAGGAGAGCTGCCTTTTCCTTCCCCAGGCTCAACAGGTTTCTCCTTCTAAATGAGAAATTACGGCCCTGTTCTTGGTTCATCTCATTTCCTATGGCTTTAGCAGGCCATACCACTGAATGCAGTAGTCAGCAATACCACCATAGCAGAAACAAAGACCTTAATAGCCCCAGAACTCCCGAAGTCAGGGATATCATAGACTTCTACTTGTTACTAAGTGGCTTTCTTTCTTTTAAAATTTATTTCATTCTGAACTTAATAAAAAAAGTATTTCCATAACAAAGTGGGATAGAAGAACAGAGGACTGCACCGATACATTATGTATAACTTGTTATTTCTTTCAAATATACAACAAAGTTAACACGTAACTTCTTTTTTTTCTCTTCCCCCCCAAACTTAGAGATGGCTACCATTAGACACATATCTATACATGCATGTATGTATACACATACACACATATACATATGTATATATCAGTTCTTTTTCTGGATGTAAACAGCAACTTCATAGGATCTTTGCGGTTAATTTGGGTATTTATAACAGAATAACTTGGTTGCTTAAAGTTGTTCTTAAAACAATACTGCTGTTACTCTATACAATGTTCTCTTGGTTTTGCTCATTATTTTGTGGAGGTCTCTTCATGCTTTTCTAAAATCACTGAGTTCACCATTTCTTAGAGCAGAGTAATATTCCCTCATGAATATATACCACAATTTGTTTAGCCATTCCTCAACTGATGGGCAATCCGTGATTTCCAGTTCTTTGCCACCACAAAGAAAGCTGCTATAGATATTTTAGAATATGTATGTTCTTTTCCATTTTTCCTAATCATCTTGAGAAACAGACCCAATAGTGGTATTGCTGGTTCAAAGGGTCTAGGCAGTTTAGTAACTTTTTGGGCATAATTCCAAATCTCTCTCCACAATGGTTGGATTAGCTCACAGATCCACCAACAATGAATTAAGGTCCTAATTTTTCCACACCCCCTCCAAATTTTGTCACTTTCCCCTTATATCATTTTAACCAATCTCATAGGTGTAATATGAGAGCTCAAGGTTGTTTTAATTTTCACTTCTCTAATCAATAATGATTTAGAGCATTTTTTCATATGATTATGAAGCGTTTTGATTTCTTCACTGGAAAACTACCTGTTCACATCCTTTGACCATTTATCAATTGTGTAATGACTCACATTCTAAGTTCTTTATATATTTGAGATATGAGATCTTTATCTGAGAACTGTCTATAAAAATGTTTTCCCAGTTTTCTGCTTTCCTTCTGATTGTAGCTATATTCCTTTTACTTGTACAAAACTTGTTAATTTAATGTAATCAAAATTATCCATTTTATATCTCACAACACTATCTCTTGTTTGTTCACAAATTGTTCGCCTGTCCGTAAGACTGATAGGTAATATGTTCCATGTTCTTCAAATTTTCTTGTAATGCCTCCCTTTATATCTAATTTTGACTCTATCTTGGTAAATGGTATAAGATACTGGTCTATGCCTAATTTCTGCCAGACTGCTTTCCAGCTTTCCCAACAATTTTTTTTTACCAAATGAATTCTTATCCCCAAAACTAAAGTCTTTACACTTCTCTTAACGCTGGGTTACTATATTCATTTGCTACTGTAGATTCTTTGTCTGCTCCATTCCACTGATCTACCTTTCCATTTCTTAGTCAGTACCAGACAGCTTTGATAATTACCTCCTTATAATATAGTTTAAGATCTGGTGCTGCTACATCTCCTTCCTTTATATTTTTTCCATTATTTCCTTTGATATTTTTGATCTTCTGTTCTTCCAAATGAATTTTACTGTTTTTTTTCTAGCTCCATAAAATAATTTTTTTTGGTAATTTAATTGGACGTTAAATGGGGATTAATTTTGGCAAAATTGTCATTTTTATTATATTGGCCCTGCCTACCCATAAACAATTAATATTTCTCCATTTATTTAAATCTGATTTTGTGTACAAAGTTTTTTATGATTTTGTTCATATAAATCATGGGTTTGAATTGGTAGGTATATTCCCAGGTATTTTATACTGTCTAGAGTTATTTTAAATGGGGTATCAGTAGCTATCTCTTCCTACATGATCCTGTTAGTGATATATAGGAATGCTGACAATTTATGTGGGTTTACTTTATATCCTGCTACTTTGCTGCAATTATTATTTCAATTAATTTTTTACTTGAGTCTTTAGGATTTTCCAAGTATATCATCAACTGTAAAGAGAGATAGTTTTATTACCTCATTCTCTATTCCGATTCCTTCTATTTCTTTTTCTTCTCTTATTGCTATTGTTAGGATTTCCAATAAAATATTGAATAATATTGGCGACAGTGGGCATCCTCATTCACACCTGATCTTACTGGGAAGGCTTCTAGCTTATCGTCACTATAAATGCTTGCTGATGGTTTTAGGTAAATGCTTCCTGTAAATTTAAGGAAAAGTCCATTTATGCTTGTACTTTCAAATATTTTTAATAGAAATGAGTACTATATAGTTCTGCATCTATTGATATTATCATATGATTTTTGTTACTTTTATTATTGATATAATCAACTATGTTCATAGTTCTCCTTATGTTAAACCATCCCTGCATTCCTGGTATAAATCCCACTTGGTTATGATATATAATCTTTGTAATATATTGTTGTAATCTATTAGCTAGTATTTTATTTAGGATTTTTTATCTATATTCATTAATGAAATTGGTCTGTAATTTTCTTTCTCTGTTTTTACTTTTCTCGGTTTAGGTATCAATAACATAATTATTTCATTAAAATGAGTTTGGTAGGATCTCTACTTTGCCTATTATTCCAAATAATTTATTTAATATTGTATTTAGATGGTCTTTAAATGTTTGATAGAATTCACTTTTAAATCCATCTGGTCCTGGTGCTTTTTTCTCAGCAAGCTCATTTATGGCCTGTTCATTTTTTTCTAAAATAGGTCTATTTAGATATTCTAGTTCTTCTGCTAATTTAGGTAGGTTTTTTTTTTTTTGATAAATATTCTTCCATTTCACTTAAGTTGTTAAATTTATTGGCATATAATTGGGCAAAATAATTCCTCAAAATTGCTTTGACTTCATCTTCATTAGTAGTATATTCACTCTTTTTATTTTTGATACTAGTAAAATTTGGTTTTCTTCTCATCCTGATCTATATGTTGTCACTGGATCCAGCTGGCTCTGGAGGAAAAAGAGGCTGGTGACTTTGCACAGCCCTCTCTCACTTATATCGAATTCACTTGCAAGTCATGGCACCACCTTCAAGATGCCATGGTCCTCTTCAAGAATGAAGGACAAACAACAATAATAACAACAATTCTTTCCACATATCTATCCTATCTAGCTTATCTAAAATGCTATTCACTTCCCTAACTTCTTTCTTATTTACTTTTTGGTTAGATTTGTCTAGTTCTGAGAGGGAAAGATTCAAGTCCCCCACTATTATTTCCATCTGTAATTTATTTAACTTGTCTTTTAAAAGTTTAGATGCTATGATATTTGGTGCATTTAAGTTTAGTATTGATATTACTTCATTATCTATGGCCCCGTCTATCATAATGTAGTTTCCCTATTTATCTTTTTTAATTAAATCTATTTTTAGCTTTGAATTTTGTCTGATATCATGATTGCACACCCTGCTTTTTTTGCATAGGCTGAGGCATAATACATTCCACTCCAGGCTTTTATTTTAACTGTACCTCTCCTTTTTAAATGTGTTTCTTGTAAGCAGCATATTGTCACATTCTAATTTTTAATCCATTCTGCTATTCAAAGTTATAATTACTATCTATGGATTTCCCTCCATCCTATTTTTCCTCACTATTGTCCTTCTCAGCCTCTCTTTTTACTCTATCCCTCCTCTAGTTTACTTCTAACCACTACCTCGCTGTTCTATACCCTTTTAAAGAGTGTCTCCCTTATCTCCTCCCCTAATTCCAATTTTCCTCCCACTGTCCTAAATCTTAATCTACACACCCTTCTAAACCACTCTCCTTCTTGTTACCGTACCCTCTTATTTCTTTATAAATTTAGAAGACTTTTATACCCTTCTAGATGTATATGTTGTTCCCTCTTGAACCCGGATCTGATGAGAGTACCACCAGTACTATCAGCCCTCTACTCCATCTGATTCCTCTATATCAGTTCTTCCTCATGTGCCTCATTTGTATGAGATAACTGCTCTTTTTTTTT
>CM053624.1:113346463-113365597 GCA_028646595.1 Phalanger gymnotis | reverse complement strand
GCAGTATTTGAATTTTTTTCTTGTTGCTTGTAATATTTTTTCCTTACACTGGGGGTTTTGAACTTTGACTATGATATTCCTGTAGGTTTTCAGCCTGGGATCTCTTTCAGATAGTGATCAGTGGATTTTTTTTTTCTATTTCTACTTTTTCCTTTTGTTCTAAAACTTCAGGGCAATTTTCTTTACTTATTTCTTGTAATATTTTATCAAGACTCTTTTTTTGATCATAGCTTTCAGGTAGTCTGATAATTCTTACGTTTTCTCTTCTTGATCTGTTCTCCATATTAGTTATTTTTCTTATGAGATGCTGGACATTCTCTTCTATTTTTTTCATCCTTTGTACTTTATTATTTCTTGCTATCTTATAATGGCATTTGCTTCCCCTTCCCCAAGTCTAGTTTTCAAGGAGTTGTTTGATTCCTTAAGATTTTGGATCTCTTTTTCCAACTAGTTGACTTTCTTTTCATAATTTTCTTGGTTTTCTTGGATTATTCTTCTTTTTCCCCTAATTTTTCCTCAGTCCCTCTTATTTAATTTTAAAAGTCCTTTTTAAGTTCTTCTACAAGCGCTTCTCAGGTACAAAACCATTTGACATTACTCTTTGGGTAGGAGAGGCTTTTTTTGCTTCAGTAGCCACCTCTGAAAACAAGACCCAGGTCTTCTGCATCCCCAATATAGCCATCTATGGTTGGATTCTTTTTCCTTTGCTTTCTCATTTTTATTTTGTGGGTTTTTTTTTTTAAATTTTTGGCAGTTTGTTATTATAATCACTTCTAGTCCTGAGGTGTGGGGGACCTGGCCTCAGGTCCTTCTTACTGTTATTTTCTGAGCTTTGTCCAAGGCCTAGCCTCAGCACTCCTTTCCCCCTCCACACCACAGTTGGGGCCCCCCACACACATTACTCTAAATACTCTTGCTGCCTGAGGGCCATCCAGTGGCTATAACTTTCAGTTCTCCCCTCTGGCCTAGAACCAAAACCAGGGACTCAGCTCTCCTGTAAGTGCCCACAGTCAGCAGGATCTGCCCCATTGCTTCTAGACTCATGGGGCATGGCCTGGTCGCTTCTTGCCTTCAGCTGCAGCCCAGGACTGAACCCAGCAGCACAGCTGGGCTTGGTATCCCTCAACAGCAGAGGGTCCTTCAATCTTCCCCTGCTCAGATGTCTGACCCTACCACACTGTGTGTGTTGAGAATTCCTATGGCTAAGGCTGAGGCTACCTCCCAACCCAGTTGCCTCCAGAGCTTGCTGTTTGTTGTTTTGGAGGAGGTAGCCCGGAGATGTCCTCACTTGACCCAGGCCTAACCTCTGTCCCTGGGGTCTTTACTTGGGTCTTCTCCAGTTGTTCCTGGAAGACCACAGCTCTGCCCCAACTCTTGTTTAATTTTTCTTGCACTATGTTCATTCATCCTGAGGCACTATTTTGTTTTGTTTGTGGAGGAAATCTGGAAAGCTTGGAAATTTCTGACCTACTCCGCCATCTTCCCAGAATCCCCTAGTTACTTTCTTTCTTTCTTGTTCTCTAACTGCCCTTTTTCCTAAATCTCCAGACCCAAGGCTACCCTTCCTCTCCTCTTGTCCAGCTGATCTCTGAGCTTGAAGTAAGATCTAAAACTCCAGCCAAGTCTGTAGGAACCAAACAAGCTGTTAATTGGTCATCCACTTCTATGTTCGAGCTTTTTCTAACTACCTTAGTTTTGGAGCTAGAGGACAGATGTTCAAATCGACTTTTGTGATCCTGGGCAAGTCACAACTTCTCTAAACCTCTCAGTTTCCTCTTTTATAAAATGAGTGGTTAGACTAGATAATTTAATTATTTCTCTAAGGACCCTCTACCAGGTCTAATGTGAGGATTCTATGGCTCTCTATTATTTACCAGTGTCTCTTCCCAACCCAGAATCACCCAGAAGTGCCCAAACTCACAGATACTGAAGACTAGCCTCCAGACCTGGGTGTAATCCTAACTCTGTAGTCACACTTCTCAAAGGAGGTCTTGAACTCTGCTAAGAACTGGTCTTAAGCAACTACAATCTCCCACCAGAGGCTCTCCTCTCCTCTTTCATCAGGAGAACCTCCTAATTGAAAGAGTCTCCTAATTTTTTTTGCCTTAAAGACTACACCTCTGTGTGGCAGCTAGGCTACCCAGCAACAGAACTCTGGACTTGGGGTCAGGTTAGACCTGAATTCAAATCCAGCCTCAGATGCTAGCTGTATGACTGGGCAAGTCATTTCACCTTTCCAAACCTCAGTTTCCTCATCTGTAAAAGGAGAATAATAATAGCTACTTCACAGGGCTGTTGTGAGGATCAAATGAAATAACTAATGCAAAGTGCTTTGCAAACCTTAAAGTGCTATATGAATGTCATTACTTGTGACGATCTGATCTACTGGAAAGAAGCAAGGCTTTGTCTTTATAGCTGATTCACACTAGCCCACAAAGGCCAAGGTTTGCCCTCACAGTCCCTTGAGGTGGAATGATTCTATGATACATGTTCAAACCAAATCAAGGGTATAGCTACTTGCAGTCCAGCTTTTGCAGGGGAGAGGTGTCAGGATAACTACGTGCAAGAGCCCATCTTACTTCAATATTGTCCTAGAAGTAACCCCAGGCAGCTTGGGCAACTGATCCTTTAAACTGTACACCATATATGTCTAAATTTCTAAGGTGGTAGAGGGGTAAAAGTAAAATTTGTTATGTTAATAGTACTATTATATTTGGGGCATTAAATCCCCTTAGTCCTTGGGCCCTCTTCGCTCTTGGGATAGAAGCTCAAATGGCTGTGCCCTACCAGAGAAAGGCCCTAGAGTGCTGTTGGAAGGCTTTATCACAGAAATCCTCTTAATAATAAGATATCCAGGAGGAGGGAAAACAGACACATACACATACATCCCTACCCTAAAATACCTTCCAAAGAGTGATTCTTCTGGGGATGGCTGTGATGTGTCCCCAGTACAGCCATACCTCATAGTTACCTTCAAAAGGCACTTATAATAATTACAATTGGCTAGAACTATTGGTGGTACATTCTACTCTTATACTGAAATCCTCACTAATATGTTACTGTGCACATCCATAATGGGAGTAGGTTGCAGCAGTTGCATTTGGTTCAATGCTGACTTGACTCCGGATCCTGTCTTCCCCTGCCCCTGACCAGGGTGCTGATGTCTAGTTTGCTGTCACCATGCCTTTCTAGTCTTATTACTCTTTCCCTTGTATTGACCAATGTATATCTAGCAAAATCAAACTACGCTCTGCTCTCCCAACAAGCCTTACATCTCATTCCTCCCTTTCAGGTACGGAATAACCTCTCTGCTGTCTACTGCTGTAGTAGTCATATCCATCCTTTAAAGACCAATTCGAATGTCAAAATTCTCCCTAACCCTTTTCCTAATTCTGCCATCATCAATAACCTTTCTCTTCTGACCTTACAAAGTATCTTGTTCTGAAAGACTCTAATGAATGTATCAAGTGACACTGTTTATCATAGGTATATGTTTGCATTATCTTTTACTACAAGACTGTAAGCTCCACAAAAGCTGAGAGCACTTTTTCTCCAAATTCAGCATCCTCTTCCCTCCACCCTCAGTGCCTAGCATACTGATGTCCTCCATATAGCCCTTAGTAAACCTTTTATGGATGAATTAATGAACAGTGGGTGCTCAATTAACGTTAAAGAAAAGTTCCTTGCTATTGCTTTCCACAGCACAAAGTAAAAGACATTAGAATTCTGTTCAATTTGTAGACTAAATTATACTTTAAAGGTAAATGAAGCATATTGGTTTCTCCTTAGTACTGTAACTGGTACAGCTGGGCAGAGTTAGCTCTAGGGCATAGCAAACAGGAAGATATTTCAAGGAGGCAGATTTCAGTTCAATTTCTTGAAAGTCTCTAAAAACTAGAGCTGTTTATCAAATGAAGCAAGCTGCCTTATGAGGCATTTATGTATTTATTCAATATCAGTTTATTACACACTTGCTCAATGGAAAAGGAATACTAGAAGCCAGAGGAAATATAAATAAAATTAAAGCCAAGTCCTGGCCCTCATGGATCTTATGATCTATCAGGAGGGTTATAATCCACAAATAATATACTACCCATAATGCAGACTATGCCAAAAGCATAAGACCAACACTATGCCCAGAGAAAGAAAGATTTTTTCTGCCTGAGGGGGTGGGTATAGAGGGCGATAAAAGAAATGAAGAAATGGACTTGGTCTTGACCAATGGATAGAATTTCAACAGGTGGAGGTAGGCCAAGGGCAGGAAGCCCAAGGAGGAAGTGTTGCACTTAAAGGCGACCTAAGTGCAGGGACAAGGCCCAGCAAAGGCCTGGAAGAAGGAAGATTCTGGACACGGTAGTCGAGCTGGGATGGGGTGGAGGGGAAAACTGTGAAATAAGGATAGAAAGGTAATGAGGTGATAGGTTAAGAAAAGGAAGCTTGGTGGCTGGGCCTGGAGTCAGGAAGACTCATGTTTCTAAGTTCAAACCTAGCCTCAGATACTTACTAGCTGTGTGACCCTGGGCAAGTCACTTCACCCTGTTTGCCTCAGCTTCCTCATCTATAAAATGAACTGGGGAAGGAAATGGCAAACTACTGCACTATCTTTGCCAAGAAAACCTTCAGTGGAGTCACGAAGAATCAGAAATGACTAAAAAATTTGTAGATGTGTAATTAAACCATTTAGAATTTATACTTTACTCCATGGAAATATTCAGGCAGAGGCTAGGGATCTGATTCCTATCCTGCTGTTCAAGGAGTTTCTAACTGCACTGTTTAATTACTGTTGGCTTCGTTTCCTGAGGTCTTGAAAACTGGCTTCCAGGTGGGGATTAAACTCTGCGGTCAGTGTTACAGCAGTTTGAACAAAGACACTGATGGCCCTAGAATTCTGACAACATGAGAAACCAGGGACCTCAGTGTGCCCAGACCGCCTGTCTCTGGGACTCTCATCAACCAATCACAGCATGCTTTCAAAACCAAAGAGTTAATTCTTCTCTTTATGAGAGGAAGAGTAGAAAGCGGGCTAGAGATGGAATCAAGAGAATTCAGGTTTTTGCCTCCTCTACTTTCTAGCTGTGTGACCAGAGCCAAATCCTTCCAACTCTCTGGTCCCTAGTTTCCTCATAAGTAAAATGGAGACAATTGTATCATGTGCCTCGATGGACTGTTGTGGAGAATGCACTCTCTTATTAGGATGCTATAAGAGGGACTCCTACAATGAAATGGGAAGAGAGATTGACCTTTGGGCTCGAAGGGACTGACCTATGAGGCTCCTTCCAACATTAAGATTCTAAAAATTTATTATCTTTTCTCTTTGGTCACTTCTTTCACCAAATAGTGTTTTTCTCTGCTATTTAAAGAGTTTTTGCTTGGTTCAAAAGGTAGAGGTGAAGGTGGAGAAAAGACATATGTTATGAGGGTTCCTTGGCCTGTACCACCCTAGAGATGGAGCTGTGGCCAGAGGTCAATGTTACAACCCAGCAGAGACATATACCAGTCAGGTTTACAAAACTGGTCTGCTTTAAGGTGGATAAGGAACAGGGACTGAAGGCGAGGTAGCATTATCTTGCATTTACCAAGCATATTTTTTACCATTCCAGAAGCTGAAGGTGAGTTATTAAGAAATATTTCACTCAGGTTTCAGTTCTTCTCTCTAAAACTGAAAATTTCATTACCAAACACAGAGTTCTAGATACATGTTTCCAGCTATGAGATTTTCTCTTATATAAATGAAAATTCAGTGAAAAACCACATCCTAGAAATCTAGTCAGATTTGCCTGATGGAATGCTTCCTTCCAGAAAGAAAACAAATACTCATGCTCTAGCCCTGTAGGAACAAGCTCATGGCATAAAATAAGGAAGGCTGGTAGCATTGAGAAGCTAGAAATCACGAAATCCTGGTTGGGGTCTCTGCTCTGTCATGAATTCCCTGTGTCATTATGGGCAAGTCACTTTCATGTTTTTAGAAATAAAAAAGAAAGAAAAATGTCAATTAAAAAAATTTAATGCTGATATGCATTTATATCAGAAATTAACTTATAAGGCAATTCTGGTGTTTTGTACTACATGCCTTTCTCCTCTCCACCTTTATATGCATACATACACACATTTGTGTGTATATAGTATGTATGTATATATGCGCATGTATATCTACACATACACATATGTGTATATACTAAGTGTGTTTATATGCATGTATATACACACATATGTATATAATAGTTCCAAATTTTATTTTGTGGGGAAAAAATAAACTTTTTCTCCTTCCTCCCCTTCTTTAAAATAAACTTCCACTTTCTTTTTCTTTTCTTTCCCCCTCTTTTCTCCTCCCCTTGTAGATAATGTCTTGCCAGTGTCACTTGGGACTTTGCTTATATTCATGTTGATCAAATCCATATCAAATTGAGCTATTAGGAGGCACTCATATAATTTCTGATTTGTAAATGAACATGCTCATTTGGTAAGAGGATAGTAACACTAGGCTTTAGAACAAACTGTGGTCTTCATTTTTAGATGGTAGTATTTGAACCAGCCTGATTCCTTGTGAGTGAGACAACTGTGTCAGGAAGGGAGGTCACCTATCTATTATATATTATTAGTAATTCAGTTAACTGCCAAATCCATGTTTAGCTCTAACTTTGTCTAGATCAGAGCATCTCACCAGACATCACAGCTTGATGACACTGACATAAAAACAGAAGATTTTTAAAAACTATGCTAAACACCTCTTCCTCTTCCCTGGTGGCACTTCCTGTTCATCTTCTTCATCTGAGGTTTGAAATACACATGCAATCCAAGAGACATGTGGTGAGGAATCTTTCTTAGCTATACACCTTAAAGATGTGCCCTTTGCTTTTGATTTCCATAGCAACTGGACCATGATGACCTCACTTTGGGTCGTTATGACAGACTCACAGAATTTCACAGAGAGAAGGAAACTAGAATGGCCGTAGATTTGGACCCGAACGTGAAAAAACAATCCCAGCTACAACAAGGGACAAGCAATCCTCCAGCCTCTGCTTCGACACCTCCAGGAAACTCACAATGTCCTGAGGCGGCCCACTCAACTGTTAGATGGATCTAATTGTTGGGAAGCTTCTCTTTATATCCAGTTTGTATTTGCCTTTCTGCAATTTCAATGAGCTTTTCCTAGTTCTTCTCTCTGGGGCAAAGCACAAGAGGCACAGTCCCTCTTCCATAGGACAGTCAATCTATCAATCAGTCAGCAAGCATTACTATGGTCAGAAGACTTAGGTCCTCATCTAGGCTCTGCCACTAAAAATCTGTATGACCCGAGGCTAGTCATTTAGCTTCTAAGGACAATATTCATTCAATAAACATTTATTCAGTGCCTACTATGTGCCAGGCATTGTGCTAAATTCTGGGAATACAAAAAGAGGCAAAAGTCCCTGCCCTCAAAAAATTTACAATCTAATGGAGAGACAACATGCAAACAAATTTATGCAAAGCAAGTGATATACAGGATTTATAGGAAAAAATTAACAGAGGGAAGGCAGTGGATTTAAGGGGCTAGGAAGGGCTTCCTGTAGAAGGTGTGATTTTAGTTGGGACTTAAAGGGAGATCAGTTGGTGGAAGAGAGGCAGGATGGCGTTCCAGGCACTGGGGACAACCAGAGGGAATGTGCACAAATTCTATCTATCGATTAACAAAAAAGTGAATTAAATGCCAACTATCTGCCAGGCATTCTGCTGGGGGTGGGAGGAAGAGTGCCAAGGTAAAATTGAAACTATCATTGGGCTCAAGGAACCCACATTCTATCCAGGGAGACATTCAACACATAAATAAAAATATATAAATATAAGGCACATTTTTTAGGACGAGGACACTGGCAGTTGGGGGGGAATCAGGAAATTCTTTAAGGAGGTAAAGTTTGATCAGGATTCTGAGGGAAATGAGAGATTCTAAGAGGCAGAAGTGAGGTGGGAAAGCATTTCAAGCATGGCGGGATGTTTGTGCAAAGCTGTGGAGATAAGATGTGAGATGAAGAGCCTTGCATAAGGAAGAGCAAAAAGCCAGTCTGATGAATTTAATAAGCACACCCTGTCTGCCTTTATCCAACTAACTGATTTCTGTCTTGTATCTACTCACTGTATTATTTTCAATTTCTGCTGCTTGGCACGCTTTTAGAAATTAAGGAAGTAGCAAACATACAAAATTTCAAAACATATTTTTAGACCTATTCTCTCTCTCTGTCTCTGTCTCTGTCTCTGTCTCTGTCTCTCTCTCTCTCTCTCTCTCTCACACACACACACACACACACACACACACAGAGTCCCAAAAGTCTCAGTGCAGCTTTAAACTATTTTTGGGACACTTGAACATATAAATTTCACAAAGAAAATACATGTGTGTTAGTAGTTTGGTGGAATTAGGTTATTAAGCATCAAAAGCAAATCTTTACACTCTATATTCTGTCAAAAGAAATTGCTTATAGAAGGATGCACTGAGATCCAATGTAACCTGTTGTCATCAGCCGCTCAATAAGATGAGGACCCCCTTAAACCTCCATTGCTAGGATTCAAGTCCTGCTGAAATGAATGTTTCTTTACTGAAACATTTTAACACAATTGTTACCTCTTAAAGAAAATGACTTACCGCTGTCCTTGGCCACGGAATGTAAGAACAAAATATTGCAAGCTAAAGAGATATTCCATTTGCAAATAGGCCAGAGCATTTCACATGCCTTGTCCCTAAGATAACAAAAGCTACTGTCCCTAAGATAACAAAAGTCAATACCATCAGTGACCTTATACCACATTTTGCTTTGTATTGCAGTGAATATCTAAGTTGAGAGATGCATCTAAAGATATGTCACTTGCTTGAAAATAATGAAAAGAGGTCCCCTGCACTCTGGGTAGATGCCCAGAGATGGTGTTTTTATTCCTGTAATAATCACACACATCCCAAAAGAGGCTTGCCTGCTGATATACTACTGCTACATCATGAAAAAGAAGCCAACAAAAAAAAAAAACAAACGTTTTCATCATGTAGTTTTCTCACTTTTTCCCTGGTGAATATTAAGAATGCCAATGCTACAGACGTTATATCTTATAGTTCACTGTCCAAATATAAAGCAGAAAGGAAGATTTGTTGATCTGGAAAACCAAATATTTCTAGGCAATACTTAACACAGCAGGAATGTGTGACTACTTCAAAATGACCCCACTGTGAAGTCTTCATGGGGGAAGGGTCTTTTAGACTATACCTTGGGGTTGCCTCCACCTTCTTTGGCAGCATATAACATCTGTAGAGCAGATTCCGCCAGTGTCTTGGTCTGGTCCAATACTGTCATCTGCTGCTGATGATCTAGAATTTTAGATGCAACACCAACTGCAGCTAAGATCAAGGGTTCGAAGTAACTTGCCAGCTGTGTGACCTTGCAATGAAAACATCCACAAAAAAGGCATTCAGTTTAACATGTAGTAAGCCGTATTTTGCAGAGAAAGACAGAAATTAAAGAAAGATCAGATGACTCTGTAGGAAGATATGCAACTTGGCTTCCTATTTATTGAATATTTATTTATTTATTGAATTTTTAATTTTATTATTTATTTATTCATTATTATTAATTATTTATTTATTGAAATTTGAATTGTTGAAAAATTGAAATTTATTGAAATTTATTGAAGGACAGTTCTGAACTGCCTTGAGGAATTCTACCTCCTTTTTGTAACCATTACAGGAGTGTAGAGAAACTTGTTCAGTAGTATGGAGTTTAAATGTGCCTAATGTCAGAGCCAACTATTTTGAAAACAAGAAACTTTTAAGAGCTTTTTTCAAAAAAAGAGATAATTATCTCTTCTACTATATAAAGAAAGCTTAATCATTAATGTATAAGACTCCTTTATTTCATGATAGAGCCAAAAGACTACATCCTTGTACCCATTTCAAATGTCACGTTTTCTAGCAGAGGCTTGGATATTTCCATGAAAATTAAATGAAAGAAAAACAAAAAGCAAAAAAAAATTTTATCATTATCTTCAGACATTTAGCTCTGGATTTAGCCCTGGATTTAGCCCAGGCCGATGAAAAAGCCATTTACCGAACTGCCAAGAGACAGTGATTGACTGGGTCTATTCTAACGTTTCACTTAATGCTTTAATAAAGGAAGCAAATTGTTATCAGGTCCAGGTCTGTAACCTGGAGACTGGAAGAAGAAAAGGAAGGATACTTCATAATATTCCATAGAGATGAACCTTCTTTGTCTATCCTATGTGTTGTCATGACAATGAACTGTGTGTGTGTGTGTGTGTGTGTGTGTGTGTTTGTTCTTTAAATAAGCAGAATCTTAGTCTCACCATTCAGGCTACACAAAGATGGGGGGGGCATAACGAATTTCTTGCTTTCTTTATGCTCTAATGCTCAAACACTGCCTTTTTAAAATAAAGGCACTGTTTTCTATACTTTCCTTAGAGGAATGTGGTGCCGTTCAGTCAATTCAGTTGTGTTCAACTCTACACGAGTCTTGCCAAAGATAATGGAGTGGTTTGCCATTTCCTTTGCCAGTGTGTCCCCATCTTACAGAAGAGGAACCAAGGCAAACAGGGGTTTAAATGACTTGCTCGGTGTCACACAGCTAATAAGTGTCTGAGGTCTGATTTGAACTCAAAACTCCCTGACTCCAGACCTGGTGCTCTAACCACTGTACCACCTAGCTGCCCTTAAGAAATGTAAACTTGGCAACAATACAATGGAACTGAGCTCCAGGAAAATGCTGCTAAAATATCTGTATAAAGCTCCATCATACATGAAATAATTTTATATCCTCTTCTTATATTTATAGTTAAATCTCTTCCATAACAAACGAGTAAGTTTGCAAGTCTGAAAAGTCTTTAAGTATTTATTAAGCCCCTACTATGTTCTAGGCACTGTGGTAGGTGCTAGGGATACAGTTCCAGCTCCCAAGGAGCTCAAGGTCTAATAGGGGAAGAGATCAAAACAACTACTGTGTCTTTAAACATTCAGACCTGTGATGCTCTTGTTTCTTAGTCTTAATGGTGCATTGGTATTAATTTTGCATTTTCAATATACTGTGTGAATCTATTACTAGACATGACTGTGAAATGTTATCAGAAAACTATATAGCTTTTGGAATACCTCAAGGTCTTGTGTTAGACTAAAGAAGCTAGTAGTTCTTGGGCACTGTGATGTAATGTGGAAGGAAAGGCAGTGAACGAGTCTGGTGTATCTAGGGAGACGGGAGGACTAGAAGGAACGGATAGGTGGATGGGGGACCCTGTGGCAAGGACTAGACAAGCAAGAGCCAGATTAAACCTGTATATATTTCTCTAAATTTAGAAGTCAGAACAGATTCTCTATTAGCTAGCAGTGACCTAGAAATAGTAATTTTGATTTAGGATCATGCTTATCAAATTAGGAAAAGGTCTCCTGAAAGGGTTATCTTGCACACACCTTCAGAAAGACTAGTGTCAGTTTTCAATCTGCTCCTCTGTGGCTAGGGATTATTGCCTTCCCAAAGGTGACACTATTTTATTTGCACATTGGGTGTTAAAGGTATGAGGTATTTCCTATATTTATTAGAGACAGACTCACATAAGATGCTCTGAGGAATTTGAAAATTGCAAGCACTCTATATAAAATGTCATTCTAAAAGTGCATTTCATTAATTTAATTGATAGATTAAGACAGGAGTTCTTAATCTTTTTTTTTTGGCAGCCTATTGAAGCCCATAGGTCCTCTTTTCAGAATGTTTTTGAATGCGTAAAATAAAAAGCAGAACTACAATGGAAAACAATTATATTCAAGTACAGTTATAAAAACGTTTTTAAAAAGCAAGTTTGAGGACTCTAGATTAAGGTTTAAGAGAATGCTGTTTAGTAAGAATTAAATCAAGAAACTAAAGAGAAATAGATAGATGTCTTTGTGTCCTAAAGGAAACAGATTTTTCTGGTCCTAAGTGGTATACCACCAGGGCTGATTTTTAAATTACCACACTGTTTGTACCACACCTCAAAGGCCTGTGGGAGGCTGTGCTTCTCCTGTTAAATTGTTTGCTTGTTGTCTCCCTCATTAGACTGTGAGCTTCCTGGAAGCAAGGACAGGTTTTTTGCTGTCTTTGTATCCTCAAGGATTAGCCCAATGCCTGCCACTTAACTATGTGACAGCTGACTCACTGAATGACTAGATGGAATGATGAATACCATTTTTCTTTACTTCCTATTATCTTATTCCTAAAAACAACTGAAAAAAGTCCTCAAGATATATGAAAATAGGGCAAAAAAAATTGAGAAGTAGGCAACTGGGCAAATGTGTAAACAAATGCAAATATAACAATTTTTTATGGAATTTGGTGCACTTAAGGCACCATTGACACAAAGCCAGGACTTGAATCTATATCTTCTGAATCTAAAGCTAATGTTCTTTCCTCTATTCCACACTCCCTGGGGATATACGGTGGAAAAAGATGGACTCTAGTAGAAAACTCTGTCATCCATCAGCATACACCATTAGGTGATTTTGGCATTTAAAAAAAACCTACCAGAAGTGTTAGTATTTTTCACCTGCAGAGATTTTGGAAACTAGGTTTCTTTATCTGAAGAATATGATCTATAGACAAAAGTACAAGAAAATTAAAATCCACTTTATAGTATCTACCATCAACATTTCCAAAATAAGTAAAGTCCCAGTGAAGAATTTACGTAAGTAATTCAATACAGTTTAAAGATTTAATAAGCATTTAAAAATAAAAGAAATATTAGCACTTGGAGAATGACACTCTTAGGCAAGGAGTAATGGAAAGGCTTTTGTTCTGCAAAGACTGTCTGCAACTATTCGTTTCCCTAATTTCAAGAATCATGACAGGCAGTACTACCTTAAAATACACTGAAATGAGGTAAGTTTAAATGATTAAAAAACAAACAAACAAAAAACCTAGAAGTCAGAATTAGTCCATTTCGTTCAGTCTTCAATTGTACTTCTGGTTCTTAGAAGGAATGCACTATCAAAGAAGGGTGCCAGCAGGGAAGGGTCCTAGATACTGCATGTATTGTAGTGCCTAAGAGTAAGAGGCACAGGGTATAGCTGCTTCTGTTGGACCTCAATGGGCACAGTAGGCCCTGAAATGATTTAATTTCTTGAGTGTATGCTAGGATGAGGCTAGGTGATATTTTCTGTAGCTTCATGTAGTGTCAGAAGCAGCCATCCGACATACCTGACAGCATGATGGGAAGCAATTTTTGGGAGCATAAGCAATTCAAATACTTCTCCTTCTCTAAGCAGATCCAGATGGGCGATATGCTCATGCATGCATGCACACACAGATACACATCCATACTCAAAGGAATCGCATGAGGTCAGAGTACCTTGTGTCCCAGCTGGGCCGCTTCTCCTCGAGCTGCTGTAGCAATGGGGTCGATAAGGTGCCCGATTTCCTGGACCACGGATGTCAATTGCTCCTGCAAAGCCTGATAAGGAAAGGCACTGTCAAGTTCTCCTTCTACAATTTACTCACTGGGCTGCCCTGGTTTATAAAAGACAGGTAGGCGGAGATGAAGGCCCCCAACTGGATATAGGATCAAGTGGACGATCACAAGGGTGCTGGCTCTTTAAAACTATTCACTCAGATTCATCTTTGTAGCAAGGGTTCACACGCCCTGTGGCCAGCAGCCTCCCTAAGCACCTTTCTGTACAAGATCAGAGGTGGGTATTCACCTCGGCCTGACAGCCCCAAGTTGCCTCCTGTTTGTTTCCAGCCCCGGCTGGCGAGGTGTGATGAGTAATGCCTTCACTTTTGTTTTAATATCATTAGATTATTCAGGAAAAATCATTGAAACTACTGAACTAGACACAAAGGAATCTGGTAAATACAGCCAAAAGGTATTAAAAACAAAAACAAAATGGAGTTTCTTCTGGGCACTGAAGTTACTGCTCAGCTATCTTAGAATTAATTTGCTAAATATCAAAGATAAATGCAGGTCTTACAAATCTGAAATACTATGCATTCACTGCTCGCTTCCTTGCATACATGTGCACAATGCTAGATAATTCGAGGCAAAAATACATGGTGACAATGCACTGCTCATCAGAAATGAGACTGGCCTCTGTGGATGGCAAATTTGGCAGAACACTGTTGTATACAAGCCTTATGTTTAGGCGATCTGTGCTCATTGAAAGTAATGAGAAAAACAGCCTATGGAACGACCACAAAAACATTCTGAGAAAGAAAAAAATGGCTTCCAGGAGGTCTCTGCTAATTACTTGTCATCACAATGACAAGTATATCCACAATCTGATTCTAGCCAAGAACAGCAAAACATTCCAGATACACTGAGTTGCTAAAGATGGGTTAGAAATGGAGTGGGACACCACAGTGGAGACCATGCACTGAGAGGGATATTTTTTCCTAGCCAAAAAAGCCCCCAAACCCCAACTTTTTACAGCCTTTCATGACATTGATTTAGAAAGCCAAATGAGGCATTTCAAATGCCATAAAGAAATTTCTTGTGGGGCTGGAAGCCCTCACCTGGGAAGTGAGGACCAGGCACTCTCTTCAGTTTTTGTATTTCAAGAACCTAATACAATGCCTGGCACAGGCTTGTTGACGGATTGATTGATTTAGGCTGGAATGAGAACAAGTATAAGCTGAAAAGCTAGGATCTGGCAGGTACCTTCCTATGGAGGCCCTTCCTGATCCCTACAGCTGCTTGTGCCCTTTCTTCCAAATAACCTTTTGTATTTAACTACCTTGTAAATATTAACTTTAAATTTATCTTCTACATTTTTATGTGGACTTGTGGTTTTTCTCCTTAGAATATAAGCTCGTTGAGAGTAAAGCTTGTTTTATTTGCTGTATTTGCGCTTAGGACACGACAGGCACTTAATACTTGGTTGATTGATTGACCTTTTGAGTGACATAATATGAGGGTTTGACATAAAATGGAAGACTAAGCGCCAGGACAAAGATCCAAGACTAGGAAGTCCATATTAATATTAGGAAGCCAAAATATAGGCAATAACCATTTATTTGCCCCAGTATGATTCTCCAAAGCTTCCATCTTTTCAATTGCAACTTCTTGCATTCCTGGTCCTCACCTCGAGTGCCAGCATGCTAATTTGGCAGACTCTGCGTTAAGTCTGTACCTTATTCAACTTCCCTGGTCATACCATGGGCTCACATACCATTTCTTTCTCCCAAGGCTTCTTGAATGTGGACATTGAGTGACTGGGTCCACTACAAATTTATGTCAGCTATTCTCAACTGGTCTCTCACTACAGCAAGGCAATACTTCTATTTCTCTGTATTTGATTCCATATAACACTCATCACACAGCTACTGCAAACTTTTTTTCCTTTTAAGCTAATCATACCACCTCTTCTCCACCCTCTCCCTGAATCTTCTCTGAAGAGTACCTCACTACACACTTCACTGAAAAAAAAAAAAGGAGGTCATTCTTGAGAACTCTCTCTTCTCCCTTCCTCTTCATCTCACATCCCTCTGACATCTTCACCAGCAATCTTCTCCTTCACCCCAGTCTCTGATGTTGAGGTCACCCTTCTGCCTGCCATCTCTTCTACATGTACCCTTGACCTCATCTCCTCCCATCCACTCCAGCAGACTATATCTGCCATCGCCATCACTCTCTCTAATATTCAGTCTCTCCCTTTCTACGGATCCCTTCCCTGTTGTTGATAAACATGCTCAAATTTCTTAAAAAATAAACATAACCTCACTAGATCCTACAATACCCACAAGCTATCTCTTTTTCCCTTCCCAGCTAAACCCCTTGACAAATCTGTCTATAATCGACACTTCTCTTTCTCCTATTACTCTATTCTAAAACCTCTTTAATCTGGCTTCTGATTTTTATCACTCATCTGAAACTGTTTTCTGAAGTTACCAATGATCACCTACTTAAAAGTACCAAGGTGGTTTCCAGACTCTTCTCCTATATGTCTGACCACTAGTCCTCATTCTATGTTGCTGGATCTTCATCTATGTCAAGCATAGTTACTGTGGGTGTCCCCTCAAAGCTCTGCTCTAGGCCCTTTTCTCCTGTTTCTCTATACTCTGTTACTTGGCAATCTCATCCATTCTCATGGGTTCAATTACCATCTCTATGCAGAGGATTTTAAATTCCAGTTCTCTCCTGAGCTCCAATCCTATATCATTAACTCCTTGCTGAACACTTTGAATCATAACATTTCAGACTCAGCATATACTAAACTGAATTGGCTAATTTATCCCCCAAACTTCCCCCACTCCTATACTTCTTTTAACTGGTCGGGGCACTCATCCTCAACTCATCTTTCTTTCTCAATCATCATGGCCAATCAATTTCCACATCTTATAATTTCTCTCTCTCTCTCTCTCTCTCTCTCTCTCTCTCTCTCTCTCTCTCTCTCTCTCTCTCTCCTGTGTGTTTGTGTGTGTGTAGTTCATTCTCTCCATTCACAAAGCCATTACTTTAGTTCATCACCTCTCACCTGAACTATTACAATAGCCCTCATTTCTCCCCCTCTTCAACCCATCCTCCACTCAACTCTTAAAGTAAATTTCCTAATGTGTCGCTCTAACCATATCACCCTCCTGCTCAGTAAACGGCAATGACACCTTATCCATATCCCAGTGGTCCCTCCAGCATAAGGTCTTTATAAGCAGGGCCCTTTCCACCTCATCAATCTTTACATTCTACTCTCCACGTACTCTGTCATCCAGTCATTCCAGCCCGTGTGCCATTTGCGTACATGATATTCCATCTTCTGTCTGTGCCTCGCATTGCTTCCGTGCCTGGACGCTCTCTCCCAGCCTTCAAGTTTTAGAATGCCTGTCTTCCTAGTAAGCACTTACAGAATTCTTTAAGGTTTGCAAAGCACTTTACATAGATTAACTCACTTGATTCTCATAATAGCTCCATGAACTAAGCAATATTATCATCCCCATTTTACAGATGAGGAAATTGAGACACAGAAGGTTAAATGAATTGTCTAGGGTCATATAGCTTGTTAGTAGGGTCTGAAGCAATATTTGAACTCAGGTCTTTCTCATTCAAAGGCCCAAAATCTATCTACTGCAACACCTAGCTATCTTCAACAATCAATTCAAGCACTATCTTCTGCAGCAGGCCTTTCCTGGTCCTTCTACCTGCTAATGCCATTCTCTCATGCTACATTCCTTCATCTCCATATCTATCCTTTTTTTTTGGAGGGGTGAAGGCAGGGCAATTGGGGTTAAGTGACTTGCACAAGGTGACACAGCTAGTAAGTGTGTCAAGTGTCTGAGGCTGGATTTGAACTCAGGTCCTCCTGACTTCAGGGCCCGTGCTCTACTCACTGCGCCACCTAGCTGCCCCTTCTCTATTTTTATCCTATCTGTTCCGATTTATATATGTTAGATTCCCCATTAGAATGGAAGCTCCCTGAGGGCAGGGGCTGGTTTTGCTTTTTCTTTAAGCAGTGTAGCAGAATAGTAAGCAATTATTTAATAAGTATTTACTTAATACTTCATAAGTACTTACATAGTATTTAATAAATGCTTACTGATTAATTTATATTGGTTCCTATGTTTTTTCCTGAGGTTCCCAACCCTGTCAATCCACTTGCAACTTCATGAGTCAGGAATATACTGAGGGGCAACTAGGTCATGCAGTGAGCACAGCACCGGCCCTGGGGTCAGGACGACCTGAGTTCGAATCTGGCCTCAGATACTTGACACACTTACTAGCTGTGTGACCTTGGGCAAGTCACTTAACCCCAATTGCCCTGCCTTCCCCTCTTCCCCCCTCCACAAAAAAGAATATACTGAACAACATAGTCTTTTAAATTTTCTGTTCTTCCACAAGTAGCAGGGAGAGATAAGTACTCAAAGAGCAGAGTTGGGGGTTAAGGTGACCCTATTCCACAGGACGGAAACCATAAGGTGGGTAGCACCAGTTTTTAGGCTATCAGGGGACTACTCGAATGATGGAGAAGGAACGTACCACTCATCCCACTATTTTCTGGGAAGGTCTTCGGCTGCACAGGTTGTAGACGGAGAGTCCTCTGTGCTCAAGGGCTCTTTGCAAATGACACAAACCCGGTAGGGACAGCTAACATACTGGATGAGAGAGTCAGGATATAAATATCCTGCTAGACAGGCTAACGGACCAGGATGAATCTAGTAAGATGAAATTTAATACTTATAAAAGCAGTGTATCTTGTACTTGGGTTCTAAAAGTCACTTTTTCAAGTATAAGACAGAGGAGGAATGTTTATACAGCAGTTTGTCTGAAAAAGACTTCTAGTGGATTATACATTCAATGACTCTGAAGTGGGAGGTGGCAGCATAACGTAATAATAATCCAAAACGCTAACAAAAGCCTGGGCTGGCATGGGAGGACGGCTGCGAGGAATAGAGAGGTGTTAATCTAGCCGTCTTCTCTCCCCAGTTAGACATCCCCTTTATTATTGTGTTTAGTTCTGGGTGCCTGCTAAGGAAGAATGCGGATAGCCACGGTTTTCTAGAGGATGACCTGGCCTCTATGCCAGCTGAAGGAATGGATTCCTTCTCACTTGGTGTTTTTGAATAGAGTCTGGTTGGGTTGGGAACATTATAGAGGGGATTCCTTATCAGACACGAGTGGGAGTGGATGGCCACTGAGGTCCCTTTCAAATCCAGAAGTCCGTTTCTCTTCCTCAAAATTGGTTCTAACTACCAAGTTCAACTCTCCCTTATTTTTAATTTTCTTCCCAAAAAGGGGACACATTTTGTTTTAATGTAAACATTTCCAAACAAATCCCCTTATAAATTACATTCTCAGAACTCATAACGGATCCAATTAATTGGCTAACTAGCAATCTAACTCTCAGTAGTTGTCGATAGTCCCTACGATGCTGGAAAACCCTTCTGCATTGTCCAATGGTGGGTGACTGTCAGTGAGAGAAGGGTGTAGTTCAGCAGCCAGGCTGCTTGCTGGGCTGAACAACATGAAAATCAATTTGCCTTGATTCACAGAGAATCACCGGGCATAAAGGAGATCGGGAAAAAAAAATTTTAATAAAAATATCTGTTAAGTGCCAAATACCTACCAGGCATCATGTTCTGTGTTGTGAATACAGTGACAAAAAACAGGACAGTACCTGTCCTCAGGGAGTTTACATTCTACTGAAGGTCCCTC
>CM053624.1:113316801-113346363 GCA_028646595.1 Phalanger gymnotis | reverse complement strand
CTCAGAAAATTTGCTGGTTGAATGATTGATGGATTGCTTTGTGTCCATTGCATCCTCCACCCCTACAAGCCCTAAAGGACCAGAATGATTATGGGCTAGAAATGCCATGTCTTCTGTAGATTCAGCTATAATGCAATAGACTTATACCACAGAAGGTGGACATAGCCCAACTAATGCACCACCATTTATAGACAAGGTCCTAGTCCTACGGTCTCATCTGGGGAAATTAAGTGGCAGGTAGAGATGAATCAAAAGAAACAAAGGCAGACATAAAGACTTAGAAGGAAGAAGGAAAAAAAAATAGAAAGAAAGGAAACTGGCCGTCTTCTAAGAAGTGGAAAAAAAAATTGCTAACTCCAGTTTTAGGAAAAAGGAGCTCAATAATTTATAAGACTGATAGTGTAAGTAGATAAGGGCTTTCTGGAAATAGTAATAGATGAAAGGCTACATAGCTAATAATCTTAGGGTAAAAATGTTTAGCTCAGTGAGGTCTGCCTATATTTGAGTTTAATGCAAAACCAGATAATTTGATGAATGCAGTTTTTCCCTAGTTAATGCACATAGATACATTCAAAATTTATGTCCCAAGGTCTGCTCTGATGATCTTCTAAATTGAATTTAGAAACCCTGGGCTAATAACACACTCCATCTTTTCTTCAATTTCTAGTGTCTACTGTTTTCCATTTTCACAATCCGTACCTACCACTGGTAAGCGCCATTTTCTCAACCTACTCAAAGGGAAACCCTGGGTCATATGTTAATTTCAATTTTCAACCATCAGCATACCTACTTTCCTTTCTTCCTCCCATTCAAGATCCATTGATTATTTCTCACCCAATAGCTATTCCACCCTCTCCACTCCAGTATCAAATGAAAAATATTTTTGCTCTTTACAGAGTCATATAATAATTTCAAAGTGGAAAGGGACTTCCAATATCATCTAGCCTAGTCTGTCCCTGAACAGGAATCTCTTCTACAACGTTCCCAAAAAGTGGTCATAGAATGCCTACTTACAGACCTCCAGTAATAGGGAACCCACGGCCTATACTGTACTTTTAGATAGCTCTAACTTGTTCCATATATGGAGCTGATACCTAACACTGCTCCACAGTCTTCCCTGTGGGGCCACAAAGAACAAATTTAAGCCCCTCTTCCATATAGCAGCTCTTTGAATACATGAAGAAAGCTACCATTCCACATTCTTACCTCTTTTCATTATTAAATAAAGATAAAATGAGATAGTATTTGCAAAGGATTTTGCAAACCTATTCTTATTATCAATAGTATTAATGCTATTCCCAGATACCCGCGTATTTTTTTAATTCTTTTAAGAATCAATATATGAGCTTTGAGCACTGTTGTTATTAGAATGGGCTACATGTTATACATATACCAATCATACACATATGATTTCAACATGCACATTCCCTTCAATTATTTAAGCATAAACCCTCTTCACCTCAGAGGACACTTTTGATGAGTTGTGGCTGGAAAACATTATCACTCACTGACTAGCCTTCTGGAGATGAGTCTCTCTAAACATAGCAAGACTGTTTCTTAGGCAACAAGCATACGGTCTACAACGGATAGAACATTAGCCTCGGAGTCAGGAAAGCTTGAGTTCAAATCCTGCCCCAGATACTTTCCAGCTAGCTAGCTGTGTGATCCTGGGCAAATCGCTGGGAATAATACCAGCACCTACGTCACAGAGTGGTGGTGATCTTCACAGGTAAGGACAAAGGAGATTATTTAAAGCATGCGTAAAGCACTTTGTAGACCCCAAAGCACCATATACATATATACATACATACACATACACACACACACACACATACATGTTAGCTGCTGCTATTACTACTACTACTTCTGCTACTAGTACCACTACAACTACTACTGCTGCTATTGCTAATACCACTACTGCTACTAGTACTACTACTACTGCTATTAGTAATGCCACTACTGCTACTAGCACTACTACAAACTTTTCCAGAGATTGCACTGAGCTGGTACAGTTTTGAGACTCCAGGGAGCAGCTACACGATGAAACATCTGAAGAAGATTCAGGATCTCAGCCCTAGATCTCTTTGCAACATTCTCTAGTTCGCAGGGGATAAATGGAGCTCTTTGCATTTGAACAGCAATCATTACCTCCACGGAGATGTCATCCCTCGTGGCCAAGTTCTGACTGACTGCAGCCAGGGAGGCCTGCTCAATGTCTCGGATACACCTATTGATTCCATCGATGGAATAGTCGCACTCTCTCTGGCCTGGAGCCTTATCCCTGAAACAAAGAGAACCTTTTTATTAGGAGAAAAGCAGAGTCCAGTTTCCTTTGGGATATCACTTTAATGATTAGTGCGTTGATTCAGCATCTCTAATCATTCGTTAAGTTATTTAGTAAGCAAACAGATTCCTGATCATCTCCCTCTAAAACCTTCTTATAAATCTGAGTTACATATTATCCCTGGAATAAGGCTCTTGGGACAACCTGCCTCACCAAGACAAAGGAAGTTGTAGGGAACTGTCTTCAACTCAAGAGGAAATCGATACCTGAAGAATATACTCTATTTCGAGAAATAATAAAACCTTCTTTAACCTTACTTGCCCAAATGCTCCATGAATAGCCAAATACTGGGGATATGGGCTAAGACTTTGAACTGGTTGAAGTATAACACCATTATGAAAGGTAGGCTCAAATCCTACCTCAGACACTTACTGGCTGTACAACTCTGGGCAAAACTCTTAACCTCTTTGTACCTTAGATGTATCCTCATCTGTAAAATGGGGATAATAATAGAACTTATTCCACAGCGTTGTTTTGAGAATCAAAATAATACTATATGTTAGCCATTATTATAATTATAAAAGGCAAGTTCCACTTCCAGTGTAAGTAAGCTACATTATACACTACTGACAGAACCTCTAGTTGTATTAAGGATAAGAATAATGCCTATTTTTTTTTTCTTGCATGGGCTTCTAAATTTCACAATGGTGATTGAGAACACTAAGAAGGAAAATGCCAACTAATTCTTTGACCTTCCCATATAAATGAGAAACAAAGTATAACTGTGTAAGAGGAGAGATTCATTTAGTCTCTCTGTACAGAATTAAATCTAAATTATGTTTAGAAATATTATATTCTAATCAAGGAATGTGAAGAGTCCTAATATCATTGGAGATGGCAGAGACAGAGACAGCCACAGTTTTACCAGGACTCAAAATATTCATATGATTTTATCAATGAATTAGATTAAACCCCAAATCTCTGTTTTGGGGCAGAACAACAAACGCTATTTATCCCTGCGTGAGCATCTAAGTGATACAGGTGACAGACAGCATTGGCACCCAGATAAAATGATATCACTGTTAAATCCTAGTTTAAATAACAGGCCTGATGCATTTGGTGTCATGGAAAGGGCACTGGACTAGGAGCTGGGAGACTGAGATTCCAGTTCCAGCTCAGCCACTAATTAGCCATATGACCTTGAGCCAATCAGTTGATCTCAGTCTCCCCACATGCAAAACAATGATGATAATGCCAGCAGGATCTATAACACAGGATTGTTTCAAAGATCAAATAAGGTAATGGATATAAGGTAATGTGAACCTGTAAATCACTATACAGATATATGGCATGATTATCATACTACTGGAAAACAAAGGGTAGGCGATGGTGAATTCGAGCCAATGGGGAGGCACTTACCTAATGGAAGTGATGAGGCTCTTGATTGAATCTGATACAGTATGAGAGTGTCCAGCAAGGACAGACCAGGTGGGTGGGTCTTTAGGATTGATGGCCAAAGAGCGAGCAGTCCTGATCAGGAAAGATGAACTCTCCAGCATGGTCTTGGCTGAGACCAGGATAGGTTCCTGTGCCCGAGATCCCTGGGAAAAATAAGGCAGTTGGGTCTTTGCTAGTTTGGGAATGGTAAAGTATAAGTTGGGGGCCGAAAAGTATTCCTCGAAGGTATATTAATGTATGTTAAATAGAGATGTCTACATAGCCTTTTAGCATTTGGAAGAAAAATCAGTATGTTTGATGGAGTGATATTCCAGAGGATAAGGTATCCAGACTGATGGAAAGCTCTCTTCTCATGTCTGATGGTGGATCAGGTCCAAAAAAGATGTGGGGGTATCAGTGCAGTGGGAGTCAGTAATCAAGAAAGAAGACGTTTGCAGGGTATCAATACAGCAATCCATGCTATAAACTTACTGATATATAGCCTGAGACATTAGCAACCAATGGATAAACAAAATTTGTGTGCATGTTATAAAAAGGCTCACAGAACATTGCAGGACTATAACCTTTAACATATGCTGCAATTTAAGTAATATATGTGCAATTAGCTTAATTAATTATTTATATGATTATCTGGGGCAGCTAGATTATACAGTGGACAGAGCACCAGGCCTGCAGTCAGGAAGACCTGAGTTCACATCTGGCCTCAAACGCTTACTAACTAGGTAACCCTGGACAAGTCACTTAACCCTATTTGTCTTAGCTTCCTCATCTGTAAAATGAGCTGGAGGAGGAAAAGCAAACCACATCGGTCTCTCTGTCAAGAAAATCCCAAATGGGGTCACCAAAATTTGGACACAACTGAAATGACTGAACAACAACAAATGATTACCTGGTTTAGAGATTATCTAAGCCTTGGGCTTTTTCTCTCCCCTACTGTTTACTGACATGTAAGAAGGGAGAGGAGGAGTTTAAATACAAATTCTACTATTCATTAATGGCAGTTGTAAAGGCAAGAAACCTCAAAGCTGCTGTATGAAAATGAAGGTTCTGGATTATCTTTGGATTTCAATGGTTTGTACTATCCCAAGAAACCGAGAGATGGTTATTTATCTACCCGTAGACTGCAAACTCACCACATGACTATTCTGTTTTTCCTTTATTTCCCACTGCCCTACCCCTCTTCTCATCTCTGGAGAGTAACACCAGAAAGTTCTTTTCCCTTCAAGTTGGAATACTGAGAAGAAGCACAGTGTTACATGATGTCTGTGGAACTAAGAGATGAGAGCATCTAGAGTCCAAGACTTAGGCTGTGCATTCCAGGAAAGAGGAACAGAAAACAATCTACAATTGTATTTACGGACAAAAGTTTCATGAGATTATAAAATGCAGATTTCCATTCTGTAGCGAGAGTCTTTGAGATCTCACTAGTCATCCAGACTCCACTGGGGTAGGTGACATATTCTACTGATGTTTTTTGGCTTTCCTCACATAAAAAGTTAAAATACTGACCTCCAGAATATCACTTCCCTGACTACTGATATGCAAATTCATCCCTAAGCAGGACAAATTAGCCTTTCTTGCAAAGAGTCTGATAGCTTCACTGGGAGCATGGCAGAATTGATGTACATAGCTCTGGCTTTCCCAGGGGAGGAAAGAAGAATACTGACTTACAAGGGTGACATGGATAGAATTATAATACAGTTGTATTGTTTTACCCCTAATTTTTTGTAATGGTTATCATCTACCTTAAGAAGTTTCCAATAAGAAGACTTAGATGAACTGACACAAAATTTAAAAAGGAGAACCATGAAACAATGTACTTTATGACTTTTTTTTCCCAGGAAGGGCTATTTTTCATTACCCAGGCCAAGGGGTGCCATAGAAGAAGTATGTGAACATTAAAATCCCAGAGGGTAAAAGGTTTGTTTGGGAAAAGCCTGCTGGTAGGTGACAAAAATAATTTTGTCCAGGTTATACTGTTCTCTCTTTTGGAGCTCCTTGGAATAAATAAGGACTATAGCATGGCAGATAGGGCATGATAGAACAAGGATATCTATTAGATAAAGCTCTGAGATGTGCTGGGGAATCCAGAGTCTTCAAGAAAACCCCAAAAAGCAAGTAAACACAACAAACCCACAGTTGGTGTCTCTGTATTTAAAACAAACAAATACCAAGCTCAGATCTGAATACTCCTAACAACTTCCCCATTTTGAAGACTGAAAATTCAGGGTCCAACAGTCAATAACTTATTTCTTAATTTTTCCCTCAGGCTAGAATGCTCTTTCATGATAACAACAATAAAATGATACTTTGCACATAGTTAAATAATTTTAGCTATTAGCTTCTCATATACATTCAACACTACAGACAACTAACCCCAAACCCATTTTTTCTTGCTTCCTGGAGACCCCCATAAAAGGAAAACGGCATGTCCTACCTCAGAGCTGATCTGGGCTGGAATGCTGACGAACTCAGGGTTGGAAGCAAATGCTGTCAGATTTTCAACTGCTTCAATCAAGGGCACAGTTGCAATTCGACACTTGGTGCGATTGTCTTCAGAGAAATCTCCATCCAGAGCCTGGTGTGAAGAGAAAATACAGAAGTATTTTCTGTATATGATATCCAGTGCTTGTCCCTGGGGGCGCTAAAACCGTCCTGTTCCAAAAGAACGTGGTCTGATTTGTTCAGGATTTTTGAAACATGTGGTGAAGAACAGCAAAGAGCTACTGGAAGCAGGACAATTTTAAGAAACAAAGTAGAATATGCATCTCATGTAACAACTGACCTCCTGAATCACATGGACTACCCTTCCACAAAGGGTAGAATGATACATTCTTGAAACAGTGTTCTTCTGATTTATTTGGAGTATCTCCAAAAACCAGAGCCAAGCACCTTTAAAACCGAATGGAATCCTTTGGAGAATCAAGCACCAGAAGCCATCGCTAAGTCTCTATCCAAAGAAACCTACAGATATAAATATGCCTGTAGTTTAAAGGCAGAAGGTTTCCATTCCAAGGAAGCATCTTCACAAATACTAAAGTGCCTAAAGATTGTATCAATAAGCAGCACAGAAGCATGTAACCATTTAAATATCCAGGTCATTTCATTCTTGACTGCTGTTCCCCAGATTAGCTACTCTGATCAGATGATATTCCCAAAGCCTGTAGAACAGTCAAGTCTCATGGACTCTCTTGTCTCTTGGAATCAGAATTCTTTTATCCAAATCTATTTGTTAATTATCCTAATAGGTCAGGAACTTCTAAAAGTTCATAAGCTGACTGACAGACTTAAGAGCTAGAATCTCTGAATTGAGATTCTATCTAATGAGAGGCTGTCTAATCCAAACCCTCAATTTACAGTGGAGGAGACTGAGGCATTGAGAGGTTAAGTAGCTTGTTTCCAAGGTCACATAAGTAGTGATTGAGGGATGTTGTGAATATCTCCATCCCCTCTGACTCCTTAGGCAGTAGATTCTCTACTTTACCACAATGCCTCTCATCTCAGAGAACAGGGTGCTTAACCTGAAGAATGTGGATCAATTTCAATATAACTGATTTCTTTTTTTAATTCTATGCATTTTATTTTATGCAATTAAAAACATTATTCTCAGAAGGGGTCCATATGCTTCACCAGACCGCAGAGGGGATTTATGACACGCAGACATATAACCAGTTATATACCCTAGAACAATTTTGGTAGAAATGGATTAGATGTCAATAGAACTCACAGACGCTTGGAAATTGAGATTTGGAAATCATTTGGTTCCCCTTTTTCATATTAGTGGAGAAGAAATGGAGGCCCGGAGAAACTAAAGTTACTAAGGTACCTTCTAACAGAATACATTCTAGAATCCGGCTTCTTACTCTACCAGTCTTAATTCTCTTTTTCTGCCCTCCCACACTGACTCAGAGACAACTGCAACAAGGTTCAGAAATAAGAAAAGACCACAACCAAATAATATTTTCTTCTGCAAAATCCACTTTAAGAAGGGAAAGTAAGAAAGAAAAGAATATACTTACAGCCAAGCCACGTACTATCAAAGAGGGGGCAGAATTATTGGTATTGAGTGCACAGTGATGATGTTTAATCCCAAGGGAATGAACTAAGTATTGCTTTACAGGGCAAGGCCATGCTCTGGCTTCTTAGAAAAACAAAAGCCACTCTTGCACAATTTTTAGTTGGCATCCAACCAATGCAACTGCCCAAGTAAAAATAACATTCCATTCCACACATCTGATTTGAAACTAGAGTAACGAGCTGAATGAAGGAAGAAAGAGAAGATAGCTACACAATCTTCTTTGGAGGAGAGTGGGTTTGACTGGTGATGTGTCTCTTATAGTTCATTTTCCAATATAATAAACCCTCAGGACTCAAAGATTCAGAGTGGCCAATAGACAAAAGGCTTGGTTTCAGAGATTCACAACCTTGACAACCTATCGTGCGTTCAGTAACCTTCTGTTCCCTGATGCTGTTTCTACTTTCCTACTCCCCATCCCATCAACCCCTGATATTCTAACAGAAATGGGACATAACCTCATTTTTTAAAAATTAGTTGTTTTTTTTTAATTACCAAAGAACTATTTTCTCTTCCTCCCATTGTCTCTAACCCACTGGAAACAACAACAGTAAAACTCTTGTATTAAGCATAGCTTAGTAAAACAAATTCTCCTGTTGGCCACATCTAAAAAGTCTCATTCTGTACCCTGAGTGTGTCACCTCTCGCCTCTCTCTCAGAAAGCCTGTAGCATGTTTTGTAATCGGTCCTCTTTAATCACATTTGAGTATTGCTTTTTTGATCACAGTTTTTACAACTTTCAAAGTGGCTTGTTTTTACAGTGTCATTATTGTATTGTATTAAATACTGTTCTCCTGACTTTACTATGCATCAGCTCATACAAATCTTCTCAAGCTTCAGTGAAACCATTTCTTAAGGTGTAATAGTATTCCATTACATTCATAGGACATATCTGTTATAGCGTAATAATATTCTAATATGTCATAAAACAGCCATTACCCAACTGATGGGAACTCCCTCAGTTTCCAGTTCTTTGATACTACAAAAACAGCTGCTATAACTACTTTTTGTAAAAATGCATAATTTTTCTCTTTCTTTAATCTCTTTGGTGTACGTACCCTTGTAGTAGACATACCCTTGTCATTAAACGGATAATCACAAGGTGTTAAAGATAGATGTTACTTGCCAATCATTGCTACATAATCCCGGGCAAACAATCTTTGGGCCTTAGATTTCTTATTTGAAAATAAGGGAATTAAGGAGTCAGACCAGATAACCTTGAAGGCCCTTTCCAGTTTTAAATCTACAATATGTAGTCCAAGATTAGATCTAATTGAGACTTTCAAACTGATGTAATCATAATAAAAATAATAAAAAAGTGAAAGCTTTGGAAAGAACATACACACACACATAAATATATATGAATATACACAAGAATATGCCTGCACACAGACTACTTCAAGCAAATGAAGCCAGAAACTTAAAAAAGTAAGTCTCTCCTTCTCAAGAATGCTACATAAATCTATATATCCTCAGGTGAAATCTGTCCTGAGTTCTAGTGCTGCATTACATCTGCTATTAGAACACTCCATCTGTTCACCCTAATGGAATCTCAAAATCAACACGTACTAAAAAGAACCCGCACAAACTTGTACCTTCACCGAACTTCCTAATTTCTGTTGGAAGGACTACCATCTTTCCAATCACCGAGGTTTGTAACTCTGAAGTCATCCCTGATGCTTCACGTTTACTCACTCCTCTTTCTAATTATTTGTCAAGTCTTTCTGAGTCTAACATCACTTCCCTTCTCTCTACTCATATAATGACTTGCAAGCTTGTCTTTTAGGACATCACCAGTCTCATTTACTGAAGTGAGTTGCTATGAGAAAGTGACATCCCTGAAAGAATCTGAAAGGAATTGTAAGAGAGTTAAGTTTCGCATACAGATCACTCAGTGTTTAAAACCAAGGAAAGATACAAAGAAGAGACGCTGGAACCTAAAGAGAATAAAAACCCTCTTCATTTCCCCTTCACTTAGTACAGCAATATTTTTAAATTTTACAAAAAGTGTACATTTTATTTCTTTTCAGATAAGTTGATTTTACATCAGCAAATGCCACCCATGCAAACCAACAAAATACAAAGAAACAACTGAAGAAAGGACATTTGGCTAGATTTGATTTGAAAGATCCTACCCATGGAATTGGTGTAATACTATTCCATTACATTCACAGGGCATATCTCTTATGGCATAATAATATTACAGTACCATCACAAAACATTTTTAGGAAAGGAAAGGCAATGAATCTCCCTATTAAAAACCTTGTCTCTCTCCTTCTACATGTTTCCATTTACCTTACTCTTTGTTCCATCAGAAAAAAAAAACAATACTATTTCTGTCATATTACTTATCTCAGAAAAAAATTTCACCTGCCCTTCCAAGATCTTTTCACTATTTATATTTATATTTACGGTCTTTAGAAAGAGAAAACAAATTAGCTTCCAAGAAAATTCTGAGATAACTTTTTTCTTTTCCACTGGAAGGGGGCTTGAGGCCTTTACTGTTTCTGAGGTACCCCATAATCAATAATTAGGAAATCTGCATACATTTGCTACCTTGGTGACATATTTCCTACATAGTTTTGATTTGGGCTCCCCGTTTTAAAAAAAACAACAAAACTGAACTTCTGAAATATATTTAAGCAGAATTCTATTTAGTATGTACACACACACACACACACACACACACACACACACACACACATATTTCTCTACAATCTCCACCCATCCCATTATAAGCAGAATCTAAGGCTGTCAATTTAGCAAAATTGGCCCACATGGATATGCAATTAATGAATACCCCATCGGGAAATAAAACAACTTTTAATAGGTAGAAATATTAACATTGAGAGCAAAACATAAATCTGGTATCCAGAGACTGGGCTATATTGTGAGTGTGGGGGCTGGGGGGGAGGAAAAGGCTTCTGTGCTTCAGAAGAAGGTTCAGTGACCTACCTTGATGGTTTTCACCAGGTTGGCAGTGCTGTTGGCGACCTCCTTTGCTGACTGAACAAAATGCCTCTTGGCCACTGGGTTGGCTGTTTTAGATGAAGCGATGCGACAGGCATTACACAAGGCGGAGGTGTGCTTGGCAACAATTGTAGCGGCTGACAAAACCTATGAAAGAGAGAACCTGAGTGCTGCAGGGAATTTGGCTCACAGGCTTTGCTTTGAAAATCTAGATTCCAGATGAATCACCCCCGTACCAAAGTTGATTTCAGGTCTACTGATATCAGGTTCTATTGTCCCACAGGATGAAGGGGCTCCACAGCCAGTAGGAAGGGTGGGAGTATAAGAAGTGAAGGAAGAGAAGAAAGAAGGAAAAGGGAAATAGGAAAAAAAAATAACCTGAAGGAGGCAACGAGGAAGAAAAGATGTAGAGACTCTAAGGATTTTGACATGCTAAGGATTTTGACATGCTGTACTTTGGGATGATCAATACTGACTTTGGCATAACTGAGAAATATACATGACTTTTTTCTTTTCGACTGGAATGCGGCTTGCG
The DNA here is from genome assembly GCA_028646595.1 of Phalanger gymnotis. NCBI lineage: Eukaryota > Metazoa > Chordata > Mammalia > Diprotodontia > Phalangeridae > Phalanger > Phalanger gymnotis. The sequence goes on along the minus strand of CM053624.1, from coordinate 113,335,041 downwards.
GTCTTTACTGTTTCTGAGCTTCTCTAACATCAATTACTGAGAAATCTGCATACAACTGCTACCCTATGCTGCAAATATTCAGTAAGAATATAGACCATGCGCCCTTCCCCCCCTTAAACAAAATATGTGGAACTAGTTCCACATATCAATCATTCATTCAGGGTCATCACCAGAGTGCTATAAGAAATGGAATAAATCAAACCAGCTTCCTAAGTATAAATGCAGAGCTGAAAGTAGACATTTTTGCAACTAGGGTAAGTAGTAAAAAATATACCTGGGGTAATACACAGAGTGAAACATGGCAAATACTGCTAAGGAACCTGTAAGGAGCATGGGATCAGGGGTAGGGTGGGGATGGGGGTGGAGATAAGGAAGGATTCCAGGCAGGCAAGTGGACCAAGGGGGTGAAGGGAAATGGCTAGCTTCGCACTTTAATTATTTTTACTAACTAGGAGCCAAGCTCAGCTATTTCTATGCTGCTGAAAGATTCAAAATGCTGACAGCACCCAATAAATTTCAGCACTCTGAAAAATTCCAGCTGCATCACCTTAGTTATAGCTCTATACAGATGCAAGGAGGTTAAAGTGAAAATAAAGGGTAGCAATAAAAGAAAGAGAAGAGGAAAAGATATCCACAAAAAGGCAACATGTGACTTAGGAGGTATTTATGGAAGGGGAGAAGATATAATGTTGCTAAACTGGCATTACGAGCAAACTCAATTGCTTTTAAGTTAGTTGTTGTGGTTGAGTTGTTTCAGTTGTGTCTGACTCTTTGTGACACCCGTTGGGATTTCCTTGGCTTAAAGATACTAGAGTGGCTTGCTATTTTCTTCTCCAGCTCATTTTACAGATGAGGAAACTGAGGCAAACAGGGTTAAGTGACTTGCCTGGGGTTACAAAGCTAGTAAGTGTATGGAGCTTGATTTGAATTCAGGTCTTCCTGACTCCAGGCCTGGCATTGTATTCACTGAGCTACCTTCTGCCCCCAATGCTGCCTAAGTATCCTAAAGAAACACAGAACAAAATATTCCACCCTCCCCTCATCCCCCTCGCTGCTAATTTTATTTTATTCAGGCAATAATATGGGTTTTCTATTTCCTAAGATACCATTCATTAATTTTTCAATCTATAACAAGCTTCAAGGACTCCCATATTCTTTATCTAGAGCATTGCATCATTTGGATCTGGGATGTGCAAAGTCACCCCACCTTCACAATTCTTTTTACCTATCTAGGACACACCAGGGCGGGAAGCTGGATGCTGTTTTTCATCTTGACCAAAATGGTTACCTGTGATGGACTGCTGCCTGGATCCACCAGGTTCTGACAAGCCATCTGGATCGCCTGATTGGCCCTGGCAAATTGAATGTGATCTACAAGCCCCTGGTGGCCAGCCTGGCTGTTGGGATCAGAGATGCCCACGAGGTAAGCAGCCTAGAACAAAGGAAGGAAACAAGTATTTATTAAGCACCTGTGTGCTAGGGACTATGCTAAGAACTCTGCTAATATGATCTAATTTAATCCTCAGAACAATCCTTGGGAGGTAATTGCTACTATTATTCCCCATTTTACAGCTGAGGAAACTAAGGCAGACAGTGGTTAAGTGACTTGCCCAGCATCACACTGTTAGTTAACTGTCTGCGGCAGGATTTGAACTCAGGTGTTTCTGATTCCAGCCCCAGCTCTCTGCACCATAGCGGCCACCTGACAGCTTATTGTGCCAAACACAGTTTCTGTGGTATTTTTTGCATAAGACCCTTGCTCAGCCTTACAAAGGCTAATGAGGGGATGGAATGAACTGGTTCTCACCTTGACACTAGAAGAACAGGCCAAGTTCTACAGCTTCAGTTTCCTCAATTGTTAAATAGGGATTGTGCTTTCTACCTCATGGGGCTACCAGGAGGTAAAAATGGTGACAATATTGCTAAAAATGATGACAATATTTAAGCTAGAAAATATTCAGCCCTAGTTGCCAACATGTTTGGTGAAAATGAGATATAACAAAAATGACTGAGAGATGCTGATTCTGGTACAATAAAGCATACATGAAATCACTGAAGCATTTTCAGGAGGAAAAAAAAAGCATTTAATCTATACTGAGGAATATTCCTGGTAATTGGGTGAAAATACGTGAATTTGTATAACCCAGAAATATACATGGCACTGAGTGCTGTACACTCAGGTAACTAGAGAATTTCTTTTATCTACTTCAGCTTTCCAAATTCAAGACTGATGCAAATCCTCTCTGGGGAGGACTCACGGCAACAGTGGACTATGTGGGGGTCAGTTAAGTGAACCAAACAGTTACTTCAAAAATTCACAAGACGTCCACAGTAGAAGGAACAGGGGTGACATCTAATATATTGCTGCTGAGGGTCCCAACCTTTTCTCACTTGAACTCTACTTCTGAACACCAATTAGACCTTGTGATCCTAAGGCTTGAAACAATCCAAACAAGTCACACCTGTTTTCATAAGAACAAAGACGTGTAACGGTAATTTCAATAGCTCAAAACCCACTTTTTTTAAAAAGGATAAACCACTAGGGGGAACATATATATAGTTCTGTACTTCCTATTATCAGACCATCTCCCATCTCCTCCACAGACTTACCACCCACACCAGAGAGGCTGAAAGAAATGTCCAACTTAGGGTCTCTCCCTGCACTGATTAATAACTGCTTTTCTGGCCCACTATTTCAGGGAAGTCTCAGCCAATATATTCCCCATCTCCTCCACAGTTTCAACTGTCTTACAGGCTTCCATGTCTACTCTAGAACCAGAATCAAATCACCTCTGCCATTGTTCCTGGATGAGGTATGTCAATCTACTTCCTAGGACCCCACTCACCCTCCCAGTAACATCCCAGACTCTTTGGCCACCACTCTCCATGTATTTTCTTCATGTTAGAATGCAAGCTCTTTGAGACCAAAGATTGTTTTTGCTTTTGCATTTCCAATACTTAGCACAGTGTCTGGCACATAGTAAATAATTATAAGCTTTATTTATTCATTCATTCTTTTATCCATCTTGGCCAAGAGCTTCTCTTATCCTCTTCTACATCATCTTCCCTACCAACTCAGGCAAAAAACAAAAAAACGTGGAAGGTACCATGCTTCTGTTGAGCTTCCAACTTTGGGATGTTACAACTAGTAGGAAGCTATAGTTTCAACTCTTTCGTCTGGGAGAAGGACCAGTTCTAGAGCAGAGGTTCTTGACTTGGTGTCCATGAATTTGTTTTTAAAATGCCTCAATAACTGTATTTCAATATAACTGGTTTGCTTTATAATCCTATATAATTTATTTTATGCATTTAAAAACATTCTAAGAATAGGTCCATAGGCTTCACCAGACTGATTTTTGTGTCTGTGACACAAAATATCTTAAGAACTCCTGCCTCCACCTCCTTTCTTTCTTCCATTCTTCTTTTCTCTCTTTTCTTCTCTCTCTCTCCCTTTCTTTTTCTAAGCAGAGACTGCTTTTCTTTTTGCATCTCCAATATCTAGTACAGTGCCTAGCACATTAAATGCTTTGTTCATTCATCCATTCATTCTTTTATTCATCTTGGCCAAGAACTTCTCCTGTCCTTTTGTACATCATCTTCCATACCAACTTAGAAACAAAAAAATGTGGAAGGGACCCCCCCTTCCATATCCTCCTTTCTTTCTTTCCTTCCTTCCTCCTTTTCTTCCAAAATACAGGGGCTACTCATGAATTTGGTAGTTCCCCTCCCCACTCCCAGAAGATCACCAATTAATTCTAAGTTTAGTGTATATACCCAATTACCTTAGTGCACAGCAGTTTGGAATTCCTGAGCTCAAAAGATTCATTTGCCTCAACCTCAGCCTCCCTATTAGCTAGAATTGTAAGCATGCACCTGGCAAGAACCCTTCTAGAGCCAGTTTCTCTGGATTGGATTGAATCCTAACCTAACCTCTTACTATTAAAAAAAAGCTATCAATCCTTGCCTTGTAACTGAATGAGGGGTCAGACTCTTATCTTTTTTCTTTTTTTTTTCCCCCTAGATAACCATGAAGATTCTTTTGCAGATCCATGGAAATCCTAATTTGAACCTCCACTGGAGGTTGGGAATCAATGTCTTACCATACTTGACCAAAAAGGATTTACCTGGGCTGCAGCTTCTGTGAGGCCACAGAGAGCCTTGGATGCAATCCCCACGCATTCTCCAAATAGAGGAAGGTCACCCGTCTTGGCGTTTTGAGATATTCCTGCCATTGACTCACCCAGGACCTGAAAGAAAGCAAGCGCTGTTCCAACAAAAGTGTGTGCGAGAGCCTAATGCTGACTTAATATTTTAATCTTCAAGGAAATCTAATTCTATCTTCTTTCTAGTCTTCTCTCTCATTGATAAGCATAAAGGGCAGGTAAATTATAATAATTGTTTTAAATGGAGAAATAATAAATTGGGAGCATGAAGCTTTCACATCCAAAGTGCTTTTTCTTCTGATGGAAGAAGGCATATTCATATAGAGTATCGAAAGTACATATCACTTGGATATCCCTTTCTGTGACTCTATCTAAGCTGGGAACTCCTCAAGCTGCACATTTCTAGAGTTTAATGTAAAAGCTAGTTACAAAGAAAAAACAGTTTAATAAACGTTTCTTTCAATCGAATGCATGCTTCTTGATTAATTGTTGTCTTCGTACTGCCCAAGACCAGCACAATGCTTGGTACATGGTAGGTGCCAAATAAATGTTTGTTGCCTGGCTGAATCCAATTCAACATGTATCTAGGAAGTGTCTACTATGTGCCAAGAGGAAGGTAGATGGCTCAGTGGATAGAGAGCTGAGCCTGGAGTCAGGAAGACCTGAGTTCAAATCCAACTTCAGACACTTACTAGTTGTGTGACCCTGGGGAGGTCATTTACCCTGTTTGCAAACAATCCATTGAAGTAGGAAACGGTAAACTACTCTAGTATCTTTGCCAAGAAAACCCCATGGAGAGAATTGGTGTGCTGTGGTCCACAGGGTCATGAAAAGGCAGACACGACTGACTGAACAATGTGCCAAGAAATTTACTTGGTAGTATAAATGTGCAAAGAAGTATTAAAATGAAAATTTATTACTCAGAATAATTGAAAAAAGAAAACAGGAACTATTCTAGATTTCATATTTATACTTACCTTATTTTGGATGATAATTTATTATAAATTTTAAATGTATACTCAAGAGTACTTAAAAGGGCTTATAGGCATCGTGGCTAATTCTTCAAGAAAGACTATGGGGTAGACGTGTGCATTATGATTAAACCTGCTCCACAGGTAGTGAAATGAAGAACACAATTAATTTGCTTTTTCTTAGTAAGATGGTGGCACTACCAGATCTATATGCCATTTCAGTGATAAAGGTCTCCTAGATAGTAATTCCTCTGGTAATGAGAACAGGCATATGATACCTTCCCAATGATTAAAGGAAAACAACTTTATTAAAGGAAAACTGGATATGGAAAGCAGATTAACTTATATATGGAAAAACAAAGTCTTAATTAGAAGGAAATGAAGAAATAGGGCATTTCAGAAATGAACTTCAATGTAGCTGGAAAAACATTCTCTGGGCAAGAGAGCCCAAATATTAAACATAGATACTCTCATATATATTTCTCTCTCTCTGTCTCTCTTTATCTCTCCCTCTCTCTTTCCCTCCCTCCATCTCTTTCTGTGTGTGTGTGTGTGTGTGTGTGTGTGTGTGTGTGTAGTAGAGAAAAAGAGCTGAAACAGACCTACAAGACCAATGTATTCAAAATTATATTCATATACGCATGTGTATGTGTATATACAGACATAGATGTGTACACACGTGTCTGTGTACATACACGGTCATGGAAGAAGTGATCACATGTGTGTATTACCGCAAAGGCTCCCAGCCTTTGGTGTGTTTATTTGTATGTACGTGTGTATAGCTGTTTGTTCACACATATACCTCTATCACATGTGTGGATCACATGTGAACATACATAGTTTCTTAACTGACACACATGAAAGCTGATACTAGCTACTACAACAAAAGCAATCTTACCTTGGAATTTTCCATTACACTCTCAATGCAGTCAAAATAGGAGAGATCGCTAACAGGTTCATTAGGATTATCCAACATTCCCTTGACAGTCTGCAGAAAAAGAGCAAAACTTTAAAGCAAGCCATGTAGAATGAAAGAGACTCAACATATTACTGCACACAAATAACAATTTTTTTCTATACAAAGAGCTCTGATCATTATTGTCCATTTCACTTTTAAGTAGGTAAACTTTGAGTTCTTGAAGCAAGCCTATTAAGTTATTTGAGACCAGTTATAAAGTAGGGGAAACAAGAGGGGATATGGCAATGCAAGATTTTCTTAGTCAATTTTTTAGAGATGAAAGTAGAATTTAATTTCAAGGACTCATTCATTGACTTATTCTGTATTTATAATTGACAGGATCTTTTAGCATTTGAACTACGAAATTTTTTTGCCCTTACTGTCTTCACGGGTAGGCAAGGCAGGTTGAGAAAGGACAATTCATCTGTGATTAGTCTGACAGAAAGATCATTTAGGTTGGTTGATTAATTTGGTCTTGTTTTTCTTTTTAAAGCCATAAAAAGGCTACTGACTCTTAAACCTCATGGATTCCATCAGTCAAGGTGCTAATTAAACATGGTGCCTGCTCCTTTGTTTCTCTATATGGGCACCATGAACTAACTACCACGCTTTTGGTTGTCTGTTATCTAAATCCTGGATAAGCTGTATTCAAATGCTATCAAGGAGAAAAGTCTAACCTAGATTCCCATCTAATGAGCTAGTGGCACATTTAATAGGGATATATATCAGAAGCCAAATTTTTCCTCATAAGACGTCCTGATCATGAGGCCTTAAGAAGTATCAGATAGGAAGGATGATGAGAACGTTTATATGAGATAACAGAAAAGACCTCAGAGGCCATCTAGTCCACTTTACAGATGAATATACTAAAGAGATCAAGGGACTTGTCCAAAGTCACAAAGAACGTTTTCTTTCCACTATTACCCAATGGCATCCTTCTTCAGTTTAAGGTACAGGAGTAAGGGACAGGGTAAAAAGAATGGTAGAATTTAAAGGCCGATGACCCTTCTGCACACCGTAAGAAAATGTGAAGAGGGAATGGGAAGACAATTATTCTGGAGTCTGAGTTAAAAAACTGTCTCTGAAGCTACATTACCTAACAGACTTCAGGCAAATCACTTAAAATGTCCAGGATCTCACTTTTCTCACTTATAAAAATGAGGGGGGTTGGACTAGACGACTTCTGTGGTCCCCTCCAGATCTATGATTCAAATCATTTTAAAAGATAGGTCCCCTCCAAATAACTGAAAATGTAAACAGGCAGTGGTTATTAATGGTGAAAATGACTCATTCAACCACCTTGCATTCTGGAGAAGTTTACAAAAGCATCAGCCCCAAGATAATAAACTCTTTCTGCCTTCCTCGGAGTACAAGAGCCTATCTGCTATGATGAACAAGATCATAGAATATCTCCATTATGTCCATATATATATAGACAATTCCCACTGCTTTGGCTACCTGAGAATCAATCATGAAGGGGAAAGAATGCCTAATTTCAACACAGGAGGGCAACTGACGAGTAGAATCTCACCAATGTGATTTTTCCAATAAAAAAAACTTTCTCTAAAAATAAATCATCAGTATATGTTGAAGCCTTTGTGGAGCATAACTCGTTTTCCCTTATTTTCTTTCAATTAATCACTGTTTCTATTGCTTATAACCTCAAAACTACAATCTATTTCACATAGCTTCTACTCTTTTGGGCTCAGCTAATGCACCACGCAAATTCCTTCATCTATCATTAGTTTCATTTTTTTTTGAAGAATTTACCTTAAAGCAAAATTCATTTAAATAGGATTTGTTTTAAATGGGCTACTCAGAATCCTATGATTATTTTTCTTTTTAAATACTAACTGCCATCATTTTAATTTTGTTTTCCATTCTCCCTGATGAAAGCATATTCAGATATTAAATCAGGTATGAAATACATTAAAAAATATAACTTATACCTATTCTTTCCTGTGTAAAGGGGAAACAAACAAACCTGAACACTTTTTGCCAAAGCCAATTGGCAGATCCAATCAAGATTTCTGAACCTGCTTCAACCACCAGACCACTTAAAAACACAGGGTAGAAGAAAAAACAGCTAAGCTGATGTAACACCAGGACGCTGAGTAACGACAAACAGCTGACCCTATGTTTAAGGTGACCAGTTCTCCTTTTCACAAACAGTATAAAATCCTGTAAAAGTTCACGGCTCTGGAAGCTGTGTTGTCTTGGACAAAAATGGATGTTGAGGTTACTCATAGTTCTTAAACTGATCAAGCTCCTCTCTTTGCAGTGGGCAGTGAATGAAGTGACCTGAGCTCAGGGTACAAAAGAGAGTGCCACACAGCTTACCATGAAGACCTACTGTCTAAAAATGGCAGCAGAATTCTGATTTCTGGTATTACATTTTGGAAAAGGCCTAAAGACTTCACTGATTTTGTTAAGAAATATGTAGATTTAAATTTAAAGTTTGTAGAGAAGGTTCTGAGCAATTTTTATAAAGTAATAGCACATCTTGAGTTCCAGGCTAATACTCCGAGGCCAGGAATAAAAAGTCAATTACAGAGACTTCATCATGGGCAAGTGGGAAGTCTTGTAGAATTTCCTCCAGGTGTTTGGTAATCCCAAGATGTCAGAACTACATGGACTGAAGAACATACAAATGCTCTGAATGATTGACAACCAAGCAGCATCTCTGTAGGCAAATCAAATGTCCATGGAAACACAACCAATTTAATTTTACTGAAATATCAATTTGGTCTGGTAAATAAGCCCTCCATCTATGGAACAATTAGCTCGTCATGGGTTCGGGAGGGACAGGCTTTCATTTATTTTCTGTCACAAATACTTGTACTCTTATACTAAGGTACAAAAGCTAGGACCTGAGATATGCCTGCAACTGCATCAGTACCAGGTCATGGGGAGGCCCAGGACTCTGGCTCTGCTCTAACCCTTTTGGTCAACAAGTATCAGTCTGTAACACCCTGCCTAGAGAATCCCCCAGAACCTAGTAAGGCAAAATGTACAGGCAAAATGTATTCCTCCCTCAGTAAGTAGTGTGTCCCAGGTGAGCTGTCACTCTCAGCTGCCTCAAGATATATCTTATTATATATATTATCTTAACTCGCCTCAACCAGTTGTTCAGTTTTGGTCTTAAATACACAGCGCCAGCCAAAGAGCAGTTGGTAACAATTACTTTCTCCTCCTCTAAATATGAGACTCTTTCTACAAAATACATTTCTGCCTAAACACAAGGGTAGAGGCACTACTGATGCTTCCCTCAGCTCCACCAGGAGGAATTCCTATACACCAGGATAGGCTACAATTCCCTTCCCAGAAAGACTAGAAAAGAAGAAAGACACAGGGCTGTATTCCTACAAGAAAATGGAAGGACAGCACCTGTCCTTCCATCTTTTTGAAACCTCTAAGCATCATCCCATGTAATAATAATACCTCAAGTTCCCTGAGGGCATTGTCACATTCCTTCTGGCCTGGTGCTTGCTGGGTACACAGTGTGATGAGCTGGTTAATGCTTTCTGTCACAGCTCTAGGAAGGAAAAAAAAAATATTTTTTATAAAGATTGATGATGAAATTACTCTTATTTTATTTTTGCAATTCATAAGAAATTCAACTGGTTAAATAAGTAGGTTATGGTTCCCATTTGAGGCTCTTCTGTAAGCTATAGGTTCTAAACAAGCAAAAAGCAAAATAAGAAACATAATTGAGGAAGAAAATTTTTCCCTCAAGCAAAGCAGAATCATTAACTTGTTTCTGATTATTGGTCTGACTTCTGAGGGGAACTTGTGTTTCTTTTCAGAATTAATAACTGTCTCAATCTATATATGAGCAAGACTTTCCAATGGAATTCAGAAAGTAATATGATCACATGGTTTTCAAGACCTTTGATTAGCTACTTACAAGGAATAATTTGGACACCTCCCCTTGCAATTTCTAAGAATTTAATAAGAGAGTATTGATTACCGAAGATATGCTGTAAACAGCAAAACAGAATTTTAAAACTACTTTTCGTATAACTCCACATGAACTCATGGTCCTTAAATGCAAGACTGAATACTGGGAAAGATTTAAAACTTTGGACACCCTTGGTCTCCAATCCCTCTTAAGCAGCCTCTTCTAGAATGGGAGACAGAAACTGCCACCTACTCTAGGCTACAAGATAATTCAGAGAGCTGGATTATTTCAAGGGCACACATTTCACTACTATGTACTGTAATGAAATTGGGCAGACCTTGCGGAGGTGGCTATTGTGTTTCAAGGCAAAGCAGAGTTAAGGAGAGAGCAAAGGTAAGACCTAGAGCCAAAGAATGGGAGGGTGTATGTGAGTCCTGGTCAACAGGTTTCATCGAGGAGAATGCGAATAAGAAAAAAGTTCCTTGAGGCGCTACTTAAATTATTGAGTGTCTTTTACTAACATGGAGTGAGTAAGGTTAGGGGGCCTGGAGTCAGGAAGACTTGAGTTCAAATCCGGCCTCAGACACTTACTAGCTGTGTGACCCTGGGCAAGTCATTTAACCTCTACTGCCTTAATTTACTGGAGAAGCAAATGACAAACCATTCCAAGAAAATCCCATGAATGATATGGTCCACGGGGGCACAAAGACACACAACTGAACAACGAGATTAGGAGAGGGAGAAAAAAGGAAAACAAATATTCAGCTTGATTTTCAATTCGTTCCACAATTTGGCTCTTACCCAATCACCCAAAATTACCTCTTACAACTTACAACATAAGGCTAAGTCAATGCATCATGTCCCTCCCCCCAACACATCATTCTTATTCCCACCTCCAAGCCTTTGTTTACCTCATTCCCTTTTGCCTAGAATATACTTTCCATTTATCTAAATTCTACCCATATTTGACAAGGTTGTTGTAAGTTAAGTGGCTTTGTGGACTTAGTGAATCATAAGAAATGTGAGTCACTCTTCGTCTTCATGATATATATATAATAATGTCTATAACAAAAATGACAACAGCACCTGAGACTTCTTTATGTATTGTTTTCTGGTTTACAAAGCTCTTAACACATATGGTCACATTTAGTCTTCCAACAACCTAGTGATGTAGGTTATACGTGTCTCACTTTTGTAGATGATGAAAACCGAGGCCAGAGCCTCTGGGTGGCAGATTCCTGGATCAAATCCTAGGTCTCTGGACTCTATATCCATTGATCTTTACAGAATACCAAGCTGATATTTCAAACCCCCTCCGTGAATCCTAGTTCAATGGAAAGGGCAGAGGATTTGGAGTTAGTGAACGAATGCATTTTACTAATAAATTGTTTTGAGTTTGCCAGGGAATATGCAAATTGAAGGAACAGGCTTTTCCAATACACAAAGGACAATCAGCCTAATTATTTGATGAGAAGACTCTAGACTCTAGTTTGAATTTTAAATTTACTTAAGGTGATGAGCTAGGGAAGAAAAAGGAAAAAAAAACACATTTTGAACTTTGGATACGGAAAGAACCAAAAAATTCCTCCTTGCATTTGACTGGTCAAATTCATTCATTTGCCCACAGATTTTCCTCATAAAATTTTTAGTAACTCTAGTGGTGAAAAATCCATCACTTGAGTTCTCAACTGGGACAACGAATGACAAAATAAGGATTTTTTGTTTCTCTACTGCACTCAATGGAGAATATGCCATTACTACCATGATGGAGGGATACCCCCCTCAAGAGCAGGCAGAGACTGTACCTTGTACTATGGGGAAAGAGACTGAGTAGGGCTTAATAAAGTCAATAAATCAGTATATATTGACACACCCAGCAGTTGTGAAGCAAGGTCAGGATCACTTGGTATTTGTACACAAATGTTTCTTCCAGTGTGTCTACTCTTTATTTGGTCTGTCTTCAGCTCTGACCAATGTCAGGATCACCTGGTTTAGAACATTAGATTCTAAAAGTAAGGGCTTGTATACCTGTCTGTTCAATAAACAGGGTAACATCTTATAGTTGAGGAATTCATTGGGCAATATGGACAGACACTGAGTAGCCTTAATCTGGCTCTCAGTCACACTTATCTACTCACTCAAAGTGTATAGAAAGAATAAACAAGCGAAGTCAGGGAGCCCAAAGCGAAAGGCTGTATGGATCTGACTCAGAAAATCACAAACTTCTACAGGACACTCAAGAGATTATTATATGTTAAATATATTGGAGTTGGCAGCTATCATATGTCGCTGGGATAGTGTGACCGCTAATGAAAACACAAAGTAGGGACATTCCTCTATTCATGGATAAAAGCAACCAGACCTGAGGCCCAAGCCTCAAAAGTTACTGAAGGAATTTCTAAAATGAAAACTGTTCGGTGTTCAGTGACACTAAAATGACCCAAACCAGAGTATCCTAAGGGATACGGTATAGTATGGACAACCATTTACCGTATGCAAAGCATGGTGGGGGATGCAGAAGATGGGGAAGGCATTATTCCTGTCTTTGAGTTACTTAACATCTAGGGAAGATGAAGCACTTCAGTGACAAAACAAATATTTATGGAATGCCCATTACTTACAAGGTACAATACTAGGTGTAGTGGAAGAATTAAGATTTATAAAACTTGGACCCTTGTCCTGAGTACTTCTCACTATAGACCAGACTTTACCCATGAGGGGTCCTGAATAAATGTTTGCTGAATTCGACTGCAATCTATTTAGGTAGACGTGACATATGCCGGCAAAAAGGTAAATAGGAATGTAGGAAAACCAGAAAAGAGATGACACAAAATACTGTCCAAGAGGACTGTTTGTCTGTCTCTTTCTCTCTTTCTCTCACCCTTTTCACATAGAACAGACTATATATACACATACAGACATTTATATATACACATATTTATATACTATATATTATCTATATACTATCTATGTATATATTGTCTATGTATACAGCTGTAGTTATACACACACATACATGTTGTGTTGATGCAGACAGACAGATAGATGGATTACAGATTTTCCAGGTTTAGTGGAAGGGAGAGAGAGGACTGGGGTTGAAACAATCAAATGCAAATACAAGATTAGGAATGGCAAGAAAGAAATCAGTGTGGGCTGGAATAGCCATCAAAGTCTTCTTAAAGAAGGTAGGATTTGATTTGTCCTCTAAAGCAATGGTTACCATTCAAATGAAAAGAAGCAAAGCAGGAGACCAATTAGGATAGAGAAGGAAGAAATGGTATGATCAAAGGCAAATGCAAAAAAGACTATTTTTTTTTTCTCCTGCACATCCCAATTCCCCTCTCTCTTCTCTTACACAAAGAGAATTGCTGTTCCAGCTTTGGTGACACTCTCTGAGGAGCTTAAGCAGGCTCAGCAGGGAACAACAGCAAAATACAAGTGGCAATAAGGGAGACAGGTGTTAATTAAATTGCAGGTTCCTAGAGAGTCAATGCTAAGGTTGGGAGAGAAGTGGAAATGGGTCCTATGATTCCCAGTATAACCTCGGCATCTAGGGCAGCTTTGGAAGGGGAGAAGGGTAAATTGCTTCTCAAGTTGTCGAATATTTCATGCCAGGGGCTTGGCAAGGCTGGAGTGTCAGCAACAACAGCAGGGAGGGAGAATGGAGGTAGAGCACCTTTCTCTTGCAACTGAAAATTGGTTTCTCAGTCTCTGGACGCAATCAAAGAGCACCAGCCCGGCTGCTTATCCTCAGACAGGGGTTGGTGAAAACCTGAGAAAATGGTTCTCAACTCAACCAGACTCATGAGATTTGGCAACATCCTGAACCAGCACAATTGAAGGAAATAAACAAGTTTCCACACCCCAAATGTGAAATGAAAGCAAATGAAAATAAAGTGAAAGCCATGCCACTGTGGACATTTGAAACAAGATGACTGGGTTCTTCAAATGTCTTCTGCCCTCCCCTCCCCTTTCTTTTATCCTGAGGAAGAAATGAGGGTCCATTACACAAAGAAATGTTCCATTTTCTACTGAGAAGAAAACGGGCTTTCCCATGGGCAGAAGGAATGAATGGTCCAACGAAGAACAACAGGCTCAAATCTGAAAATGTTGGGGGTTTGGGAGAGGGAAGGAAATTCAGGATTGAGACACTGGACTGGCTTGTTCATGTCCTGAAAAGCAACAATGGCATTACCATATGACGTTAGGTCATATGACAGCCATATGAATAACCGAGAGATAATCAGGGTGGATAATGAAAAGAACCATGACTAGGGAATCAGGAGACCTAAGATCTAGTCATGGTTTTGCTACTGAGTGACCCTAAGAAAGAGATTGTCACCTTTCTGGGCTTCAGTGTCCTCTCCTGTGAAAAGCGAGGGGTTGGCAATGGTCTAAAGCAAGGGGCTCACACCCTAGGGTCTGTGAACTTGTACTTTAAAAATATTCTTTTAACTGCATTTCAATATAATTGGTTTCTTTCGTAATCCTATGAATTTTATTTTATACACTTTAAAACTTGATCTGAGAAGGTGTCCACAGGCTTCAACGGCTTCTAAAAGGGTCCAGGACACAAAAAAATGGCTAAGAATCTCTGGCTCAAAGGTTGTGAAAATGCTAAGATCATGACATATGACTAATAGGAGATACCTCCCCATACCAAGTGACCAACATGAAGGCGATGAAGAAATATGATTCAGAATAAAGGACAATCAGAACAACAGTCGTGCTGACTGTAACTATGCAACAACAGGGGAAAACTATATAGAAAGGACAGAGCTCAAAAGGGGACATGGAAACCAAGAAATTATTTTATTACTATCTTTTTAAAGTCAATATGCACTTAAAATACTGCAAATAAAGAGTTTACAGTTTTGTGCATAATGTACCTTTACCCATCTCCTTTATTTCTATGTGACTGTTTTCTAATAGTTTAGAACAGATGACAAAACTTCATTGAAAAAAGAAAATCAGGTGCAGCTAGGTGGCATACTGAATAGAGCACTGGCCCTGGAGTCAGGAGGACCTGAGTTCAAATCTGACCATAGACACTTGACACATTCTAGCTGTGTGACCTTGGGCAAGTCATTTAACCCCAATTGCCTTCCCTTCCCCCCACCAAAAAAAAAAAAGAAAAAAAGAAAAAAAAAGTAAATCAAATGAATGCTTTTACTAGATTATGTCTAGGATCTATTAAAACTCTAACCTTGATAATTTAATACTCAGCGGAAGGGTACAGTCAAAAGAATACAGATTTTAGGTCACCTTTGTGACCTTGGGCAAGTCACATGACCTCTTGCTAAGGCTCAGTTTCCTTGTCTATGGAATGAAGTACTTAGACTTGACTTGGTGTGAAACTCAAATAGAAATGGGGCACCTAAGTCTTATATGAGGATCCCTGCAGGTTGCAGACTGAGTCAGAAAACCATACACTAACATTACCTATGTTGTATCATATTTTTTATTTATTTTGCTAAATATTTCTGAATTACATTTTAATCTGGTTCAGGCTCCACTAGAGTACAATGCGCTGTGTGTTCAATCCCTTAGGACTAGGCGACCTCTATGGGCATTCCTGGATATAGATCTATGATCTTTTTATCCTGTAACAGAAGGAGAAACAATAACTGAGATGCTGAAAATTTAAGGTGATGTCAGGCCACTCTACACGCTCATCCTTCCTGGCTGGGTCCCTTAGCCAAAGTTTACAGTAACCTCACCGAGATCTAACAGTGACAGGAACAGACCCCTTCTTTGCCCCCAGCATTTCTACCCTGGACTAACACTAGAGAGAAAAATGTTCCACAAAAGATGCTGGATCCCTGGGGAGCAGCTGCCAGCATCTGCTAACAACAGTTTCCTCTTGCATGATTAATCTGTAGCATGCAATGGAGGGAGCGCTCAATTTTGACTCAGGGGGCTTGTCTTCTGATTCTACCTGAGCTGTGTACTAACTGTGGGACCCTGCCCGAGTCATAGGGCCACAGGATAATAGATTTAGAGTCAGAAGGTAGTTGTTTCAGTCATGTCTAACTCTTGTGACCTCATTTGTGGTTTTCATGGCAAAGATACTGGAATGGTTTGCCATTTCAGTCTCCATCTCATTTTACAGATGAGGAAACCGAGGCCAACACTATTAAGTAACTTTCCCAGGGTCATACAGCTACTAAGTGTCTGAGGCCAGACTCAGAATAATGAGCCTTCCTGATTTCAGGACTGGAACTCTACCCATTATACCAATGTAAATGGTAGGGCTAGGATTTGAATTCAGGTATGAGGACTCTCTAGTCAGCACTCTAAGCTTATCACTTCTTCCACTGTATTGCACTGCCTTAAAGAGCTTCAGTTTCCTCATTTGTTTTAAAAAATAAAAAGGGGTGTGTGTGTGTGTGTGTGATTATGTTTGCATTACCTAACTCTGTGTGAGGCTGGTTATTTAATCTCTCTGGGCCTCATTTCCTCAGCTGTAGAATGAAAGCTGGATTAGATGGTCTCTCAAAGTTCCTTCTTGCTCTAAATCTATGATCTAATGATTCCTAGATGAGCTATTAAAAGGCAAAGCAATGTAACAGGATAGTTTTCAATAGTCTCTGGGCTTCTATGCTCACTTTGACTCATAGAAGACTTTGGTTAATCTATGACATCCATGATATCTTTTTTAAAGGGGGGCGCATTTATCCCCAACTTTTCTTCAATTTTCTAAGTAGGGATTTGAAGTATGAATGTCATGAATGCTGATGACATTCATTTGGAGCAATTCTATTATTTGATACCTGGAACTTTAAAAGACCAATTTTGACCTTCCCCTAGGATATTTCACAGCTCTGAAAACTAGTTCTTCTTTGCTAGACTTTCCCTCTCATGATCTAAGGCAATGAACGGCATGTTCCAGAACGGAAACTTTCAAGTCATTGTAATTTTGAGGTCATTTAAAAAATGTAAGATAATGAAAGCTATCTGAGGAGAGATACCTGCGAAGAGCTTTATCAAAAGGGTCTTGGCAAGTTAGGGAGGTGGAGGAAGAGTAAAGAGTTAGCAACAGCTGCTGAAATCCTAACTCGGAGAACAATAGATCTCCAAAGTGAAAGAGCCCTTACTTTTGCAAATCAATTAAGAAATGAGCTCCTGACCAAACAAGGGATAGTGAGTATAGGAAAGGAGAAAATAGACAATTTTGATCACATCACGTGAAATTTGAACTTGCTTGAACAGATAAAACTTTGGTAGTTAAAATTAGAATGGAAATATTTAAGTGGAAAAAATCATCATAGCATGTTTCTCTGATAAAAAACTCATAGCCAAGATATATAAGGAACTGATTCAAATTTACAAGAACAAGAGTCACATCCCAATAGATAGAATGGTCAAAGGAAATGAAAAAGCAATTTTCAAAGGTAGAAATACTAGCTATGAATAGACATATGGAAAAAATGCTCCAAATTACTAATATTTAGAGAAAATTAAGTCAAGGTCTAATCTTATAATTACATGATTGGTAAAAATGAGAGAAAAGGAAACTGACAAACGTTGGACTGGTTAAAGAAAAAGAGGCATGCTAATGGACTATTGGTGGAATTGCTAAGTACTCTGGCTATTCTGGGAAGTAATTTAGAAAGTCACTATATTGTGCATTTCCTTTGAACCAACGATACCACTCCTAGGCCTATACTTCAAAGAGATCATAGAAAGAGAAAAAGGATCTATATGTACAAAAATATTTGTAGCTGCTCTTTTCCTAGTAGCAAAGAACTGCAAACAAATTATTTTACATGAAAGTAATGGAATATTATTGTGCTGTAAGAAATAACGAAAGGGACAGATAGCTTTGGGAGAAACTTAGGAAGACTTACATAAAGCTGACAAAGAATGAAATAAGCAGAACCAGGAAAACAATCTATAGCAACAATATTATAAAGAAAAACAACTTTGTACAATTATAAAACACTTTTCACACAAATAAAGTCAGATCTAAATAAATGGAAAAACATTAGTTGCTCATGGTTAGGCTGAGCTAATGTAATAAAAATGACAATTTTACCTAAATTAATTTACTTATTCAGTGCTATACCAAACTACCAAAAATTATTTTACAGAGCCAGATAAAATAATAATAAAATTCATCCGGAAGAACAAAAGGCCTAGAATATCAAGGGAATTAATGAAAAGAAATGGTAGGGAAGGTGGCCTAGTCATACCAGATATCAAACTATACTATAAAGCAGCAGTCATCAAAACTACTTGGTACTG
>CM053624.1:113280291-113316301 GCA_028646595.1 Phalanger gymnotis | reverse complement strand
ATTATTGATTTAGAGAAATGCATAGCAAAACAATTCTTAGGTACCACATCTCTCCTGTCAGATTGGCTAACATGACAAAACAGGAAGATGATAAATGCTGGAGAGGACATGGGAAAGCTGGAACACTGTTACATTGTTGGTGGAGTTGTGAACAGATCCAGCCATTCTGGAGAGCAATTTGTGCATACCCTTTGACCCAGCAATACCACTCCTAGGGCTATATCCCAAAGAGATCACACAAGTAGGAAAGGGACCCATATGTACAAAAACATTTATAGCAGCTCTTTTCGTGGTAGCAAAGAATTAGAAATCACGGGGATGCCCATCAATTGGGGAATGGCTGAAGAAGCTGTGGTGTATGAATGTAATGGAACACTATTGTGCTATAAGAAATGGGGAAGAAATGGACTTTATAATAACCTGGAAAGACCTACATGATATAATGCTGAGTGAGCAGAGCAGAACCAGGAGAACACTGTACACAACCACAGCCATATTGATTCTATGATGACTAACTTTGATAGACTTGGCTCTTTTCAGCAATACAAGGTTCAAAGACAGCTCCAAATGACTCATGATGGAAAGAGCTATCTACATCCAGAGGAAGAACTATGGGGTCTGAATGAAGACTGAGGCAAACTATTTGCTCTGCTTTTTTTCTCTTCTTTTTTAGTTTTATGTCTTCTTTCTCATGATTCATTCCATTGATCATAATTCTTCTTTACAACATGACTATTGTGTAAATAAGTTTAATGCAAAGGTATATGTAGAAACTACATCAGACTACATGCCATCTTGGGGGGAGGGGAAGAAAATTTGGAACTCAAAAACATGTGGAACTGAGTGTTGTAAACTAAAAATAAAAAAAAAATCTAAAAAAAACCAACTTTGAAAGACTAAAAACTGATAAATGCAATGACCAACCATGATTTCAGAGGACCAAAGATGGAGCCTGCTGTTCATTTCCTGAAAGAAAGACAATGGATTCAAAATTCGAAGTAAGACATATGGTTTGAGATATGGATATCATGGGAATTTGTTTTGACTATACATATTTGTTTTAAGAGTTTTGTTTCTATTTTTCTTTCTAATGGGGGGTGTTGGTGGTGGTGGTAGAGAGTACAGGAATAGGGTTGCCAAAAATTTAAAAAAAGAGAAAGAAAAGAGATGGAAAAGCAGAAAAAAAAAACAGACAAAGAAGAAAGCTAAGACAGTTAAATTTGAATTTATTTGAAAAGGAAAAACAAGCTGTACACAAGAAAGATTCATAGTTTTGGGTACAATCCTATTTTTCTATTCAACTATGTATGTGGAAATGCCCCTTTATTTGGTGTTTGTTAAGTTTAGAATAAAAAAAAATAAGTGAAATTTGAAAGGAATTTTAAGGTATCTATCCATCCTCTGGTAGCTCTAGCTCTGAAATAGACTGAAGAACTATCTAGGAATGGAAGAGAGAGAATCAAGAATTTGTTTAGGACCATAAGAAGACTTGACAGCTCCACAAGCAAAAGGAAACCTCTAAAGCAGCTTCACAAGGAATAAGAAAGAAATACATAGCATTACTGTCCTGGGTGGAAGAAATGATGCAAAATGCAATGGTAAACATGGAATTTCGCTCTACCTGGAGCTAAAAAAAAAAAAAGGAAGAATCTGAATGGGTCATAGAGTTGTCCAAGGATCAAGCAGTCAAAAAATTATTCTAAATTGAGCCTGCAAAATCAGTGAAGTTTAGAATTTAGTAAAGATTGAACAGATTTGGAATCAAGAGATTTGGGTTCAAATTCCATCCTGGACACTTACTATTTATGTGAACATGGGTAATTCATTTAACCACTTATAGCCCAAGTTTCTTTATCTATAAAATGGACAAACATATTTTGAGCGAAATAATATTCATACTACTTATCTCTCAGGGATGTTAGAAAAGTATTTCACAAATTTTAAATCACTATAGAAATGTAAGTTATCAGGAATAAAAGGAGAAAAAAAGTCTTGTGGTAAGAAAACTAACTTTAAATTCAATAAAATAAACCACAAAATGTCTACTATGTGCAGGATACATGTTCATTTAAATATAATGCAAATATATAAATAATAAACTTTCGTAAATTACCAAAAGTCCAAGTGTTCATTTCCACTAGTTGCAAGGAACACATGGAGTACATCACGAAGCAACAAGAGGCTAGAACCAAGCATTTAAAGACATAATAAAGAGAAAAGAATTGTCACACTGACACAGTATAACCCCTTATGTTTTTCCCTCTTACCTTGCAGCTGCTGCTAAGAGATTTTTTGCATTAGGGGCCCCTGGATCAACGGAGAGAGATTTAGCAGCTAGCAACAGCTTACTTGATGCCATGGAGATATTCTTGAGGTTCCCTATCACTTGGATCTGGTCCTCTTTAGTCTGGAAAGTCAAAAGGAACCAAACTAACTATGGTCTGTATACCATCCCTGGGACTCACAGGGCCACAGGGAGCATTTTGAAATAGAAGTAAGTTATCTGTATAGATCCCATTATGCAGACCCTGTCTCCAGATGCCTGCCTCTGTAGGATGCTGACCAGTAGTTCCCTTTATCCAGAGAGATGCCCCTCTACACATCTCGTTCTAGGGACAAGAATCTATCCTGAAACAACTGAGTGTCTGACAGGAGCTGTATTCCTAAGCGCGTGCATGCAGACACATGCCCCACAAACAATTCCAGCAACTTGTTTAACAATGCCTGGGTTGTCAAGCAGTTTGTACATCTCAGCCTGGCACAAACGACTCACATTGTCTCTATTCTCTACGCTGATTACATTCTGGCAGCTTCTACACAGAAAAAGACACATTTCTCACCTGGCCTAGCATCTGAAAAATTAAAAAAAAAAAAAGAAAAAGAAAACACCTTTTACAGATAAGAGAGCAAGAAATATCCTTAATCTCTCTTGGGGAGATCACTGGAGTTCAGAAAACAGTGATATTAGGCTTGTCATGTTCTCTTGCTCTAAAAAGAGGTTTATCTATTCCTTTGTAGGAGGGAAAATTTAATTGTTTGATACTAGGTTTCAAAACAATAGCTTTAAATGTGCCAAACAGCAAAAGAAAGTATAAACACAAACTTTTACTAAACTATGTTAAATTCCAATCTGCTACTCTAATCTCTGTTAAATGTATCCCATATTTCTACCCAAAATGATATAAGTAAAAAGAGGAATTGTCTAATGAAGGACAAGAAAAGAAAAACTCATCCTTTGGAGCCTGGAAATATTTCTTTCACTGGCAAGGATACAAGTTCGACACCACCCGGAGAGCACCATTCTAATGAGGTCATCCTGGATCACAGATCTTCCCAAAAAGCACACAAGTATATGTGATCTCAGGACCAAGCATCACCAGCATCACCACTGCCACCTACCTGAGCTTGACCAGCCATTTCAATTCCAGCATCGAGAAATTCATCAAAGTCATCACTGAATTTTCCAGAGGCAGCTGCTAGTTCTCCGCTCTGTCCCCGAGTGGCATGAACTACTTCCCCTGCTGATTGGTTAAGGTCAGCTGCAGCCTGGTTCAATTCACTTTGGGCTTCCTGGAAAGGCTTGGTACTTGGCGGGAGCTAGGTAAAGAAAATAAAGAGAAATACGTGGCTTTCATCTTTGATGCATGTGTATGTGTATTATGAATGATAACATTAAGACTAAGTCTCTTTGTGATCCCACCCCAAGTTGAACTTCTCTTTCGACATGGAGTTGCAACTTACCCTTGAGACAGAGAACAAATCTAATGTCAGGAAAATAGTACAGAATGATGAACCCAAGAGATTAAAATTTTAGATGGAAAGATGCTTCAATAACAGACTTACTTGTTTTTAAGTTTTAAAACCTAAGAGTAGGAAAAAAAAACACACCTTTACCACATTTAGGGCCTTCTGATTTTCTAAACCACCAATAATTAACTTTTGTAATACAGACATAAAATAATTGCCAGATTTAGAGAAATCTATAATAGTTTTTTGTTGTTATACTTGTGATCTTTGTTAGTAACGTAGCTTTTCCATTCCTCAGAGTGGGTGACTGACAAAAGTGTCAGATAGCTACAAATGACAACATCCTTTAAGTATACTGGGCCCATCTCCTTTTTCCCTTCTTCCTAATGCAGTAGAGGAACCACAAGATCAAAGTTCATATTCACCCACACTGACTTTATCTGCTGAGATGACCTTAGAAAGCAATGAGTTATGGATCCACTGGAAAAGGTGTACTGCAGAAATGCAGTGGAATTTGGTACAACTATGGAAATTAGCTCTATCTCCAAATGACAAGAGGAAATAGAAGTCTGATTAAACAAAAAAGAAACAATTTCTCCAAGTGACCTCAGGACAAAAAGACTCTATATTTTACACTGGAAAAGAATCCAAATACTTAAACATCTCCCCCAATAAAATGATTTTTCTTACTGAATCAACAAGCAGCTTCTTGCTAGACTCGCCAATGCTCTTCAAGGCCACGTCCACATCCTTCTGTCCCGGGAGGCAATTCACACAGTTGTTCAAAGAGTGTGAGACAGCTTTGGCCACCTTAGAAAGAAAAACAATAATAAAAGGGTTCGTTCCTTGAATATCACCTGGCTCAAATTAAGTGTCCCTCGGATGCAAAATCGATGCTGCTAAAATGATGTAGAATGGACATCCAAACCCTGGTGAGACTGCAGCATCTACCACTCCAAACAAGTCATGGAAATTGTCAGTATCTACCTAAAACTATGGTGTGGTAAAATGGATAGAGAAATGGCCTCTAAAAAGACCTAAATCAAATCCCCCTTTTAATACATACTGGCACTGTGACCCTGGGCACTTAAAGTCTCAGGGACCCAGAAAGACTCTCTAAGACTATGCATTACAAAGATGTTTGGATTTGCACTGGTAGGAGGAGTTCATTACTGGGAACTTCCTATGCCAATGAAATCACATTTGTAGTAAAAACAAAACAAAACAAAACATGATGCTATTAAACTACTTCTTTCAGCAAAGGTTCTGAGCCCAAAGCCCACGTACCTATGATATCTGGGGTTAACATCCTGCGCTGGCAGTGGGGCTAACCCGGTGATAGAATGCACCCAAGCAGATGGCCTGAAGTAAGTTCAAGATGCTTTTTGATTCTAACAGCTTTAGCTTAGAAGCCACAACTAGCTCAAGCTGTCTCAAAGAAAAAAACACAATCACCTTTATCTTATGAGCTTTGTTGAGATCACAAGAATAAAGCTCATTCTGAGTTCTCTGATTTTGAAAAGTCATTTGAAACAAGGCCTTGAAATTTTACTCTACCTAGTTGAATGACTGCATTTCTTGAGTAATTCCATACTCATTTTGGGATGTGTTATTTTGCACTGGCAGAGACCTCACTTGTTGCTTTAGCTCAAAATGGGTACTCTTCTGTTCTCTTAAACAGAATATAACTGGGCATGATGGCTCAGATTTGATATCCCAGCTAGTGGGGAGGTTACTGTTGGATTTCTCGAGGCTGGGAATTCTGAGCTACAGGGAGCTAGCCTTCACTTAATACAGTGAATCCTCAGGGCTCAGAGGGCTATTAGGTAGCTTGGGAAAGGAATGGAGCTCAGAAAAGGAGCATGTCAAAGCCCCTCAGCCAATTGAGAATGGGCCCTACACTCTAAGGCTGGGTGAAAGGGGGAGAATTAAGTCTGAAAAATGAATAAACAAACAAACAAATATAAAACCTGAGAGAAAGAGCCTGTGTTTTTCATTTCATAGATGTCTCTCCATACTGCTGCTCTATCCCAGAATCTAGGGTTAAGGTGAACAGACTAATTGGTTTCATTTGTTAACCTCAGTTCACCTGAATGGATTGAGGACAGTCAGAGTGACAAGTCCAGATCAGGTTTTTCCCAATGTGTCAGTGTCAGATTAAATGTACCAAGAACAAAAAGGTTGAAGTATCTTCCAAATATACACGTTAGGGAAAGCATTAAGGAATGACTTGTGATTTCATTGGAATAAAGAGCTCCCAGACGAAGATGCTCACCCTACCAACACAGTCAGGTAACTCTGCTGGAACTTACAGCCTAAGGAACAGCACAGTCTTTACAAAAACAGTACTAGCTTTGGAGTGAGAGTACTTGGGTTCAAAAGCCGTATCTGACTGAATCTTAATGCAGTGTGAATGTAGGCAAGTCAATTAACCTCTTAAGCCTCTGTTTCCTAATTGGTAAAATGAAGGGGTTGGGCCTGATGAGTTCCAAGATTCCTTCCAGCTGTCATATCTATAATCGTATGGGTCAGAGCTGCGAAGAGTATGGAGCAGTTAAATTGCCCAGGCTCATGCAACTAGCATGGTTGGTTAAAGTTTGGGGCCCCAAGTTCTTTAGCAGATAACTCAGATAATTTTGGGCATTTCTACATCATTTTTTTTGGAGGGGGGTGAGTAGGGGTAAACTGAACCTTCCTAGCGGGCCCTAGAAATAGGCGAAGTAAACTGCCAAGTCACATGGGGACCTAATGAGGGATGGCTTTTTAAAATGACTTTTTAAAAAAATAAATGCGCACATTTGGTGTCAAAAAATTATGATTCCTACACATGCTGGTATTTGTATTTTAAGTCATAAATGTTACAGTGCAGGCCCCAAATCTCTTATGAGCCATAACACATAAGGATACCATTTTCACACCTTCCTTTCTAGCACACAAATGCTTTATGCCAGCTCTGCATATCAATGCAATGCCCAAATAGTAAAGTTGAATTGAACTGGGTTATTCTACATCATATACAGTTCAAAGGATTTAGAGATATCTGGAACCTTACACTATAGTTAAGGCATTTCCCGGATAAGGGATGGTAATAGACAAGTTTAGTGAAGTAAGAACCAAGTATACCAAGCACCAGCCTACCAAGTTGTCCCCATTTATCATAAGTCATAAATTCTACCCTTAGGGCCCACCTGAGCTAGTCTCTGTTGACTTTCTGCATCTCCAGGGGCAATCAGGGCCTGCTTAGCTTCTTGAATGAGCATGGCTGAGCCCTCCATCACATCTCTGGCTGAATCCAACATCGCGTGAGCGGCCACAGGATCATTGGTGGATGCTGCTACTCCTCGAGCTGCCTGGGCCAGAGTTTTCAAAGCCTGTGCTGTCTCTCTTGCAGCCACCCCTTGAAGGAAAAATCCACCAGACTGTCTGTTAGAATACCATATAAAGCCAGTATTTAAATCTACAATGAGCAACAAAATTATGATGGGGCATAATGATTATTTACACTCCTGAAGGCAGAAAAGACTTCCTGTAGTTACTGGCTAAAAGGGATCAGTTCTTTAGGGCCACCGAAAGAGGGGTTTTCCTGCTACAAGTAGGAGACGAGTTAACAAAATGACCACATAGTAAAACAGCAAAGGGGAATGACTGATGTTTTTTCAAGAGCATGTATTGCAATGAGCCAAGAGAGATTCAAGTGGAGAATATGATGATGAAGACCTCCAACTAGTTTAAAGACTCATTTTGCTGCTACCCTGTCAAGTGTGTCCACACAGATATTTAGCAAGATAGGACCAGGAGCCTGGGTCATAAAATTGACCCACCATCTTCTCCAGGGTCCCATCAAGCAAATCAATTGTCCAAGGCTCACGAAAGTGAAACCTGTAAAACTGGGGTCTGGGTATTGACCCAGAGGTCACAACAAGGGTTGCCTTAATGGGTGTGAGATACTGAAGTGACAGTGAGGGTGGGGAATGAGGTAGGTACTGGGAATATGTCCAGTGACAGGCAGAATCCACTCAAGCAAGCAAGGATACCTTGCTCACTTGCAGGCGAGCAAATAGACATGTAAGTGGGTGAACGTTCTCAAGTGCTTGGCTCACAATAGCACGATGCTATTTTTGGAGTCTACAGAACTTCGGTTCAAGTCCTTCAGCTATTATTTACTATCAGTGTAAAGCCTAGCTACATCCCTTAACCTCTCTCACAGTGAGTCAATTTTTTCATCTCCAAAACAGATATTATCTGCACGACATAACTCCCAGGGTTGCTGTGATGAAATTTTTTTTTTTGTAAATCTTAAAATACAACACAAATTATTATTTTTTATTTTATTCTGAACTTAAGAAATAAATCAAGCATTTCTATAACATAAAATAAAAAAAAGATGATTGCACGTGAAACTGCAAATCTATTATGTACAACTTGCTATTCCTTTTAAAAATATAATAAGGTTATCATGGAACTTCTTGCCCCCCTCCCTTTTTTCTTTCCTCCTTCTGCCCTAGAGATGGTTACCATTAGACAGACAGACAGACGCACACACATTTTCATTACTAATGTGTAATTCATTTCCAGATTGTTGCCAAGAGGAGACAAGCATGCAGCAATAGTAATAACATGCTCTGGGAGAAGCACGGTAATGCCACAAAATACTGTGAGAACCCAAGCCTATCCATATGGAAGCTCATTCTGGGGTGGGCTGCACCAGTGTACCGGCCCAGCACTGCTAAAGAAAAAGCTAATTCTACGGTGCTGGTGGATATGGGTAGGAAAAATGAAGGCCTCTGATAGGTGAGCTTTCTGGGCATCCAGGCCAGGTGCCCACTGCTAGCTCCAAAGCATGTCTCTGGCAGGTAATCACCCTCTGTTTCCAGTCCCTCTTTATGAGTCGTCTCTTCTCTTTAGAACAAATGCTCCTTCGCAGCAGGGATCGCTTGTGTGTGTACTTGTATGCTCGGATTTTAGCGCAGTACCTGGTACACAACAGCACATTTCATGAATGGCTATCTATCTGTCCATCTGCTTCTTGCCTCCCTGTTGATGCCCCGAGGCTGATGCTAGCTCTTTCTAGCCTCTGAAGTTCACTTATATGCCACTTAACCTATTTCCCTGCTTCCTCCTCAATGTGGGCAGACCCTTTTAGGGACTTCGATTCCAATTTATCCTCCGTAGACACTGAACACTCATTCACTGACACTAAGTCATGACAATAAATATGAAAATACTTGCCTGGCAGAGCCAAGACATGAATTGATAAGAAAGATAGAGGACTATGCATGTGTCCTATTAGAACTCACATAGAAGAAAAATACATAAAAACTCCTCAGCGGTTCACAGCCTTCAACTCTAACCTTCGTGTGATAATTTTCAGAGGGTTCAAAGTTAAACTCTGTATCTGCAGCAGGGAAACATTTTGGCTTAGTCTGAGAAGTCAGTAGGTGGTCCCTTCATTTCAGACTGAGGTGCAATAAAGACACCAGAAGAGACTCAGATACATAAATGAGACAGTGTTGTTGCATCTCAGGCTGGTTAATCTGTAAATATTTAGGAAAAGACGCAGCTGGGACATAGCTCTGTAACCTAATGAATGCAAATTGCAAAGCTCCCAATCTCTACTTTATCATATGGCAAGCTTCAAGCATAGTTTATATAGACTGGAGCACTTTTAAACAAAATAATTTTTGTTGTGGTGGTAGAGGGTGGGGGGGAGGGAGATTGTTGACGAAAAGTTCACAAGAAAATGTGCAAAAATAAGTGGGGTTAATGTGAACAAAAAAGATAAAAGATGAGTGGAATGGTCATTTGATTTAAGACCAAAGACTTTTCTTTATAGAGGAAGCATAGTGTAGCAGCACTGGGAGGGAAATAAGAAAGCTTGGCTTCTAGCTCAAAATCTGCCATTTATAAAAAATGTGAACTTGGGCAAATTAGTCTCTCTGGACCTCGGTCAACTCATCTATAAAATAAGGAGGATTAAACTAGATGATCTCCAAGGTTCCTTACATTATCGTTAGAATGTAAGGCTCCTTGAGAGTAGGAATTGATTTATTCTTTGCATTTGTATTCCCAGAACCTAGCATAGTGCCCGAGACTGATTGATTCCAGCTCAAAACTGTATCTTCCTTTTGTCTCCCTGCTTACTGTCTATGATCTAGAATCCAACCCGATTTCATATACAGAGAGCACGATATTGGGATAGGAAGCTAGAAAAGGCATTTATATTGAGATTCACTTGGTGCAAAACACATTTTTATACATGAAGATTACATCCAGAAAGCAATGGTGAGAAACCAATTCAGTAAAAAGATGCATAGAGGAAGAGAAAAATTTCAAAGATTTAAGTATGTTCATTTCAAATAATTTCTGCTTGAGATTCCCTCTGAAACTCATAGAGCTTGAGGATCTCCACAGCATGAATCGGTTTCCAAGAAAGAGGAAACCACCAATAATAAAGAAGGAGAAAGGCCAAAACAGGTCACTGAAAGGACCTGGCAAAAGTCTAATGTTGTCCAATGGTTGAACTTGCAATAATAGTCTAAATGGTGACCACCATGGGGACAGGCTTAAAAAGCAGAACAAAACAATTCTGTGGTCTGAGTTGCATTGCCAGGACTGAGATTGGGAAAGCATTGCAAAGGGATTTTTAAAAACTACAAAAAAGCGTTTGAAGCCATAAATTACTTCAGCAGCTCCCTCACCATCTGGATCCTAAATTATGTTCAATAGCAGTGTCTGGAAAATATGCACCAGTGAGATTAAATACAGAAGAAATCTCTTATAATGGCTGGTCTTTATTACAGGGACTTCTTTATCCTAGAATTTAAAATCACAATTGGACAAATATGACTATGTAAGTAAAAGTCAGCTACCACATGATTAGGCTGGGGGAGGGGGAAAGGGATTTAAAATGGTCTCAAAATTATTTTTAAGTGAGTCCCACAATAGCTGGCCACAGGGCCTAGTGAAAACTTCATACAAATGAAAAACTGCAACTCTGATATTATTTGAGACACTGAAGATAACTTTAGGATGATAAAGAAAGGTCTCATCATTTTCTCATTCATTCATTCATTCATTCATTCAATATTTACTGACCATTTGCTATTTTTGAACCCAGTAGGAAATATGAAGATATATCCCAGCCTTTGAGTAATTTACCCTCTAGTATGTGTAGAGAAAGAGAAAGCCCATAACACCACAATCTCCATATCTTCCATTATTATTGCTTTTGTACCTAGTATGTGCAAGGCCCTATACTAAACACCAAGTCCCGGTTTGTTTTTTAAGCCCATCGCTTTACCGAAGAACCTATACTGGAGAGAGAGAGAGAAAGCTTCAAATTCTAGAAGCAGAATATTGCCCAATGCCGGCAAGGTACACGAAGTAGCTGTGCTGGTTACAAAATGCATGCACACATGGAGTAAATAAGCCAGCACCTTTCTTTTGAGGGGCTCTCTGAGGGAGGGTAAGTCTGAAAAGCATCACCAAACACAGAGAGAAGGTAGTGATTAAGAGATGGGACAAGACCTTAAGAAAGATGGTTAAAGACAGTGACAGCAAAATACTTCTTTAAAATGATAACACACATTTATCACAATGACACAAGTAGAAGCAAGATGATTACTAATTTTATTTGACAGATGAAGAAACCAAGTTTCAGAAAAGCTGTGTGATTTGCTCAGGGTCACATAGAATTTAACTGTGACAACTGGGATTTGGCCCCACTTCTCCCAAATACAAGTCTGGTGATCATTCTACTATATCTTACTACCTTTTCTAAACAACCAGAGAGAGCAAATAAACAGAAATTGTATGTGGTACAGAAAAGTAATAAATGGTGTTCATAATGAAGATCCTGAAGTACTTTCTGAGTTGTGAAGGAAGAGTAAAATCAAATTTAAGCCTCTTTCTGTGATAAGAATTTTCTTGTATCCTAATTCTTCAAAAATTAGTTATCAATATATAGTATATCTACACCAACTCTCTTTCTGCTAGAGCTGGGCTATCCAAAACGCGGCCCACAGTGCCATTTATGTGGCCTGCCTACAAGCATAGAAGTTTACATAAATGCATTAGTAAATGAAGCTGAGCTACAGAGATCTCACTAAAATGGCAAAATAA
The DNA here is from genome assembly GCA_028646595.1 of Phalanger gymnotis. Taxonomy (NCBI): domain Eukaryota; kingdom Metazoa; phylum Chordata; class Mammalia; order Diprotodontia; family Phalangeridae; genus Phalanger; species Phalanger gymnotis. The sequence goes on along the minus strand of CM053624.1, from coordinate 113,304,433 downwards.
AATATATTGTCTATTGTTTCAAAAAAAAACCTAAGGTTAGACAGCCTGTGCTAGAGTACTTAATTAACCAGAATATCCCAATCTTTCACTTTTATAGGAGGAAAAAAAAACACCCCTCAATTAATCAGCAAGCCTTTATTAATGCTAATTAATATATGCAGCTAGGTGGAGCAGTGGATAGGGTGCCAGGGGCCAGACTCAGGAAGACATCCTCTTGAGCGCAAATCAGGCTTCATACGCTTACTAGCTGTATGACCCTAGGCAAGTCACTTAACCCTATTTGCCACAATTCCTCATCTGTAAAATGAACTGGAGAAAGCCATGGCAAACCACTCCAGTATCTTTGCCAAGAAAAGACCAAATGGGGTCACAAAAAGTCAGACATTACTGAAAAACAACAAAAAATATATTCAAGTACTTTGCTAGGCACTGGAGATAGACAAAAATGAAATCATCCCTGTCCTAGGGAGACAATATGCAACTAACGTATAAGTGATTTACAAACGCATTTATTTTCTAATTTTTCCAATTCACTTGTATCACATTTGGACTGCTATCTATGTAAACAAAGTATAGTCAGATCACTGTGAACACTTGATTTCTGAAGCATATATAAACCACATTAATGCTTATATCAATATAATTGATAAATTATATTTATCAATATTGCTAAATCTTGCAATATTTATAAATTGCTTTCAAAAATCACATATCAATGAAACATGAAAACACAATAGTGGTAAGAAAATCTTTGCCTTTAGTAACAAGAAAATAAGTCGGTTTGCTTTTTTAAATCATGGTGAAAATTTTCTACTAACCCCTTTGCAATTTTTTTCTTAAGGAACATTTCTTAAAAATAAATTATTATTTATTTTTAGCTGCCTTTTGTTTTAAAATTTTGCGTTCAAAATTCTGTCTCTCCTTCCACTGAGAAGCAAGCAATATATATTCAATTTCTTTTTTCTAAAATGAAAAATAGATTGTGTAAACTAATTCCCAGATCTCTGGCTTATACATTACAAAAATAATTTAATTTAGATCTGAAACTAGAGCTAGGAGTACCTAGAGAAGGAGACAACTTTAAAAAAAATCAAAACAGACAGAAGACCGATGACTACTTTCCACAGAATTAATTAATGTATGTGCCTTGGGTTCCTTTCAGAAATGGGTGATGTGCTGCACGATAACCAATTTAAATAAAAGCCAGGCAGGCCTCTTAACCACTGAAATAATGCACAATTTCTATGTTTTAGGACTAACTAGGAAGCATAATTCTGTCAAGAAATGATTTGGAGACATTTTCTAAATTGAATAGAGTGTGCCATCCTGAAGGTTTCTACTCAGACATTTCAGCAACTACTTCGGCTACTCCTCTAATGACAAATTTCTATCCATGATGGGCAATGACACTCGGAACTCTCACGTGATTAAAAAAAAAAATCAGTCAACAAGTAAAAAGCTGTTGGATGTCCGAAATTAAATATTTCTCTATCGCTAGCTATAGCATTGCTGCATGGCATTATGAATAATGAAAAAGTACCTACCTGTGTAGTGTTCATTGCCTTGAGCCGCGCATGTCAGCAGCTGGGCCATTGAGGACCCGACAGCTTTGGAGGTACTGCCTAGGTCCTGGGCACACTTTTCGAGCTAAAACAATAGATGTGGGGTAGTATCATTTCGAGGAAATGAAAAACCTCCACTAGGTTCACAGTATTTATTTAAAAAAAAAAATTGGCCAATGTCTTAATGACTTCTACCTAGAAACAGCATGGTATAGAGTGCAGTGCACTGGACTTGGAATCAGAGACCGAAATCTTTGTGCTTATTAGCTGTGTGGCCACAGACTAGTCATTCCACTGCTCTGAGCCAATTATTCCTCCTTTATAAAATGGGGCTAATAAAACTTTATTATATCTTTCAAAGGATGGTTGTGATGAAAGTGTTTTGTAGATGAGAAAGGGATCTATAAGTCTGTTAGTACTGATGATAATAATGACTCTTTTGAAAGCTATTTTGGAATATTCACTGCAAATCCTTAGAGTGAATCAAGGACCCCCATAAGTCAATGGGCAGAAGGGCTGCTCCTCTACCTCATTTGGATGAATGATCGCTGAAAATGGTTACTTCATCATTCTATTTCAAACTGTACAGGTAAAACATGAAAGAAATTTTGGGGACAGTACAATGATGGGAGTGGGATTCTTTTAAAAATTTTCTCAAAATGTAAGCTCTCTGAAGGCAAGAGCAATTTCATTCTTATTTATTAGTAGTATCTAATATACCATCTTGCATATGAATTGCTTCATCAATGTTGATTTTTCATTTAATGCACAACCTCTTGCTTTGATTGTGATAAATGGACAAAGCAGAATAAACATAACCAAGATAAATTATCCCATTAAAGAACTTGGCAAACAACTAGGTTAGGGTCATTGCTTGAATGCAAAACTTAAAAGCATTATCAGGATGTGTCAATATTTAATATGAGCCCTTAAATATAAGGTTGGTTTTTATTTTGTTTTTCCTTGTCCTTTTTAAATACAATTGCTACATCCTAGTTACCAGTGGGAAAGCACAATGGATTTGGAATTAGAGGACTAGGGTTTAAATCTTTACTTACTACCTGTGTGACCTTGGGGACATCACCTCTCTAGGTTACATACAGTTTCCTCATCTGCAAAGAGGTGTGGGGAGCTGGAACCGATGGCTTTTTAACATCTTTCTGGTCTACATCTATGGTTAGGGATAGACAGAGCTAGGGGCTGGATTTGTGATTTAATTGACACAAGGAGCACCTGTTTGAGGAAACATCTTTTCCCAAGGCAGGTCAGTATTGTCTCTATAATTTATCTTAAAGAGCTGCCCAGAATATTGATGGGCCATGTGCACAGCTTACCTAAAGCCACATGGCCAGTATATGTCAGAAGTGGGCCTTAGACTGAGGTCTTCTTGGATTTAAGACAGCCTCTCTTTTCACTATGATACAGTGGCTCTCTTAAATCTATAACCCTGGGATTCTGGATGCAAAGGCAACATTTCCAGGTTTGTTGTCTGTCTAGAAGAATCTGGACAAAAAAATAATTTTAGCAGCAACAGCAGAAATATATGTTTCCATTTTGGAAATGCTTGCCAGTAATTCATGTATTTCCAGATAAAAATATAAAGTTACAATTGAGATGCATCCACAATGTAAAAGGTTGCTGCATTCAGAAAATGTCAGTGGAAACTGAGATGGAACGTGCCTGAGGGCTTTCAACTGCTTTCAGACTATTTTGAGCAAGGCAACTTCATTTATACCAATGGGACACAATGGGATATCCTAGGACTGGAAATACCCACGTATCTATTCACCCAGCAGCAGCTGTAGAAAAGAATGCTGTTTACATGCTTTACTTTATCAGTATATGTTAATAGGGAAAGGCAGCCTGACACAATCTATATGGACCGGTAAATTTTTACAAGAGTTAAACCCTGACATTAAATCATCTTGCAATATCATGAATTCATTTATGTGATGGGTGAGATCATATCCCTAGTAGAAATAATGTCACATTGCATATGGATGGTGCATTCACTTGTCCTTCCTTCTGAAGCTTTTACAATATGGGGAGAGAGAGGAGGTATCATTATTTTAGAAATCAAGTGGCTGTAGAAAGGATGTCACATAGCCAAGGTCACGTATCTAGTTAATGCAAAGCTGGGAGGAAAACCCAGGTCTTCTAGACAAGGATGATAGATTCAGAGTTAGAAGGGATCATGGCAGCCACTGAGTCCAGCTCAGTGTTATTGATCACTGATGGAGAAACTGAGGCTCAAGAACTAAATCACTTGCCCAGGTTCACAAATGTAGTAAATGACAGAAACAGGATATGAACTCAGGGCTTCCTGACACCAAGTCCACTGATTTTTTTTTTCCAGCCGACTACTGATTATCTATTATTGACAATCTATCATCCCTCTCTTCAAGATGCTGTCACTTTTGCACTGTCAACTCTCTTACTTGTAACACAGAAATTCTATCACTAAACCTTATTTCTCAAATGTAGCATGTCTTAAAATAAATTTTTATTAATATCTTCTAGTTATACATCATCTCTTTTTACCCATCTATTTCTTTTCCCTCCCTTATAAGAGAACAATCCTTCAGAAAATCCTTCAGACTTCAGAATCCTTCAATCCTTCAGACTTCAGAAAAGCTAAACAACATATTAAAAAGTTGGACATTAGATATATGCAGTGTACTACACACATACTTCACTATGAAAAGTATTTTGGGGGAGGAAATGTAACGTCATTAATTGTATATTATTGTATTTATATCTCTTGAAAAGGGTATGGCCATTGTCTGCTAAACCATGCCACTAGGAAATATACATGCACAGAGTAGCCGGCTACTCTGGGAAGGAGCACTGTTCTCTGGCTCTCTGCTGCATGGAGATCAGTCCAAGTCTATACATCCTGAGTATTTTTGAAAACAGTGTTCTCTTGACCACCACTGAATTTGAACTGAAACCATCTATACCGATGGATTTCTCCACAGCTATGAAAAAAGCCCATACTGTTTCTCTTCAGATGCAACTTTAATCTTCAAAAAAATCACTTCTGATCCTCCCCTTATCCCTTCTTACAGTTTCTCCAGGGAGCGGCTTTAGTTGACTCTCCACAGCTGCCATTTTGGCATCCTGTAGTTCATTTTTGAGAGTCTGTACGGTGTTCAAAGCAGAGTCAATTTCCATTGGGCCACAGGCTTCATGTGCCTAGCCAGAAAAGAATAAAGTAAAGCAGGAAACATTTACGTACATACAAGAAATCACTGGACCTTGTGGGAAAAGAGTATCTTGCGGCTAAAGCCACATGCATAGATTCTGGCCACCTTGGTACTGTCAAATAGCTCAACATAAGAAATTATTAACAGAAATGACATAAAACAAGAGCCATGACCATTTGAACCCTGAGGACCATGGGAACTTTCCGTGTGACTTGCAGCTGAAACCTTCCAGTGTGTTGTTTGTTCCATTAGAATATGAGCTCCTTAAGAGCATGAGCTGCTTCTTTTATTTGTGTCTTTGGTGCTTAGTATGGTGTTTTGTGCATTGTAAGCACTTCATAAATGCTTCATTCATTCATTCATCAAATGGATCCAAGAAAGACTTATTTTATTGACGAATCAGATGTCCCAGTGCAAGACTTTAAACTGTTTATGGAAACAAAGGTAGGAGAGGTAACACGGGAAGATAAAATGACTCAAAAGCTTTTCTACCGGTTTAACGAGTTGTCATGTGGCAAATATGAGCAAACATATAGAAGAGAGGTTTACATTTGACACAGACCAATGAACACCAAAACTTCTAGTGCTACCTCCAAAGACACAAAACTATCTTCCAGGAATGCTAGCAGAGATCAGTATATATCCAACCTTAGAAATATCTATACCAGGGGCAGCTAGGTGGTGCAGTGAGTAGAGCACTGGCTCTGGAGTCAGGAGGACCTTGTGACTTTGGGCAAGTCACTTAACCCCAACTGCCCTGCCTTCCCCCTAACAAAAAATAAAAAAAAAATTAAAAAAAAGAAATATCTACACCAGCCAGAAGATCAGGAGGGAGGCAAGAACAACACATGGCCCCCAGTTGAATATGACAAATAATCAATGACATAACGGGAAAAAAAATAAATAAAAGGACCAACTTTAATCCATTAAAGGAGGTTTCAAAAAAGTATTCAAAACACACCCTGAAATATCTACTCCCATCCCATCTAAGCTCTTAACTATTTTTTTTAAGCGCTTTTCAGTACTAACAGACCTGAAATTTACTTACTTTTTGGGAGGCAGTTCTCAGCTCCGCCAGGCTGGTAGCGAGGTTTTTGGCACACTGGCTCAGTTGCATAGCTGCGGCCTGGTCACTGACAGTAGGCACCGCGGCTTTGGCAGAGGCCACCATTTTGCTTCCCGGCTAGATATGTGCAGAAAGCAAATGGAGAATCTATTGTGCGATCATGAGTTCTTCCCCATATAGTGACCCCAAAAGTAATTTTTTTCCTTCCTCCTCTAATTTGTTTATGTTGTGCCCTTTTAAATCTAAGTCACATATCCATTTGGTGCTTCTGGTAAATGATATGAAGCACTGATCTAAACCTAATTGCTGACTGATTGCTTTCTAGTTGGGGAAATGGCTAAACAGTTCAGTCCCAGAGCAGGGAACCCATGGCTTTAATTTCTAACTCAAACTGGAAGCACGACCGTGGATAAGTCACCTAACTTCTCAGCTCCTCCAGAAACTCTCTAAGACTATAAGCTACAGAATAGCTACTAATCTGTATCAGTGGAAGGTGTCTCTTTTACCAAGGAAGCCACAGGTCTAGAACAACAACAACAACAACAAACCAACACAAAACAAACAAAAAGCAAATAAGGGGATTTTTTTTTTGGCTCCAAACCCGTGACTTCATTGGACTTTCTAGGTATATAAATAATCTTATCTAGTGGTTCTTCCCATCACTCTTTAATGCCGATTCTGCATCCTCATGTATCACTTCCAGATGTGGTATCCCCACGACTATTGAAGAACAATGTAACATACACACATATGTATGTGTATGTGTGTTTCTATGTACATACATAACCAGACTGGCTCTAGGAGGATGAATCTTTCAATCACCTTAGAACACATGGAAGTTAATTCATACAGATCTAAATGTGGTCTACAGCAACTAAAAAGGAAGGATTGTGAAATTAATCAAGATCAGCATGTGACAAGTTCAAAAAGGTTGTGGTGTCTTGGGAAGGGAAGGGAATACGCATTTATATACTGCCTGCTATGTTCCTAACGTTGCGCTAAGCATTTAACAAATATTTGACTCTGGCAACAATCCTGCAGGATAGGTGCTATTAGATCTCATTTTATACTTGAGGAAATAGAAGCAAATCGAGGATAAATGACTTGCCCAGGGCCACACAGCTAGTAGGAGTTTGAGACTGGATTTTAATTTGAGGATGAGAAAATCCCAATAGTGTTTCCTTAATCCCTGTAGGTTCTCTACAAAGAATGTGGGGAGCAGAAACAGTACTCCGAATGTCTGAGTTCAGATCATTAGGAACACTGGAAACTGGCAAAGCTATGGAAATGGTAGGGGAGAAAAATCTCTCCGCAACCCCCAATATCCTGTCACCATGCAAATTGAGATTAAGAAGTAATAATCAAGGGTCTTCTCATAAGATCCAGATTCACAAATAAAACGCCCTGAGAAACTGGAAGAACAGGGATAACTACTCCACATTATGGAAACGGTGGTTTTTTTTTTTTTTTTAGAGAGACAATATGGCATAATGGATAAAAAGCAGGTCTTGGAGCCAGAAAAACATGAGTTCAAGTGCCACCACTGACACACACTGGTTATCTTACCCAGGCCACTTTCAGGAATCTAGGCTACTCTCTAAGACTATAAGGTACAGAGAAAATGTTAACCTACATCGCTAGAATGAATTCCTTCAATCAATGAATTCACAGACTCAATCCTGATCCTGATTCCTAATAATCAGATCTACATCTGTTGTGTAGACAAATTAATAATGAATAACTATCCAATGCATTTCCAGGAAAGAAAATGAGTTATATCTGATAACCATTTCTTTGCATTCTATGTTTCCTGAAAAGGACTGGAGAGTTGACTGCTTTTCCCTCCTTTGAAGAGAGAACCAGCATTTCTTTGGAGGAGGTACAAAGACTTGAGTCTCATGCACAGTTTTTGACTGACTACTTTAAGGGCTCCGGAATCTAACTCCCACTTCTAAATGAAAGCAATAATCAGTGCAAGCCTGTTCATCAAGGTTTCCAATTTATCACATTCTCTCTCTCACTTCCTTTCCTTAAAGAGGAAAGGAGAAAAAGTAAGTCACACAGTTAAAGTCCTTGGGGAAAAAAAAAGGATTATCATGTGTATCTGCCCCAAGGGATTTTTGCTACATTTCAGCATCCTACTCTGTCAAGCTCAATCTATCTCCTCTGAAACTGGAAAAATAAGTCTTCAGGGTCTGACTCCACCACAAAACATTTGTTGGAGCTGCAGGAGGCATTCTGATTTCTCTCTTAAAGATCAAATGAAGAGGAAAAGGACTCATATGCACAAAAATATCTGTAGCAGCTCTTTTTGTGATGGTAAGGAATTGGAATCTGAGGGGAAGGGCAGGGGGAGTCCCCATCAACTGGGGTTGGGTGGAACAATTATGATATATGAATGCGATGGGATACTACTGTCCTATAAGAAATGTTGAAGGGGAGGGTTTCAGAGAAACCTGGGAAGATTTGTGAACTAATGAAATGATGCAAAGTGAAGTGAGCAGAACCAGGAGAACAATTTATATATAAGACAAACAGCTCCGAAAGATTTGGGGACTCCGATCAACAGTGTCCAATCACAATTCCAAAAGACTCACGATGAAACATGCTACCCAGCTCCTGATGGACGGGTGAATGACTCAGTGCAGTTTGAGAGAGAATTCAATATACAGGATGAATCTACCTAAGCAATTATATACAACAAATATATCTAGACAGATACATACATGCATTTTACATGGCCAATATAGAATTGGTTTTGCATGACTATACGTGTTTGTAATTCAAGTTTTGTTGTTCTTTCTCATATTGACGGTTGGAGAAGATGAGAGGGAAAAGAGACAGATCTGAAAATAAAATTTAATTTAAAAATTTTCTCTCTTTAAGGACAATGGGAACACGAGTGAGTGATGGGAGGCTCTGTGTGTCCTGGCATGCTACCACCTGGCATGGTGAATATCACCTACCTGGAGGAAGTTCTGACTAGAAATGATGAGAGCTAGCTGGGCACTGAGATCTTCTGCTTGAGCCTGGCTTCCCCTTACCCCCTGGACCAGCTGAGGGATATGATCTGCCACTGCCTGTGGAAAGCAAGGGAAAATATAATTAAGCACCTCTAGGTAATCTGGGGAATGTAATTATGTTGAATTATCCAGGATGGGTAGGAAAATAACTTAGTATAAGGTTTTTCTTGCATGTGAAATTCATTTATATGATCTCCTTGGTAGGCAAAGACATGCCCTAGACTTTAGAAAGCATGTTTGGCCTTAGAAGGCTTTACAAACACAGAGTTTTACTCTATAGTTAAGCTTCTCACTGGCAGAGGCCACTATAATATACTGAGGGGTGATAGCCAGCTCACAGAAACTGAGCTTTCAACAGAATGTACGTTAACTGCAGCTTTGAACCGATTACTTTCATATAATGTGGTCATTTCCAAACCATGGCACTTGCCCTCCAGCTTCATCGCCCTCCCATCAGAACCTTGGACTTTACCCCCTGAGATTCTGGATGTGGAAGCTTTCACCTTATCTGGTCCAGAATCAGACTCTGCTTTCTACCTCTCCTTTGTGTATTGTGTTCTGCAATTAGAAATGCTTGCATTTCTATCTCAAGCATTGAACACAGTGCCTTGCACGTTGTTAGCACTTAATAAATGTTAGCAATCATTCATTCATGCAAAGGATCCTAGACTTGAACCAACATGGAAGCATACTTTATGGTCAAAATGAAATCAAACAGACCCATCAATTAATCCAAAGAAAGAAAGGTAATCAATTTGGAGGGGGTGGGGAGTGGCAAATACTTAGGACTATCTGGCTCTCACACAAAGCTCTGACCTGATAGGTCTATTCCATGAATGAAGCAGTTGAGACTGCCATGGTTTCTTTTTTCTTGCCTTCACCGAATTCATTTCCCCAAATATAAAAGACTTCCCAAAGGTGGCAAGAATCAGAATTCCATGTCTATAGAAGCCTACTGCTTGGCAGTTAGTTCAAAAGAACTTACCCCGCCCCCGCTTTGCATAAAGTAATAAGCCCTCTGAAGTTCACATTCTGTTCACTAATCTCATGACATTTTGCTCTTTAACCAAGTTTTTGAAAGCTGTAACTCAGTGGGATTTGTAGTTAACCTCTACCTGATAAATTATAAGCCTCCTTTTTTTTTTCTGGAAGCTATACTGACTGGCTATTTGTTAGTCTTTTCATTTTTTTTTTTATAAGGGAACTTTTTCTTCTAGAAGTCTATTAACTTGATTTTCATGCACCTCCTGAGAAGTAGAAATGCCCATTCCCATACCCCATTGGGTTGCTTATTGCTTGATAGGCCCTGCAGCAACCAAACTCAGGAGGAGAACAGCAGCTCCAACAATGGTACAAGCTCACACACAGCAGTGCTCTCCCATACAGCAGCAGCAGCCTCCACATTAAAGCAGTGTGAGAAGCCCGAGGCAGAAATTGGCTCCTCTTGTCTTCTCTTTGCAGTGACTGACTTGCTTGTTTCTCAGAGCTTTGCCACCGATGAGCTCAGAGCTCTATTGACTAACGTCGGGGAATATGGAATCTGGGTCTTGGTTTCAGAGAGCCACAGCAATATAATCCAATTCCTTTCAAAGATAAATTTGTTTCTGAGATGGCAGTAGTCACCCCTACACCCTAGACTGAAATCATTTAACAGATATAACTTGAAGAGGGGGAAGGAAAAGTAAGTTCAAGTTCAATTTTAAAATGTGCCATGTTTGTTCCCAGATTAATTTTTTAAAGGTGCTCGTAATAGGCTCTGATCCTCCATGTTATAGACAGATATCTAAGAAATGGCCACACAATGGGATTTGACAGATCAAACCATTTTCGGTCCTTCTGAGAGACCCAGGCTCACTGTGGCCTACTTAGCTGAAGGCGGAGACTCATAAAAAAATGAGACAGAAAGGCTCCAATAGACAACTCCAAAGGAAAAGTGGATTTGAAGCCAAGTGGGAATGAACGACTCAAGGTGTGGGCTCAGGCAGCCAATGGGGCAGAGGGCAAGCAGAAAATGAAACACTATTATAATGTGTAAAGCTTGAATGAGAAGTAGCCAGCTCTTCAGAAGAAAGGCCCTTTGGAAATTCAGTGGTTTATTATTGTTTCATGGCATTCAAATGGCTGGGCCACTGAATGGCTTTGATTTTTGCATCTTTCAAAAAAAGAAGAGAAAGTAAATCCAGGGCATAGGAAAGAAAGAACTGAAAAAAAAAACCCACCAAACACCAAGTACTGACAAAAAGCAGACTCAGGAACACCTGGAAAATGTGAGCCATTGTGAATTGGATTAGTGGGCCTGAATGATATCCATTAACTAAATTAGCAAGGCACTTAGAGCAATAACACTCTTAGTATCATGTACAATAGACACTGTACTCCGTCAGTCTGGATACTTACCTTGCAGCTCTGGACAAGTTGCTGGTGTGCTGCTGGGTTCTTGTTGGAAACAGCCGCGTTCTGGGATGCCGCAATTGTCTGAGTAGCAGCAGCTGCAGCCTGTTTTGCTGCAACCTTAAAAGGAGGAATCAAGATGGAAAGATTTTTTTTTTAAGGTTCAGTTTTTGTTTCCTACAAGTAAAGCAGCTCAGTCCTTGCTGTACGTGTGAGAATGAGGACCTAAGCAGATACAAACTTTTAAACTAATGATTTTCAACAGTGTCCCTGGAAACCACCATAAGGTTCAATTCCCTGGAACAGTTATTAAGTTAGCTTGGTATCAGAAGTGGTATTTTCTCTTTGTCTTTCTTGTAAAGGGACAAGAAACAATCCTATTCCCTAATGGTATTGATAAATAGCACCAAGGGGGAGTTCCTTTAAAAATAATAATTAAAAAAAAACCCATAATGTAGCACCTTCCATGCAGCTCTCTAGGCCAAATACAAATGTGTCATGCTCATGAAAAACACTTTCACTCTATGAAGTGCCTTCACAGAAAAGCAATGACACTATGGCTATAATGCTGGTGCAATCTCCTATCTCCTTTCATAAATAAAAAGGCTGAGTTCAACTTTCAAGCCTGGTATACGTTTACATGCAGATTGCGATGAATTGATCTCAAAGCTACTAATAAGAAGACCAGGATGAAGACTCCTGCATGCATAAGAGATTTTCTGTGTAAGTTAGACTTGGCTTGCGCACATGTGTATGAGTGCACACAGGAAAACACACAATGCACTTTTTCCCCATTCTATACTAATTTTGTCAGTATTCTCCAGAACACATGATATAAAATTTGATATACATCTAGATATATGGGAGGATACATTTTAACTCTGATGAGAATTCACTGAAATTCCTTACTTTTAAAATGTTCTTCTTTCCCCTATCTTTTCAATCTCCCTATTTCCTATAATTCAAAAAAGCAGCATTCAAACATTCCCTCCACTCCAAGGTTTAAGAGGATACCATAACAATTAGCTACCAAAAGTTATAATCTAAACAAGCAATTTCCTGAAAAAAAGAATGACAGAAATGTAACTGCTTCCGATGAAGAAGATCCTAGCTGTCTAAATATTTGCTTTGGTCCAGATGGTACCTTAAGAACTTATGGTAATCCTAGTTTCAGAGTTCTCACATATCTGAAATCCCTTCTCCTTCTGCAGAATCAATTTCTTACATATGAATTCTCTGTAACGACTGCGCCAATGGTTAAATCTTTGACTTAGCTTTACTAATCAGAAAGATATACTACAAATTTGTTTATTGGTACAGTACCTATTTCACCTAAAAAAATAGATACCCCAAGAAAGAAAAAAAAAAGCAAAAGGCCCCCTTTCTGACCTCTAACCGGGTGACGATTTTTTTCTTAATAGCGTTCTGAGCCGCCGCGTTGGTTGCAACCCGGAGTCCTTCCGCAGCTTCCCTGAGTCTCTGCTGTTGGTCTTCATTCTCTGGGTTAGCGGCAGCGCCCTGTAAGGGCGAAAATAAAGATTTCAAGAGGTCCGGGGAGTTCAATTATGCCCTCGATTATTCTTTCATCTAATCCTGTCTTGAATAGGATTCTCGGATAGGTAAAGGTAATTTTCTTAAGAGAAACCTTTAAGATCAAGAGGCTTCCTTTTTGCCATTGAAAATATCTGCATGGGATGTTTCAAACGTGCTTCGCTAAGCTCTGAAAGTCAAAGTGAGATCACTGAACTCTTAAGACTTATAGTCTAACGTGTTTTAAAGGCTGCTATGGGTGAAGTATTAAGCATATTCTGCTAACCCCACAGGGCAAAACTATGTGGAAATTACAGGGAGGCAGATTTTGGCTCAATTAGATAATTTTTCTAAAACAGAGCTAACAAAGAGTGTCTTGGGATGTGGTGATGAATTCTCCAGCCTTGGAGGTCTGCAAGGGAAAGACATATGCTGGATGATCTTCATGTTTTAAGTCAAGGTTGGACTTGGCCTTTACAGTCCCTTCCAAAAGTATCATTTTATGATCTTTTTATTTTCTGTGATCCATGTAAGCGATCACGGGACCAGAAGTATAATGCTTGAAAAAAATTCAGGACAAAAAACATCACTTAGATTAATTTTATTTTTTAATTGAAAATGTGATTTACAACCGCAGTTGTACTAACATCCCTATGGCATGTTTCCTCCCTATGGCATCGTAAATGGTTAAGATACGTCTACGGGAAACTCTACAGGTGGGAGACAACATACAAACCCCGAAGTTGTAAAGGAATTTTGCTAAAAATGAGTATTTTACTAAAAGCCCTATTTCTGGTCATAAGGATGAAAGGCAATTCCCCTTCAGTGCATTAGTAAAAGACACTCTATAGGAGAAGGAAGCAAGGGGTTCTATCTCCACGTCATTTTTTTTTCCCTAAGTTCCTGGCACTTTGGGGATGATGTTTCATTGTGGTTCAAGGCTTGGGAGTCTAGGTAGGTTTTTATAAAGTGGAGAGGGTATGTGAAGTAAGAGTGGAGAGAATAGAAATATAATTGCTAATACATGGCAGAATTTTTTTTAAATGTTTCAATAGTTCAATTGTGGTTATGTTCTCTTTGTCCCACCTTCCAAACTATAACACACACAACTGAGTCATTCTCCTACCCCCAACTCCACCCCCTCCTCCTATGGCCTTTACATTGATAAAAATCAAAGGAAGTACACAGCGACATTCATAAGGCAATGACTTGTGTAGGTGTCATAACTCCATCCTCAATTGGAGCTCCAAGAGATCAAGGGCTCCATCCTTATCTAAACTTTGTATCTTCTCTAATGCCCGGAATAGTATTCACCACAGAGCAGGCAGTTAACACATTTGCTGAAATTGAATTATTTTCTATGGGACAAACAGCAAGTTCATAAAAAGCAAAGCCTATTTTTGCTTTTTTCTGGGGATCTCTAGCACTCAGCTCCATGCCTGTCACGTAGTAAGCTCTGCTTGATTACTGATTCGTTGGGATGGTGAAATAACGTTATTATATAGGACCCTTCATTGTTCACTTACTTGTTTTAGTCTTATCGCGTAGTGCACAGTGTAAATAAAAGACCACTGGACTGGAAAGTCAGTAAACCCAGGATTCTTAATCACAGGGCTAACACTTTTTGGCTGCGTGACCTAGAAAGGACTTGTTTCTTAATCTGTTAAATATTAACAGATCAAAGTGTTAGAGTTGGAAGGAAGCTTGGTGACCATCTAATCCAACCCTTTTATTTTAAGCATGGGGGAAGTGAAGCCCAGAAAAAGGCCTGGAACAAAGCACAGGAAGGGCACCTAATAAGGGAGACTAAGACTTTTGGGACACCTATTTTTGGCAGATTTTCAGGCCCGGCATTCTATCTACTTCCCTACCTAGCTCCCCAGCAAAGCAGCTGAGATGCTTTCTCCTATCACTCTCACAAGCTCAATCTCATCTCCAAGCTGCCCTCAGAATTTAGGAATTTGATTTTGCTGAACTGTTTTTTCTCCCTCTGTTATAAGCTTTCATTGGCTTCCTATGAGGGAGAGGGCATGAAAATATATTGCAAAATGCAGATGAGACAAAAATAATAATTTACTTTAAAAATAAAAATTTATCTAAAAAGAAAACTATCTTCTTTTTTGGTCTTTTACTTTTTTTTGGAGGGGGCAAGGAAGGCAGGGCAATTATGGTTAAGTGACTTGCCCAAAGTCACACAGCTACTAAGTGTGTCAAGTGTCTGAGGCTGGATTTGAACTCAGGTCCTCCTGACTCCAGGGGAGGTGCTCTACTCACCTAGCTGCCCCAAGAAAACTATCTTCTTTTAGATTTAGAAAAAGGCACAAAGAAAACAGAAACACAAATGTGTGGGAAAATCTCTCTGCTTGAAATTAGATGAATAGGGGTAACTAGGTGGTGCAGTAGACAGCTCACCAGCCCTGGAGTCAGGAGGACCTGAATTCAAATCCATCCTCAGACACTTGCCATTTACTATGTGACCCTGGGGAAATCCCAATTGCCTTGCCAAAAAAAAAAAAAAGAAAAGAAAAGAAAAAAAAGAAATTAGATGATTACTAATACATTAATAAATCTGGATTTAAGTCCTGCTTCTGATACACACTAATGTATATGACCCCAGGTGAGTTATTGGACCTTTCAGGGTACCATGTAACTCTCTATGAATATAAGACACAGGGGACCAGATCTGGTGGCACAAATATGCCAAACTGATGAAATCATAGACAGGGACCAAACCAAATAATAATAAACATGGTGCAGTAAGAAAAGTACTGCATCTGTATGCAGAGGAATTGGGTTCAAATCCTGAATTTCCTAACTCGTATAAACTTGGTTAGGGAGATTAAATCTTTCTGAGCCTTGTTTTCTTCTTTTTTTTTTTTTGTTTTCTTCTTCTAAGAAAAGGAAAAGTTGTGTTAGAACATCCCCATGGACTGTTTCAGCAGCAGATGACATTACCTCACAGGCAGATTAGTAGAACAGCAGGTAAGGAGAAACAAAATTCCTCGGTGAAAAAGCTCACACGATTCACTTTTCTTCAGCATATCAATCTATGTTAATTACCTTTGCAGCCTCGACCATGCGGGCAGTGGAGTCCGCCAGGAGCTTTGCAGCCGCCAGAAGCTTTTTGGAATTCTCCATGTCAATTTCGGCCTCAGCATCTGACCTCATGGCGTTGACGAGGTCTGAGGTAGCTTGAGCGAGTACTCTGGCCTGCCGTACCATTTCACCTAGGGGATGAGACAGATGACAGCAGATGCTATTCAAACCTCTGCTCTCCTAGCTGTTTTAGAGGAGTCTGTTCACCTCTAATGAGGATACAAAAATGGAGAAGTTAAGCCCTAAGTAAAAATACTCAGTCCCTAGACCAGCCTCTTGGAATAGCAACTGCAGACTCAACACCTTACCAGAAAGACAAAGAAAAGACATGACTTCTGTGGAAGCTAAGCCTGCATGTCCTAAATAACTAGAATTTAATTATCCTCTGCACAGAATTAACATGAATAGAGAAACAAACTGGATTGAATTCTTACAGGAAAAAAAGGGAGCATCCTTTCCTTGAACAAAGCCTAGAAGGAAGCTGAGGTTGTGCAAGCTTTAATTTTTAAAAACACAAATGCATACATCTACTAAATGTGTGAAAAAAATCCTTTTGCTTTAAATTATTCATAGAAGATTCAGAAATTTTTTTTAAAAAACTTGTATACTATCACTTAATAAGTAGTGCTACAGAGAAATACATCTGTCTGTCGGAAATAAAGAGTTGGTCCTAATTTCAGCATAATCGCTGTAACGAGCTCTGTGAAGTTTTCTTTAAAAATTTTTAAAATTTACACTGAGTAGTCATCAATTCTCTTTCTCTCTCCTCACCCCTGCCCAAAATTTTTACAGGAACCAAGAAATAATTATGTCCAAATCACAGCCACTTACCAGCATCTCCCATTGAGCTGAAGATGCTCTCGGTAACACACATGATGGTGTCTGTTGCCTGGTCATAGCGGCCAATCGGTTCCCCTCGGCTGGCAAACTGCCGGACGTGCTGCAGGAGGTCGTGTAAGGCCTGGCTGACCACACTGGCTGCTGCGCTGACCTGCTTCAGGAGCTCACTATCATCTGTGGCATCCTGGCAGGCTCGGACACAGTTTTCCACCGAACGGTCCACAAGTTTCCCAGCCTCAATCAGTTGTTCCTGGCATACGGGGGAGCTGAGGGTGGGGCTCACTACCTGCAAAAGGAGGCATATAGAGGCACTGGAACTACAGAGTGGTTTTAATCAATCCCAACTATGTACAAGCATCTCTGAAAAGACTGCCACAAGGTCTGGGTTTTGTCCATGCTTCATAAATCATGGTATAATCTGCCTGCATGTGGCCCACTGCCTGCCTTCCTATCTTCAAATCTAGGCTTGAAAGAGTCAGTAATAGACACCACTATCCCTTCTTTGCAAAAGTGGATTGGGAGAGTGCCTATGAATGTGGAATATTGTACAGGCTGACAGATGCAGGTGACTATTGGTTGGAATAGTTAAAGCAGCTCTTTTTCTTTTTAAAATCCTACCCTGCCCCCCCCCCATGGTTCACTGAGTAAGGGAATTAGCAACATATACATTTGGAAATCAATAATTCAATAAGCATTTACTAAGCACCTATTATATGCCAGGTAGGATGCTAGGCACTGGGGGTACAAATACAAAGACTGAAACAATCCCTATTCTCAAATAAGTTATATGAAAAATAACACTTAACATTCCTATAGTGCTTTAAGATTTGCAAATCGTGTTATATGCAATGAAGGGGATATAAAAGCAAGATATTAATAAAGATGGAAAAATTAACTTGAAAAAAATCTCAGTCCAAGGCCACCTCTTCCTGGAAGTATTGCCTAATTGCTCTCATCTACTTTATAGCCACTAAATCAAAGTTAACATATCTGCATTGATTATTACATTTATATGACATCAATTTTCAAGTTCCTAAGCTAACGAAAGGAAGCAATGGCAAAGGTAATTCAAAATGGCAGATAAACCCCCAGTTCACTGGAGTATATTTTTGTATAGAGGGGAAAGTAGGTATATCTAATGTAGGAATTTGTGACACTTAAAAGACAGCCCATGTGTAATCAAGAACTGATTACATGTACTTCTGTATCTCGTCTCTCAACATGTATTTTTTGATTACCTGTTGAGAATATGAAATAGTAAGATCGACAGTATTTAAGTATACCTAAATTTTTTTTGAGAAATCTCACTAAAAAACTCATTGAGTATCAAATCATGTGAAAAGCTTTTTGAAAATCAACTACCGTGTTAGTTCCCAAATCCATTAAATACAGTAAATTCTAATTTATACAGGATAGTTAAGAAATAACGTATTCTGGTTAATTAAACATTCTCATTATTTGAATGAGATGCTCTGGTACTTCAAATTGAATTAGAATGCAATAAAATCTATTCAAATATAATGAACATTATTTAACCTTTCTTAAGGGCATTTCAGGGCCTTACATTTAAGGCCATCATTGTGAATGCCAATTAGCAGTACAAAGTATTCCTACCACCCTCCTCCCCTCGAAAAAAAGAGGAGCTTTGTTCAAACAAACAATAGTCCTTTAAAATCTGCAAAGCACTTTATGAATATTTTCTCATTTGATCTTCACAATCACTCTGGGAGGAAGGTGTTACTATTATCCCCATTTTATAGATAAGGAAACAGAGCAGAGAGAGATTAGATGACAGCTTCTGAGCAAGTATCTGAGGTCAAATTCAAACTTAGATCTTCCTGAGTCCAGGTCCAATAAAGGCTATGCCACCGACAGTACTAAATGAGAGCTATGAGATACATAGAAGCCATAGCCTTTATTGGACCTGGATTCAGGAATATGTGTGTGTGTGTAATATATATATATACACACACACACACACACACACACAACTTAATATATAATTGATATAGAAATAATATAATAAATACAAATTAAAATATCATATATATGTGTATATATATATATATATGTATATTACCAACCAAAACAACACAAAATTAAGTATTTCTGATATTCTCCAATACAAGTTCTTACCAAGAGTAACATCTGGAACAAGCTTAATGCATGGGAATTAATAGGCAAAATACAAAGTTGTTATTCTCTTATAAAACAAAACAAAACTAGTCCAAAGCTAGACAACTAGATGGTTCAGTGGATAAAGTGCTGGGTCTAGAGTCAGGCAGACCTGTGTTCAAATCCAGCCTCAGACTCTTACTTGCCATGTGACTGTGGGCTAGTCAATTACCCTCTGTTTGCCTTAATCTACTGGAGAAGGAAATAGCAAACCACCCCAGTGTCTTTGCTAAGAAAACCCCACAGACAGTATTGGCGTGCTATGGTCTATAGGGTCATGAAGAGTCAGACACGAATGAGCAATGATAACAAGTCCCAGAGTTCTCTTCTTCCCCCAAAAGTTAGAGTTATATCTCGCAGAGCTTACAAAGATGACTGCGGATCATAAGTGGTATAAACCACTGCCTTTTCATTCACTTAAAGGTTTTGGGAGGGAGACAGGAATAGGGACCAGAACTGTGACTCAAGTGATATAGGGAACTCCCAGGTGAGTAAATCCCCTCTGCCAAATCAGGCTGATACCTGCAATGTATACTCAGGACGCTGTATAAAGCAGAGGAGTTAAACTCAGCCAACCTTCAAAAGCTCTGTCTTGAACTAGAGCGAAACATAATTGGGAAATACTTAATAAAATAAAAACATGATATGATATAAAGTTAATTTATGGTTTTCTAAGTCAATATATGGCCTGCACGGATTAGTTTCTATTTGAGTTTGATACCACAGGCCTAGGTTACTGAGAGGCTAAGGGACTTCCCAGGATCAAACAGCCAGGATGATTTAGAGGGAACACTTGAACTCAGGTCCTCCTGGTCTTGAGGCCAGCTGTCTATCCACTACTCCGAGATGCTTTCCTTCCTCAATGGTGAGAGTGAGGTAGAACTAGGGAGACTACATAGGTCCCTATCAATTAATTATTGGTTAACTTATTCTAGCTCTGAGATCCCATGACCCCTACCCCCCAAAACAATAAGTCAAGGTTTTTATTACATATAAGTCCATGCAGCGGAGTCCAACGAGTTCTCTATTTCACTTCTTTAGGAGCCTCATGTTCCCTGATACGATCACAACGACACTGTTAACTATGAGATGGCTACTCAAGGCTACCTACACCTTTACAAGAGTGAATTGCACAATTCAGAAACCTTTTCTCAACAGAATTTTAAAGAAAGAACAAGAAATCCAACTGGGAAAACTGCCAGGTTTATAAAAGCTGGTATATGAGCAAACATTTTTGGTGATGTTATTGACCCCATTTAGGGTTTTCTTGGTAAAGATACTGGAGGGCTTTGCCATTTCCTTCTCCAGCTCATTTTACAGATGAGGAAACCGAGGCAAACAGGGTCAAGCGACTCGTCCAGGATCACACAGCTAGGAAGTGTCTGAGGCCTGACTTCAACTCATAAAGACGAGTCTTGATTCCAAGCCCAGTGGTCTATCCAGTGTATCACCTAGCTGCCTTAAGATGCCAAAGAAAAGTACCAACTCTCTAAGGTTGGTGAACTACTCACTGTTTGCAGGGGATGTAAACAGGACTGAGTGGCTGGAATGCAACCCTACCAAAACCACCTGGAGACACTTGAACCATTCCGAATGAAAATCAGCACAGCCCTCAGCAGCCATGAGAGTGGGAGCCCCACAACCAAACATAACCTTACCTTAGCACATGCCACCAGCTGGGAGGTAGAGAGAGCACACTGCGTGGCAGCAGCGATTACTCTGTTCTGCAGAACAGTGTCCTCCGCCACCTGGGCAACATTCTTTGCTTTCAGCACCAGCATGGCCGCAGCATTAGCGACGGCTTTGGCTAAACTCATTAGCACATCCTGCAAAAAAGAAGCAAACAATAAGGACTCTTATTTTAACTTCACTCCTTACCTTAGTCCAGGAATAAAATGAGAGATTTACTTGGGTGCTTAGAAGAGTCTTTCATAAATGTTTTTTTTTTAAATAAAGAGAAAGCAATCATAAAATAGGAAGACTTGCAATTCTGATATCATATGATTTTTCTCATCCAATAAGTGGCCCGAAATAAATCAATTTAGGGGAAAGGGTTTCCACTTTAATAAGTGGTTCACATGTACCAGACTTTCAGAATTAAGCCCTTAATTTAATTTTTTTTTTACCATTTTTCCAAGATACACTGTAAATAAAATGACAGAATGTTATAGTAGGAAGAGACCTAAGAAATTAAATCATAATCGAATAAGTTCAGGATTTCCTAACCTAAATGATATTGTGGATGGTAAATATTAATTCTACTCAATGAAGCACTATCTACCCAGTAGTCTCAAAAGACTGGCTTTCAACGGCTCAAAGAGTCAGGTACTAGAAAACAGTGTTAGGGTGGGAGAGAAGCAGATCACAGGCAAAATGTTTTAAAGATTATACCTTTTCAGTTTAAAATAATTTTTTAAAAAATAGATGTTTTGGGGGGCGGAGCCAAGATGGCCGCATGAAAACAGCGTCTTGCCGGAGCTCTCTCACAAGTTCTGTTGGATTCCTATAAAAAAGTGCATCTGAGCAGATTTGAGAGAGTTAGAAATTGCGAGCAGTCTGACTGGGGCAAATTTCCCAGCCGAGAGAATCTGAAAGGCTGAAGGAACGAATCTGTAGGCTAGGAGAGCACTCAGTCTGCGGAGCTGCCCCAGACGGGACCAAAGCAGAAGCGGCTGGCCGGAAAACCCACGTGGGAGACAGGCTGGGAGAAAGCCGGGCGCCTGAAACCAGCGCAGATCCCCAGGCCTCCTAACACAGGACAGCGCTCAGTGGAAGTGAGGAGAGGCAGCGCAACGCCACTGACTGTGAGATACCAGCTCCTGAGGCTTGCAGCCCAAAGGTTTCAAAGGCTTCTTGAGCTTCTGGGAGACATAATGGCCTGGTAAACGGCTCTAATCCCTCCCCTCCCCACCCAGAGAATTCCTTGGAGGGGGGGGAATAGATGTTTTGAGGAGTGAAAGCTTTGTTAAGAGATAGATAAAGCCTTTATTAAATGCTTACTACTGTAGACCAGTGAACATTTTCCATGAATTAAATATCTACTTAGTCCAATAATGCAATTGTTTTAGATGAGGAAAGAAAGTGAGGCCAGGAGAGGTTGTGTGAATTACTCAAAATCAAACCACTAGAAAGTGGAAGATTCAAGCCTTGAACTCAGTTCTTTTGACTTTCAGGCTAGGGCTCTTTTCATGTTGCCTCTGCTGGTGAGTAAGAATAAACTTGGAAATATAACCAACTTTCACAAATACCACCTGCCATGCTTGTCCACACCAGGTGAATGCTTCACTGTATTACGGAAAAAAAAAATATATATATATCTTTTTAGACAACTGCTTTTCCAAAAAGTTGAAGTTCTTATCAGTAAAGTGTCAAGAGTTCAGCCTCCAGAGGACAATACCAAACACCCAGGGGAAGACATGGTATCTTGAAGTTAAATATAGATTCTAAGAAATCAGAAATTCATCTTAAAGTTAGTCATATCTTCTGGGACAAATTTAATAGGAATAAAATATGACGGAAACTAAAAAAGTTTTTTTTTTTTGAAAAGAGAAAATTTGTTCTTTTACCTTCTAGCTAAAGAGGGAGAGGGCTGTGAAGTCACCTAAATAGGAAACCCTTGGAAAGCATAGAATGTTTGATTAGCCCTTGCCTATGAAACAGGTACTCCATCTGTGGAATAAAGAGTAATTTCACTTCTTTAACTAGATATGTCACCCATCTGTTTAGTTTGGTTTATTTTCCTCACTTCTAGGAGCCAGAGAGGTCCCAATCAATTTAAATAAACACAAGCATTTATTGTTTGTACTTACTATTTGCCAGGTAACATGTGTATGTATTGTTTGTACCTACTATGTACAAGTTACAATGTACATTTATTGTTTGTACCTATTATGTGCCAGGTACCATGTGCATGTATTGTTTGTACCTATTATGTGCCAGGTACCATGTGCATGTATTGTTTGTACCTACTATGTACAAGGTACCACATCTTTATTGTTTGTACCTACTATGCGCAAGGTATCCTGCTAGGCATTAGGAAAGCAAAGAGGAAAACCAACATGAGCAGTCTCAGACCTCATGGAGCTTGCATTCTATTGGGAGAGACTATGCGAATACACAGGTAAATATACAGAAACTACAAGGAAATTTTCAGATTGAGGCACTGTCAATCCAGGGAAAACACAAAAAATCTCATTAAGGAGTTGGTGCTTGAACTGAGATCTGAAAGAAACTAGGAGCTCTAAAAGGTGGAGTTCAGGAGGGAGTACACTTCACTGCAAGAAATGACCAAAGGAATGGTTTCTGAGAGACCTGGAAAAATGTGCATGGGGTCATACAGAATAAAGCCAGAAGAAGCAGGAAACAATATGGTTAAAGATGGGCAACTCTGAAAGTTTCAAGTACTCTGATCGATGCAATGACCAAATATGATTCCAGGGGACTGACTGAGGAAGTGTATGACCTGCTACCTAACAGAGAGATGATGGATTTAAGGGGCAGAAAGAAAAAAAACATTTTCAGATACAGGCAAAAGGATCATTTGTTTTGCTTGACACATGCATATATGTTGTAGGAGTTTTGTTTTGACTTTTTTCAATGTGAGGAAGAGGAGGAGCACTAGTGATAGATTGTAACTATTCTTCTCCCACCTCACTCCCAACAAAAAGAGAAAAGAGGATCATGGAACAATTTTTTAGAAAAAATCAACAGAACAAAAGAAATGCCAGAAAGAAACACATATAAACAGCACAATTTTGAAAGTTACATGTAGAACTTACTACTTAAAAATAAAAGGCAGCTGTGTGTATAACTTATACCTGACTGCTTACAGTCTCAGTGAGAAGAGAGAAGAGAGACAGAATTTGGAACTCAAAATTTTAAAAATGTTAAAAAATTTGTTTTAAAATGTAATTTGGGAAAAATAAATAATAAATTTAAAATTGAATAAATAAATAAAATAAAAATGAAAGGAATCTTTACTTAATAGTCAAGGTTTCACACATAATCCTCTTTCTCTATTGTACTTTGTATATGGAAATGGTTGTTTTATTTTGCGATTATTAAGTTTGAAGTTTCAAAAAAAGAAAACTTTTTTTTTTAAAGGAAGGAGTGCATTCTGGATGTAGAGGTTGGCATAAGCAGAGGAACAGAGATGAGAGGTAGAATTCTATGTATTAGAAATAGCAAGAAAGCTGGTTTTGCTGGATGGGGTCATACAAGGACAGTAATATATGAGGCTAGAAAAGAAGATTG
>CM053624.1:113267072-113280191 GCA_028646595.1 Phalanger gymnotis | reverse complement strand
TGGGAATATTGCTTTGGCAGCTGTGGAGGGAACTAATAGCAGAGAACTGAGACTGGAGGCAGGGAGATCAATTAGAAGGCCGTTCCAATATTCCAGATGAGTGCGCCTCAATTAGGTTGTGACTGTGAACGGACAGAAGGAGATTGCCACGGAGATAAAACAGATAAGACCTGGCAACTGATTCGATACGTGCGGCTGACTCTGAGATTGCAACCTGGTTGAATGAAAGGATGGGGGGCTCTCAAGAGAAATAGGGAATTTGGGAAAAGGGGAGGCTTTGAGGTAACAGGAATGATATAACTCAATTTGATTTAGAAATACTAGTCCAAGATAGACAAGCCATTTTTATTTTAAATAAGAATGTCAAGGCTTTCCCTTTCCTGGAGAGAATTGGGAATAGAGGTCTCTATTAGTTCATCTGATAATGCAAAGTACTTTTAGTGTTCTAAAATTGGAGTGGGAGTTTTTTTGCGGGGGAAAGGGAAGACTCAGTATCTTTAATGTAATATTTCTTACATTTTCTTCTTTTCTCCCAAATCTTTTGAAATATGTCTTATTACTTTACTAGCTCATTGCCTTCTGCTTGGCTCATTGCAACCTTCAGGGCATTCAGTCCTTGGGTGAGGTTCTGTTCTAAGCTGTCCATTTTTCTTACTTTTCCTTTCTATTCTTTCTTCCCTGATATTTCCATTCTATTTCTTGAGTTTCATTTTTTCCAGGTACTCTTATAGTCCCTTTGACCAGACCATTTTTTTCTCTGAGGCTTCTTGGACTTTCCGTGGGGCTGTTGTTCTCCTTGGGGTTCACCCTCTGGGTGTGTCTCAAACCAAGGTATTTACTCCTGGTTTTTGCAGTTTTCCTTTGTTCATCTCTAACAAGCCGTTACTGATCCTCCTTAATGCCAGTGCTTCCTCTCTATAGATTATCTCCAATTTAACCAAAGTCTGGTTTCAGGGCAGCTAGGTGGCATCATGTTGGATAGAGAGCTGGGCCTTGAATTTGGAAGCCTCATCTTCCCGAGTTCAAATCTGGTCTCAGACACTTACTAGCTGTTTGACCCTGGGCAAGTCGCTTAACCCTGTTTGCCTCAGTTTCCTCATCTGTAAAATGAGTTGGAGAAGGAAATGGCAAACCAGACCTGCATCTTCGCCAAGAACACTCCAAATGGGGTCACAGAGTCGGACACGACTGAAATAACTGAACCATAAGAAATGGTTGTTGGCAGATTGTCTCCCCCATGAGACTGGGAGCTTCCTGACGGCAGGGACTCTATTTTGTCTTTCTTTGTATCTCCGGTGCTCAGCACAGGGCTAGGCATTTAACAGGTGCTTAATAATTGCTTACTGACTGACTGACGGAGCTTTGGGGATGGCCGCAGATGACTTGTACCATGTTGGACCCACTGGGAATACCTTTAGGCTGCTCTCTTGGGCTAGGCTCCTGGTGGCTCTGGGCTTTTCCCTGTGTTCGATATACATAGGACAATAGGGAAAGAAAAAGAACAAGCATTTCTACAGTGCCTACTATGTTCGAGGCATAGTGCTGAGGGCTTTTTACAAATATTATCTTGTTTGATCCTTGCAATAGCACTTCAAGGCAGATGTTATTATTAAGCCGATGTTACAGTTGAGGAAACCATAGGAGGAAATAGCAGGGTAACAGAGCTGGTAAGTTCAAGGCAAGATCTGAACTCGGGTCTTCTTGACTCCAGGCCCAGTGCTCAGTCCATTGCACCAGCCCTGCCTCATATGGGATTATCAAGGGATAATAAAGCATTTTGTACCTGAAGGCAACTTCTATGAAGAGGAGGTAGAGTAAAAGCACTGTTAATATTTGCTCAGTACTTCTCTGTGACTGGGGACTTCATTTCCATTTCTCATTTATATGTCTCTTCTATATTTCTCAAGGAAATCCCTCTGAATGTTGCATTTTTAGAATCAGTGGGACAGTTGGATGGAACTTTATAGATTATATAGGTCAGTAATTTCTCAAAACGTGGAGCAGGGAAGCCGGAGGGGAGGGGAGTACCAAAAACCCTTACAGGGGCCCATGAGATCAAAACTATTTTCAAAATAATACAAAGATGTTTTAATTTCTAATTTCATAAAGATCAGTAGGTATAACCCACATAGACAAAAATTATCTGGTATCCTTAGCAATTGTTAAAAGTATCATGATGCAGTCTTCAGACTAAAACGTTTGAGAATGACTATAGACTAACCACTCATTTTACAGAGGAGAAAACAGGACCTGTCAAGATAGAGGGTTTTTTCAAAATTGTTCAATGGCATTCATAGCATTGCTGCTGTAATAAAGTTCAGTATTAAATAATGACAAGTGTTTCAAAGAGTTGAGGCTCTTGAATACTAAGTCCCAGTAACTGATTTTAAAAAATTAAAACTGGAGAAACACACACTATATTAGCTACTATAGTTGACTCAAAGGACTGGAATAAGTTTTGACTTCAACTTGAATCTTTAGAGATATTTTGTATAAGCTTCTCAGTATTAAAAAACCCACAGAGAGTTTAAAGAGGACATTTTTAGAAGAAAGGTAATGGATTTGACTCATTTAAGAACTAGTAAATGTGTAATCCAACTCTATAGCTATTTAACTCTTTCTTATCTGCCCTACAGAAAAGAAATTTGTAATTCTAAAGTAATCAACCACAGAGAATGTGGTTCTATTGTCAAAAAGTAAAAACTGGAAAAAAGGAACAGGTACCTATCCGCTGGGGGCACTGGGTTTTTGTTGTTGTTCAGTTGTATCTGATTCTTCGTGATGCCATGAATCACAGCATGCCAGGGCTTTCTGTCCTCCACCATCTCTCAAAGTTTAAGTTCCTGTTTCATGTTTCCATGTGACTATCTGCCATTGCTATCCCTTTTTCCTTCAATTTTCCCCAACATCAGGGTCTTTTCTAATGTGTCCTGTCTTTTCATTGTGTGGCCAAAGTATTTAAACTTCAGCTTGAGTATTGGAAGTGAATAGTCTAAACTAATTTCTTTGAGTATTGACTGGTTTGATCTCCTTCCTGTTCAATGGACTGTCAAAGGTCTTCTCTAAGACCACAATTTGAAAGCATCAATTCTGTGGCACTCAGCTTTCCTTATAGTCCAACTCTCATAGCCATACACTGCTACTAGAAAAACCACAGCTTTGACAATATGGGCCTTTGTCAGCAAGGAGGCCTCTGCTTCTTAGTAGGCTATCCAGATTTGCCACAGCTTTCCTTCCAGGAAGCAAGCATCTTTTAATCTCACGGCTGCAGTCACTGTCTGCAGAATTTGAACCCAAGAATATAAAATTTGACACTGCTTCCATTTCTTCTCCCTCTGTTTGCCAGGAAGTGATGGGACCACTTGCCAGAATCTTAGTTTTTTTGATGTTAAGTTTTCAAGCCAGCTTTTACTTCTGTTCTTTGACCCTCATCAAGAAGCTTCTTAATTCCACGTCACTTTCTGCCATCAAAGGGGTATTATCTACATGTCTGAGATTGCTGATACTTCTCTGAGCAACCTTAATTCCTGCTTTTGATTCATCCAGCCCAACATTTAATAGGATGTACTCTGCATATAAGATAAATAAGGTGACACTATAAAGCCTTGTCATACTCCTTTTCCAATCTTAAACCAATCAGTTGTTTCATGTTCAGTCCTAACTGTAGCTTCTTGGCCCGCATACAGGTTCCTCAGGAGACAAGTAAGATGATATGGTATTCCCATCTCTTTGAGGACTTGCCACAGTTTGTTGTGATCCACACAAAGGCTTCAGTGTTGCCAATGAAGCAGAAATAGATGTTTTTCTGGAACTCTCTTGCTTTCTCCACAATCCAGCAAATGTTGGCATTGGGTTTTAATGTCAGGCATTTTCCTTTATTTCTCCCAACACCCAGCATAGGTGACCATGTTTCCTGATTTGTAGAAGAGGAAAAATTTTCCAAGGGAGGGTCTCCTCCTCTCGGTACCCCACTTATGTTATGTTCCTGATTCCCTCCCATCTGTCATGGATAGGCAGAAAAGCAACAGGAGCCCGCTTTGAGGGCTTCAAAATGGTAATGCTGGCAGTACATCAGACAGGCTGCAACAGAGCCCGGAGCTGCTCACCACTGGACGCATCACATCCTTGGTAAGAAAAGGGTCACACATCTGCTTTTACTTTAGGTATGTTTCTAGAGTTGGACAGTGTATAATTATGAGCTCTTCTCTAAATACAAAGGACAGATTTAAAGCACATGGATATTGTATACATAAACATAATAATGATAGCTAATAGCAAGAATTTATATAGTTCTTTAAGTTGGCAAAGCGCTTCATAAATACCATCTTGTTATATCTAACAACTCTGGGAGGCAGGCCCATTTTATGAAGCAAATGAGGCAGATAGAAGTTATGTGACTTGTGCAGGGTCACACCGCTAGTCAAGTGTCTAAGGCCAGATTTGAATTCAGGTCTTCCTTACTCTGAGTCCAATGTTCTATCCACTGCACCACTTGTGTGTGTGTGTGTGTGTACACACAAACGTGTGAGATGACAGGAGTGTAAAGGTAGAGTTTCGAAGGGACCTTAGAAGTTTCCCAGAGCACCCCTCCTCATTTGGTAGATGAGGCCCAGAGTGGTCAAGTACTTTGTCCAATGTCACTCAGGTAGTAAAGGCAGGGTTTCAACCCCAGGTCCTCCAACTCCAAATACAGTTCTCTTTAAACTGTGCCATTCCGTGTTTGAATGTTTAGTCATTGGGTATAGCATAGTAGGAATTCCTTTTGTACACAGGTTGGACTAGATGAATACTGGGGCAGCTAGGTGAAGCCACAGTGTGGGCTTAGAGTCAGGAAGACACTTTCCTAAATTCAAATCTGGCTTTAGACGTTTATTAGCTGTGTCACCTTGGGCAAGTCACTTGCTGCTGTTTACCTATGTTTTTCATCTATAAAACGAGCCGGAGAAGGAAATGGCAAACCATTTCAGCATCTTTGCCAAGAAAACCCCAAATGAGGTCACGAGAAGTTGTATACAACTGTAAGCATAAGCAAAATGGAATTTTTTTGGAGTTTGGTTTTCCTGGATCCATGGCCATAACAATCTCTTGATCCCAGGTATTTTGCTTTGCCAATCAAGCCCCGAGTCACATAGGCCGTCATGTCTCTGGCTCTGAGAAAGTGCATATATTCTGAGAAATTAGCATTTTGCTTGAGGGCTCACTCATGGGAAGGACCTTTGATTTCCTGGACAGAACTGTGGGTAGCTGTTAAGGAACCCCCCTTCCCTCGGTTTTGTGAACTGAGATGTTGGTGCTTTCCTGGTCTGGTGATGTATTACTCTGTTAAGAGGGCTGCAGCCCTATCTATTGGATCTCTGTGCTAATTTCTCTCTGCTTGTATTTTCTCCATGTTCACAGTGACCTTTCCCTTGAACTAGTGAATGACATACATTTAATTAAAGTAGGATTGTTAACCCCTTTTGAGCTGTCTTTCCTTTATAAAAGCAGATCAAAGAACCAGAGTGTGCTAGGGCACTTGCTAATACAACAACTGAAATGACTCAACAACAACATCAAAATAGCAAGGTGGATACTGAGGTTTGTCCCAACTCTCTAATTTTGTGTGTGTGTATATATGTGTGTGAGTGTGTGTGTGTGTGTGTGTGTTCATTCATATGCAAAAAATGGGATAAAACTGAACTACTAGAAATAACAGCCACACTGAGAAGATCGGGAAGCCATCAGGGTATCAAAGAAACATAAACTCACAGACGGACATGCATCCAAGACAAGGACAATGAACTTCATCCCACAGTTTTGTGGTTAGTGTCTGCAGGATCACCTGGGGGAGAAGGTGGTTTGTCAAAGAGAAAGAACAGGGAAGGCAAAACGGAAACCCGGTCCTGAGTGGTACCTGAGAAGAATACTGAACTTTGCACAGAGAATTTTCTTTTTGGAGCTAGTTTAAATAGTAATCAACACATATGTAAGTGACTAAAAAGTTCCTCGACCTGGTCTCAAAAACATGCAAACTTCCATAGTCTTTTAGTCTTTGCTTTAACTTTGTTTGAGGCAAGGGTGGGTGGGGGAAGTTAGCTTTAGTTTTGTCAGTTCATCTTGTTCTCATATGTCCTACCACTTAGGCTTTAGGGTCTGGTGAGAATTTGAATTTCATTCTTACTTGGAATCGCTCATCTGTTTCATTCTCTCCAATCTGTCTCAAAAGATCCCCGCTGGCTTGACCAATGCTTCCGGCTGCAGTCAGCACAGTCTGTCGAGGCTACAAACATTTAAAAAAGCAAGAACAAAACAACTTTGAACTGGAAAAGAACACTCATTAACCAAAAAATCTTGGTAAGTGCAGATACAGATTCCTTCAGACATAGGGGAACCGGCAAGATTTCCCCAAATATCTGCATAGAAATGTCTGGAGTTAGTACAGAATGCAAAAAGAATAGGGAATACAGTCATTGCTTCTATCAGAAGAACTTACAGATCTTACAAACCAGGATGGAAAGCCACCACAGGAATAAACAGAGTTTTCACACAATGGGCAAGGCTCAGTTAACAAAGTCGCACTCACTTCATGTAAATAAGGGTTCAAAGTACTTAAAACCTTTAAACACATGGTGCCTTTTAGAGGTCAGTGGGGCTATATTTTAGTGAAGTACTCCTTCTAAGTCATTTAAAGCAAAAGTAGTAGTCCATGAGAACTAGCTCAATTCCACAAAACTAAAAAAACTGACTCTCAAAATCTCTATTTCCTCATTAATTTGTAAAACTCTACCATGAAGCCACTTAAGGCATTCAAATAAAAGGAGAAACTTATAAAATCATAGATCTAGAGATGGAAGGCATCTTAGAGGCTATCTAATTCAATTTCCTCTTTTTGTAAATAGGAAACTGAGGCTTTTTGATGTTTGAGGACCAGGGAGTTGAAGACTTTTGCACAAGATCCCACAAATAACGTCGGAAGTGGGATTTGAATCCCAGTCCTCTGGGTAGACAAAACAAGGGGCCAGAGAACAAGTTTTGCCCCCTCAAAGGATATCATCCTCTTCACACAACCCTTTATTCAAATGTTTACCTCTCCAGAAGTGGGCTGCACGGCCTTTAACAAATCTGACACTGCCCCGGCTAACGTCCGAGCTGCTCTCAGCAGGTCTTCTCCACTGCCCACATCGTCATCCATGAGTGCTGCTAGGAGCTTCACACCCTTGGACATTTCCGTCAGGTTGGAAGAGATGGTCGTGATTGCACAGCCCACAGCTGTATAATCTGTGTCTGCAGGGTCACCTGAAGCAGAAAAAGAAAGGGACAGTGAGTTGGTTGGACACTAATAACCTGAGAAGTAGGAGCAACTTGGAGTAATTCTTTCAAATCTGTTCTGGTCTCCGGGTTAATCGCTAAAAATAAAGAAACAAAACAGACGAATTAATCTTATTACATAGCTGTACCTGCATTGCTGACCTAAGGCAATGAACCTTCTCAGGCTTATTACATATCATTCCCCTTGACACACTCTCCAGTTTAGTCAAACTGGCCTCCTTGGTGTTTTGTACCGATGACTATCTATCATCCCACCCTTGCACAAACTATGCCGCGTGCTCAGGATGCACTCCTTCCTCACCTTTGCCTCCTGGAATCCCAGGCTTCCAACAAAGCTCAAGTTTCATTCTACAGAATGTACATACAGATCTCTCAGTTGCTAATGACCCCTCTTCTTAAAATTACCTTGTATTTACTAGAAAATATGTGTGTGTGTGTGTGTATACACGTATGTATATATGCGCACACATACACATACACACAGATGGGCAGCTAGGTGCAGTGGATAGAGCACTTGCCCCAGAGTCAGGAGGTCCTCAGTTCAAAAGTAGCCTCAGGTACTTGCCAATAGC
This sequence comes from Phalanger gymnotis, assembly GCA_028646595.1. NCBI lineage: Eukaryota > Metazoa > Chordata > Mammalia > Diprotodontia > Phalangeridae > Phalanger > Phalanger gymnotis. Next base: position 113,272,311 of record CM053624.1, on the reverse strand, counting down.
TGTGTGACCCTGGGCAAGTCACTTAACCCTGACTGCCTCAAAAAAAAAAAAACCAACCCTCAAATGAACACACACGCACACACACATATGTATGTATGTATATATATATACATATGTATATATACACATATGTATGTACGTACGTATGTATGTATGTATGTATGTACATTCATCTACGAGGTGTTCCTAAAGTCTGGACACAGGCAAAAATGCATATTTTCAAGAAATGAAATGAATGAGATCTTCAACAACATCTTATTTACTTGGAATATTAACAAATAACATCTTCAATTCATTTGTGAAGCAAAGGTTGATGCTCTTTGCAAAATTCATGTGAACTTGATGCAATAACTCCACACTGCTGTCAACTGCCTATGTATCCAGACTTTAGGAACGGGTATATATGTATATGCGCATACAAATACACACATCGTTTCCTCCCATATAGTATAAATTCCTTGAAGACAAGGACTTTTATTTTTGTATTTGCACCCCTAGAATTCAACACAATGTTTTAGTAGATACTTAACAAAGCTTAATTGATTTTTTGAAGCAAGACCAATGTCGATCAATAAACAAGCATTTATTGAATGCTTACCATTGGACACTTAACTGTATCAGACACCAGAATTACAAAGACAAAAAAAGGAAAATTCACTACTCTGAAGGAGTAGACATTGGAATGGGAAGATTAAAAAATATATATAAAGGCATATACAGAAAAAATATGAAGAGAAAAACTACAAAGTAGTTTGTGAAGGAGGATCCTAGGAGGTGGAAGGATTAGGACAGGCTTCATGGAAAAGGGATTTCCTTGCATTGCCTCCTGAAGAAAAAAAGAGATCTATGAGGTAGAGGCATATGACAGTGATAGTATGAATTCCTTACCATTAAAAGTACCTTTAAGAAAGGACAGTCCATTTGGATGACCTTCTTAGTCACTGCTTAAATAAAATAACTTTTAAATCACCAAAGGGAATTTCAACATTTTATGGCATTAGTGGTAAAGGCCCCATCTGGTACATACAGAGTTTAACTCTTGCTGCTTTAAACATAATACAATGTAAATGATGGATTTACATGCATGATGGAAGGCAGATTTTCTGGGTCAGTTTCCCTTTCACTTCTCTGATAGGACAAGTTCTGATTCTCTAATAATTTTTGCCCTTAAAGACAGTGTTACTTTATGCTTCAAAAAAAGAGAGACAAGATGGATCCATCCATGGTATCACTCTCCCTCTTGAGAGCTATAAGCACCAAGAGGGGAGATCCTGTCGTAACACACTTTATCCAATGTTTAGCATATTGCCATGGGGAGAAAGGGGTTTTACATGATGCATGATGCGGTTGAAATGGGACCAAGTCTTTTTTTCAAGATCTCCAGGGTGCTACTGGAGAAAGTGAGTGAGTTGAAGCAAATCTGGTAATGTATAAATATAGACAGTTTCCCCTATATCATGGAAATCTGCTTTTTCAATCAAAGGGCCATGGGGTAAATGCTCTAGCACTCCACAAATCTCTATCCCAGTGACTCACCAGCTGTGAGGTTAACAACTGAAGCTGTTCCAGCCGTGATAGCATCAACCTGAGAGTGGATTTCATGTTTTGATTCATCGACTTTGTTCTGAACCCATACCCTAGAGGCCTGCAAAATAAGAGAATCACCCAAAAGAATGTCAATTACATGCCAAATTAGAGCAAGAACAAAAGATCCTGCTCCCAAAAGACAGGAGCCAACATTTCTGATTTAAAACAAAGCAAAATCCAAACTTCTTAAACAAAGCAAAGGGAGCCAATGAGGCGGTTAAGTTTACTTAAATAATTTTCTCTGATGTGCCTTTTACTTTTTCCCAGATGCTAGCTAGGGAGAAGTCTGTTTTTTTTTTTTTCCTGGCTGTTTCATTAAAAACCATTCCTACTATTCTCTTTGCTTTAAGAATCCTTGCAGTGAAAGGTCTGATGACCTTATTCAGTCAGATCAAGTTTAAGTCCTGAACCTAGTGAGGGAAAAAAAAAAGCTATTTAGTTTCATGACACCAACAATATCAGTTAATAGTAATTCTCTTTTTTGTTCTGTAGGGTTGTGATAGTTTGCCAGTGTTCTTCTCAGGGCAAGGGCTATCTTTCTAGCAATCTGTATCTATTTAGAAGCAACAGTTGCAGCAAATAAAACATGTTTTTTTAGTTCTGGATCTGTGATTCCACTAGTATTCAGAACTCCTGGTGTGAAAATACCCTTCAGTGATGGAGATGGGCAACTCTTCTGGAAATTGTAGCCTTGGAGGGTTTCCAGAGATACAGAGAGGTCAGGTCACTCACTCATGGTCAGGGAGCCAGAATGCATCAGAAACAGGGACTGAAACCATGTTTTCCTTACTATAGGGCTCTATACACTATATCATGGATGATATATGATACTACATGGGTAGTTATAGCAGATTCTCCCCTATCTCACATTCAGAAAAAACCTTGGGTCTTCCAGGTTTATTCATGTCATTGGCTAGCAGAATAACCATCAGAAAAATAATTTCATCCTTCCAGGCTTGAGCTCCTCCTCAGTCAAAGAAAGGAAAGGGTACTAGTTGCATTTGAAGGTCCCTTCCAACTTTTAAATTTTAAGACTAAAATGTTGGAAACCTTTATTAAACTGTCACTTCTTTGCTTTACTACATATGGGAAAAGAACATCAGAATGATGCTCCTGAGGCCCTGTAAGATCTTGAAGTGCCTTCTAATCTTCCCTGTAACCTGTGATTACATCAGAGTGAGATTAAAGTAGGTACAGTATGGGTCTAGTAGGAAATCTACCTGTAATTATTTGAAATCCGTTGGCCAGAGTAATGTTTGTTTATTCAGAGTATCTGAGAAGAAGCTATTCTCCAGTCATGCTAGATCAATATAGAGCATAACATATACTTTTCCTGAGCCATAGTCTAAAAATTAAATGTCATTAAGTTATGGTACTCTAATGACCTGGAACTGAAGGCAACAGGATAGATTACCAGAACTGGAAGAGTATTTTTTTTTTTTTTTGGCTCAAGAACACCACTGAATTTCTACTGCAAGCTAGTCTCATCTTATGTAGCTGACAGTGGTGCCAATTAATGTCAAAGAGATCCAAACACCATTTTCATGATATTAACATACAAATATCCCAAATGATGGGCAGGAATTCAGCTAGCACTTATAGCTTGAGCCTACGGAAGTTTTGTTGTCTACTATGGTCGCCAAGATCATCGCCATCACACAATATGGCAAATTAGAAAGAGCATTAGACTTGGATTCAGGAAATCGGGGTTCTATATCTGTCTCTGACACTTGCTAACTTGCTAATCAGTCAGGCAACAAGCATTTATTAAGTACTGACTATGTACTAAGCACTAAGGGTACAAAGAATGGTAAAAAAACAAAAACCAAAAAAAAAAACAAAAACAAAAAACGAACCTCTCCCCTCAAGGAGTTTTATGTTCTAATGGATGAATCAGCATGAAAATAGCTGTCTATCTATCTATCTATCTATCTATCTATCTATCTATCTATCTATCTATCTATCTATCTATCTATCTATCCATCTATCTATCTATCTATCCATCCATCTGTCCATCCATCTATCTATCTATCTATCTATCTATCTATCTATCTATCTATCTATCTATCTATCTATCTATCTATCTATGTGTGTCTGTATACGTATGTCTATGTGATCTATACAGAGTAGCTGGAAGCACATCTGAAAGGGTAAGGCGTTAGTAGCTAAGGATGGCAACAGGAAAGGCTAACTGCATAAAGTAGAATCTAAAATGAGATTGAAGGAGCACAGGAAAATTAAAAGGTGGTAATGAGAGAAAGGAATAGGATAGGTATGAGATATTACCAAATAAAAGACACAAAGATAGGAGATGGAGCACTGTGTTTGGGAAACTACAAAAAAGGATGGCGTAGCTGGATTATAGAGTGTGTGAAGGGGAGTAGGGTCTAAGAACACAGGAAATTTAGGAAGGGACCAAGTTATATAGGGTTCTAAATTTCAATGAGAGGAATTTATAATTGATCTGGAAGTAACAGGAAACCACTAGAGATCAGTAGGCAGAGAGGTGAGGTGGTCTGGTGTGATGCTGGACACATCATTTCAAATATCTGGGCCTTAGTCTCTTTACTGCCAAGTGATGAGGTTGGACCAGCTGGGCATCATGGTCCTTTCCACCTCTGACACTATATAATCCCAAAATCTCAGGGTTCCACTTACCCATAAAATTGTATCTGTTCCTGAGGGTTCAGCTAAGAAACAACGACTAAACAAGAGAATCCAAACCAGAATGTTTCCCAATGCCGAATTTCAGATACAATAAATTTTCTGGCCTTCTGTTAGATGAGAGATGTGCTGAAAAGACTTATAAAAAACACTCACCATGTCTTGCCCAAGAGGTGGTAGGTTATCAACTTCACTGAGGTCTGCTTGAGCTTGCTGAACCGCATGCATGCTAGTATTAATTGTTCCCATCAAGGCCTGCTGGGCTGACGTCTGGGAAAACAAATGGACGTGGGGAATTCCAACAGAAAAAAAACCTCTTTTCGTACAGAAAGTCTACTGTTCTTACAAAAATGCACATCTTTCTAAGTTTGGACATGTCTTGGGGCCTTGCATAGAAGACTCTAAAGACTAGGAAGGAATTTTTAACACCTCTTAACTGGCATGTTGGTAGTGAGATAGTGTAGAGGATGGAGCCTTGGACTTGGAATCAGGAAGACCCAAATTCAAATCTCACCTCAGATGTTTAGTACTTGTACAACCACGGGCAAATCATTCAATCTCCCTTAGTTTCAGTTTCCCCGTCTAAAAATGCTGGATAATAATGGCACCTACCTTACCAGGTGGTTGTGAAGCTCAAATGAGATCATACATGTAAAGTACCTTATAAATCTTAAAGTATGCCATAAATGTTAGCTACTATTACTATCTTGTAGCTCCTATCAGGTTAAACTCAGTTTTGCCTATTTCATCACTGAGACTTTCACTATTTCTTAAGACTCAACCCAACCCCATTCCGCCTCTCTACATTTCTAGTTATCCTTACTCAGGAGGTATCTTCCTCCCTCTGCCATTCCTGGCTTCAAATATCTGAATGACCCATCCTTTAAAGCTCAACTCTAACGCCATGTCCTGGCTTTCTTTACTTTCCCTGGGTAGACAGATGACTTTTTTTCTCTCCTTGAATCTCTCAAAGCATTTGGTTTCTGCC
>CM053624.1:113219751-113266572 GCA_028646595.1 Phalanger gymnotis | reverse complement strand
ATGATAAAGGTAACGTCTAGGAGAAGTTAGCATGAGAATACAGCTCCTGGTGTATCAGAACATGGTAATTCGCTGAATTCTCTGTAATCTGGGCCAGGATTTCACTTTCAGTTTAACATCATTCAATGAGTTATTTACAGTGACTACAATTCAATACAAGATACCCCATCTGATAGGAATCCAAAAGGAATAATTATGCCCCTTTCTGTTAAAAAGCAACTCTTTCCTCTATGAACAGAACACTTACTTTTTAGGGGAAACAGATTCTTCTAACATCGTTGACTCCTCATCACCCTCTAATCCAAATCTATCTTTACTTTGTTTCTAGGAGAAGACAGAAAACAAAATTCCAGAACGTCAAAAGAATGAATCCTTGACCCAGTCACTGCAGAAGAGTTATATGTGGGAACAAAATAACAAGACATCCAAGGCCGTTTTTCTAATCAAATCAATAAGTAAATACCTTCTTGAGGATGATGTCAATATAGCCTGCAATAAGTTGGGATATTTGCTCTCCTTCAGTTGTTTGTACAGAATAATAACTTTCCTGATACTCCCCAAAATCCTAAAGAAAACAGTATTAATAGAAATTAAAAAAAAAACAATATTTAAATAGGGGGAAAACAGAACCAGAGAGACAAAAGACATGCCAGTTTTAATATAACTTTTACTGTCAACAAATTTATGGATTTTAAAAAATGCACATCCATCCAGGGGCTACTACGGTCCAGTCCTGTAATGAAGTATGTGGGATGAAAACTTCTGCTGGGAGAAGGGAGGTTTCCAATTATATAATGATATGAACAAATGATCAATATAGGTAACTACTGGTTTTTCCTTCTCTTAATTCCTTTTTGCCTATGGCATTGATTTCCGATTTATATAGATTCAAGGAAGGATGATAGAGTCAGCTGCTCAATTCATGGTAATATTTAAGTATCTACTGTTGAGTACTGTGTTAATAGTTAAGTAATGTGATAAATGGCTATACAGAGTAGGTTCCTAAAAAAATGTTTGCAGAACTTAGTAACAAAGAAGCATATACTAATGACTAATAGTTGTAAAAAGATGGAGTAGAGTACCATCAACGCTTTGATGCTTTTATATTAACATGATTCAACCAGCCCCAAACCACTCCCTCCAGCCATGTTTTTCTTGCTTTTCCCAGTTAAGTCCTTAAAAGTCATAACAAGTGCAACCACAAGACCCACCTTTGCCCTCTTCCCTGCCTATCCCCAGGCCTCCCCATCCTGACACCGTACCAGAGTAAAGCTCTTGGGTGATGCCGCCCAGCGCTTGACAGTCGTAAGGGGCCACTCTTGCAAGACTTCCTTGGTCTTTTCATCCACTCGCATCACTGAGTCCTTAGTGATGCCCAGCAACCGGGGGACCAATTTATTCTTACCCTTCATTTTTTCCTGAAATAGAAGATAAGACTTACTGATCCTACTGAAGAAAAAAATCCATTTAAATTTACCTACAATATTAAGTTGAATGGTTTAATTTTATCTAACTTGTGTTGGATGTGGTCTGGGATAGTATGGACACTTTATAAATCAGATTACTAAATCATGCCAATTAAGTCATGGGATATGAAACTGGGACTAGGCTTAGAGGTATACCTTGCATAATTTATACATTGAAGAAAGTGAAACCAAGGATGGTGAAGTGATTAGCTATCAGTCACACGGGTAGTACGTGCAAGATTCAAACTCACCTCTCTAATTCTACACCTCGAGTTCTTTACACAAGTCCTTGCTGATTCTTCACCTTCTCTGGCCCTCTACAGCTCTACCTACAGTGGTCTTACTGTACCTGTTTCCCTGAATTATTCCATTGTGTTCTAGGCCCTCTCTCCAGTAGTCTCTATCTACATAACTGTTATCTTGCCCCTATCAGGAAACCTCCATGTTTCACTCTCCCCTCACACTCCCCCGCTAATTCATTTCCAGCCATGCTTGGTCTGAAGCCCTGGGACAACTCTACTCCCAGGCTGAACCCCTAAAGACAATGAAAGCCTACCTAACATTAGCTCAATGACGAACATATTTCCACTCTATCTTACCCTTCCCACCCAAGTAATTCTGAATCTCTGGCTGCCATTGTTCAAACCCTGTTCTCCACCACCCAATGACTGTTCCTTTATCCCTGTCCTCAACCCAGCCCCCAAAGGCCTGCTCTAAAGCTACCGAACCCTCCCTGTGAGCCCTGGAAATGTGCTTCAGAGGTAACAAACTAGCTTTCATCTTATTTTTTTTTTCATTATTTCTATCTTGTATTTACATGGAGACCTGATTCCCTCCTCATGACATAGCTTCCCTGGCTACCTTTTCCAGCACTGATTGCACTTTTGTTCATATACCAAAACCACTGGTCAAGGTGGGGGAGCTGAAATGCTCCTTGATCCTGACCTCCAGAGGAGGCTTTCCCTCTGTCAGTGTCACTCAGTAACTACTCCTCCACTGAGATTCATTTGATCTATACTAATCACTCAATTAGGATACCATAGTTGTTGCTTACTGATCTCCAGGACAGTCTCACTTCTTCTTCAACAAACTGAGTGACTGGTTCACATAATCTTCCTCTTCTCCCCACCTCATGCCCTCACAGTAGAGGATTTTTAACATATATTGATACTCCCTCAAACACCCTAAGCCACCAAATTCATCAACTTAGTCATTTCCCATGACCCACTGCTTCACCCCAAAGTCACACATGCATATGCTCATACCCTTGATCTTGCCATTACCCTCAAGTGTTCCACATCCACGGTTTACGAATTCTGAAATTCTCTTACCTGACCATGATCCGTTGTCACATCTGCTCTCCAAAACTGCAAACTATTCTTCATAATCATTGTGACCTCCAATCCCCCCAACCTTCTGTTCTTTCCCAATCCATTACCCCTATACTGGCTATGCTCTCTTCCATTCCCCATCTTGTCTTCTTGGTGAACCAGCTGCCTCGAGTTTCTTGCCCCCTTATTCTACTGAAGATCTTACCCTGCCAAACCCAGGCTTGGATTATTCCCATCATTCACTGCTTTCACTCCTATTTACATGCTGCTGAACAAAGCTGGAAAAATCACATGCGGAGTGGGAACATTTCAAATTTGCGTTTCATAATCTCAAATGGGCTCTCACTGTGGTAAGGCAATCCTTCTACAAGTCCTTAATTGATTCACTATTGCACTCACTGCAGTGGCTCATGTAAACCTTTTTATCCCTCTCAAACCTCCCAGAGCTCCCCTATTCCCATCCATTCAGCTGTGTATTTTGCCTCATATTTCACCAAAAAAATTTAAGAGCATTAACTGAGAGCTCCCTCTTCTCCCCTCCTCATCTCGTATCACTCAGATGCCTTCCACCATCTCCTCCTTCACCCATTCTTGAAGAGGAGGCCCTTTTCCTAGCCAAGGAAAACCCCTCCATATGCACAAATCATTCCTTCTATCCCATCTCTCTAGCATATTGCCTCCTCAATAATCTGTTCTCTCATTAATCTCCCTCTCGCTTCCTCCCTCCCCTTCCCTCTCCCTCCTGGTTGCTAAGTAAAGTCTATAAACATGCACATGTCTCTCTCATCCTCAAAAACCCCTCACTTGATCCATCTATCTCCATCCCCACTAACTAGCTCCCATATTTCTCCTCCCTTAAATGGCTAATCTCCTTGAGCAGCCATCGGCAATGTCGCCACTTACTTTCCTCTCACTCTTTTCTCAGCTCTCTATAGTAGGTTTTCCAACCCCATCAAATGAAACCGCACCCTTCAAAGTTGTCAATGATCTCTTAATTGCCAAGTCCAATGCGACTTTCTCAATCCTCATTTTTCTTGAGGTCTCTGCAGCTTTTAATGCCGATCATTCCCTTCTCCTTGATGTTCTCTTCTCTAGGCTTTCCTGACACTGTTCTCTCCTAGTTTTCTAACCTGTGAGGCTGCTACTTCTCAGGCTCTTTTGCTGGTTTCTCAACCAGGTCATGCCCATTAACCATGCGTACCCCCCAAGGTTCTGTTCTGGACCCTCTTGGCTTCTCCCTGTTTATTATTTTGCTTGTTGATTTCATCAGCCTTCATGGGTTCAGTTACCATCTCTATGCAGACATCCAACCCTAATCTCTTTCAACCTCCAATCTTAAATATTGAACTGCTCATAAACATCTCATACCTAGGGTCCAGTAGCCATCTTAAACTCAACATATTCAAAATTTAACAATTTTCTTTCTTTTTGAACCCTCCCCTCTTCCTAACCTCCCTACGGTACCATCATCTTCCCAGTCACCCAGGTTCACAACCTGGTATTACACTCTATTCCTCACTCTTTCTTAAGCCCTACATACATTAAGTTGCCAAATCCAGTTATTTCTACCTTCCTAACATCATCTACATATGGCTCCTTCTCTCTTCTGACACTACCACCACCCTGGTGCACGTCCAAATGACTTCAGAGAGAAAAGCAGATTTCTTCAAATGTTAGAGGGAAGAGTTGTTCCAAAAAGGCTAAGGAAGACAGGCTATTTCATGAAGAAGGGAAAAGATGGACCTGTGATTTCACTGATACAGGGAACTCAGATAAGAAAACTCCCTCTACCAGGTCAGCAATTTTTAACTTTAGATAGTTGCTCAGAGCACAGAGATATTAAGTGACTGGCAGAGGGTCATCTAGCTAGTAGGGATAAGGGGCAGGATTTGAATCTAGTTCTTCCTGGCTCTAAGACTGGCTATCTACCCCCTCTGCCACACTGTGTCTCAAAGGGAGTTTATTCCAAAAAGAACAGACAAGACTGAACAAATAGTGATCTCTCTGAGAAATCTAGACATCTGTCTAGATCGATCTATCTATCGATCTATCTATCGATCTATCTATCTATCTATCTATCCATCCATCCATCCATCCATCCATGGAGAGAATGCAACATTTTGTTCTGGCTGGGAACCTGTTGGGAAGACAAATGTTTGCAACCTGTAAACAGCCATTTCTTATTCCCTATCATTAATGACCCCAGCTATAAAAGAGCTCTCAGCTGCCAGATGATATGGTTATCACACATGATGGAGGACATGTGGAAAGCACACTCAGTTCCCTCAGCAGTTGAGTTGGGGTGGCTGCCTGAGGGTGTAGGGTGTGGTATGAATGAAGAAAGTAAAAAAAAAACATGAAAGAGAATACAAAGAGAAAAGAACATAGACAAATAAGAAGGGCAATATTGGCAGCATGTTAAATATGTTAAATTTGGTGTATGCTAAAAAATAAGTTGTATATTGTATATTTATGATTTCATATGTTTTCATCTTTTAATGTGTCATATATATGTGTATACCTATGCGTGTGCATATATATGTATATGTAGGCAAATGTTAATATTTGTTGATGACTATCAACATCATAATTAAAAAAAAAAAGATGTACTTTAACTGGCGTGGACCTGAATGACAACCCTTGGGGCTGGGTCCTAGTGAACTTCTCCATATATTGATTTCAGTACTCTCCGGATTTCTTTTTCTCATCTACCTCTTTGCCACCCTTGAGGAACCTCTACCCTGAGACTCTGCTCCCCTGATTGGTAACTCGCTCCTGGGGACCACCATTTTAGGAAGGTCAAGAGCCCTGCTTCACCTCATGTATACAGAGATATCCTCCAGACTTCTCTTTCTCTTCATCTGTTGCCTTGCTACCTTCCTCTCACTCCCAATTTCTAGCTCCCTTAAATGTGCTATCTTCCCCAATAGTATGTAAACTCCTGGAGAGCAGGGTTTGTCTTATTTGCTTGTATTTGTATCTTAGCCCAGTGCCTGGCACATAGTAAGTACTTAAATGCTCTAGCTACCTATGCATAGATAGATGTGACATCTGTCTAAGCCCATGAAATTTCAGTGAGGAATGGAGAGTACAGTTACACATGGTGGAGTAGGTGAAGAGATTCACACATTACAGTGTTTGAGGTCTGAGTCCTTACACATTTCAAAGAACCAATGACATCAGTCGATCAAACATTTATTAAGTTCCTACTGTATGCCAGGCACTGTGCTAAGCACAGGGAATACAACAAAGAAAAAAGATACCCTCTGCCCCGAAGGTGCTCACAATCAAATCTGGGGGTGGGGGAGAGATAATAACCCCCAACCCCCCCAAAAGTCAGTGACTTATGAACATCCATCTACATAGGCAATAGCTTCCCTGTGCTTTGTACACAGTATGTAATCAAGCAAGTTCCTAAAGTAACTCAGGAGATAAAAGTAATGTTAATATGAATAAGCATGGCATATTGAGTATTTAAAATATGAGCAAAGGTAGAGAGAGGAAAAAGCGAAGTAGAGTTAGCAGAGTTGAGAAGAAACATGACTTTTTGGTACTGAGAATTAATTTTTATTTTATTTGACCTTTAAAAATTGTCTGTTGACATATCATAAATAGACAAATATTACTTATTAAGGTAAAAAAATCACCACTCAATGTGGTGATTTTCCTGAGGGGCACAATTTTTCTATTTCATAGCTTTCCATGCTTAGAACACTGTTGGTTAGCACGTTTTCTGCTAAGAAAAAAATAGAAACAAAGAAGGTGCTTGTTGATCAAGGAATGGACAAAGAAAAATTGTGGTTCCTGACTGTAATGGAAAAGTGTAACTGTGCTATAATAAACAATGATTATGATGAATCCAGAAGCCTGGAAAAATTTATATGAATTTAAAGAAAGTAAGAAGAACCTGGAAGATATAAATAAATATATGTGTATGTACATATATACACACCCATATACAATGACAACTTGTAAATGGAAAGAACAAAACAATTAAAATCAAATACTGTGAAATTAAAATAACCAAGGTTGGTCCCAAAGAAGAGACATAAGACACCCCCCTCCCCTGTGATTCTTGGCAGAGGTGAGGGATTGTGGTATAAAACATTGCATATCATATCATATTGGTTAGTTCTGTCAATTTTTTTTTCCTTTTTCTATTATAAAAGATGGCTCTTTCGGAGAGGTGGGAGAACGGTATAGTGGGGGAAAAAGTGATATCTAAACAAAATGTATCAATAAAATTGGTTTTTATAACTAAAAATTTCACTTTTCCTAAAATTATCCAAAAAAAGAGTTGCTCCTTCCCACTTAGTAGAAATAATTACAGCAAAGAATGTAATCTTGAGGACTTTGAGACATACCACAAATCATAAAACAATATTTGTCACAGCTTCAGTTTTCTCAATTGAGGGACAATATTTCAGTGAGACAGAATTTAATAAAATTACTTAGGGGGTTTGAGAAAGAGAATTTGAAGGAAGAAAAAAAGACAATGCAATATAATGAAACAGTTATGACACTAAATGGGCCTTATGTATATCCCAAAGGGTCCAGAATATTGGCAAGGGAAGAACGAGGCCTGAAAAAATGGGTGGCTCCACAAGGGGGGGTGCAGCATTCAACCAAGAGTGGACCCCACTGCTTAATCTAATCGGGCTCTAGAAGCAATAGACAGATGTCAGGACGGAGGTATGGAGGCTGTGGCCAGTTAATATGCAAGCACAGTACTGGCACACACACAGCTGACACCCAGGAAAGGGACAGGAGATAAAATATGGTTTGCAGCTGTTCCTTCCATCCTTCCCCTTCTTAACTCCCCCATCCCCACCCCCACCCCCACCACACCACCCTCATCTGCAAAGCTCCACTGTGAGGAGTGCCTGTATGAAAGACAGGGAGCACAGAAACCAGAAACTTTAACACATGTCAAGATCATTCTGGCATACTGAAAGAAGCCACTGCAAATAAGTCAACAAATTAAAATGGAGCTTCCTATTACGAACTATCAGAAAAAATAAATAAATAAATAAATAAAATAATAATAAAGAACCCAAAGAATACTGAAAGTAGCAGCTGAGACTATCATTATGGGATAATCCATTCACAATTCTTCCTCCCAAAACCCAGAACAGCTGGGGAGAGTTAAAATGGTGAATAGCGAATATCTGCATAAGGACCTTTTTTTTTTCCTTTTTAGGGCAAACATATTTGCTGAAGCTCAAATATTTGATATACAGCACAGTCAAAAACTAAATTAGCAAATACTACAACCAGCCACCCCACCGCCACCATACACACTCATATACTGACCATCCCCTAGGAAATGCAGAAGAAAGTCACTATATACCACTTTAAGAGAATTTTTTTTAAGAGTTTGTTATTCGAATCCTGCCTTTTCCAAGGAAACTTTCTGTAGGTGAACTGCTTTCCTTTGGCTTTCTTTAGGGGTACGTACTATATTATGAGACAGGTGCATTTGTGTGTTACACAAAGATGTGGAATCCCTGAAGCCATGCTTCCTCTACCTTTCTCGGCCATCTCTCAAACCTCCAGCTAAAATCAGGTCATTTTCCTAGAAAGTCCTGCAATTACTATCCATTCCCTCTGATACTAGCACTGCTGGTAACCACTCTTAATTTCTTTTTGAAAGAAAAAATACAAGCATTTGCAAAGTGTTGGGAAATATGTGCGTGTAACCGTGCACATCCGTGTGTGTATGTGCACTGAACATTCCATCAGAGCTCTATTGCCAGGCACAGTGAAACTGCATTTAGATTCAGAGGGTTCAAATCCCAGCTCTGCCAGTGACAGTATAATCTTGGGCCTTGGTTCTCTCATCTGTAAAATGAGAGTATTGAATTAAACGCACTGTAAGATCTATTCCAGCCCCAAATCTGTGATCCTATGATCCTTAGGAAGCTTATGCCAGTCAAAGTAGAATAAGTCCCAGGCAGAGTTCGAAGATGAGCAGATTTAGCAGGGAGTGTGTGACCTGGAGATAATACTTCCTCTCTGGGATTCAGGTTCCTCACCTAGAAAATGTGGAGGCCTGCTAAAACAATCTCTTCAGGATTCTTCTAGTTCTGAAATGCAACAATCCTGAGAATCTGCAGAAGTGCAACAGGGTTATAAAGGAAATCAACTATACTGAAATAAAGATGGAATTTTTCCCATCTGAGTTTACAGACATTCAGAAATTTATCCATAGACCCTTTGTGGGCCTAAACTCAGGTCAAGAGTTTCTCCATATGAAATGAAAAGCCAGGCCTACTATTTTATAAACAAAAAGGTTTACAAATGAAAAATTATATTTAAGTGGCCTGTCAACTCACTCTATTTTTGAACACTGCCACAAGTGAATGAAAGGCAAAAGGCCCTGTTTCTTCATCTTGATCAGAGCCAGTGGATAAAAATCCAGAATAAGGAGTGCCAACTTGAATTCCTACCCATACATTTGAATAATATGTGGCTCAGACTCACAAAACCGGATAGGAAAGGACATCTAGCATTTCTCCCTATGAAGTAAGACTCAATAGGTATGCCTTGCAAAATGATGCAAAAAACATTAATTCAATACAGAACACTGCCAGATTTTATTATACTTGACATTTAAAACAGATGGTAACACCATGAAGGGAAGAAATACTTATGATTATGCAAAAACAAAGCATGGGTAACTTCAATAAAACAGTCCAACTAGTTCTTTGAGACAACCCCCCATGAATTTTCAATTCTATGTAATATGATTAATACACACAACATAAACATTTAAATGTTTCAGCTGATTAAAATTTCAGATTTTTTAAAATTTATGGTTTTTAATATATGAATATAAATATTGGTAAGTTAAGTTATTTGGAAACCACTCACTGGTTTTTCTCTTTACTTGCTAAAGCACCCCAGTATCTCCCTTTCATAATTTAATACCTAAATTAAGTTTCAGAATTTAGGACTTGGAAAGACCATTACTTAGAGGTTTAGAATTCTGGTTCTCTCAGCTCATTTAAAAAGAACAGAAAAAGCATAGAAAAAGGAATCATTTAATAAAAGATTAAAGCTTTAAATATTCCATTAACATTTTACAAAAGAAAAAATGTAGAATTAATGGAATTCCAATGATTAAAGCCAAATAAAAATGTATATAAATATCATTGAAAGATCCTTCTCTTTCATCTCTAAAAGTGGGAGAAAAGAAACTGAAGATGCTTGGGTTCCTTATCTTTTCTTAAAAGCTCTCTCAAAAGCATTTTATCGGCTTGAGCAAACCTTCAGGACATTGTTCTAGCCCAAAGCCTTCACTTCTTAGTCCCCTCTCCCCCCAGCTCTGTCACTGACTTAAAAGACAATGGTCAAAGTAATAACTATTCTATTCTATATTTTCTAATCATTACTTGAGACATTATCTGGCAGTATTGATTTTTAAACTTTGGAGTATTGATTTAGTTTCCCTTCTGGAAAGACTGGAGTTAAAACTTTCCTCTGACGGTCACTACCTAGATGATCTTGGGCGAGTCACTTAACCTCCTTTGGCCTCAGTGTCCTCATCTATAAAATGACTGGGCTGATTTAATAACCTCAAAAGTCCTTTCCAATTCAATATCTGTGATCCCCTGATCCACCATTTATTACCAGAGATATATTTTACTCTGGGGACAACTAGGTGGTGCAGTGGACTGAAGAGTCAGGAAAACTCATCTTCATGAATTCAGACACTAGCTGTGTGACCCTGGGCAAGTCACTTAATACTGTCTGCTGATTGTCCTCCTCTGTCAAAAGAGTTGAAGAAGTAAATGGCAAACCAGTCCAAAATCTTTGCCAAGAAAACCCCAAAAAGGGTCACAAAGAGTAGAACGAGATGTTACTCTCAACCGATTTCTTATCAGCTTGCCACAACCTCTAATGTTTCTAAAATATTTTTTATTGATATGAGCATTACCTTAGGTAAAATGATTTATATTGTAAAAAATTATTTTTTTCACAAGAAATTAAATGTATATCTGGAAGCCACAGAAGTCTCAAACTTTGTTGCTATGAGTTTCTCTTCATTGATATCGCTGAGTGCGCAGCATACTAATTTTTCTTTTTAAAATTTCATGTCTATTGGTTTCTCAGGGATTTCTACAGTCATGTGATTTCGCCTGGCCCAAGAGTTATAGCAATTCCTTTGTGGCCCAGAATAATAACAATTAATATAATTCTTATTACGCAGAAACTTTTCTCTATTCAATCTGATGATAATGGGGGTAAGTGGAATGGTGGAGACTGAAAACTGAACAATCCAAAGAAATACACAAGATGTAGTTATTTTTTTTTTCATTGAAAAATTAGTTGAATGATACAAGTTTTTTTGGGCAAGGTATCCAAATGCTGTTTAGCTGAATATCAAATTGTGTGAAAAGTAGAGTGGCGTAGTGAATAGAGGATGAGAACTGGAGTGAGAAAGAACTGAGTTTGAATTTTACCTCAGAAACTTACTACCTTCGTGACCTTGAGCAAATAATCACGGACTCAGTGAGCTCATTTATAAAACAAGGATAAAAATAGTACATAAAGGTTTGTTGTGAGAACTAAAAGAGATAATAAATGCAAAAGCACTTTGCAAATCTTAAATTACTCCATGCGAGCAATTATTAAAATAATGATTATTAAGGTAACTAAAAACAGTTCCATCAGCACAAAAAATGTAACTGTCTTCATTCAATATATCAAAATTGACCCTTATATAATTACACAGACTTTCCAAAGGGGAAGTAGATTAAGTAGAGGTATAATTATGAACCCCAATAACCCCAAATGGTTGCTTCACTCCTATGGGTTGCTTTAGTTGCAAGTAGCAAAACCGTTTTCTATTGTGCCTTCCTGTGTCTTAGAAGACCAGTTTCTGGTCAGCTGGTTTTGATTCTGTTGGTAGGAAACTGAATCCTGGGGTACACTGCCAAACTATGTGCTTTCTACGTGGGCAGAACGATAGGGCTTTAGGAGCTTAAAATTACACTAAGAATTCTGGGGTGCCCTGCGTTTCCCCAGCAGGAGTAAGATGGAGGAGAAAAGGAAGAAATCTAATGCGCAGGAAGACCAAGTAGAAATCATTTTCAAATAAATTGGCCAGAAGACGCTTGAAATGCAGAGGCTCTATACATGGATAGGATGAAAGGGGAATGTAGGTAGCATGATAATGGATCATTCAATCAAGACAGAATCAACTGAAATAGAAAGCAGTGGTACCATCCTGGAGGATAGGAACAGGGCCTAGATCTGTGAGGATATGCCCTCTACCAAGGAAAGTGAGATCTCTGCAACCTGGGACTTGGAGTGCTGCTCAGAGCAGTCATGTTGAAGTGTGAGCTGCATAATGTCTTAGAAAACCACAAAGTAACATCAACTATGTTGTATAGTATTTTTATTTTTTAAACATTTCCCAACTGCATTTCAATTTTTGACACCTCTGGCCTAGAGGACTGAGAATTCCACAACCAGTCACAAAACCAGGATGTGTCAGAGTTGGAACTTGAGCCCAGATCTTCCTCTGCTCAGAGGCCAGCTCTCTATCTACTGTGTACTCTACTTTTTTTAAGCATGGAGGTAATACATTAGATAGAGCAATGGGTCTGGAGTGAGGAAGACTTGAACTCAAATCCAGTCTCAGACATTTACTAGCTGTGTGACCTTAGGCAAGTCACTTAACCTCTGCTTGCCTTAGTTTCCTCAATTTTAAAATGGGCATAATATTAGAACCTACCTTGCAGAGTCGTTGTCAGGATCAAATAACCATACAGTGTTTAATACATAGTAGTACTATATAAATGCTTATTCCCTTTCTTTAGCCCTTTCCCCTGTGTTGCAGCTGTTTCACATGATCCTAGCATCTCTTTTGTACACTAACAGAATCATAAGATGAGAGTGTGGAAAACTGTCATGAAGATCCCTTAGTCCAATCCCTTTATTTGAGAAAGACCAGAGTTTCCTGTCTTAGAGGTGAGGTCTCTAGATTCACACCACCAGCACTGCCTCTGGTACCATTATATCAAATTGGAGGCAGGTGTCCTTAAGCCTGTGAGCTTGATGGGAGCAGCCCCTTCTCCCCCTTGTCTTTTGGTCTTTCTTTCTGTCTCCATCCTGTTCCACAGTGCTTGGTACACAGCAGGCACTTAATGAAAGCTCAATGACTTGACATTCTATGAACAATTTCTATACTACAAAAAATCCAGAAAGTGACAAATGTATTTATCAGTTTTAATGATGATACTAGCAAGTTTTGCTTAGCTGTCTTAGGGGAATAGATTCTGTAGGGTGAGGTAATATGGTTCAAAAAAACTCTCACATATCCATAAAAAGGGTTAAAAAACAAAAATAAACCAAAACAAAGAACAACATATACAAAATTATTCATAGGATGTTGAGCTGGAAGGGACCCTAGAGATCAGGTCTAATCTCTCAGTTTACCTCTCCACAGAGGTTAAGGGACAATTGCTGAGTCACAAAATTATGAAGTAACAGCAGGGATCTGGAGCCAGACCAGCAGGTTCCAAATCCACCAGTGGTTCCATAGCCACGGATGTTTCCATACCACCACACTCTGCTTCTGCTATCTGTGCTAGGTGAGTCACAGAATAAAACAGATGTTAATTGCCTCTGATGAGTTTACAGTCTCAAACAACGCTCATGAGACCAGATGAAGAAGTCACACTGCTCATAAGAATCAGAGCTAAAATTCAAACCCAAGGCTCCTGACTTGTACGGTACTTTTTTCCCCAAAATATCTCACCGCCTCTCACATATTTGAAGGGTCCTGGTCAGTCCACGAGATGAGTAAAACATAAAACTGTCAGCGCTCATTTCAAAAGAACACAAGAGACAAAGTGTGGGTAGAACAGAACAGCTCGACAAACACACAGCTCACCTTCACGAGGAAAAAAGAGACACCATACGTCCGGAGAGAACGTGCCAGTTTTACATATTTCACCTTGGCTTCTATTTCCGACATTTCACCACAGTTTTTGTGCTCCTGCAAGAGTACAAGATCCCGGGGGAAAGTTACTGCATCCTACCATTAGGTAATCATTTGAGCAATCTCTGTGGCACATTGGGAAAATGTACACGTGAGATCCAAGTCAGGGCAATCTCATCAAGAAAACAGAGGGGCTATGAGGACAGAGGATATGCAAGTTTCTATAGACAAGGGAGCTGATAGCCTAGGGATTGCAAGGAGGGCTTTCATTTCTTTCTGTTTTTTAGTTTATTTTTTTAAAAAATTCGGAACTAAGAAAACATCAAATAAAATGTACATTTTAATGTACATAATAGAACAGAAAAAGAGGATTATATATGAAATTGAAGATGTTATTAACACCTTCCTTTTCTTTTAAAATATGTAATAAATTCAACCTGCAATATCAAATTTGTCCTGCTTGTTCATGATTCTTTCTTGTCTTCTGTTTTCTTCTATACAGTTTTAAATGCATAAGTGAATGTCTTTTATTCTTTTTTTTTCCTTCCCTATATATCTCTTCTCCTAACATCCTCCATTGGGGGAAGAGGGGGAATAAAAGAAGGACCATCATTTTGATATACTATTGAAGGTCCCCTCCCTCTTTCCTTCTACCTTTCTCATGTTTATCTTCCTTTTGACTGGGGACAAATTTGGGAGTTATCTATGTGGACAGAACAGATGAATTGAGAATGACTGATTTCCAAAAGGGAGAATTAATAGAGAGACTAGTAGATTGGAAGTACTTCAGCCCCTCACAGACCTGACAGCAATACCGATCAGTATGGAAGTTTTAACCTGGCCCATGTTTCCCATTGGGATAGTTTGATCCTCCTCAGATAGTATGGGGTTCTCTGCTCCTGGGGGTTCATTACTGGTATTGTATTTAGTATGGACACCCAACTGGTTTTCGCTCTACTGAAGCTTAGAACTCTTCAACTCAAGTGATCCACCAGCCCCAGCTTCCCTAGCAGGTGGGTCTAGAGGCATGCGCCAACCATGCCAGGCCTTATGGTACAAGAATGACTGAAATAAAAATGGTTGGCATGGACCATGCAGTTATATTTTTAAGAAACCTGACACTAACAAGAGGTGTGAAAATGGTATGTTTCCTGACATTTTACATGCTTGGAATCCAAGACTAAAAACGATGTCTAGATAGGAGTCTCTGAATGAACATTTCAAAGCAAAGATAATTCTTAAGCTCCCAACAGACCCCTTTGAAAAGATTTCATCAGTGAATGGAAATGAATTAAACTTTGACTTTTAAAATACACATTTAGCATAGGGGCTAGTGATAGGAAATGGACCTGTGATGTCACTGACTGATACAGGGAACACTCAGGTCGGAATACTCTTCTATCAATAAAGGTCAGCATGTTCTCTGCAACTTAGAAGCGTAGTGAGCTGACTAGGTAAGTGACTTGCTGAGGGTCATGCTGCCATCATGTGTCAGAGGCAGGGTTTAACAAAGGTCCTTCAGGCTTCAACTGGCTCTCTATAAACTACGTCACACTCACTCTCCAAAATAATAGCTCCGGAATAAGGGTGTCTGCCAAAAGCAAATCAGCATGGAGAAGTAATAGATAAAACATCTTCTGCTGCACTGTGACTGCATGGTATCTTGTTGGCTGCTACTGAGAAGCTGTCTGAAAATTAAGTATGAGTATGTCTGTCTGAGACTGAGTAACCTTCAACTAAAGTCTACAAGATTAAGAAAATATATACAGTATACCTAAAGAAGAATGGACAGTTTCTTTACTCTTGAGTTACTGATAATTAATGACATAAATTAGCCTCTTTTCTCTTGAGTGAATGATAATTAATGACATAAATTTGCTTCTTTATGCTTCAGTTAACGGTAATTTATGACCTAAGTGGAGGGGATGCATAGCGTACAAAGTCAAGATGATGACGAAGCCTGTTAAAGAAAAGAAATGGAGAAAGGCATGCAGAGTAGAATATTGAGATGACTGCATTTTCAGTACCTGAAATATTCTCTTTTCAGCTCCTCTTTGCTTGATGTATTCTTTGGGCAGAAATTCCTTTAGACTGTGGGGAGAAAAAGGTAAAGCATTTTAATATGCTGTGATGGATACAATAAAAGAGAAAAGGAACCATTTGCAAAATTTCAAAGTCAAGGCCCTAACCCAACTCCAACTGTCCTCAACCAGTCTTAGTTCAATTTAATCAAAAAAAACAAAGACAAAAAACCCATCAAACTTGTGCTGTGTGCCTAGGAATGTGCCAAGTAATTATGCTACAAAGTTGAAAAAAATGGTAACTCACATTTCAAGGAGCTTATTAAAATAATAAAGAAGGATGGAGAAATGGGGAGAAGGGAAGATAAGACATATACACAAGTGAATAGGACACAAGTCAGAGTGGAAAAATAACAGAAACAAATGGTCTAAGAAAGTCTGAAGAGGAATTTTAGAAGGGGACAGCAATGGGGTTGGGGGAGTCAAGAAAGGCTTCATGGAAGAGAGGCAGCTGAGCAGATCCTTCAAGGAAGAGAAGGATTTCAACAGGTAAAAGAAGCAGATAGATATGGTCAGACCTCTGAACTAGGAAGACTATATTAGGTACCTGCATAAAAGGTAGATTAGAGAAAACAGAGCGGAGGGAGGGAGGCTTGTTAGGAGGCTTTCACATAATATTCTAGACAACGTTTAATGAGGTCTAGTGATGTGAGTGGAGAAGAGAAAAAGAATATAAATGAATTTGTGATTCATTTAATAGTCAGCCATGGCACATAATGCCCTGGAACTAGGTCACAAATAGAAAAAACCTACCTGAGAAAGTCAGACCACAGTCAATAAAGCAAAACCACTTCTGGAATCCATTAAGACAAATATAAACGCTTCCTTACACGTCACTCCTTTTTGTAGACAAGGGATAAGTGAATTGGTTCTTTCCTGGGGCTTTCAAACTTTCCACTTGTTAGCAACACAACATTCAACCACGTGAAAAAAAAAATCAAATTCTGACCAAAGATGAGCCCTAGGAACACCTAAACTTGTAAGAGAGCCACAATTCAGAAGTGTTTGCTATGCTCTGGTGACATAACAAGTTCCATTCCTAGAGGGCATTAAGGTTGACAAAGAATACTTCACTAGAGAAAGTTGTTCAATGTTTGAAACCAAATGTAGGGTTTCTGACTTTTGAGAAAAGAGATCTGGCCAAGTACCCTATTCTAGAAGTGTATTTTAAAAGATAACTGTTGTTGTGCTCATTTATACATAGGGAAAATGAGGCTTCAGTTCAGTTCTCCCTATTCACACAGCCTCTAACTTAGTTCAGGTTCTCATAACTCTTATGAAGACTACTGCAATAGCTTCCTAGTCACACATATTTTCACTTTCCAATCCACCCTCCACATAGCTGCCATATTGCTACTCTTGAACTACAGACTGGATCATGTCACTACCTCTGCTCAAAAATGTTCAATGGCTCCCCACTACTTCTAGGATAAAATTCACAATCGTTAGCCTGGCATTTAAAACCTTCTATCTACCTTTCCAATCATTTCCCATTATTTTTCATTCCAGTCAGACTAGGCTTCTAACAATCCCTCGTACTATAATTTCCATTCTATCTCCTACCTCTTAGGTTTTGGACAATTGTTCTCTGCAGTCTGGAATGCACTCTCTCCTCCCCTCTACCTCATTAGAATTCAGAACTTCATTCCAAGCACGGTGCAGCTGTCACTGGCTATACAACGTTTTCCCTCCTCTCTCCCACCATGCCTCCTCCATTGTTACTCCTCACTGTCTCTTGGAATCATTTTGTATTACTTTCTATAGCTTTTGTGTTTACCTGTGAGCTTGCTGTGTCCTCCCCATGTAAGCTCCTTGAAGGAACAAATTTGTGTTTTTGTGTCTGTATACCCCAACCCTGGCACAGTGCTTTACATAATAGGTACTTAATGCCTGCCAAATTGAACTGAATAAAGTCTGCCATCAGATCTATCATAATCTCTCATTCTGGACAGAATACTTTCATTGTTTAATGTAGGCTTAGGGTACAAGAGCTTTTCTGATTATCCTAACCACTCATTTTTTGGCCCTGAGATGGCTTCTTACCCTTTTGATCCCTAAATGCTGATTCTCTCCTCTTTCCCCCTCCAAGGCCTTTTACTAGTCTTCTACTAGTCTGTCTTTAAATTATCTCTTTTGGAAATCACAGTCGTTCTCAAGACTTCATCTGTTGTTCTGTCCACATGGATAACCCCCAAATTTATCCCCAAGTCTGATCTCTCCTCCCAGTTACAAACTCACACTTCCAATTTGCTTTTAGACAACACCACCTGAGCGTGCCACAGGCAACTCAAACGCAACACGACAGAGAGGTAACTTTGGATTCTTCTCCCTAAAGCTGCTTCTCCTTCTAATCTCCCTACTTCTACTGATGATTCCACCATGCAGGTGTCACCTCCCAACGTTGATAGGTTTATCTGACATCTTTGACTCCTTCCCCTCAATCATTTATCAGATGCAAGTTAAAAAAAAATTAAAACAAGGCAAATCTTAATGAGTATCTATCTGTAATAACCATTGTATCCTTTTCTCCCCTTGCTACCACTCGAACACAGACCCTTCTTGCAAGAATCTTGGATTAATGGAACAGGCTAGTAAGTGGTATTCTCAATGTATTTTGTGGGGCCTTTATTTGGGAAGTGTCTGCTATGTGAAAACAAAATGTTTTTAATAAGTAAACTGTAAGAAACAATGCTACTTGCCGCTAATGTGGCTATGTAAGACCAATAACACCAGCACACAGGAGGGCTGCTAGCACAAGTTCTTTGATCTGCTTTTCTAAGGAAAGCAACTTTAAGGGGTTAACAATCTTATTTTAATTAAACATACATATATCATTTGCTTAGTTCAAGGGGAAAAGCCAGCACCCTGAACTTCAGAGCAAATACAAACAGAAAAAAAATATAAACAGAGCAAACAACCCAAATCAACAGACAGGCTTCTAGCTGTCTGAACAAAGCTATAAATACATAGTTACCCGAGAGAGAAGCATCAACATCTGGGTTTTTCAAAGCTAGAGGGGCTCCTTAACAGCTATCCAGAGTCTCCACACCAATATTCTTCCAATGAGTAAGCCCCAAACAAAATGCTATCCTCTGAGTTTATATACCCTTCTTAGGGCCTGAAGGCTTCAACCTAATCAGCAAAAGGGTGTGGGCCTGGGGCTTTGCACCTAGTAAGACTTAATCAAAGGCACTTGATTACTTTAGCATTCTAAAAGAGTAAATAGCAAAAAAAAAACCAAAACAAAAGAGCCCCACCTTAATTACCAACCAAAACTTATCATGTAGCATTATGTGTTATAATTATTTGTTAGTGGCTTATTTCCCTAATGGACAGTAAAATCCATGATAATAGCAACTGAATCTTAACAGTGTTTTTATATGTGCTTCCAGTGCCTAACACAGGGCTGAGCATATAATAGAAGGTTGTTCAATGAATGAATCAATGACTGATTAAATAGAATAGCCCTCAGTGTTTTAAAGGAATATGTTAGTGATGCGTTAAATAACAGGATCATTGATTTAGAGCTGGAGAGGACTTTAGAAGGTCATCTAAACCAGCACTTCTTAATCTATGGGGTCACACAACTGAATGTGGAAGTAGTGAAAAATTTAGCAACAGTAAAAGGTTTCTGTTTACTTATTTTATATCATATATGTCCAGGGTCACATAGAAATTTCTCAGGGGAAAAGGGGTAGCAAGCAGAAAAAGTTTAAGAAGCCCCAATCTACATCAACCTGCAAATTTTACAATGAAAAGAACTGAGTCCCAGAGAGCCACTGGGGTCCTCACAAGTCTAATATTCTCTATAAGTGGCCAAATCGATATCCTAAAGCAAAGGTCTAACCATGCCACTTCCCTGATTAAGTGTACACCTGGAAATGTGATATAAAAATATAAGGCAACAATAAAACCTGTTTAAAAAGTGAATAGGCCTGGCCTTTAGACAGGGGCCGAGTCTAGCCTTAACTTTACAAGTCAGCCCCAGTAGATAATCACTGACAAGAAGTTGAGGCATATTTTTAGAAAGTTTTGAAGTTGCCATCCCCCCTTCCCAATCCTACTGATGCTTCTAGCACCAAAGCTTATTCAGACTGAACACAGGAGGTAGACAGAAATGACACCAAATGGCTAAGCAAACCCACTAGTATCAAATGCCCAGCTCCCTATCAAATCCTTCATTAGATTGACAGAATATTTCCTCAAACTTGCAAAGTAGATGTCATATGCCTGATGTTTTAACACACAGCTCTCTATGTGCTCATTTAAAAATAATACCACATATTTCTTTTATTCTCCTTGGGAAGTCAGAAAATCATAATCTGGGTCCTTTTCATAAAAGTGCATCCACATTAGGCCATAAAAATCAGACCACCTACCATTATTCTTCTGCCAGCTAGCACTGCAGTAGCTCCAGTCTGGTTATTGTTTTGATCACTGAGCCTTGTTTCCAAAGGCATATAAGAGGCTGGGACTTGTATCCAGCTGAAATCCATGAGCCAAAATGACAGGCTTCATGCTAAAATATGCATTAAGATTGCCAAATCCAATTGGACAATTTTCTCCTAAGTAGGACACCTATTTGTGAAGAGCATATCTTCCACTAGCTCCTCCTGTACTCTTTCAACAAAATGGAAACCAAACAATTTATAACATCACTGATTAGGAGCTAGAAGGAACGTCAGGAGCCTTCTATCCCAACCTTCTCATTTTACAGATGAGGAAAGTGAGGCAGAAGTCACCTGTCCAAGATTATACAGGTAATAAGCATCAGAGGTGAGATCTGAATGCAGAGGAGGGGCCTCTGATTCCTAAGCAAATCCTCTTTCCAGTCTACTGTCTTGCCTCCAAGATACCCACACAACAGATGCACACTCAGGGATCCCAAAGTCTGGGTCTGTGAGACCAACCCATGCATTCATATCTCTCCTAATACTTCCCTTGCTGTACTCTCATTGCAGACTCCATGCTACCTGAAAAATATCCTAGCCAAGTCCCTAAGACTACACCAATGGCCTTTCCTCAGTATGCAACTGCTAAATGACTTGGATAGCTTAAGGCCTGGGAGGAAGTCTGTCCCTGAGCTATTTCCATATCCCCAGCACAATGGAAGAATTGGAAGGGAATGGTCTACAACTGAAGGTGGTGTCACTGTGCTCCTTCAGCCTCGGCCCTGGGATATACAATTCTCACTTTATTCACTCTACTGATATGTTGTGGCACCAGGTTATAATGTCATAAGAGATGACATGGTAAAAGGGCACTAGACTTTCAGTCACCACACACCTGGGTTCTAATCCCACTGCCTATCTTTATTAACTGTGGGACCATGGGCCAAGCCATGGCACCTCTCAAAGTCATCTGTACTTACACGTACCCACCTCACAGGCTTGGTTGTTAAAGTCAAATGAGGTGGCACAGAGTACAGCACCAGCCCTAGAGTCAGGAGGACCTGAGTTCAAATGTGACCTCAGACACCTGACACTCTTACTAGCTGTGTGACCTTGGGCAAGTCACTTAACCCCAATTGCCCCGCCTCCCCCCTCCAAACAAAAAAAAATATGAGGCATATCCACAGTTATCTCTTCCACATTGAGACTTCCCCTATTGCAGTTTTAAAATATAGCAGGTTGGCATAAGAAGTTAAAAGGGAATTTTGGGGGAGCTTTGCAGAAGTCACAGATGACACGCACAGGCCAGCGGACAACAAAGAAAAAGTTTAGAGACTCAGAAATGCACAAAATATATGTATAGTATTGTACAATATCAACGTTGGTTTAAGTACCATAATAATTTAGATTTCTTCCCTGGTACAAAGGGAGGAAGAAAAATTTTTATGTGGATTCTCCAGATCATGGGGGCACCATGCCCCTAAACTCCCATAGTGTGGAAGGAATAACCGTAAAGTGTTTAGCTGTGGTTCTAAAGTTACAAAATTGGTAATTTAATAAATATACAAGAATTTATATATATACCCATATATATGTATATATACACAAATAACTAGCTTTCAAACTGCTTACCCCAGGAGGATGCATGCTCAGCTCAATAATGCTATTACCTAGAACATTCTGGAACATCTTTTGAGGAATTATTTTTATTTTATTTTTGCAAGGAAATCAGGGTTAAATTACTTGCCCAAGGTCATACAGCTAGTAAGTATCAAGTATCTGAAGCTGAATTTGAACTCAGGTCCTCCTGACTCGGAGGCTGGAATTAATTACCTTTAGAACATGATATAGTGTGGTATAGGAGGAAGCAGATCTGAGCTTGGCGTCAAAAAAGCCCGGTTCAAAGGCCCAGCTTTGCAGTTTATTAATCTGTATGATCCTGGGCAAAGCTCTTAACTGCTCTGCCCCTCAGTCTTTGCATCTGTAAAATGGAACAGTATCATTCATGTTCTCTATTTCTCAGAGTCTCTGAGAAAAATGTTTTCTAAATGGCAAAGAGCTCTACATATTTTTTTTACAGCTACTTTAAAAATACATGACATCTTTCTGAATACTACCAAGCTCCACAAGGTATTGCCTTGCCATTATCATTAATAACCCTGCTCCAACGTCACTGGGTGGATTCCTCCTTAGAGGAGAACCCTCTCTTAGATGGGAGGAAGGTACAGAGGTGACAGGATATAAGGAGAGGTCAAGCAAAGTGAAAAATGTAGAATCAAGGCAGACACAGAGGTCTATTTGTGGGAGGCTCATGCATCCCTGTTCATGTCTAGGCCTTGGGATTATAGGGGGTTGGGAGAAAATGCTGTGGGGGAGGGGATGGATGGCATTGCCCTTATAATCATTACAGGATTACAGATTTAGAGCTGGAAGAGCCCCTACAGGTCACATAGTCAAACCCTCTCATGTTACAGATAAGGAAACTGAGGTCTTCACCCTAAGTGAGTTTTATCTAAGTGAGAAATTTTAAACCATGGTTCCCCAACTCTAATGTCAATACACTTTCCACTGAACCATGAATATATAGTTTCATTTCCTTGTAAAGGCCTATTTAAAATTTTTAGAGTCTAAATTTTGATTACCCAGAAATATCTCATTTGTAGCATTATTCTGAAAGAATTAAATGATCTCCAATTTTTTCCCTCTTAATCTTTTCTAATGTCTTCTTTTCTCAGAAACAATTAACTGTTTTTTTAGGCAGAGTGTATCAGAGTGTGTTGGCAATTATTCACCTTTGGAGTGTGCTTAATTATTGTAGATAGCTAAGAGTCATACGGAATCATCTATCATTCAATCAGTCAAAATCATTTATTATGTACTTATAAGGCACAGCGCCAAGTGTTGAGGACACACACAGACACACAGACACACACACACACAGCAAAAATCCTCCCAGGTCTCAAGGAACTTATATTGTAGATGGTAGGGTGGGATACCATGTATATAAATAGGTATACACATTACTCAAGCTACTTTGTATAGGTACACAATAACCTCACAGAGGGCATCGTTAATAGATTAAATGGATTGGGGAAGTCTTTTTGAAAAATTTGGCATCTTAGATGAGTTTTGAAGGAAGCCAGAGATCGTAAGAGAAACAGGTGACTGGATGGAGCAGCATGCCAGCGTCCTCAGTCAGTAACCACGATGGCACCTACACCCATATATACATATACATACATATACACATAAACATATATGTACTCACATATATACATACGTGTGTGTATAAATATTAAAAAAAAAAAAGAACCACAATCCAACTTTTCATGCAATGCCTTGCAAAGGAGAAGCCAAATAGGCATGAAATATTACAGGAGGGAAAAGATCACCTCTGGCTGGGGAGCAGGGAGAGGAAGGAGATTAGGAAAAAGCTTTCACTCAGGGACAGCACGATTCTATTCATTTTCTTACATGGCTAATAAACTGACTCTAATGTCAATTCCCATAAAGAGTTACACCAATCTGTGCAGAAAAGGTGGTATGATTCAAGTAAATGTACAGATTCCAAAGGTGATTACTTCAAAGGGCAGCATCCCTTTGGATGTTAGCATCTGGAAGGTCTGCTAAAATCATACTTCTTATTACTTTATAGTAACTTGGTCCCCAGATAGGCATGAATATGAAGATACTGTTTAGTGCTGACCTGTGATTCTGTTAGTGTGGAGAATTCCCTGATATGGAAACTTCCTCTCTCAATGCAGATTGGTACCTTGTAACTTACAGTCTAAAAGAATTTCCTAGGGGGTACTGAGAAGCTAATTGATTTGTCGTTATTCACAATGTAAGCATGTTATCAGGGCTTGAATCTGAACCTAGGTCATCTTCCTGATGCCAAGGCTGGTTGTCTATCCATTACTCTAAATGTAATTCCAACAGAGTTCCAGAAAGGTCCAGAACAATGGACGTGTCACTGGAGTAAGAATAAAGGCTGCAACAAAGGTGACTACTTTAAAAGGCAGCCTTCACTTCGATGTTAGCATCTGGTCTGTTTCCTAAACAATCACTCTTCTTATTTTACAGGACCATGGTACCTAACTTGTCTTTGCATTAGTAAAATAGATCACTTTACCTGAGCACAGAGGCACATGCCTACAAAAGCGATGTATGCAGTGCACTATTGGAAAAATGAAGAAGACTACATGCGGATAGATGGACTGGTTGTAGAGGTAAGGGAGTGACTGGAGTATCCAGGTAGTCACTTCCTAACATCAGGATGGGAAAGAAAAGAGAAGGGCCAACTGGATTAGAAGAACTGACAGAAGGGAAAATGCAATTGGTAGTGACGGGTACACACAGCAGGATACTGTTACAGTCACGAGACAGTATAGGATAGGGATAAAGAATGAAATGGAGGCCTTCCAAAAAGTTTGTAGAGTCCCTAGATTTTGAACTTATGCCTCTACTTCAAAATTAATACACTTTGCATTGAAGCTAGGTGGAGACCTTCAAGCAGGAGGCCTAATAATGGACTCTACATTCCTTGAGGGCTGGGACAAAATCTTATTTAAACTTTATTTCCACCCCAATAATGAGTACAGAGCTCGACACACAGCAGGTTCTTCATGAATGGATGTGTTAAATAGGAATGAATTTATACGTGTTTCCAAGGCCATTTGGGCTTGCTCTATGATTAAACAAACACGAATATTGCACTCAGATCAAGTTTGGCACAATTTAGCACTGAATATCAACCTTAGCTTCTGAATGACAATAAGTGGCAAAATCTGAACCTTATATTGGTCAGAGAGGCTCAGAGCTAATTGCTATCAGGGAGAGGATACAGGAAACATGGTGACATGGAAGAATACTCACGGGGTCCTATGACAGAAGATTCGGCTAAGAAAACTTTACACTACCCCAGAGACATCAATAGATAATAGTGGATAAAAATGCTGAGAGTGAATTAGGGGGTAGGGGAGTGTGGGGGTGGTGAATGATGGAGAAAGAAGTTATATTAGTCCAGAAACAAACAAAAAAAACCGAATGGAACGATATTCAGAAAAGTGGCTGTTGCCCTCCCCTACCTTCTCCCCACCTTCTGCATTGTCTAAGTTTCTATAAGTACCCCGATTAAAGCCCCATCCTCCCAAAAGAAAAAAAAAAACCTTTATGGTATGCTCCAAAATAAAGCAATGGCCTCTAAATTATTCAAACACAATCTCGAAGAGGAAAAACTCCGAAGAGCTTAAGAGGAGAAAATATACAGTTGAGCAGATGCCAAGGATAAAACTGATTTAAGACTTCTTATGTTGTCAAAAGCTTTGCTCAGTCAACAATAAACTTGCTCAGAGTTTGCAGGGAAAAGTTTCAAGTTCTGCCACTACCAGACATTCAGAAAGTGAATTATTTTGTCTTGTAGGAAAATCACTATCAAAGCTTGTTTAGACACCATGAGACGAATATGTAAACTGTCTCCCTTCCCACATTTTCAGCCACACAAAGATCTCTACGTGATCCAACAAAAACCACTGTGGTCAGACAAGACAGGCTGACCACACTAAGCAGCAGATCCTGTCAATTCTTACTCTACATCTCCTGTTTTTGTTTCTTCCATTTCCACTGTCATCACCCCTGTCTAGACTCTGACTATTTCTTCCCTTAACAATCACAGCAGCCCACTAAATGGTTGTGCTAACCTCACATTATTTTTTGCTGTTGTTGTTTTGGTTTTTACAGGCAATTGGGGTTAAGTGACTTGCCCAGGATCATATGGCCAAATTTGAACTCAAGTCCTTCTGACTCCTGGGCTGGTGTTCTATCTACTGTGTCACCTAGCTACCCCTAACTTCATATTCTCTTGACACTAATCCATCTTGCATACTACAAATGGATTAATCTTTTAAAATCTCCATTTTGAGTGTTACTTCTTATTCAAAAAATACAATTCAATGAAAATGTTACTATATGGAAGGGAATAAATTATGTAATATAGATGTAAATATGGAAAAGGACACAGACCCTGCCCTCAAGCAGCTTAGAATCTAACAACAGGAGATAGGACAAATACACAAAAATTGGTATAAGATTGAATATCATGAGAGTAAAGAAGTCTAGAAAACAGGTGCTTACATCTTGGGGGGGATGGAAGGAAATTCTTGAGGTTTCATGAAGAAGTTGGCACCTGAATTGAAATGTAAAGGGAGAGAAGGATTTCAAGGATATAATGTATTATAGGCAAAGGGGAAAACATGTATAACAATGTGTGTAGGTAAGTGCAGGTTGCGACTAGAAGTATGGATTGCCTGGAATGTAGGGCACATAAAGGAGAGTCTTATGACATCAGGGTTGAAAACACTGGCAAGAGGCAGATGATGAAGGGCACTGATTGCCAGACTATAAAGTTTGCATTTTGTTCTAAAAAGAATAATACTATTCTGTAAGCAATAAGTAAAACCTCTAATATTCTATAAGTGGTTCTATCAGTATTCTATAAGTAATAGGAACACTAAATGTTTAAGTAGGGCAATAGTATGGGCATATCTGTGCATTAAAAAATTATTTTGGTAGTTGTGTGGAAGAATGAATTGGAGAATAGAAAATCTAGAGGAAGAGAAACAATTT
Organism: Phalanger gymnotis; assembly: GCA_028646595.1. Lineage (NCBI taxonomy): Eukaryota > Metazoa > Chordata > Mammalia > Diprotodontia > Phalangeridae > Phalanger > Phalanger gymnotis. Next base: position 113,239,728 of record CM053624.1, on the reverse strand, counting down.
AGGAGATGGTAGCTCATAAGAGATACAGAAGGTCTAAATCTAGGTGGTGTAATTATATATGAAGAAGACAGGATGGATATGAGAGTTCAGAATTTGAACTGAGAGAACTTGGCAATGATTAGATAAGCACGTATGTGGGTGGTGCTGAGGGAGACAAGAGAGTACAGTGACACCAAGAAATCATGTTCTAGTACCAAGATGGGAAAGAAAAGAGAGGTGTCACGCTGGAGTGGGAGAAAATGACAGAGAAGGGATGATGGCAAGGTAGGATAGAGTCAAAGGGGAGGAGATTTTAAATGTCAGATGAATGGATCTATGTTTTAAGACAGTGTCTAGCACACAGTAGGTGCTTTCGATTGACTACAAAAATATTAATACAGGAGAATTTCGTTAAGGTATTAAGCAAATCTACAAATTATAGGGCACTACAGAGGAAAGACTAAGCAACACTTTATAGATGATGACTGAACTTTTACTAGAGATCAACTGCCTTCTTTATCAGCAGATAATAGCTGTAGATAAGCAAATAAGCTTTTTAATCAACTAAAATCAATTTTCTTTTCAAACACAGTGGTAGGTAGCTACTGCTCTAGGCATTTCTTATACATTGCTAGTTGGGCTGTATACCTGCAAGGTACAGATCTCTATCGAAATATGCCTGAGAAGCCGATTCTGGTGACTGTGACTTACTACAGTATTTCAGGCTGTGTGTAAGATAGAGCTTTCTTCGGACAGCACATACACGGGTCTGTGAGCATGCAGTATATAAAGATGCATATAAACATACACATGATATTCTGAAATTTATGCCAGTCAATAAGATTTACTGAATAAGTAGACTACTTCCTTGAAGAGTAGAATACACTATCAAGGAGAAAGTAGGGTACATGTAGCTTCTTCACAGTTTTAATTTAATTAAAACACTGAGCACATTCACAGGAATTACCACCTGTATGGTATATATGAGGAAAAGACACAATCCAATATCAATGTTAAATGAAAATGCCTCATTACCTATGCTGGATTTAGTCTAAATTAAAAAGCAAATCAAATTCCTCAGGGAAAAAAGCCCACAAGGCAACAATAAGCTTGTTTTAATTTGGAATCGGAGTTGAAGTACATATTCTACCAGAAGCATAATCTGCATGTTACATCTCAGAAGATTTAAAAAACACAATTTCAGAGTGTTTGCCAGCTTAGATTTTCAAATGAAAGGCCATTATCAATGTAGGCAGGGAAGACGTCATTCTATAGGACTCCTCTCCCGAAACTGCCAAGCATTGCCAAAGAAAGTTAGGAAATCAGGCTGACTAGGCCAGCAATATAGTCACACTCTACCTAAGCTCAAGTGGGCCCACCCTGCTTCTTGGCACTGTTGGTATTTATTTTTAATATATTATTGCATTCCCCACCGTACTTATTCTAAACCTTTCCCACTCTCCTTGAGCTTCCAACTGTACTTCCATGCCCTTTTCTGATACCTCTATAGAGTATATTGAAACAATCCGCACTAATCCCATACAAGTTTCTTCACTTTCCCTCCTCAGCACACCAATCATATCAGGGACTACGGCTTATTCAACTTTGCTACCCTCAGTGCCTAAACAGTATTTTGGAATTAGAAGGCATTCAATAATTAGCTGGAGAAATAAACAGATTACAACCACACTTATGCTTATTAATACTAAGTGACTGGTTGACAATAGCATTACACACTTGGGGCCAATAGCAAGTAGGTAATTTTATAATCAGATGCTTGTTCTGGAAGACCAGTGATAAAATGAACTCTTCCATGAAAGCGAGACAGTCTTAAGGAAAATGGAAGTGTTATGGTCCATATGGTTCTACATGACGACCATTCAGAAATTCAAAACTCACAGATTCTGGCATAAGAGGTAAAAGAAGAATTCAATCAAAGTACTCTGTTTGAGCAAAGAATTATCTAAGAGAGTGAAGATGAGTTTGTGTCTTCATCAGTTTACCTATCTCTTACATGCTATGATAATGGCTCCTGTTTCTCAGTAGAAGGAAATAGATACAGTATTATAATCAATATATTTGGTAAGAAATGAGTGAGAAGGATTTAACTTGGGCCTCCCTTCCGAAGCCCATGAGAACCAAAGAGGGCTTACAGCTGTAAGTGGTTAAAAACAGGGAAGTCATTCTATTTAAATTGCTGTTTTTAAAATCATCTCTCTTCTTATATAGTTCATCATCAAAGATATCAAAATGAAAACAGTATCTTCATTCCTCAATAGCATAATTAAGTTTACTCTTGCACAGTGAAGTGGTCATATATAGTTTCAGTATGGAGACAGATCTATTAGCCAGGTTAATAGGTACTACTGATTACTTGGTAATATGGCTTGTGTGGAGAATAGAGACTAAAATAACAGGAATCCCTCATAGAAAGTTTTTTAGGGAAATTCTGAGAATCAAGGTCATGATACAATATTCCAATACAAATCATCACTCTGGAGAGACTCCCTGAGATTCATTAACCCAAGGGTAGGACTCTTTCAAATGGCATAGGCTACGCAAAATAATAGGGAATGGATGGGCATTTTCTGCCTCTGAGAAGGATTTTAAAAATAAAGAGCCAAGGTTTCCTTCTCTCTCAAGGGCATCTACTATTAGCTTCCATTTAGATGGTATGAGACTTTAAGGGCTGAGTCAGCATTTTCCTTATTCCCCTCAGAAGAGACTTGGGCACAATCTAATTAATGACCCCATCTCCCCTTCACAACATATTCTGAATTTTCTCATCAGCTGTGCCTGTTCATTTAGTCCCACTCCCCCAACTGACATTCACTTCCCATCCCTGCTGCTAATTTCTCTGCATGCTCAACTTTAAGTAGCACTGCTATATTGACAACTCCCCTGCATCTGAATGATTGATCTAATTGCTTGAACTACACATATTAAGAAAAAAATGAAACAGAATCAGGGCGGTAATAGGCAAAGGATAGGAAGCTGCTACCTGGAGACAGAACAAGACCTTGTAAAAATGCACACCAAGACCCTGGCAGAAGTGACCCCTAGATGAAGGGCTAGGTTATGGTTGGCAATTGTATTCTTTATCGTTCACAGTTAATATATCCCAGTAATGCAAGCTCATGGAGAGGCGATGAATAAAACGTTAGGGTTTCTTCCTGCTCAAATGAAATATCTGATATCAAGCTGTTAGCAGAAAAGGAGCCAAGGCTTACACATTTACCTGAAATCAGACAACAGTTAACAAGAACTAATTAAATAGCACATATTAACTAGGCATTGTATTAAGAGCCGGGGATGCAAAGACAGATAAAAACAGTCTCTGCCCTCAAGGAGCTAACACTCTAAGAAGGGAGATAACATATGTAATAGTGCATACAAGATAAAGCACACTGCAAATGAAAGAAAATATCTGAGTGAAGGCACCAACACTGAGGGGACTGAAGGTCAGGAAAGCAACCTGAAGAAGCTGGAACGTGAGCTGAATACTGAAAGAATCCAGGGAAGCCAGGAGGTGGAAGTAAAGAGGGAGAGCATTCTGGATACTGGGAATAGCCCCAGATAAAAGGCATGGAAAAGGAATATAGGTTGTGCAGCCCTCAACCCCTTCTTAAAGCCACCATATCAAAGATATTTGGTTTTGAGAGAGAGAGAGAGAGAGAGAGAGAGAGAGAGAGAGAGAGAGAAAATGAAGAAAAGCCACTTACTCTAAGAACCCAGGTTTATGTTTATGTTCTACATGAGGTCCAAACTGTATCTGGGCTTGAAATCCACCAAACTCGCAAGCTTTCTCAAAGGAGACTGGATGGGAACCATTCAGGATATCATCTCGAGCCTACAAGGCAAGTCAGAAATGCCAGCATGTTGTAAACACCATTATACAATGTCGATATCAGTTATTATTGACATCCATTTCATTATCAGGCAGGATTTCTACCTTTAGTGGTAAATGAAGCTTTTCAATGACGTCAAGTTCTACAACTTTTCTTTCTTCAGATTTTAAGTCCTCCATTTCAGCTTAAAAGGATTTCCCTGCAATGATCTGAAATATGACTTACATGATGCTCCCAACTATAACCGGTAAACTCAGTTTTTAGTTTTGTTAGGATACAGAACTGGTATGGAATGAAAACATTGATATATTTAGTCCATTTCAGGCACATTCATGGTTTGTCTACCTTAGTGGTTGTTAGTACCATCTTCACATTAGTGGGAATTTGACATTTCTCATTTGTTCTGATGTTTCTGACCACATTTTGGCAGAAAATGAAGCAGTAATACTTGCTCTTTGGTCTTCTAAGTCAATCTGACCAACCCAACAGTTCCAAGTAGAAAGGGTCAGCCTACAACTTAAACTCTGAAGCAATTATGCCATTCTGCCCAGGGTGCTATCCATATCAGAACCCAATTCCTCAGAATTTCATTCAAGGTTATTATTAATATTGTTATCACTATCTTAGTCTGCTCTTTTTTGATAACAGTAGTAATTATAATAGAGGCAGCTAGGTAGCTCATTGGGCAGAGCTCTTAGTCTGCAGTCGGAACAACCTAAGTTCAAATCTGACCTCAGACCCTTACTAGCTATATGACCCTGGGCACTTCACTTCTGTTTGCCTTAATCAAGTGGAGAAGGAAATGGCAAACCACTCCGGTATGTTTGCCAACAAAACCCCATGGACAGTACAGGTGTGATATGATCCATGGGGTCATGAAGAGTCGGCCACAACTGAACAAAAACAATGATAATAATTATAATAGATAGCATTTATATAGCACTTTAAGGTCTTCCAAGCACTTAATATGCTATCTCATTTTATCCTCACAACAACTCTGAGAGGTAGATGCTATTATCCTCATCCTACAGTTGAGGAAACTGAGGCATAGAGGGGTTAGGTGCCTGCCTAGGGTCATGTAGCTGAATAAGTGCCTGAGTCTGGATTTGAATTCAGCATTTCCTGATACTCTATGCATTGTGGCACCTAGCAGAAAAAGTGTGTGGACAAGCTACAATCCTGCTGCTATTCTTTTAGATATAGCATAATGTTATTGATAGAATGATTTTTTGAATTAATTAAGAATACTGAAATGTAAATTCGTATTCAGGAAACGCACTAGAATTATCTTAGGGACAACTCTCATAGTCACGTACCTCATCCTGTTCCTGTGTGGTTTTAATAGACTTCTACTAGGACTCTGTGCTTTCAAGACTTTTCATTCCATGTGATTTGGTGATTATGTGTATGTTAAGGTGGCAGCTACTAAAAGTCATATTTCAATTTTTTATAGATCATTGTCAGGATTGGGTGATCATGGGCAACCTTTCCCTCTTGCAATGATGCTCCAGTTTCATAACGACTTATTTGTTGAATTCTAAAAATTATTTTGGTGTTTGTATTTGTAGCATGGGGATTTGTTATCTTAAATTTGCAAAGGACAGCAAGCTTCTGGTATATCATTCCAGCTACCTGATTGTCTAAGTATCTGATAGATTTTTGGAATTTACAGGGAACTATTGCATCATTTCCATTAGTTCATGGCATAATTTGAATTGGTCAACAAATAGAAGCCTATAATAAGAACCTCTCTAGAATATCTGGCTGCAATGATCCAATATGGCAGCATTGACGTTGCTTCTGTAGCAAATCCACATGACTCAGCTATTTGTTATGAATTTCTTTGTGGACATTATAATTGATTGAATTCTTGTGCATGTTACCCATGAGGTACGTTTTGTTTCTACTTTGAGATTTTAGGTTACTTAAGCATTGTTTGGAGATAAAACACTTCTGGTTATATGTGACAAATCCTATACGATATGTCCATTATCCATTTCTATTGCTTTGTGAAGCTCCGCTATCTGCTTGTTTCAAAAGTGTTTTAGTAAAGGCTTGACCTATTTATCATGTGTTCTGAGAACATCTATCATTCAGGCCTCCTCTTTTATCTTTATATACCTCCTTTGAATTCATAAGCTTCTTCTTTTTTTTTTTTTTTGCATTAAGCTTTGATTTTAGGATGCTAGGCAGTCTCTTAACAACCTAAGTGCCAGCTTTCTCCTTGACAGTCTTATCTGATTTGTCTTGCCTGGTAAAGATCAATTATTATTATTATCATTAACCTATTGACAGATTTCTCTGTTAACATACTACTGTGCTTTAGCACTAATGTAAGCACCACTTTGGGAAGTACAATATTGAACGGTATCACCCACAAAATGCTGAGTTAAAGTTGTTGCTGTTGATTTTGGTAAAGTGAAATTTTAGGGAAAGAAAAAGATAAACATTCTCCCCAAATGGCAAAGGTTTAAAAGATTAAGAAAAGTAGCAGATATTTTGAAATAAAAGATTGATTGATGATGCAAGAAGGCAAAGTTGACCTTGAAAAATATTGGGAAAACTGGAAAGTACTTGCCAAATTATCAGGTTGAGAAATGTGGGTCTTAGAGGCCCAGGGAGATGGATTGACTTGCTCAAAGTTACACAAGTAGCAATGGATAGAGGTGAGAGTCAAACCTATGTTCTTTGGTTGAAAATACAAGACTTTTTCCATTGTATCACCCTATTCCCTCATTCACCTAGGTTCCCTCCAATATCACAAGGGAAAAGATCAGGAAAAAGTGAGGCAGTGACTGCAAAATCAGTATGATCCTGGAGGGGAAAGATATTCCACCATCATTTAAAGTGGAGCTCAGAGAATAAAACTACAGCCCGTCCTAGAGATCAACATGACATTTTCCATAAATTGAATGCACTTATAAATTGATAGCATTAATGTTCATAGGAAATGGCATGTGAACTGACTAAAAGCCCTAGAATTTACTAACTTATCTTTCCCCCTCCCTTTTCCTCATTTTCCATTCATTGATCTCCAATTCTTCTGTCCTTAATTTGTTGTTTCCTCTTCACTAGCTAAGGAATCTAGGGCTAACTTCGATTGTGCATTTTGGGTAATTGTCTCTCTAAGCATGGTTACTTTAACAAGTACCTCAATTGGTTTGTACATGTTTTACATTCCTAGAATTAATGTCTAGTGTTCCTTACGGGTCAACATTTAGCCCCGGTCCCTTCCAGATCAATGTTTTGTCTAGGAAAGGATTTCGAGTAGAGCAGAACTGCCCCGTTTTCCATTAGATGGCTCCCCATAATTACATAGACCAAAAAAATGTCCAGTGGGTGGAAGTCATGCTTTCTCATGCACAAGGGGTACTGGAGGAAGGCTTTTAATTACTTAACCCAACCTCCCATTCCTTGTGCCACCACTGCCACAGCTGCCCAGTGGTTGCTTAACCTGAATTTGCAGACTTACCGTACCTGAACATAAAGCAAATTCAGCTGCACGGGATCTCTTGAGTCTACATTCTGGTCTGAATAAAAGAATTTCCGTCTAAGCAGTAATGTTTCATTTTCATCCACTCCTTGTTCTCGAAACGTTCGACTGTGATCTAGCCAATTTACTGGAATGTGATGAAACTTGTGTTAGTGAAAGGTGTTTATATTTCTTAATTAAAAGAATTTGACAAAAAGGACATTTGATACAGACTGTTATTCTTGATGGTAAACTATAACAGTTAGAAAAACAAAGGTAAGAACATTTAGATTAAGCTTAAAATTGGATATTTTATTAGAGACGCCATTTCCTATGTATTTAAAACCCTATTAGGACTTGTCTAAATGCTTTACTTTTTGCAAGCTTTTACTAATATCTTTTGCTTTTACAACACTGTCATTTTTGAATACTTCAAATATTAGAGCTTAAAACTGCACTAAAACATTTGAGGTGTTCTAATCTCCATCCACTCGGCTATCTCTTGAAATAAAGATTAAAAGAAAAAAAAAAGGAATCACTAGCTCAAAATTTTCCAAGTGTATTTACATCTTTCATAGGACATGTGAAAAAAAAAGAATCAAGAAAGGGATTTTAGTCCAACGAATGCTTTGACTTCTGATTTTCTAACACTCCTGAAGTTAGCCGAAGCTAGATGATAATAATACCAATAGTTGGAGAGCCAGGAAAATAACATACATAATAACTACAACAATGTAAATAAATGGTAACAACTAAAAAACAGTCAAAAATTAATGTGGTGGTATTAAAACAAAACGAAACAAGTTTGATCCTAAAATATGGAAAAACACCCTCTTCTTCCTTTTTTTGCAACTGTATGTGTCTTGGGGAGAAGAATGGGGGTGGAGACAGGAGCAGAGTCCATAGGTATAGAGTATTGCATACAATGCCCTGAATCCAAGTCCAGTGCCCCATCCATGATGCCATATTGTCTCTCCTGATTAAGACGGGGGAGCACCATTTCAGATGGGGAAATAGTATGAGCATAAATTGGCAATGGGGATGCTGCTGGTGGTGGTAGTAGTAATGATATCTAGCATTTACATAAGGTTTACAAAGCAATATATATATGTATGTGTATATATATATATATGTATAAACCTTATGTATATAGAATATATATATTCTCTCATTTGACCCTTACAAAGACCCCATGAAGTAGGTGCTTTCATTTTCCCTATTTTATAGGTGAGGTAACTAAGGCCTAGGAATGTTGAGTGACTTGTCCAGGGTTACACAGCTAGTAAAAGTTTGAGGGAGAATTCAAACTCGGGGAATTCTGACTCCAAATTCAATGGTCTATTCACTTGGCCACTAGGATCAGTAAGAGGATAATTCTGGCCGAAGCGGTGCATCTGGGAAGCCATGAGAGATGAGGCTGGGCAGAGCTACTCAAGTTACTATTCCTTTAGCCTATAATCTTGAGGGCACAAAGAGAAGGCATCTAAGAACAAACAGAGAAATGTGAGAATATGCTCTGGGCAAAGGAGTCCTGAATTACATAAAGGATAGATATATAATGCCATTCTTTGGTACACTGTGCTAAGTCAGCCCCTCACCCTTCCCATGCTTCTGCTTTCTTCCCTATACTTACGATCGTCATCAGTGTGAAGTTTGGCCTTTAGCTTCTCCATTTTTCTTTCATCTCGTAGTAGTGTTCTGTCTTTTTTGAGTGTACCCGTTCCTTCCTCTTTCTTCTCTTCAATTATTTCTTGAATTAATGAATATTCTTCATAATTGGTTATGCCTAAAACAAAAAACCCAAATATGAATTAGAATAGCATTTTTGAGACTGTATTTTATGTAATCCTGTTGCTCCAAAGAGGGAATTCTAGGTGAAGTGTCAAGGTTAAACAAGGTTGATGGAAGAGTTACTTGGAAATCAAAACTGACCCACATTGAAAATCGAGAGTACCATCCACTTGACACTTCAGCCCAATTCCTGTTCTAGAAACACACACACAAACACACACTCACACACACACATGAGAGTTCCTAATCCTAACACAATACTGTGTTCTTTCTACTATGTCTTGTGACAGCTTGACTTGGACTTGTCTGTACAATGCTATCATCCCTTTTCACACTATTTCCCCATAACACATACATAGTAACATCTTCCCTCAAATCTTCTGCAGCAGATATCACTCAAACTTTCTAACACATGGCTTCTCCAGTCTCCACACTCTAAAGGGCATACGATGATCCACTTTTCATACAACATCTGATGTACAACTTCTGAAACTCATATATCCTATAGCTGCTTCATACCTGGTGGCCTTTCTTCATATTATGCCTCTCATAAAGTCTGCACCTGTTCTTCCCCAAACCCTTCTCTGTGTCTGAAATTAATCCCATCACAATCTTGTGTGTAACCAGAACATATAGTCAATGGTGAGTGTTCACGATATGAATTCTGCCTTCTTATTCTCCTCCAAAAGTTCCCTAAACCTCTTTATTTTGATATCCCACCATCCAATATCCTGGTCCAGCATGTGTGTGTTCCATCAAAATACCTCCAACACTAAAGTGTTCTCTGTCCAGTTTAAGATATTTAACATATTTATATAATCACACATTTACATAATTATTAACCATGATTATTTTAATAACTGATTTGCATAATTACAACGACCATAATTATGAATGGAGCTAGGGTGAGACAAGTGCAATGAATGACCCAACTGAAGTCAGAGAACATAAGGTAGAAATTTTAGCTCTGTTACTTGACCTTAGGAAACAGCTATCCTCAGTTTCCTCATCCGTACGATGAAAAGATTGACTAGGTGACCTTTGAGGTCCCTTTCAGCTACAATCTTACCAACACTTTTGTTCCTCTAAACACCTGCATTTGGGTCTTTTAAAGATGGAGTAATAAAAAGCTCATACTAAGAAAGCAGGAACATAAGACTAATGTTATTGCCAGAAAAGCAGATTTCATTGAGGACACACTGAAAACTTCTAGTCCACACCTTAGGAAGTCATCATTATTACGCTGTGCCTTGCCATGGTCTTAAATATTTGCACATGTACCTTAAAATATATGAACGAGTACCTCCTTTTAAAAAAATGTTGCTGAACTAGTGTAGCACCCTAAAATCCCAAGATAATGGTACAGAGTCAGAAGATCTGAGTCTAGTCTCATACTTTACTAGTTATAATCCTTTGAGCAAGTCACAACCTCAGTGATCTCAGTTTCCTCATCTGGAAAGTGAGAAAACTGGACTAGAGTATCTTTATGAATACTTCTAGGTCTAAAATTCCATGGCTTAGGAATGGAGATACTGAATAACACAGGGATATTTAGCAGGAGTTCCTAATTGCTCCTTGTGTGTGCCAAGGACCCTTTCTCAGAACATTGTTTTTTTATTTTTTTCACAAAAATCATATAGCCTTATAGAAGAAAACAATCATAATGAAATACAACTATCCAAACACTTAAAAAAAAATAGGGCTCCCAAGTTGAAATTCTGGCACAGAGGTAGAAAAAAGGCTAAAGGAGATGGGTTGTTATATAGAAGGAATAGGCCAGGGGTGGGGAACCTTCGGCCTCAAGGCCACACATGGCCCTCTAGGCACTCAAGTGCTGCCCTTTGACTGAATCCAAACTTCACAAAACAAATCCCCTTAATAAAAGGATTTGTTCTGTAAAACTTAGACTCAGTCAAAAGGCTACACCCAAGGACCTAGAAGGCTACATGTGGCCTTAAGGCTGCAGGTTCCGGAACTGAAAATAGACCCAAACCATGCATGGGCTGTATACTTGTGTATACGAACACACATTTATTGAGGGAATTTGTCTTGCTAGACAATGCAGATTTGTTACAAGAAATTTTATTTTTCTTTTAAATAGAATGTGGGAATAGGGGAGGGAATAATTTTTTTTTTTTTCTAGAGGTAGGGGTATCACAGATGTGAAATGTTGCATGTACATTAAGATGAGGTTGTATTACTAGTTTTGTTTAACTCTTTTACTTTGTTATAAGCAATCTGTCACAAAGTGGAGTAATATGTAAATGTTTGCAAAAACAAAACGCATCAATAAAACTTAAAAGTAAAGAAGAAAAATAAAGTTAAAAAAGAAAAAAGAAAGGAAAGAAAAGAAAGGCAAAAGGAACGAAAAAAGAAAGAAAACTAAACAGAAAAGGAAAGGAAAAGAAAAAAAAGAAAAAAAGAAAAAGGAAAGAAAAAGAAAGAAAAAAGAAAAAAAAAAAGAAAAAAGGCTATGCCTCCATGTACTAGGAATCTAAAAAGAGTTCTTGTAGTGGGTGGGCAATCGGAATAAATAATCTTAGGGTCACAGAATTTTAGAGCTAGAAGGAAATTAATTTATTCCAATCACCTTCTAAAGGTGAATAAATTAGAGCCTTCTTCCCCCCATGAGATAAAGTGATTTGACAGAGGTTAAATATATACTTAGAAGCAGAGGGAGAATTCAATCCCCTACTCTTCTCACTGTATTCTAACACATCTTTTATGACCCTAACCACCACCACCACCACCATAGGTATGTAGATAGTGGTTTAAGGTTTCATGGAAGGAAGAGTGGATAAAAAGCTGGTATTATCATTAAAAAGGCATGGGTTCAAATGTCACCTCTGACAACTCTTGACAGTGTGACTAGAACAATGCAATTAATTCATCTTTCTCAGTGCCCAAGGCAACTCTAAGTCACAGGAGAAATGCCCTCAGGAGTTTTCTCATAAGGGAGTTCTGGAAACCAATGAAATCACAGGTCTTGTCACTATCCCCTTAAGGCTTACAAAGCAACTTACATACATGATCACATTGGATCTCTTCACAAACACTGGAGAAATAAACTGTACAGGTATATTCGGTTTATAGGTGAGGAGATCTTAAAGATAAGCGACTTAGCCATGGTCAATGTATCCACCGCAAAGGTCAGAGGCAGGACTTGCACTCTGATTTCTCTATCTTCCAAGTTTAGTCTAGTGCTCTTTCTAGTTTACCACTGGGGGGGTGGGGGGTAGGGGGCCTCTGTGTACTGCATCACCTAGCTGGCCCTCTATGATATTTTTTAGATTTTCTAATTCTTCTTTCTTTCATTTTCTGAAGGGCAGATACACTCTCTTGAATCTCCTTAAGTGAATTACTTAAGATTAGGCAAATGGCTTTCAATTTTTAAAGGGAAATATTCATTTGAATAGATTCAGGAAGCATGCACATGGGGTGTAGGTGGGAGCTGGAACCTAGCAGCAATTTGAAGCACTGGGAAGGGTGTAAGAATAGAGGGAAAAAGAGACATCCAATAAAGTGAGAGTCAGGCATTTGAAATCTCACCTATCCTGCTACAAATTGTGACCAGTAATTCCCCGACAGTTTTGGAATCATCCACCATCACTGTCTTCACCGATCCATCCAGCATTCGTATTTTCTGAGGTCTTTGTTTCTTTTTATATTCCAAAATATCCTAGAGCACAAACCACAGAAACATCTTACACTGGCTGTCCCGTGATGGAAATGCAGACTATCAGTAGGGCAGGGGTTCTTATGAACCTTTCTTGTGTGTTATAAACTCCCTTCAGCAGTCTGGTGAAGCTTATGGACTGCCTTCTCAGAGTATTTCTGAATGCATAAAATAAAATGCATAAGAAGACAAAGGAAATCAAGTACACCGAAATATAATTATCAAAACGTATTTCAAAAAATTCACAGAATCCAGATTAAGAGCCACGGAAGTAGAGGCCTGGATGAAATTAATAACTTTCTTGACAGCTTTTCCTCAGAGAAAGCCCTTTGGTTCCACAAACACTAAATGGACTACAATTTCTAATTTAAAATAAATTCATTAGTGCTTAGTAATTGCTTTAATTAAAGAAAAAAATACCAATTTAATATTGAAATTATATCCACATAATTGTAGCTTACAATTACTCAAGATTTTGTGTGATTTATGGCTATGTTCTATCCAACTAGGATTAGCTCATTTTACTTTGGGGGGAGACTCTTCAGAGAAAAGAAATTACAATCTAAGAATTTTCCAAAAAGACTTGATACAGAGACCCTCTGTCCTAACATTCAATATGAAGACCAAGCAAGAGATATTAGGTCTGGGAGCCATATTTGTATGTGTATAAACAAATGACCTCATCTTTGTTTTGACTTCCCAAAATGCAGTGGTGGAGGACAAAAGATCTTTCTTTGACAACATTGCAGCAATGCTTACAGTGGAGTTTTCACTGAATATTAACCAATCTAATTTGTCCACTCCAGTTGTTGGCCTTCATGCATCAGAGAGCTATTCTCTTAGGGTTGATTAAACTGAAAGGAATGTTTAACCCCTTTTCACAGTCTCCCTCCCTTCCCATACCTTTCTTTTTGCATTAAAATTGCTTTTTTGCTTTACAGAAGGTTATGTATTCAGATGCAAAAGATACTCAAGCCTCACTCCTCTAAAATAATCAGAGAAATTCAATTTAACTTTCAAATTCATTTTTCATCTTCCTTCTGTCCTCCAATCCTCCCTCTGTACTCTGTGTCCCGTTAATAACTATAGGAATATCCTCATAATATCCACCAGGAGATTCCTCATCAAAACTCCTGGCTACAGAACTAAGCAGGAAACAGGACTGTACCACTGGGGTGTGGAAAATATTTGAAACACACACACACCCAGGGCTACTCCTATGCCCCCATGGAGTTTTGAGAATTTGTACTGTTGACATTTTCTAACACCCTCAGAGCCTCCCCCTTCAAAGAAAATTAGGAGTGTTTGATAATAAGTGTTACCCTTGGATCATAACAAATGATGTTTTTCTTCTTTTCCTCCAAGTATAGTAATATTAGCTCTCATTAGAAGGCCCCAAAATAAAGGCCCACAGGAAAACAAGAGTGGGGAGAAACATACCCCATTCCTCAGCATGTAGTAGTCCAGCGTTCTGCCTGCTTCCAGCCAAATGCCTTTCCTGGGATCTTCATCAGATAGGAACAAGCCATAGTCAGAAGCTGAGAATTGAAACACAGAAAGAAAATCAGCAACACAGAAACTTTGAGACCTTGGAAGATCGAATAATGTATGCACCGGCTTCTGTGCATTGTCTGTTGACTTGGCAAATGTACTGGCATCCTTCTTAACAGAGAGAAATATTTGCTTTTGGCAACTGTGGGCAGGGTCTTTTGATGACAATACAAGCTGTATTCAATGCTAATGCAGATCAGGAGGGATAAGAGCTGAGCTGTTGAAGTAATAAACCCAAATAAGATTAGGTTTCATTAAGTCACTGGGCTGAAAAGTTATGTTTAACATTGGGGGAAACCTCAGAGACAAAACAATCCAGGCTCACCAGTTGAAGTTGGCCCTCATCCCTATCAGAACAGGTCCTTATGACCACTGACCCAGACTACTGTAAAAGACTCTTGAAAGGTCTTTCTGCTTCAGTTCTTTGCCTCTCTAATCAGGCCTGCAAACTACCTCAAGGCTAACCTTTCTTTTGCATTAATTTGGTCAGATCACTCCTCTAAGTATCTTCAGTGACTCCATACTGTTGGTTGAGCAAAGTTTAAAATCTTTTGCTTGGCATTCAAAGCCCTCAACAACCTAATGACACCATACCTTTCCGGTTTTGTCTTATGTTGCACCTCTTCACATGATCCAGACAAAATAAACATATCCCTAGTCACAGAACATGTACTATAATATCAGACCATCCCCTTCCCTTCTTTTGCTTACATTCCCCTATGGCAAAGATGGATTTTATCCTCTTTCCCCATCCTTCAGAATCCAATTCAAATACCAATTATCCCTCCCTCCCCTTTCAAATTCTTGAACCTTTTGTAGATCCTCGTGGTCAGTAAGTACCTTCAATATTTTTAACCTCTCTAATGTACTTATGCAATATTATCTATCATAGTTAAGTATAATTTTTATCAACAATAGACTCCAAACTCAACCGAGGTAATGACTAGGTCTTATCTAAACTTCATATCTCCACTGGAGTACAATACAATACTTCACACATAGTAGGCAAAGAATCACCCAATGAACTGAATGAAATGTCTAACCAGGGGTGGGGAATCTGCGGCCTCAAGGCCACATATGGCCCTCTAGGTCCTCAAGTGCTACCCTTTGACTAAATCCAAACTTCACAGACCAAATCCCCTTAATAAAAGGATCTGTTCTGTAAACCTTGGACTCAGTCAAAAGGCCACACCCAAGGACCTAGAAGGCCACATGTTCCCCATCCCTGGTTCTAACCCCATAAGGGTAAGGTGGGTTATAACCATACAAGAAAGATAAGGGGCCAGGAAAAATGCTAAAGAACCATATTTGTTAAAGTTAAAGATGTATATATTGTTTCAGGCAAGACTAATCCAGCAAGCATAAATAACACTCCAAGAAGACACGGATAGAGAGGTTAGGATTAGATCTTCAATCATCTTCCCGTTGTCCTACCTCCTCAGCACTCTTACATGTATATTGGTGTCCCCACAGAGAATGCTAACTTAAAGGCACGTACAAAATCCTTTTCTCAATTTACCCTATTAGCCAGATTTTTTCCAAACCAGCCTAAATTTACCAAAAAGTAAAGGGAAAGAAACTGATTGTGGTTCCAAAGAGGCCACCAGCACCCCTTTAGAAATGAGCCTAGGAGGCCCAAATGAGGTTGAGAATCTCTAATACCTCTGAAATTGGCAAATGCTAGTTCTTTAAATGTTTAATGCTCCCACCAAAGCTAGACAGTCATCTGACCACAAGAAAAGAAAAAGTCAGACGGAAGACATTCATAGAAGAGATGGTTTCAAGTTGGTATTGGTATTAGACTCCTAGAAGAGAAGGCTGTTTGAGAGAAAAGAGAAGAGGAGAGAGGAGAGGGAGTGGGGGGGTGGAGAAAGAGAGAGAGACAGACAGACAGACAGAGAGAGAGAGAGAGAATGTGTTAAGAGTGCTAAAAATGTTTATTTCTAGACTACATTTATTAAAGTTCACTAGCTATTTTGTGTGTGTGTGTGTGTATTGTTCTTTTTAAAGAAAGTATTTCTACTGAAATTCTTCATGCAGATCTAGTCCCTGGATCCAAAAATCTCTGAACCTCAGTGACTTGATTTATAGACTTCGAGGCTGTAGGACACATTTTCCACACCTTGAAGACTAATTCCTTGCCAACTGGGGGCTTTTCATTTCCAAGCTGTGAGGCATACAAACACAATGAGAGTACAAGAGGAGAGAAAAAAGAAAAACAAAAGCAAAGAGGACTCCTAATCTACATTTTCATCCATGGGCTCACTAGTTTCTATTAGTAATGAAAAGCTGGCATGTCGTACTTATTTTTAAATAACATATAAATATCACAAAACCCCAAGAAGGGCTAAACTAATAAGGATTATGTTTGTTCTTAAAGACAGAGAAATAACAATGATCTTCTTGAATTAAAAGCAATGAGAGATTTTTGTGTACACCAAAATTTGGGTGGTAAACTGTGTACAATGCCCAAGTAAGCAATGACTCTTCAGAACAACTTTAACTATGATTTAGAGACTGGTCTCTATGCTAAAAGATATTATTATTTCGTTTAAAGAGTTATTGTGCAGCTAGGTGGCATGGTGGATCGAGTGCCAAGTCTGGAATCAGACCTCAGCCACTTTGTAGCTCTGTGACCTTGGGCAAGTTACTTTACCCTGTTTGCCTCAGTTCCCTCATCTGTAAAATGAGCTAGAGAAGGAAATGGCAAACCACTCCTGTATCTTTGCCATGAAAACCACAAATAGTGTCATGAAGAATGGGACATGACTGAAATGACAGAACAACAACAACAAAGTAGCACAGTGGATAGAGTTGTAGACCTGAAATCAGGAAGATCTGAATTCCAATATGGTCTTAAGTCATTTGGCTAGCTGTGTGATCGTGGGAAAGTCACTTAACCTCTGTTTGCTTCAGTTTCCTCATTTGTTAAATGGGCATAATCACAGCACTTGTCTTTCAGAGTTATCTTGAGGATCAAATGAAATAATATTAATGAAGTGCTTTGAAAACATTAATATAACAATATAACTCAGCTATTAAAAATATTTTAAATATTAATATTATTGCTATCATTATTGTTTTACTTGCAAAATTATATGTATACTCAAGAAAATCCTGAATAAATGTTAGAATTCATGAATAATACCTTTTTGGAACTTCAGTATCCTTCTTTCAATTAAAAAAATTTATTAATCACATACTTTGTACACCAATTTATTCTAAGCAGTTTAGTGTTACTGCAGACCACAGAATATCACAATCTCAGAATAGTCAAGATTGTGGGTAACAAAGACACCCATGCTGGATTTAAATAAGCTATAAAAGATGACTAATGATTTAAGAGGAAGAAGTAAGAAGCATTACAGACATAAATGAACAGAAAAGAAGATGGTCAAATATGGAATAAGAAAGAAATGATGGACAGCCACTCCATAAATTAATCAACAAGTATTTACTATGTACCTCCTATATACCAGGCTCTGTGCCAGGTGCTGAGGGTACAAAGACAAATATGAAGTAATTGCTGTCTAGAAGCTTGTGTGTTACTGGGGGAAATGGGTACAAATATTAAATCTACGCAAAAGACACTGAGAGTAAACGTAAATAAATAATCATGCTCAATTAGAAGTTCTAGAGAAAGGTTTTCAACCCAGCTGTGCACTGTGAGAGGTAATGCTCATATCACTGAGGTCATGGAGGTATCAAAGTACGGGCATGGCATTGAGCGTACAAAGATGAAGGATGCCATAGTCTCTACCATCAAGAAGTTTGCACCCTTACCTTAGGGATGGGGCATGGCGCAAGGGATACAACACATACAAAAAAAAGTAATATCAAGGATGAATATGTTAAGAACAAAAGAGAGATTTAGATCAGATATTTTAATAAAGCTTGAAAAAGGTTTTAATATGGGTGGTGTGGATTTGAGGAAGGAAATGAGGAAGGGGGAAAGGCTTTAAGATGAGATAGCACCAAGGCAGCCTCAGAAATAAGTGAAGAATTTCAACAGAGATTCAGAAAGGAAGGGGTGCTAGGCAAGAAACATGGCTTGGGCCAATGAACAGAATGAGGAGAGGACAGGAAGAAATTAGGGAATACTTTGACTAGAAGGAATAGCTGTGAAAGGAAAAAGAAAAAGATAGGGATGACCCAGACTACAAAGACTATACACTATTCTTGCCAAGCAAAAGAGATTGCATGGTATCTTAGAGTTAACAACAATCTGGTGAAGGGGATGGCAGCTGGAAAACAGGGACTCGCCTAAAGCTCTCCCCCAGACCCCATAAAAATGGCACTGAAAAAAATTCTGGAACTGCAGAACCCACAAAAAAGCAGAGGGAAGCAGAGCTCCAGCCCAGGACAGCCTGGATGGTCACTGAGTAACGTCTATCGCACAGAGCTGGGAGCGGAGTAGAGCAGAGCCCAGAGTGTGCTGGGCCTCGACCAACCAGACACAGAGCCGGGCATTAAAGGCCATAGCACCCTGACTCAGTGAGTTGTGGCAGTTGCCAGACTTCTCACAACCCACAAACACAAAAGACAACAGAGAACGTTAGTGGGAAAAAACTGCGGGTACAGAGCGAAAGGAGTTTGTGGTTTGGCCACTGTCCCAGGGGCAGCAAAGGTGGTGCAACTACAGAACTACAGCTGCAGTTGCTTCCAGCCCCAGGCCCACCTGGTGGGAGGAATTAAGTGGAGGATCTGTGCAGGAGTGCAGAGCCTGCTTAAGATCTGAGTCAGGTCCAAGTTGGCAGTTCTTGGGGAAGGAGGAGCACTGGGGTGGCAGAGTTTGTTGTATAGAAACAGCTCTGAAAACAACAGCACAGCCCCTCAAGCTTGGGACAAAGTATTCAACTCTACAAACAGTCAAACCCAGACGAAAAACTAAAGGGTCAAGTAGCTGGCTGGGAACATGGCCAGGCAGTGAAAATGGACTCAGATTCAGACTCAGACTTTGGAATCTTTCTTTGGTGACAAAGAAAACCAAAACATACAGCCAGAAGAAGTCAATGAAGTCAAAGAGCCTACATCACAAGCCTCCAAGAAAAACATGAACTGGTCTCAGGCCATGAAAGACCTCAAAAAGGATTTGGAGAAGCAAGTTACTCGATAAGTAGAGGAAAAATTGGGAAGAGAAATGACAATGATGTGACAAAAACCATGAAAAACAAGTCAATGACTTGCTAAAGGAGACCCCAAAAATACTGAAGAAAATAACACCTTAAAAAAATAAATTAACTCAAATGGCAAAAGAGCTCTAAAAAGACAAAGAGGAGAAGAATACCTTCAAAGGCAGAGTTAGCCAAATGGAAATGTAGGTCCAAAAGACCACTGAAGAAAATACTACCTTAAAAATAAGACTGGAGCAAGAGGAAGCTAGTGACTTTATGAGAAATCAAGATATTATAAAACAGATACAAAGGGATGAAAAAATGGAAGACGATGTCAAATATCTCATTGGAAAAACCACTGACCTAGAAAATAGATCCAGGAGAGATAATTTAAAGATTACTGGACTACCTGAAAGCCATGATGAAAAAAAGAGCCTAGATATCATCTTTCAAGAAATTATCAAGAAGAACTTCCCTGATATTCTAGAGCCATAGGGCAAAACAGAAATTGAAAGAATCCATCAATCGCCTCCTCAAAAAGATCCC
>CM053624.1:113196907-113219251 GCA_028646595.1 Phalanger gymnotis | reverse complement strand
CTTCTTTGTCACCCAAAACAAAAAGATTCTAAAGTCTGGGTCTGAATCTGAGTTCATTTTCACTGTGTTCCCAGCCAACTACTTGACCTCTGAGCTTCCTGTCAGGCAGGGTATGACTGCTTGTGGAGTAGAGAGTGCTTTGTCCCAAGCTTTAGGGGCTGCACTGCTGTTTTCAGAGCTACTTCTACAAAGCAAGCTCTGCCACAGCAGCGTTCCTTCTCCACCAAGAACTGCCAACCAGGATTGCAGCCCAGATCCAGGCAGGGCAAAGCAGGATTTGCCCCAAGATCTTTTCAGAAGAACTGCTATCTGATAAATTTAAACTATCACTCCAAGTGAAACTGCGTCCATGAAGACATAAGATTCTTCTCCTTTGGCAATAAGTTTTCAAAGCAGTATAGTGCTTTGCCTCTATTCCCCTTCTTCTCCAATTACCTAATATTCACCTATGTGAAATCCTACCTCATCACAGAAGTCTTTGGAGATGACTACCATAATTCCTTCTCTAACTCCTTTTATAGTTAGTATGTAAAACAATCCATCAGTACCTTAAAAAAGGTCTGTGCTGCTTAATTTAACAATAGTCATGTCAGTATTAACATTGTTATATGAAATATCTTGTTTTATAATAAACTTACTTGTGTACATACACATATGCGTATCCATGTGTATAAAGTATCTCAAAACATAAGACATAATTACATAGTAATGACCACCAACACAACTCAAACTTTTAATTAAGCACCTATTACTAAAGCCAAAGAACTATGCTAGGCACAGGCCATACAAAGCCAAAAATGAAACCATTCTTGCCCTCGAGAGTCACTGGAATGAACACTCATTGAGAAAATCTTGCTTACACCCCTCCTTATACTGGTTGCTGAATCTCTGTTTTCTAGTAAGATCTGAAAAGTCAATGAACTAGGCCCAGAAAACTAGTGTAAAAATCATCATTATTTAGAAGAGTCTGGTATCACTATTTGGCCTTGATTACATCAACTAGAAATAATAGTCAATAAAAAAGAAAGAGCAATAAAAAGAAAACACTAGAAATGATAAACCTATAAGTAACATAGGTATGAAATTACCAGCTGGACAAATAAGTCAATAAAAATTCCAGTGCCATGAGTTAGCAGCCAGAGCAATATTCTCTGCTTTTAGTCACTGAAAGAAGCACATTCTGCCAAGCCTATATATTTTAAACATTATCTTTCATCAAAAGGACTATTATTTGGCATTCTTGCTTATCTCCACAATTCCTACAGTTAAAGTCTCTCTACAAGGGCAAGCTTCTAGCAAATCACCTTAACGTGAGGAGTGTCATATTTGTCATTTGTCATTAGGACCTGTCTACATTAAATGTCTGAACAAATTATGATATATGAATGTAGCAGAATATTATTACACTGTAAGAAATGACGAAAGGGCCAGTTTCAGAACAATCTGAGAAAATTGGTAGGAAGATATAAAGTATAGAACTGTATACAATAACAACATGGTATATACAAAATGACTGTAACAGACTTAACAACTCTGATCAATGCAATAACCAACCAGGATTCCAGAGGACCAATGATGCATCATGTTATCCATTTCCTGACAGAGTGATAGAATAAAGCTGTAGAAAAATACACACAGCTTGAGACATAGTCAATATGGGAATTTGTTTCACTTTTCTATGTATATTTATTACAAGGATCGTATTTTTTTTAAATTTGGAAGGGGAAAAGAAAGGAGGGTAAAAAGGAAAAGGAGCCCAAGGATATGATAATGACAGGTTAAAAAAAAAAAAAGGAAAATAAGAGAGGGTCATTGAAACCTTTTTTTTTTTAAAAAAACAAGAAATTATAAGAAGATAGAAGACCAGAAAGAATCACAGATTAGCAGGAAAGCTGTGAAAGTTATGTGTTAAATTTATTAAATGAATTAGGATATATCTAAAATAAATTATATTTTTAAAGAAAAGCAAGCTATACATAATAGAGGTTTACAGTGTCATGCACAATTCTCTTGGCTCTTCTACCATATGCCCATTTTATTTGCTATTTGTTAAGTTGAGCATTTTTTTTAAAAGAAGGGATTTCCTACATTTTATATATTTGCTCAAAGACTTGAGGCAACTTTCACTTTGCTCAAAGGGAGAAAGGAAATGATGGATGGCTAGTACCCAGTTTTCCAAATGTTTTACCAAACCTGCTGATCACCAAACACTATGGGTCATACCAAGGGATGATCTGAAAAGGGGCCTAGCCTTACGGGAATTTAACTTGGCCTACTCAGAAGAATTGGTCTGATATTAATAAATGAAAAAAAAAACAAAGAAGACAAAACAAAAACAAAAGCAATGTGGGGTAACTCCTGATTTATACTGTAATCTGCAAATCTATCAGCATTTTCACATACTAAGAGAGCCATGAGTCGGATCAGTATTTTAGAAATTTAGAGCTAAAAGTTTGAAGGTTACAAAATTGTTTTGCATGAGTGCATATGTATAACTTATATCAAATTGCCTGACTTCTCAATGAGGCAGGGAGGTAAGGAAAGAAAAGTGAATTTGGAACTCAAATTTTTTTTTAAAAAAACCAAATTTTAAAAAAACCAAATCATTTTTTGCATGTCATTGGGAGAAAAATAAAAATATTAAATCATGAAAGTTACAGAATTAAGACCAACCTCTTCACATTACAGATGTGAAAACTGAATTCCAAGGTCATAGCGGCCAGTTTGTGCCAGGGCTAGCACCAGAAAGATCTCTACTATCTGTCCTAGTCATCAAATGTTCTTTCCACTCTGCAGTATTAAATAGACAGAATACTGCCAATATGTTATTTGAAGATTTGGGGAAGAGTACTCTAACTTTAATCCTATCACCAATGTCCCCCCACACCCTCTGCAAAAAACAAAACAAAACACAAAAACTACCCTACCTATCAACAAGAGGGTCCCTTCACTGATAATATTCTACAATAGAAGACATATTTATCTAGGTTATTAAAAAATTTTCCTGCTTAAATGAAAATATATTTAGAAAGGCAAGCAGTAAACCTCATTAGCTAATGACACTTTGGCTTGATATATTTTTTAAATCACTCAAAAGTACAGCTGAGAATTCCTATAGAAGTTGCTATAGAATTTCCTATAGAAATTTCTATAATTCCTACAGGAAAAAAAATATATGATAGGCAAATTTTGATAGAAGCCTGTAGAAAGGCAGGTCCAGAGTTGGTTTGGGATGACAGTGGGGTGCAGGGTTGGGAGATGGGTAAACTGAGAGCCTGTGAAAGAACAAGTTTGACATTCCTTTTTAATTTTGCCTGAGGCTGGTTTTTAAAGCAAACAGCATTTTGAAAACCCTGGGAAATCAAGTACTCATTGTCCTGGCATCTAAAGCCTTCTAGTGAAATGGTTCCCAACAACTTCAGTTGCCTTATCTTCCACGGTTCTAAATGAACTCCCTGCTCCATCCACTGCACTACCTAGCTTCCTCCAGAGAAAGAGAATTTGATGAAGTCCAAGATCTCTCGCTATATAATATTAGGTAACACTCACACTTTGCTGTGACTCTGAAAGGAACTTTCTCTAAAATCAAGAGTGGATGATCACTAGAATTTCTTCTACTTCTAAAATGAGCTATTTCCTCTTCTGTCCAAACATTGCCTTATGTCTTCCTACCTCTGTCCCTTTACCCAAGTGATTCTTCTACCTAAATGCCTGGCTTCTCCTCTCTACCTAGGCAAATCCCACCCATATTTCAAGAATTGATTCAGATCTCAAGTTTTCCAAGAAGCATTCTTTAAGCATTTCAGCTGGAAGTAATCCTCCTCTTACTTTCAAATATTATAACAGCTACTTGGACCAGTCTTAATTTTGCCGATAATTTTTAGTGAAATTCATTATTTAAACTATGAAACCAAATTTTGCACTTAGGACATTATCCTGGCATGCCCCATCCCACCACATGGATGGACAGACAGACACACACACACACACACACACACAGATACAGACACACACTTAACTCTCTCTCACATACAATATCTTTTGTATCTTCTTCAAGTTCTTAGAATATACAAAATATCTACTCAAACATTTGCATGTATCAGATTATGCATGTCTTCTCCACCCCAACTTCCCTCAAAAACTTTCAATGGTTCCCTAACCTCTACTAGAATAAAATAAACCCCCTAATCTGATATCTAAGATCATTTGCATTCTACTTCTAAATACTTACCTAGCCATTTCACAATACACCCTTCCTATACACTACATTTTGATCAAGCCAGCTGATGGGAACTCTTACACAAACTGGACAGGATGCTTCCCATCTATGCATTTTGGTAGACTATACATCATGGCCAGAAGGCAGATCCTTCTCAACTCTGTTTTCAAAGTTTAGCTAACGTGCTACCTTCTTTCTTTTATGAAATTTCCCCTATCCCCAGCACGCCCCAACCCATATCCATACTCCCTTAACTCTCCCCCTCGATACACTCACCCACTGACACACCCACACAAACAGTACTTTTTCACTCCTGAAATTTCCTAGAACACTCTGTTCAGATTATCTTCTTTGCTCATCGCATTCTACCTAAGTTTATATATTTCTTATGTTTCTAAGTTAAATGTAAATTCTATAAAGCCAAGTATAATTTTTATCTTTTTATCCTTAGTACCAAGGTCAAGAGGTACTTTGTTAAATTGAATTCGTAGGTAGATTGATAAAATCAACTCAAATAAACTTCCAAACACCACTTTCTTCCTCTTTTTTCTTTATTTTTTTTTATCCACCATGCACTCTCACACACTTTCATTAGCTTAAAAAGGCCAAAGTCTCCCACTGCATCCTGGGCCATCACCAGTCATCTTGACTTTTGTCTTGCCACTGGACTCTGATAACTGGAGGACAGCTCTGCCTCACTTAAATCCAATTTACTTGCAAGATATCACCCTCCTGATGTCACTGGCCCTCTTTGAGAACAGACAAACAACAACAATGCATACCAAGAACCTTTGCTTATTCAACACATAAGGAGCTGTTTATATATAGAACCATATAACATAGACCAGAGGAGCCACTTATGATAGTCTGTATCACACCAGTCACCCAAGTAGCCTCTGCTGCAGGGATTGGTATAGAGATTTCTGATCTAGGGTCTGCTTTAGTGAGAGGTTTTCCACCTTTGAGTAGAGCAGGAGCGATATGGCTAGGCTAGAAGTTCACTTCTCCATTTTCCTATCTCTAAGAAGGATACTGGGCTATTATGCATCAGATATTTGCAGTCTAGGGGTATCATGCTCTTATAGGGGTACAAGAGAACAATCAGCTTACTCTTGACCAACACCTACCAAATGCCTATTACAGTCACGGATATAGTTGAACAAATATATTTAACAAAGTAATTCATAAAATGGTAATTGTGGGAGTCAAGTAAACTAGATTAGACAACAGAACACACAAGAATCGGAGAGTTCTGAAAGGATATGCTGGGAGGTCAGTTTTCCCCAGATGCCTGTGGCTCAGAGGAAAGTCCATGACCTGCCTTTCACCTCTCTCTTCCCAGTCTCCCATGCAGCACCATAGCAATGTACTTCAGAGAACCATTCAGCCCACCAAGATAGAAGTGTTATCCTCCTTACTTTTTTCTCTAGTTTCTGGGCTAAAATTATTCCTTCTGTCACTACTCCTCCCCCATTTTGTTTAATACTTTGAGCCTTGATTTTTTTTCTTGTATTTTCTGCCAGGAATCATTTATTGCTTTCAGTGCTGTTATGTTATTATGTGCTACGCAATTAAGAGGAGTTTTGCCTTTTCAGCAATCCCACGGTTGATCTATAATAAGAGACAAGATGAGTGAATCTATCAAACCCTACAACCAGATCTTGGAAGTCCTGCCTTACCAGTTTCCTGACATTTCCTAGAATTGCAAACTGCAGGCAGAAAGCTCCAGGATGAGCTGCCATTCTGAATTATCTGCTCTCTTCCTATAGCTTCAATAATCAAGAATTTACAATGAACCATCATTTATTGTTTCTTTTCATTTGTCTCTTATTATACTGTCAACAAGGCTATTGAAATGTACAAAGGGAGTTCCTTACAAGCAGGATTATTGCTGTTTGCTAAGAATACTGTTACTTCTATAACTAATACTGCTATCTGCTTTGAAAAATGCAGAGCTTCTTGCAAACATCAACTACCACATTTTTTCCAGCCACTAGAATCCAATTACCACAGCAAATCTCAAACCCTTGTCATCTGGTTATTGAACAGAATGTCTTTCATTAATACTTATTCCTTTAAAGGTCAGGCATGAGGAGTGATACATTAACTTAATGGGTGAAATACATAGAAAAACGCTATTTGAAGAGACAGAGCTCAATAGAAATAGGTAGAATTCTAATAGTGTTTCTTGTCTAACTTAACACAAACATGTTTTGTCAGCCCCAGCGAAATGGAAGGAAATTTTCCATATTCCTGCTCCATTTCATTTATCCACACTCCATTTATATGAACAAAAGCCAAAGGCAACAAGGAAAGGATGTTTACTGAAGACTATCCACAGGTAAAACAAATTGTAGCACATGGACAATGGGATTCCAATCTTTCAAACAAAGCCCTGCAGATTTTTGGCATGGAGAAAGTTAGAAGCAGGGAAGTTGTCAAGAGAAACAGTAAAGAAAATTAAAAGACAAATGAACAAACAAAAAACCCCAAATCTTTCTTCCTTGCAATAAGTAGGAAAATACAAAACTAAAAAAGAAAAGTTTTTTCCCCGCTATGGGAGAAAAGACCAAAAGTCTATGGTAAACATAAAGTTAAATCAAAATCAATTAATAACCTATTTCATAAGCCTGAGAGATACCTTTCTGGAACACCCATTTCGAAGAAGGGCTACCAACCTTCCCATTGGTGAGTTTTTCCTAAATCTTCCACTTTGAGAAAGAAGTGTGGATAAACGAAATGGAGCAGGAATATGGAAAATTTCCTTCCATTTCGCTGGGGCTGACAAAACATGTTTGTGTTAAATCCTGTGGTTCTAACCAGGTCAGACATCTTGAATTCCTCTCTCAGCTCTGCTTCACGATCTCTAGATCTCACCATTATAGCCTGTGCAGGTTCTTTTCCCTGCCCTGCTCTCTCACCCACAACTCCCTTCAGCTCCTTTTCATATCAGAATATGGAATATATAGAAAAAAAAATCTCCCTTTTCACCATTAGAATATAAGCTCCCTGAGGGGAGGGACCGTCTTTCTTTTTGCATTCCCACTGCCTAGCACAGTATCTGGCACATAGTAAGTGCTTAACAAATGCTTGTTGACTTGACTTGTAACCTCACAGACTGTGGGAACATCTATAAATCTAAACCAGCTATCTCTCTAGACCCTTCTCCCACCCACCAAGACTAAAGTAAAATTTCAAAGCCCTGGGGCAGCTAGGTGGCGCAGTGAGTAGAGCACCGGACCTAAGTTCAAATCCGACCTCAAACACTTTGACACACTTACTAGCTGTGTGACCTTGGGCAAGTCATTTAACCCCAATTGCCCTGCCTTCCCCTTCCAAAAAAAATTATTTAAAAGCCCTAAAAATATACTTTAGCCAGTTATATATCATTATTGACTATGACAGGGTCAGAATCCAAAAAATATCTTGACAGGCTAGAAGTATGTCTAAAAGTAAAGGGACTGGGGGTAGTTAGGGGACAAAAAGCTGAATGAGTCAATAAAGCAATACATCAACCCCCTTCAAAAGCTAATATAACATTGGCCTACATAAAAAGAAGCATAGCATTCGTTTACAAAGAACATGCTCTGACTATACACAGACCACATTTAGAGTACTGTGTCTAAGTCAAGGAAAGATAAGAAAGCTAGAGAATAGTAAGAGGAAAACATCCAAAATGGTGAAGGTCCTAAGGCCCATGTCAGGTGAGTATTGACTGAGCGAACTGGAGATATTTTTCCTAGTGAAGAGAAGGATCAGGGAGGACATGATAGCAATTGTTAAAGATTTAGTGGGCTATCATGGGGGAAAAAAGATTAGGCTTCTTATATTTGGCCCAGAGGATTTTTTTAAAATTATTTTTTACTTACTTCGTTAAATGGATCTAAATGCAGTTTCCCTCTCCTGGATCATTGCCTTGTCACGGCTGAGGGGCTAACGCAGCTTAATGAAACTATGAACTACGCTGTGCAGGGTTACCCAAAATGGACAGGTCATACATAGTGGAGGGTTCTCACAAAAGGTGATCCACTGGAGAAAGAAATGGCAAACCATTTCATGATCTTTGCCAAGAAAACCCTACGGACAGTATTAAAATGATAAAACAGATGACATCAGAAGATGAGCCCCTAAAGTCCGAAGGTATCTGATATGCTACTGGGGAAGAGTGGAGGACAACTACAATTAACTCCAGTACTAATGAAGTAAGGAGGTGCTCTGTCAAATTGAACTTATTGGTAGATAGCCTAGCTAGTAGAGATTCCCCACTAGTTCTCAAATCCTGTGGTTCTAACCATTCCTAATATCCATTTGCTCCTTTTAATCAACATACTTTAAAACTAGTCCCCAAACATAGAATGTAACAGAAAATACAAAGAATAAGGGAAGAAAATAAGAATTGGGATTTATCCCCAACACAGGTATTCGAGGAGGAGCTAGGATCAAGGTCAATATTGGTGTACTATGTCAACAACCACAAATGCAGCACCCGTTAAAAGTAGTTCATATTATGCCCTGAGCATAAATAAATGAGTCATTAGGGAGAATGAATAAAATCAGGTTTCCCCCTGTGTACTATGAAATGATAGAACATTCTGTGGTTAAATGTATCTTGGCTAATGTCCACCTGCGGGATTGTGGTTATGTTGCTGCTTCTGTCCCTGGACCAAGGGCTTATTTAACTTCCCTCATTAAGTTTATGTGTTAAGACTGCCAAGAAGACAGATTTTAGATCTTGTAGGATCATAGATTTAGAGCTGGGAGGGCCTTAGAGATGATCTGGTCCAACTCACTAATTTTACACTTGAGGAAAACAAAGCCAAGAGGGACTGTAATTCATCCAAGGTCAGAGAGATAGTAAACAGCAATGCAAATTCCTTTGCTACCAGTTGCCTTGCTTGAAGACTCCACCACCATCATTATCATCATCATCACCATGCTCCCCATCCCTGTATGATAACCTCATTTCCCTATGATAAGCTCATCACCCAGAAACTTGTCAGCATGGAAATCACTTCGACTTTGGTACTCATACCTCCTCAATACCCTCGAGTTGCTTTTACCTCTCTGATTGGAGGGCTGGAGGGAGGAACCAAAAAAACTTCTTCTCATAGCCTTTCTTTATAGAAGGCTCAAAATTCCAGCAATCTTTACATTAGTTCCTAGCTGCTCTGCTTGGTTTTGACTCCACCATCACCATCCTATACCACTGTGCAGGGGTATGCTCCCCCCCCAGCCCTTTTCAGCTTCCTTTTGTGTATTGTTATTAAAGATTTAGTGGGCTATTGTGGGAAAAAAGATTAGGCTTCTTATGTTTGGCCCTCAGGATTTTTTAAAAATTACTTTTACTTATTTCATTAAATGGACCTAAATGCAGTTTCCTCCTCCTGGATCACTGCCTTGTCATGGCGGAGGGGCTAATGCAGCTTAATGAAACGATGAGCTATTCTGTGCAGGGTTACCCAAAATGGACAGGTCATACATAGTGGATAGTTTTCACAAAAGGTGATGCACTGAAGAAAGAAATCGCAAACCACTCCATGGTCTTTGTCAAGAAAACCCTATGGGCAGTATTATTAGACTGCAAGCTTCTTAAAGGCAGGGACTATCTTTCTTAACACTTAGCACAAAGCTTGGCACATAGCAGGAGCTTAAAAAAATATTTATATCCTATTTAGATGCAAGTGAAAAGATCACAGGTTATAGATTCAGAGTTGGAAGGAACCTAAAAGGTCATCTAGTTTAACTCCTTAGTTTTGTAGATGAGGAAACTGAGGCCCAAAGAGGGGTCAAGTGACTTGTCCAAGTTCACATAGGAAGAAGTAGCAGAATTTGAATTCAGATCTTCTAATTCCAAACTATGATGTCTGGAAACTTGAGAAAAAAATTGGCTCGGTTCTACCAAGAGACAGGGGAGGTCACATTTCATATTTTACAGAAGAGAAAATTCAGGCCTGAGGAGGTTAATGAGATAACGTACATAAAGTGGTTTGCAAATTATAAAGCAACATATAAAGGTGAATCATCTTCATTTTAATCATCCTTACTACTGAAGTACCAAGCTACACAAGCAGTAAATATAAAACCTCAGGCTCCCCACTTCTTAGAAAACAGAAGCAGCTAGGCTTTACAGTGGCTAGTGTTGTTAAACTTGAATTCAAATCCTGTCTCAGACACTTAATAGCTATTAACCTCTCAGCCTTAGCTGTCAAACAGAAGTAGTAAATTAGTAATGTGTGTCCCTGGACAAGTCGCTTAACCTCAGCTGCCCCATTTATAAAATGGGAAACATAATATTACCTACCTTCCTGGGTTGTTGTGAGGATCAACTGAGATAATATGTGCAAAACTTAAACAGTCCCCAGTACGTAGTAGGTCTTGTTTCTTTCCCCTTGCCTCCTTTATTTAGCTCACTGAACCTCTCAAAATAACCATGTTTTATTTTTTATTTATATTTAGGTTGTGAGTCCAGATCTTTTTGAGATCTGCTATCAAAGTAGGCCTCTCCCCATCTTGTAACTGTGAAAGTGTCTTTTTGAAACCGAGTATAGTATTTCAAAATTACTTTAATCAAATTGCATCTTATTAGATTTGACCTATCATTCTAGCCTGTCAAAATCATTTTGGAACCTGATTCAGTCATGCTCTGTGTTTGTGCTTCTTTCTAGGTTTGTGTCATCGGCAAATTTGACAAACACCCCTTCAATTCAATCTGCCAGAAAAATGTGAGACAACACAGAGCTGAGAATCAATCATTAGCCCTTGTAAGGTGGCTAGAAGTTCATTGAAGTGGTAATTGAAATTTAACCTTCTGATTTTCTGTAAATTCAAATTTAGCCATCCTTTTTTGTCCCAGTACATTTTGGGGTACTCAATAAATTTTAATGAGGTCTTTAAAAAAATTTCTGACTCACATTAAACTTTCTACTTAATTATGCCAGATAGCATAGATAATTTCTGGCCTTCAGTTAGCCCAGCTGTGAAATGAGGATGGTAATACTTTACATGCTTAGAACCAGATGACATTTTGAGGTCCTTTCAAGTTCTAATAGCCTCTTAATATCAATGTCACCACCCATACAAAACCAAAAGTAAAAGAACATATCAGGACTAATATCTAGAAAATGTACAGAAAATGACGACGTTGTAGCATATTTACACTTTTCATTTAAGCCCAAATGTTTAGTTTATTTAATCAGTTACTATTACCATCAGAAAGGAGGATTAGTGCCTTAAAATGATTGAGCCTAGAAGGTGATAAACTATACCCATTTCACCGATGGGGTAACTGAAGGCTTGAAATCATCCATTCTATCTGACATGATTTAAACAGAAATTTCAATGAGTCACGGATTTTTTAAAAGACGTAATAAAAGTTGAGAACCTCCAAAATATTGTAGTTCAAAAAAAGGATAATTAAATATAAATTGTTTCATCTTTTATCCCCAATATTGTTTTTAAAAGCACTTTTGTTAAATAGCATAAAAGTAAAAATGATAACAATGATGAAAATAGTTTTTATATCACTTTATGGTTTGCGAACCACTTTACCTATGTTATCTTATTCAATCCTCGAAACAACCCTATGAGGAAGGTGATATTATGCTCTGTGTTTTACAGAGGGACAAACTGAGGCAAACAGCAGTTAAATGACTTGCCCAGGGTCATACTGCTAGTAAGCATCTAAAGCCACATTTGAACTCAGTTCTTCCTGCCACCAAGCCCAATAATGTGGTCACCGAGCCACTTACCGGCCTCTAATCTTGCTTTATTCTGCTCTAGTTAAATGACATCCAGAATATCACGTTGCATTCTGGGAATTACATTTGAGAAAAGGAATGAAAAAACTGGAGAGAGACAGAAGAGAACCCCTGGGATGGAAAAGGGTGCTAATACCATGCTAGTTCAGGGCAGGTGGAAGTAGGCATTCTTGACCTCGTGTCTGTCAACTTATTCTTTTAATATTTTGATGGATAAACTTCAATATAATTGGCTTCCTTTATAATCTTATGTATTTTATACATTTAAAAATATTGTTCTGAGAAGGGTTCCATAGGTTTAACCACACTGCCAAAGGGGTCCATTTACACACAAACAAAGGTGAGAAGCCTACATTAAAAGACCTCTATTTATTTAGTATGGAGAGAAATTTAGTGGCTGTATGATCCCTCAAATATTAGAATGGCTATAAAATGCAAAAAGGATTAAACTTCAGATCACAGAATCAGATTTAGGGGCAAGGGGATATCTGAAATCATCTAGCCTAGCTCACCAATTTTATAAATGTCCACCTGGAATGATTAAACAGTTTGTCCAAGGAAGCCTCTTCTAGTGTACTTCCAGAAGGAAGAACTGGGAGTGATGGATGTAAGCTGCAAAGAATAAGAGGGGGAGCTCCTCCTCCCCACAAAAATTAGGGCTATGCATAGGGAATGGCCATGGTCTGTTTGCTCTCATTGGAGGTCTTCTGGTAAAGGTGAGATGACTTCCCCAGTAGGAACGTTGTAGAAGGGATATCTCTGCAGGTATTGTTGGAAGAGATGACCTCTAAGGGTCCCTTTCATTTCTGAGATTCTGAGATTCTTAGAGTAAAAAACATACCAAGGGAGTACAATGCCATCCAAGATTCAAACTCGAAGAGAACCTAACAAGATACAATTTTTGACTAAGGAATGAATTTAGAAAAGAAAAAAGAGAGACATAAAACAAATTTTCAAAAGAGAAGAAAAAGAGGAAGGACAGCTTTTTAATATAAATCCTAAAATATACTGCCAATGAGGAAATGACAGATTTGAAAAGAAAACAATTAGACTCCATTTGCAGTAAGCAAAATTCAAAAAACAACCTGTGGTAATTAATGCTCTGCTTTCTAGAACCACAAAGTATTAAGAGCTGCTTTGTGGAGTGAACCATGAATACCAATAAATATTAACTAAATTCATTTTCATATTCATATATGAATTTTAATAAAATAAGTCTGCTGTACCCTCAGTATAAGTTAAAAGTATGACTTAGCAGCCAAAAAGTCAATACAATCTTAGGCTGAATTGAGAGGCATAGTGTCCAGAACTTGGTTAAAGGCTTAAGTAAACATTAAAATGCCCTTATAAAAACTGTTAAAGGGTAATACTGACACATATTTAATAGGCCAAATATGTCATAATCAGGATTTTTCTGAATGTAGGTACTAAGTGAAATGATTTAACCTATAGTGTATCTAAATCCATGTCATAAGAAATTCTATGATGAAATTCTACTGAATATATGCATAGACCTATTGTGATTGATGGATAAGGAGACCAGAACACAACATAATAAGATTATGTCAATTAAACATCTCTCTTTGGAAGAAATACGTAGGATCTATTCTCAGACAAACATCCAGTGTGAATTCACTGATCTATGAGCAATTCAGGCTAGCCTAGAAATAGTCATAAGCTTAATTTATTCATTTTACTTATGGTTGCTACTTAGAGAAGAGATTCAGAAGTTTGCTTTTTTTTTTCTTGGAAGAATTAGGAAGGTAAAAGAGAAAATTAAAATAGGTAAAGATGCAGCCTAAACTCTAGTCAGAAAAAAGTGGCCCACATAAATATTCACATTTTCCAGTAATGTATTTCAAATGGACACACACTTTGGGCGGAAAAAAAAAGCAAGAAAAAATGTTTCATATTGTTTTTAAATTTCTCACACTCAGTTCTGCCTCTGTTGTTGCTTTTAAAAAGCAACTGCACTGTTAGGAAAGATTACTAAGAGGAATACGCTTTGACCTTACAATAAGTCCAACAAATCGTGGAGAGCTAGGCTACTTTTTATTCTAACATCGTTCAACAACCACCTCCCTAGGCTAAGGCTTGAGGACTGTCAATCAGGTTTCTAAACATTATAGCAGACTATAGGGAGGCAGTGAGTGAGCTGGAGGTGGGAGAGGCTGCCTAGCCCTTTAACGGGAAACAAAAGTATAAAAAAGGTATAAAAGCCCCAAATCCAAAACTACTAAAAGGAAAAAAAAACTTCAGAATATAAACACTAACTTATAAACACTCAAAAATCACTTTTTCTTCAGCTGCGAGCCTCTTCTGTCTGAGTAAATGTATTTCTCAGAATTTGAGGAAGCATTAAAGAAAACAAAAAAATGAATGAGTGAAACTTAGGACTTCTAAGTTCCAATTTAAGTCAACTAAGATGAGAAGCTCAAAAATATGTCAGGATTTCCAAAGACTGAACTAGGACAACAGTCAAAAGCTAACATGTTTATCACCTCTATCCCATTTCCAATGGGGTATCCTACCCAGCATGCTGATAGTACAGATTTTTTTTTCCATGTTTTAATCCCCAGCGCCAAACACAAGGCAAGTGATAGGATCCTATGCATTATATAAGCAAACAGGGTCAATTTAACCAGACTGATCCAAGAAAGGCCATGGTTAAAGTTTTATATTTTTAAGGAAAATCCCAATGAGGAACTATGATAAATCAAGATTCATGCTTTAGATACAAAAAAGAAGTGTTAACCACAGAGAGAGAGACAGAGAGAGGCAGAGAGAGAGACCGAAAGAAACAGACAAAGAAAGGGGAGGAAGCATAGTACACCTTGAAAAAAAGATACAAGATCAGAATCACAGGAAGTTCAGGAAAATCCAAGCTTAGACAAAGACCACCCAAAGAAATCAAATGGCAAAGCCATATGCTTATAGAAATAGATTGGGGAGATTTGAAATCCAGGAGAAAAGTTACTGGGCTTCCTCACATCCTTTAGGGAGGAAAAGCCAATAGACAAATTCCAGAAAACATTTTAGTCACAACAACAAAATTTTTTTCAAGATAATAATTCTCAGGAGGCCAAATCTCATGTGTATGGTCTAAAAAGCAAAGCACAACTTTCATTTTGCTATTTATCTATCATATGGAAACAAACTGCATAATTCCTGAAGTTGAGGGGTAGAGGGGAGACACACATAATCATACCCTATTAAAGGCAGTGTGAGATCAGATTAGATGGCAACCTTCGAGCCAGAAAAAGTCCCACTTCTGACACAAACATACCTCTGTGGCCCTGGGCAGGTTACTGAGAGATTATGTGTAAGAATTCAGGTTGTCCTTTCTTGAAGGCTAGCCCTTTATCAGAGGCTAGCCCTTTATCAACTATGCCATGATAACCTATTATCAGAGATAATTACATTTGTTTACAGATAACACTCTTGCTTAGGCCCTTATCACTTTTCTTTTACAACAATAGCTGTCTACTTGATTCTCTTTCCAGTCTTGGCTGTCTCTAATCCATCCACCATGTAGATGCCAAATTTATACTGCTAAAACACAGGTCTGACCACATCACTCCTCTGCAGAGAAAACTTCCTAGTGCCTTCCTATTGCCTCTAGGATAAAATACAGACCCTCAGTCTGAGATTTAAAAGTGTTACTACTGTGGCTTCAACCTCCCTCTCCATTTTCCTCTCCCTTATAGTCTCTATGTTCCAAGCCAGGCTAGTCTACTTGCTCTTCCCTACACACGACATACCATCTCTTACCTACATGTCTTTGCACAGAGAGGTCATCCTTCCACATCAGGAAAGTATTCCTTCTTTACCTGTTTCTTGGAATCCCCTAGCTTCCCTCAAGGCTCATCTTAAATGCCTTCTCCTACATAAGGCTTTTGTGGATCCCCCCAGTTATTAGTGCTCTCCCCAAATTATTTCATATATAGCATATATTTTGCATTGATTTATCTGTGCACATGTTGTAGCCCCAGTAAAATGAAAGGCCAGCTATTTCAGGGGTTGTTTTCTTTGTCTTTCTGTACCTAGACCTTATCACAGTACCTAGCATATAATATGTGTTCAATAAATACTTTTTAAATCAATATTTACTTGTATTATCTACATCAAAAGTTAGGGAGTAGGCAGTATAACTGAGTATTAGGAAGAAGTCCAGATAGTTAGATGGTACAAAAATTCTTATTTTAAATTTTTAAGTTTATAACTGTTCAAAATCATTAAATGCCATGATAAATGCATTCACTTTCACACCTAAACATGATAATACTAAAATCCTCTGTCAGTAAGATGTGCTCTTATGAGCTGTTTTTTAAATCATGAAAAAGTTTACTCTCATCTACTGACATTCTCTCAGTTTAGAAGACGGGGGTATAGTTCAGTCAAAGAAAAAAAAAGCTAACTGTCCCACAAGTGAGTCCAATCCAAGTCTGTGGACTTATCTATACAAGCAGTCAACCAACGCACTACGTGCCTACAAAGCAACCCTAACCCTGCTTTAGTGGCTCAAAGTTAATCTTGTGCTAAAGTTAACAAATGTTCCTCCATACAGCAAAGATAAAAAGGAGAATGTACACTGAAAAAAGAAAATACCAGACACTTTTTAAAAGGTCATCACGTTAACAATGCAGGGTCCTATTTCCTTGCTAACTACCAGGAGAAAGAAAACACATTGTCTTGCATATAACAGATGCTCAATAAGTGTATGCTGAATTGATTTGTACATAGAAAGTGATTAATAAGGGGCTAATGATTTAAAAGGATCAAAAAGAAAATAATCTGAACTAAATGGGTAGGATCAAATGGAAGTCCTACCCTGAGGCTGCACTGTGGCATGGAGATGACCCCTTGGTCTTGAAAGCTATGCCAATGGAATACAATCTCTGGCCAGACCCAAAAAGAGCTTGGAAGGTTTTGAGTATAGGGACAGCATTGGACTGAATGTGTGTTATCAAGGACCAAGGTAGCTGTTTTTTCTGAGTTTCATTACTAAAAGATGGGCGATCTGGTAATTCCCCCCTACCGCCACATCAACTCATAAAGACTGTCTATTAAGATGGAGAAAAGCTGAGACTTACATCGATGGAGGGAACTTCTACCAAAGATAAGATCACACATCCTTGAAGTATATAAAGGAATGCTATCTGGCTGTACCATTTTGGGATATTTCTGACTTCTCTACTTTCTGCTACTCCCTTTTCAATGTCCTTTTGTGTGCTGTTGTCTCCCATCGGATTATAAGCTCCTTAAGGACAGGGACTGTCTTTTCTTTTTCATATTTGTATCCCTAGTGCTTACCACAGTGCCTAACATGCATAAGTCTACTGACTAAGAAATAAAAACAATCAAAGGGAGAAAATGAAGGAAAATGTAATCTAGAATAAAATTTTGGGTAGCTAGGAAGGAGTGGGCAGGGCAACCAAGGTGGGGGAAAGCTTGAGCAAAGGTTTAGAGGGGGGAATACAAAAGCCCTATTTGAGGGTATACCAAATCAACCAGTCTAGCTTGATCTAAAGAGGTCCATATGGAGCCATATGTGTGGGCATTAGTCTATAGTCTTCGTGGAATTGTGATAAAGTTAGAATGATAGATTAGAGCCAGGTGGTATGTGCCTGTGTGTGTGAGGAAAGGAAAACAAATAATTGAACATTCCAGTACAGGGGAAAATATATGAATTTTCTTCATCTCATTTCTTTCATTTTTCAATACCGGCTATTCAGTGAAGAAGCATTTCTTCCAGAAAACTAAGTCATTCTCTTGGGGATTCATCCAATAAAAGCAAGAAATGTTGGTAAAGATCTGAATGCTGCTACGATCAATCTGCGACCTTGAAGACTACCACCCCCATAGTCATTATTTAATATTGATTGTTTTTGCTTAATGTGAAAGGCCTGCTTTAGGCAACCAAAAACGGTGACTCCAGTAGTTATGAGAAACTAAAAGATTCTGTCAAAGAATACCATTATGGTAGGTGCATTGGAAATAATGCTTCACAAGCACAAATTTCATAATTCTTATGTTATAATGATTTCTAAAATAATTTTTATAGTTTTATTTCTCCCCCTGTGCCCCATTAAGGAAGTTAGTGAAGATTGAAGATATGGTGGAAAAACAAAAATGCAAGGAGGTGTAAAGTAACTTTCCTCTGTTTCCAAAAGTATAGAAGTGGTTGACGACAAAGGTTCTAGTCCCAGACCTGCCATTTACTCATGAGATTTTAGGTTAAGGGCTCTCTTCCTAGAATTCAGTTGCTTCTTTTATAAAATGGTAAGCTTGAACTAGAATCCAATCTCTCATCACCCCAAAAAATCCTACAATTTTAAGCAGACATCAAGATTCAAAGCACCCCAAATGGCCTAGAGCAAGTAGGCCTAATAAAAAACCTCAAGAATAATATAGAATTCCCAGATGTAGCACGATATGTGACTCAGCTTTCAGGGACTCAGTCAGAACCAGAATGAGCTAAAAGGATATAACACATCAACAAAACTATAGTCTACAACTTGTACCATGGCATTCTTATACTCCTAACACACCGCTACTCAGAATAACACTGTTCCTGAAGGAGTTGGGCTATATTTTATTAAAATAAAAATGGTGATGGGCTATAGGTCTACTTATTTTGAGCATCATTCTAGCTGAATGTGGAGGGGACTTATCCGCAGATTGAACAAATGGTGAATGTTCTGGTCCCAGTAAACATTTAAAAGACTATCTATTACATCAAAGAAAGGCTGCAATTTATATCAGTGAAAGGAATACTGTACCCAACAAAATCACAGATTGCTGATATCAAATAATATGTTACATATATTATTTGCATATGTGTGTATATAAACATATATAAGTAATCATATACATATATACATACATATGTGTGCATATATATACACATATATGTAAAAATTGGAGAATAGTACCCTGTTTGAAGAAAACTCAAACTATAAAAATTTGAACTTAATCTCAAAACAGATAAACTAAAGGGTGATTTTCCAACGTTACATAACAATTTTTTTTGTAAGGACTCAACTCAGTATTATTTTAATTTTATTTATTTTAAAATTTCATTTATTATTTATTAGTATTCATACTATTAATTTATTAAATTTATTTTTTATTATTTAAATTTATTTTAAATAGTGATTCTTCTAGGGAGTATTTCCCAACCAGTATGTCAAGACATTTCTGTGTCATAAAGCCTTCACTGGTGTACTACTGGAAAAAGTGTTTTTATCCCAATTTTGCTTTCCCTGTGTAGATTACCACAAGAACTGAAGCCTCTCCTTTCTTCACTTGAAGGTCACCTTTATCTTGCTCAATCCAATGACTTTTTCTTAGTCTTCACCTTCTTTTATTTTTCTGAACTACAAAACATAAACTCTTTGAGGGGAATTATTTGTATTTGTATCCTTAGCATAGTTTCTAGCACACAAGAGGAGTTTAATAAATGCTCGACTGATTGAAGGCCCTCTTCTAACCGTATATACTTCTTCTCCCTCAATTAATTACAAATCTAGCTGCTTTGACTATGCCACCCTGGTCTCAGAGGAGATTATAAGAAAAGTCAAGTATGCTCTTTTTCAGATGGGATAGTGGATCTGGAGGCAAGAAAAACTGAGTTCAATCCAACCTTAGATACTTCCTAACTATGTGACTATGGGCAAGTCATTTGATCCTTAGTTGTCTCAGTTTCCTCAACTATAAAATAGGGATAATAATAGCACGTACTTCATATGGTTGTTGTGAGGAGCCAGTGAAATAATGTTTGTAAATAGTAGTAGTATTAGCACAGTGGGTGGCTTAATAAACTCCTTTCCCACTTCACCCTTCAAAGGCCTACCCTACCTGCCTAGTCCAAAATGGCAGATTTGGAAATGTTTGAGCATAGTACAGAATGAAAGCCATTAAGAAATATTATCAAAGAGAATTATTTAAAATGCGAATCAATTTACAAAAATTCGATTTACCAGAACACATCTACATTTGAAATTCAATTTTTGAGATTGTACATCAGAAGGCATGTGAATTGCTACAAAGCTAGAAAGAACTAGGAAAATAATATTCCCAATCACTAAAACATCAAGGCATATCAAAACTGAATGCTATGAAATTATATTGGCCAAGATTAAATTAAAAGAAGACACAGCACGTGAGAAAATTTATAACTCACTCCTACTTCTTTGTGAAGGTAATGGACCCTTCCATAAGTGGAACCCTCCATTTAACAGACTTTTTTGATATTAGTTACTTTTACTGAACTTGTAAAAATCTTTTTTATTTTTATTATAAATAGGAATGCAGAGGATATAGAAACAAAAAGTATCAATATATATTTATTTTTAAGTGTGTACAGTAATTCATTCATCAAACAAACATTTATTTAATACCCACTATTTCTGTCCTCCTGGAGTTCACTCGTATGCCCATACAATGGGTTCTAGATTACTCAGAGACTGATACACTCATGGACTCTCTTCACTAGTTGGTTCTTCTCCTTTCTCTATCTGCCAAGTGTATAGTCACTGAATCATATACTAGAAAGAATTGCAGAAATAAATTAGGCCAAACCCCTCATTTTAGAGGTAAGAAGCCAGAGGTCAAGTGAGGGAAAGTAAACTGCTTCATGCCCATTTCAATTAATCAGTTGGTTAATACGCATTTATTAAGTGCTTACTAACAAAAGAGA
Organism: Phalanger gymnotis; assembly: GCA_028646595.1. Classification (NCBI taxonomy): domain Eukaryota; kingdom Metazoa; phylum Chordata; class Mammalia; order Diprotodontia; family Phalangeridae; genus Phalanger; species Phalanger gymnotis. Next base: position 113,198,574 of record CM053624.1, on the reverse strand, counting down.
CAATATATATAAAGTCTTCCGCAACACTTAGAGCACTACATAAATGCCAGCTAGCTATGTGGCAAGCAAGTACTGGGGATATGAAGCCAAAAGCAAAACAATCCGTGCCCTCAGGAAAAGTCTATTCTCAAGGATTAGAAGCATGTAGACATGAGTACTGGATATACAGGATGATTTTTTGGAGCCTGTGAGCTAGCACAAGAGGAGTGGGTAGGGGGTGGGAAGGGTGAAAGGAGTGCAAGGAGGTTTAAACTTCATTTAGAAGACAGCATTTCAGTTGAGTGTTGAAGGCAACTATAGCTATTCATTGTTTTACTAGAGTTCAAATTTCCATGTTTTCCTTGAATGTCATTTCCCGGGAAGACAAAGGGTTAGTCAGAGCTAGGTTTCTGCCAATAGTCAAGATGTTATTTGGTAATAAAATGGATCTAGATGCAGTTTTTCCCCTCCTGGATCACTGCCTTGTCATGACAGAGGGGCTTGTGCAGCTCAATGAAACTATGAACTATGCTGTATGCCGGGTTACCCAAGATGGACAGGTCACAGTGGAGAATTCTGCAAGGTGAACCCCTACAGTATCTTTGCCAAGAAAACTCCATGGACAGTGTTGTCCTTCTGGATCACTGCCTTGTTGTGGCAGGGGGGCTTACACATCTCAATGAAACTATGATCTATGCCATGCATGGTTACCCATGATGAATAGGTCATAGTGGAGAGTTCTGACAAAAGGTGATCTCCTGGAGAAGGAAAGGGCAAACCACTCCACTATCTCTGCCAAGAAAATCCAATGGATAGTATTAAAATCATAAAACAGATGTAATCAGAAGATGAGCCCCTAAGATCCGAAGATATCCACTACGCTACTGGGAAAGAGCCAAGGCCAACTCCAAGTAACTCCAGTATGAATGAAGCAGCTGGGGCAAAGCTGAAAGAAAACTCAGCTGCAGATGTAGTCTGGTGATGAAAGAAAAGTCCAGTGCTATAAAGATCAATCTTGCATAGGAACCTGGAATGGAAGATCTACGAACCAAGGTAAGCTGGATGTGGTTGTAGGGGATGGAAAAATTAAATAACATCAGTTTGGGTGTCAATGAACTTAAATGGGCAGAAATGGGTGAATTTAATTCAGGCGATCATTACATACACTACGGTAGGCGAGAATCCCTTAGAAGAAATGGAGTAACCCTCAGGGTCAATAAAAGAGTGAGAAAAGTAGTACTGGGATGCAATCTCAAAAATGACAGAATGATTCTATTCAAATCCAAGGCGAATCATCTGATACCACAGTAATACAAGTTAATGCTCTAACGACTATGGCAAAGAGAACAAAGTTACTCAGTTTTATGAAGACCTACAACATCTAGAAATAGTGCAAAAAAAAAGTCATTCATCATAAGGGATTAGGATGCTAAAGTAGGAAGTCAAAAGATAATTAGGATAATGGGCAAATTTGGCCTTGGAGTACAAATTGAAGCAGGGTACAGACTAATAGCGTTTTGTCAAGATAACTCGCTGATCATAGCAAATACTTTTTTTCCCCAAAAACCCAAAAGGCAACTATACACATGAACAAGACTAGATGGCCAATATTAGAATCACATTGATTATTTACTTCACAGTTAAAGGTGGAGAAGCTCTATATAGTCAGTTAAAACAAGACTTGGAGC
>CM053624.1:113153247-113196407 GCA_028646595.1 Phalanger gymnotis | reverse complement strand
TAAGGCCAAGTGGAAATGAGGGAATTCCAGTGAAACTATTTAAAATCCTAAAAGATGATGCTGTGAAAGTGCTATATGCAGTATGTTAGCAAATTTGGAAATCTCAACAGTGGCCACTGGATTAGAACAGATCAGTTTACATCCCAATCCTAAAGAAGGCCAATGCCAAGGAACGTTCAAATTACTGAACAATTGCGCTCATTTCACACACCAATGAGATCGTGCTTAAGATTCTATAAGCTAGGCTTCAGCAATATCTGAACTGAGAATTACCATAAAAGCAGGCTGGTTTTTGAACAGGCAGCGACCAAACTGCCACCATTTGCTGGATTAGAGACAAAAAGTAAGGGAGTTCCAGAAAAACACCTACTTCATCGACTACACCAAAGCCTTTGACTGTGTGGATAACAACAAAATGTGGCAAGTCCTCAAAGAGATGAGTCCCAGATCATCTTACTTGAGTCCTGAGGAAGCTGTATTCAGGCCAAGAAGCAATAGATAGAACCAAACATGGAACAACTGACTGGTTTAAAACCGGAAAAGGAGTATGACAAGACTGTATATTATCACTTTAGTTATTTAACTTGTATGCAGAGTACATCATGCAAAATGCCAGGCTGGATGAATCAAAAGCCAGAATTAAGGTTGTTGGGAGAAATATTAACAATTTTAGATATGCAGATGGCACCACTCTGATGGCAGAAAGTGAAGAAGAATAAAGAAGCCTCTTAATCAGGATGAAAGAGGAGAGTATAAAGCTGGCTTGAAGCTTAATGTAAAAATTACTAATCTTGGCTACTGGTCCCATGAATTCCTAGCAAATAGAGGGAAAAGAAATGGAATTGGTGTCAGATTTATATTCCTGGACTCAAAGATCACTGCGGATAGTGACTCTAGCCATGAAATTGCTCCTTGAAAGGAAAGCTATGGCAAATCTGGACAGCCTACTAAAAAGCAGAGGTATCACCTAACAAAGGTCTGTACTGTCAAAATTATGATCTTTCCTGTAGCAATGTATGGCTGTGACAGCCAGACTATAAGAAAAGCTAAGCACTACAGAATCAATGCTTTTGAACTGTGGTGCTAGAGAAAACTTGAGAGTCCCTTGGACAGCAAGGAGATCAAATCAGTCAATACTTAAGGAAATTAATTCAGGTCATTCACTGGAAGGTCAAATACTGAAGCTGAAGGTTAAATATTTTGGCCATATAACGAGAAGATGGGACTCATTAGAAAAGACCTTGATGTTGGGAAAGATTGAAGGCCAAAGGAGAAGAGGATGACAGAGGAGGAGATGGATAGATAGTGCCATGGAAACGATAAATATGAAACTGGACAGACTCTGAGAGATAGTGGAGTATAGAAGGGCCTGGTATCCTATGGTCCACAGGGTCACGAAGAGCTGGAAATGAATGAATGAATGACTGAACAATAAAAAAATGCAGTTTTACCTTCTTCTACTTTTTTCTTTCAAATGACCTCTGAAGGAAGGCAATATGTATCATGGTAAGTACCTTGGCCCAGGAATTGGGTGACCTGTGTTCTAGCTTTTCTAAATATTGGCCCTGTATCACTGAATGAGCCCCTTAACAGATTAAGGCCTCAGTTTCTTAATCTACAAAATAAGACTAGGTGATCTCTAAGGTCTTTCTAGTTCTAAGATCCTATAATTTTTTTAAAGGGAAAAAAAAGCTTATCTTTCTTCCTCAAACGGTGAACCTCTCAGTTAACTTGTTTGAATGTCAAATGAAAAAGGCATTTTCTTCCCAGTAAAATATAAATATTTATGGATAGCATTACTCCATCTCCCTTGAAATGTTAAACAGGGCCTTTTCTTCATGTTCTGTTTTTTATTGATTCAGTTCTATGATACATAATAATTCAAAAGCTATAAAAGGTAACTATGAAACACAAGGCACAGGGTCATGAATCAAATAAGTATGGATGAAAATATATTCATTAAATCTCTTTGTAATATATCCCCGGAGTTACAGGAAAAGGGGGGGAAAAAAAAGAAATTCAATGGCAAAACAAGCCCATCCTCACAATGTATGGAGAGATTGCTTCTTCCAGTGATTGAAATCTGTATGGGAAATGCTTCATTTAATATCATAAACCCTTCAGGCTCAGTGTCAAGTGCTCCAAGTACCCAAGGCCCTAAGCTGAATCTCCCTACACTGACTACAATTCTACCCAAATCCTTTAGCAAGCCAAAAATAGCCACATTTTATACCTTAGTTGTCCTGCTTCCATTCTGTATGGATAGGAGAGATAGTTTGATGTACCAGAAAAAGGTTTTGGTGTTTAAGACTTCAAGACTAAGTTGTAACTCTTAACAGCAGTATAAATTTGGGCAAGGCCCTGAATTCCTCATGCCAATCGGCTTCCTTAGCAGGAAAAACTGAAATAATAACTATATATGTAACACGACATGTCATAGTGGGGAGTGTTACACTTGAATCAAAAGGCCTAGGTTGAATCCTAGCTTTAATCCTGTATGATCATGGACTGATCATTTAACCTCAGCCTCACTACCCAAGTCATACATTTGTTGGAGAAAAATATTTACTTTATGATACGTATGAATGATAGTGTGACTTAGTAAACAGACAATGGGCCCTGAAGTCAGGAAAACCTGGGATCAAGAACCACCTCTGACATACTAGTTTGTATGATACAAGGCCAGATACCTAACCTCTTAGGGCCTTAGGCAACTCTCTGAGATTATAGGCTACAGCGGAGTAATTGCTAGTAATTAGTAGAAGAAATTTCCTCATCTGCAAGCTATCTATATCAATTAAATTACAAGTCGAATCCCTGTCCCTAACTCTAATCCACTAACAATCAATAATCAATAAATATTCATTAAGAGTCTACTATGTGTCAGACACATTGAGAAGAGCTGCAAATGACAGTGTGATCATGTCTTTAAGCGTGTAAGTATCTACTCCTTGATCAAAACTCCTTTGGAGGAAAAGCACACAGCACAATCTCTTATTTTTATGTTATAGGAGGCTGTGGAACCCAATTGTTACTGTGATGTTATAAATTATTAGCAATGGTTTTGTAAATCCAGTAGTCTGGGATGTATGTGGGAATTAAAGTGACAGAAATTGTAGTTCTTTGTGATTTAAAAATAAATGGTTGACCAGAAGGATGATAAAACATAAGAGAAGGACCATCTGATTTAATAGGTTAAGGTGGCCTTAAAGGTTTTTGTTCTCAGGATCACTAGGCTATGTGCTCATTCCATCTTGAGACCTGGTTGATCTAAGCCTATTTAGATCACCAGTCAAATCAACAAGTACTTATTAAGTGATCTAGAGGTTTTTAACCGTTTTGTTTGTTGTTCAGTCATTCAGTCGTGTCCGATTCTTCCTGACCCTGTGGGCCACAACATGCTAATATTGTTCATGAGGTCTTCATGGCAAAGATACTGGAGTAGTTTACCATTTCTTTCTCCAGCTCATTTTACAGATCAGGAAACTGAGGCAAACAGGGTTAACTGACTTGCCAAAGGTAAGCTTGTAAGCATCTGAGGCTGGATTTGAATTCAGGTTTTCCTGACTCCAGGCTGAGCTCTCTATCCGCTGAGCCACCTAGATGCTTCTTACAGTCTCAGATTTCTAAACTGAAAAACGAGGCTAAGTATATTTATACTATTTACCTCACAGGGTTGCTATGAGGAAGGTACTTTATAAAACTTAAAGCACTATGTAAATATAAGTTACTATTATTCTTCACCAAATTCACAACCCTTCTCAAACATTCTAGAAATAAAGAGCAGAATTTGTATTGCCTTGATCACCTTTCTATAGAACTCTAGAGTTTATGTCTTTTGCTTCAACACTCTTATAAGGTGGGGGTTGGAAGATCATTCCCTTTTAATAGATGAGGAACCAGAAGCTCAGCAAATGACCTGTCCACAGAGACATAAACAGTAGATGACAGAACCAGGACTTCAGGCTCCAAACTTGAGAGTGACTGCCTCTATATCATGCATTGCATTGACTAGGACACAGTTCTGTGCACATGGAAAGGACCAAATTTTATTTTGTTTTGATTTTTAAAGTCTTAAAAGAGTCAGACATTGGTAGTTTGCCTCCTGAGTTTTGTTTTCCTCTAAATCAACATGGAAAAGATAAATTCAGATATAGGACCTGAAGTTCTTTCTTGTAATGGGAAATATTCTCCAACTACCAGTAATGATAATAATGCAATTCACATTTACGTAGTGTTTTAGGGCTTATAAAGCATTTTCCTCACATTATATACCTGAAGTATGTAACAATAATAGCAAGAGGTGACATTTATATGGCTCTTTAAACGTCCTCTCTCTAACAACTCTGTTAGGCAGAATGATGTACTCAAAAGAGTATTAGATTTGAAGTTAGAGAGCTCATGGGCTTCAATGCCAGCTCTGTTCCTTATCACCCTTGTGATCTCGGACGCTTAACTAGTTTGGTTCTCATTTCCCTCATGTGTAAAGTAAGTGTGTTGGAGTGGAACATTTCTACGGCACCTAGAATTCTATGATGTAGGTTCTATGATCCTACCTCAGTAATACAAGTATGATTATTTCCATTTCACTAATAAGGAAAGAGCTCAAAGAAAGCAATTTTCCTCATAGTAACAGGGCTTAAAAGTGTCTCTGCCAGGGCATAAGCTCAGATCTACCAACTTCAAGTAGTATTTGAAGCAGCAAGGGACCCTGAAGGAAAGACAGAAGGCAGCATGTTCCAGGCAGGTAAAATCGCCACCACCACCACCACGTTGATGACCATTTTTGCTCAACCCTGACAAAGACAGCCCTGAAGCTAAGACCCATGGGAACAGTAGTGCCCTCACCACCACCACCCCTTGAGAGTGGAATCACTAGAGACCACTGGTCTTACTTCCAGCCATCTATCTTGCAGAGAGAGGGCTCCTATGGAGAAGGGGCCAGTTACCCTCAGCAGCTGCTACTACATAGCAAGCCAGTCTAGCTGAAGCGATAGGTCACCTGAAAGAGAGACAAAGGATAGCAGATGCCAGGAAAGCAAAACCACCACCACCACCACCACCTTCACCATCACCTCTCCTCAGACTCTGAGACATCCTCGGACCCTTAACCGAAGAACCTCAGGAATAGCAGCACTTCCAAGCCCAGTGTCTGCAGCCATCAGACTACATCTCTGTGGAGATGTAGCGAAGTCTACAAATGCAGCTGGAGGTGCTATAGTCATATCTTTCAGACTCAAAAAAAAAAAATTCTTGTCACTCAAATGGTTCAACATCAGAAACTAATATAATGTTATCGGTGGAAATGAGAGTAAACAAGAGGCATTACCATCTGTTTTGCTGATATACCCTAAGGACCATAGGATCTTTCTAATGTGACTTGCAGCTGAAATATTCCCTATATGTCATCTCTCCCAGTGAGCGCCATGAAAGCAGATACTACTTTACTTAACACTGTGTTCCCTGACATTTAGCACAGTGCTTTGCGTGTAACAAGCACTTAATAAATGCTTGATTCATTCATTACAGGCCACCACTGTTGTATTATTAAGCTCATTTTACTGACGAGGAAACTGGAGCTCTGAAATGTTCAGTGACTTGAACACAGTCACAGAGATTAAGGGGTTATGAACCTGTAATCACAATTTAGATTTGAAGATCTTTCCCACCTATTAATAGGCCATGTGACCTGCTTATGTCACAGGAAACCTAAGTCTCATCAAATAAGATAAAGGAAGTTGTGTCACAGGAAATGCTGGGAGAGAGAGACAAAGAGAGAGAGAGCGCAAGGGAGCGCTATTAAGTCTGTTAATGGTCGTTGTGACTGTTAGAGCTGAGGTAATGCAAGTTGACCTCTGATAGCTGAAAAGACTGTGACACCTGAACTGTGAGTTTGTTTTTGGGGAGACACCAGCAGGGAGCTGAGGAGGTTTTGGGATAGCAAGGCTCCATGTTGTGATATGTATCGAGTGCTTCACTGCTGTGATGGATTGGGTAGATGGCTTATGGGATATGGTTCTCTGGTGTCTGAATAAATGGTTTACTTCTTCTATCTCTTGTGTGGAGAGTTTTGTGTACCTTGCAATACAGAACCACATAGGCACTTTGACAATTATCATCTACACTGTTATTGCCTTACTGATACAGAACCCATATCTGAAGGCTCTACATTTAGCACTTAAAAAAATTATATTCTTTTATTTTTTTACATCACTATCAATTGTATGTGGTTCTTCACTACCCTCAAGAGTTCTCCCTTGTATACAAAAACAAGAATACAGTTAATCAAGCAAAAGAAAATGACACATTGGCCGTATCTGAAAACTCCATTCCACACCTACAGTTTCCAACCTCTTTACTGATGGGGAAAAATATGCTTCCCATTCAGAGCTCCTAAGTCACAAATGGTCACTACGTTCACCACTGCTGTTCTGAGATTTTCAATGTTGCTTTCTTTTGCATTATTTTAGGGATGTTATAAATTATTCTCCCCGTTCTACTTACTTTGCACTGAACTATTTCATATAAGAATTCCCAAGTTTCTCTGAATTCTTCATATTGGCCATTTCTTAGACTGCAAAAGTCTTGCATTACATTCTTATGCCATGATTTGCTCAGTTACTTTGTAATTTAGGATCATCCACTTTCACTTCTTTGCTTCTACAAAAAATTCTAGCATCCTTTTCACTATATCATGTACTTAAATCATTTGCTTTATTCTATAAAATATTTGCTTTGAGGATGCTATTTAAAAAATCCTTCTAAAGAAAAAGCATTTAAACAATTTCAAACAGGACCATAACTCTCCCCCCCTAATAATTTAAGATGAGGGCAAAAGATGTAGGTTCTAAAACCAGGGTTTGGAAAATATATATTCACAGACATAAAACCATCTAAAGCCGTTAAAAAAGGTGGAAAAAATAAACTGGGGCAGCATTTTTATTTTATATATGACTAAGATGCCTTGCATTAACAGAATCAATACAAAACTGTTTACCTATTATCTACGTCCAGAACTATAGAAGACACCACAGAGGAGAAAAGGAAAAATAGTAGAAAATATCTGGTTCTAAAGTATTATAATCTAAGTAGAGTCCAAAACAAAAACTTAAAGATGTGAAACTAATGGATTACAACCAAGCCAACCACGGTGACTGACAAAGAATAAAGTTATTATGGCCACATAGCATCATGACGTAATGGTACCTGCACTGGACTTGATGCTAGCTGGTCTGGTTTCCAGTTCTGACTTTAATACTTATTGACTGTGTTATAAGACGTGGTATGAAAACTCTTTGAGCCTGTTTGCTTATATTTAAAAAGGACCATGATTGACTATGCAGCACCTTTCTCCCACTGGTGAGTTTCTCTTAGAACCTCCGTTGTGAGGACTAGCTCCCACAAGCCGGTCTGCATTCTTTCTCCGTCTCTGCTTCTGACTTTCTGAACTTTGCCACCATTTTCTCCTCCTCCCTATCCCACTTTTAAGCTCCCTTTTACGTGCTGTCTTCCACCGTTAGAATGTAAGCTCCTGGAGGGCAGGGACTATCTTTCTTTTTGCTTGAATTTGTATCCCCAGCACTTAGTATAGCACCTGGTATGTAGTATTTACTAAATTGTTGACTGATTGACAGTTTTTTGCAAACCATCATTGCTTAATGAACATTTTTGAATAAATAAGGGGATGAATAAATAACGAATGCATTAATAAAGTATACTACACAGTTTTAAATGTTTTGTTTTTAAATAAAGTAAGCTTTATCTACTTTGAATATACAAAACTCTTATACAATGAATTGAATTCAACTAATGAAATCAAAGAAGGGGCCTTTTCAAACCTGTTTTATCCAGAACTTCAACAGGTTCTTGATTTTACTAAACACAGGTACCACCTCCACGAGAGAAATCATAACATTATTCAACAGAAATCATACCATTATCCTCCACTCCCGACTCCAGACACAGATTCATGATTGTACCTTAGCAAATATTCTCCCCAAGTTACCATAGTCAAAAAGTAATTTGCTACTTGATGTCCAGACTCTCTGAAAGAAGCCAGGCTAATCCTTGGGCAAAAGAGACTCTTTGTCAGTGGGCCCATCCATAAAATTCTGAAAGGTTGGTAATACCCTCCAAGAGTTTATATTCTATCGGCATAAGCTTCAAGAAGCCAGAGTCACATCTATAACACAAAGACACATCTAAGCAAGACTTTAGAGGAGCAACTTGTTACAATATCTCAATTAAAAATTGAAAGTTATCTTCTTTAATTTTTAAATCCCAAAGATTAAGGCATGAATTTATTCAATTTCCTCTTGTAATGCAAAAGGAATTTAAAATTTTTTTTAAAAAATTACTTGGATTTAGACAAAGAGTTATATTAGTAAATTAAGACTTGTTTTAAATCTCTACCAATCTTTACAAAGTTCTGATGTTGCATCTTTACATCTTTAGGAAAATCCAGTGTATTGAAATCTACTTGACATAAAATTCAATGAAATGATGTTTAGAAGGTTTTTCTGTTTCTTGCAGATTTTTGAGATGTTGTTATTATAAGTCTTCTTGCCTTTCCTCAGTGTTTTCATACTCTTTTCTTGGAGGCTGACTGAAAAAAAAAATGGCCAAAGTGCCTGATTGGCAATGTGGGAAGGAGTGGGAGAGAAGATAAAGGAGAGAGGGAAAGGGGAGTTTTGTGGGTAAATCTGAATGGCTTAGGAAGGGCAATGAAAAACTAAAAAAAACTTTAAGAAGGAGGCATCCAGAATAATGAAGACCAAGTAGAGGGAAGCATGAAAATTGTTTCCAAGTATCTGAAGAGATCTCATTTGTTAAATATTGAAGATAGTTGTTTCATTTGGCCCCAAATGGTAGAATCAGGAGCAAGAGACACATTGCAAAGAATATTTAGAAAAAAAATGTTCTTATGATCATGGCTACCCGAAAATGGAATAGACCATCTCAGAAGGTAGTCATTTTCCCCTTAATGGCAGTCTTCAAGAAAAGCCTTGTCAGATACATACAAGTGGGAACCTTGAGGCATGAATTCAACTAGATAACCTCTGATACGATTTATAATGCCAACATTCTACAATTTTGTGAAAAACAAATCAGCTGAAGAGAAATAGTCCAAAGTGGATCCCAAATTTCTGCCTGTGTGACTCGGAGTATTTTCTTCTATTTTTTCAAAGAAAATGATGCTTTTAAAAATAAAAGTCCAAACTTGTGATTTCATTGGTGTACATAGCTTCCAACTATCTAACCAACCACTGACAACTGTAGCAAATGGCCTGGACTGCTGAGCTGCCTGAAGAAGGGAAAAATTAAGTGACTTGTCCAGAATCACAGAACTATGTATCAGAAGTGGGACTTAAATCCAGGTCTCCCAGTCTCCAAGGCCAGCTCCCTATGCAAACCCGCTGCACTGCTTCTTAATTAAAAACATAAAGCATAGAAATGCAAAATACCCTCAGAAATACAATTTAGGTATAAGTAGGTTAATAAATAGAAAAGATTTGTAGTTGGCATATTTATCGTTCTCATGTAAATGAGAGTGGATTAAGTAGATTAAATATCCCCTTTATAATCTCTGGCTCCTGTTAATTTATTTAGTTCTGCCTTTTTTCTCCCAAGAATTTCCAGTGACTTGCATGAAGTTGGGAATTGAATAAGTCAATTAATCTTGTGGCACAGAAGTAGATTTTCGTCTTGTCTCTATTTCAGTTATCTTAGACTCATTTAGTTTCTACTGAAGTTATAGATTTCTAAAAAATTTAAACCTTTTTTATAACAAAAATGTCAACTTGGACTTTTTACTGAGATGAGTGGCAGCAGAAGTCAGTGCTCTGGTCTTCATACTTCTAGAAAGCTCTGAAGCCACAGGAGAGCCAGAGGTGCAAGAAAATTGTACAACAAAGCCTATTTAGACACTGCCCTGAAGGCTGTTCCATTTAGAGGAATATCTCATGTAAAGGCAATGAGTGTTAGGAAAGATTAGGGAAAAGTAGTCGTGGGGAAAGTAGAGGTAGAAGCCAAGGAGCTCGCTTCTGCCTTCAGAAAGTGTGTCTGAGTCCAGCTCAGCTAAGGTCAGGTCAATTAAGATCAACAAAAAAATTACCACCTTTGTTCCCAATGATGGCAATCTGAACATTACTGAGGAAAATGATGAGTTTCCGGTTGCTGGATTTGGTTGTAAAGTCATGTTGCTGGTGATATTCCTGGAGTCTATTTCAAGGTTGTGAAAGTCCCTAATGAATCTCTTCTGGCCTTGTATGAAGGCAAGTAGTAAAGACCAAAACCACAACAAGTATATGATGCTATTGTCAAAGTAAAAAATTTTCATGTAACAAATGTGTGTGACCTTTTTTTCTACCATTATAAAAATGATTCTTGAGAGTTGGGATTTTTTTTTTAAGTTATACCTGTCTTGCTAGCTTTGCAAACAAAAACATTTGATGGTTGGTAGTAGCTGAATGATGTATACCAACAAAAAAAAGCATTTATTAAGCACCTACTATGGTCTGGGTGCTTAAAATATAAATACAGAATTAAAGTAGTTCCTTGTCAAGATTATATTCAACTTGAAGAATACAACATGTTATTTATGAACCAAGCTAAACCTTCCCTACCCCCACACACTGGATTAATTCAAAATTTAAGCAGATAAGATGGATTTATCCCAATTTTGTCAACTGTTTCAATATTTTGACTTTCTAAATATAAAATATTAACCATAAAAAACCTATTCAGAAAAAACAGAAAACTTCTTCCATAATTCACACATGCTGGGAATCATTTTAGTAATACTGGGTATCACCCTCCCTAATGAGAATATTACGTTTCTGATTACATATGTCATTTCAAATTTACTTCCAAATTGGTATTTCCAAGTATACAAGATGTTCCAGAATCACTGTGCTTGTAAACTGGCTGTACTGTGTGCAGAGACAAAACCACAGTGGGTTCATGAATAGTTTTAAAACTACAATAGTTTCTAGTCTTAGCCCAGAATTACACAGTGAATTATTAGCAAAGGAGAAAGAAAATTACAGTCCTCTCCTTGTTACCAAGACTAAATAATTGCAGCATGAGGCTTAAATATAGTAGTGACTATCAATTAACATCATTGTACATTTTACCACTTTCCTTGTGAGTCCAGGATACTGAAATAATTACAGAATTCTGATTTACACATCAAGGTCATGGCAAATGAGACTGTTCACGTTCCATGTTGACACTCTCTGTTGTCATTCTCCCCTGTTTTATGGTTTCTTCTGGTGCAAACTATAGTAATAGCATGATTGGAATTTTAATGGAGGAATAAAATACCACTACTCAATGCCCAGAATCTCTACATACCCGAAGACATGGGAAATACAGTAATATAACACCTACCTATGAAGGATGGGGAAATGAGTATGTGAAGAAAATCATTACCTAGCTAGAAACCAAGTTATTCTGGATGATAACAAGGTACCTTGCAACAAACCTCAGGGAAATTAAGAAAGCCAAGAAAATGAAAATATTAGACATTGTTAATATAATGGCATAATAACCAATTTTCAAAACTCAATTAAATAGAGCTAATTTTGGTACATCTATGAGACAAACTCTCAACATGGATACAGAATGAATTTCTCTCTCCTTAGGTATCTGTCTTATACAGCACCTCAGATACAATAATATTAATATAGGTACATCAGACCTACAAATACTCTTGATTCAAATCAATTGAGATTTTTGAGATAAAAGCCTATTCTACAAGAAGTAGTTTAAAAAAAGAAGCCCTGATTTTTACCCTCCATGTGTATAACATATATATCCAAAGAGGCAGGAATCTCAAGGACCCTCAAATTTTCTCTTTTTGAAAGCTGCCAGAGTTTAATTGTCTGGATTGCATTCCTCACATCTTCATTCCTAAATCCTCCATCTTTACAGAGAGTAAAGCATTAATGCTTCTCGTTTCCCCTATCCCTAACCCACCATCCACACAAATGCCAAATGGATATCCCTAAAGTATAGGTCTGGCCACATCACTCTGCTTCTTAATAACAACCTTCGGTATGTCCCCCCTTGACTCAATGATAAGTATAAACTCCCTGCTTGTTATGTAAAGCCCTTCACCATGTGGCTCCAGTCTACCCTTTCCAAGCTTATTACATATTACTCTCCCCTTTCACATATTCTTCTTTCAAAGCAGACAGGCAAACTTGCCATTCCCCGAACATATTTCATCTCCATCTATGTGTCTTTGCACAGAATACTCCCCCTACCAGGGAAGCATTCTTGCCTCCCTCACTTCTGCCTTTTAGAATCCCTAGCATCCTTTTAAGTATCAGATCCGGAGTGACCTTCTACACAGCGCTTTTACTTACACCCCTCAACTGCTAGCACCCCTTCCAAAAACTGACTTGCATGTCTTTCATATGTAGGAGAGACAGGGAAAAGGACCCGCATGTGCAAAAATGTTTATAGCAGCTCTTTTTGTGGTGGCAAAGAATTGGAAACTGAGGAGATGCCCAATCAATTGGGGAATGGCTGAACAAGCTGTGGTATATGAATGTAAGGGAACATTTTCATTCCATAAGAAATGATGAGTAGGTGGATTTCAGAAAAACCTGGGAAGACTTACATGAACTGATGCTGAGCAAAATGAGCACAACTAGGAGAACGTTGTACAAAGTAACAGCAACATTTTGCAATGACCAACTTTGATAGATTTAACTCTTCTCAGCAATGCAATGATCCAAGACAATTCCAAATGACTCATGATGGAAAATGCTAGCCATATCCAGAAAAAATTATGGAATCTGCATGCAGATCAAAGCATATTATTTTCTCTCACTTTTTTTTCTTTCTCATGGCTTTTCCCTTTTGTTCTGATTCTTCTTTCACAACATGACTAGTGTTGAAATATATTTAATATGATTGTACATGTATAACCTATATCAGATTGCTTGCTGTCTTGGGAAAGGGGGGAAGAGAAAGAAGAAGAGAAGGAGAAAAATTTGTAACTCAAAATCTTATAAAAATGAATGCTGAAAACTATCTTTACATGTAATTGGAAAAAAAATAAAATACTATTAAGTTCAGAAGAAAAAAAAAAAGAATCCCTGCTGTAAGGTAATTCCAAGAGGAGAGAACAATTCCTAGAATTGTTTACCTTCATGACCATATTATCTTCACTTTAGGTACCAAGGTAAATTGCCTGAATCCTTACTATAATTGTGCTTCTAATATGGAAAGTCCTCCAGATGCACTGTAGTTGCTCCAACAGGATGACACTGATGCCCAAGGACTCTCTCCAGGATCTGATTCTTTTAAAGGCGAAATTTCTGACAAGGCTTACCCAAATTTGGACTCCCTGGAGATATATCCTGATACATTTAAGTATAAGCAGCCAGAAAAGTAGGTCATAAGATTGAGTAATAGTCTAAAACATATATATATATATATATATATATATATAATAAAAAATCCAAAATAAAGAATTTTTTATAGTTGCAAACAAATTTCAGTGTCCCATGCTTCAAGAAACCAAAGGCAACAGCTGCCAATCAAGACATGACTCACCTCTTTAAAAAGCATCATTTTTCTTTTTCTTTTTTTTTTCTGGGAAATGGATCTGACATCAATGTAGTCTTTAGTCCTGTCTCTGAGTTTGCCTTTTTTCTAACATTCCACTCCCCTCCAACTTTAATCATATACAGACCTAGTTCTGACACCATGACCTTATAAAGTTGAACTCTCTTGGGCACAGAATAGCAAAGACTCCAATTCTTCAATATTTTTAAGACAACTTGACAAAAATGGTTCATTTCTCCCTTTCCCATTCTTCCAAATACTCCTAATACTCCTTTATTTCCTCATCCTAACCTCAAATGCTAAGGAAGTCTTTTGCCTTCAGGAATCTCAACAAATTACTAAAGTTGTAAGATGATTCAGTGTATATTTCCTGACACAGCCAAATGCATAATTGGACAAAATTCTGTCTTAAGACTATGACTACCAATAGGCCAAATTCTTTTTCTTTCTCAAGCTACAAAAAACAGATACTTCAGTAAAGGGGTAGAGGATACTTGCAGCAATTAATCTGAGAGAAATAATAAACCTTTATTTTCTTTATTACATTTTTTTAAATGAGTATGATAATGAAGGTGGTCTTAATATTTGAAAGATGGTTCCTTAGTGGTATCACAAGAGTATTATGCTTCATCTTTCCAAATTGATACTCCATATCATTATCATAAAGGGACAAAATTATTATACATTTGAAGCAAAGTTTCTAAGTTAAAGGTGATCTCCAGGAATAATGTCCACAGCCCGTTATTCCAACACCCATTTTGTATGGGAAGGCAGCATAAAGCTATTGAAATGACCAACTGGGTGGTCAAATCCATATATCTGTCCCTAAGACAGCTATATTCGTATATTTCTCGCCAGGGCCAAATGACAATTATGCCATGAACATGACACGTATACGGGGGGGAAAGAGATGAAATATTAGCTCAAAGGCCTAGAAAATATCAAGGGGAAATATTTGCTTTTGATTTGTTGTTGATTTTGCAAATGTCAGAGAACTGAGCATGTTTATAAGCAAATTGGAAGGGATAAAGAGAGAGGAAGAGATTAAAGAATTATAAGAGCAGACATCTGATAAAGCAAGGTCAGAGAGGAAGTGAGATTGAGTGCGTGCACAGGGCACAGAGCACCGGTAAGAAGGATTTGCCTCAGCAAAGAATAATGACAGCCCTGCGGGAAGAGAGGAGAAGATGGCTGAAGGAAATGAGAAATTTTAAGATATATACAAATGGAGCTGAGGAGATTCAGATAAGCAGGAAGAAAAGTTGAGGTTTGAGAAGAAAGGAAATATTTTTTGTCATTTACTGTGAGGAATATACAGGGAGACCTGTGAGGGATGAGTAGGATGACTCTTCATCAACAGTGAAAACCCAAGTGAGGTTATGAAATACTTGGGTATAATAAGCACATACACTTCCCTTTGATTTGCATACCATATACATACATATATGTACATATATATATATATATATACACATACACACACACATAAATGATAGAGACTGGATTTTTTTCTTTCTTTGACCTGCTTATCTATTAAGTATTTAAATAGAAATATATTTTCTTTTGGGAGCAGCTAGGTGGTGTAGTGGCTAAAGTGGTGGGCCTGAAGCCAGGAAGACTCATTTTCTTCCTCAGTTGAAATCTGGCCCCAGACACTTAGTAGCTGAGTGACCATGGGCAAATCACTTAACTGTCTGCCTCAATTTCCTCATGTGAAAAGACCAGCTAGAAAAGAAAATGGCAAAACCACTCCAGTATCTTTATTGAGAAAACCCCAAAAGCAGTCACAAAGAGTCAGACATGACTGAACAACAAAACTTTTTTTTTAAAAAAAGAAAATTGATATGAAAAAATCTGAATAGAGAAGATAAATTATAAGCAGTGATTATTCAAATTCAATTCAATAAATGTATTAAAACCCACTACGTGCCAAGAAGCACTGTACTGGGCCCAAAGAATAGAGATAAAAATAAAACAATCTCTGTATCCCAAAAATTACATATTTTTTGGGGAAAGGAGGGGAGCACAACATGTACTCAGATAATATAAAGAATCCACAAGGTCATATGCAGTAAATTTAAGAGGGAGGGAGCACTAAGAACTAGAGGGATCAAGAAAGGCATGTTATAGGAGCTGGCACCTAAACTGTGATTTGAAGGAAATGACGGATTTGTAAGGGTGGAGTCGAGTGCCTCCAAGACGTGAGGGCATGTACAGAGGATAACTCACAGGTCAGTTAGACTGGCATGAAGAATTTGTGAAGGAGAGTAAAATGAAAGAAAACTAGAAAAGCAGATGATAGCCATATTGTGGAGGACTTACAATTATCAGAATGTGTATTTCTGTATTTTATCCTAAAGGCAACAGGGAGGCAGGAAAGATTTTTTTCAATAGGATAGTAACATAGTGAGAACACTATTTTAGAAACATCATGTTGTCAGCTATGGGGGAGGGAGGACTGCAGAGGGGACAGATGAAGAGCAGGAAAACAAATTAGGAGATTATTGCACTAGTCAAGGCAAGATGATGTCAAGGTGTAAACTAACATCATGGCTGTGTGAATGGAGAGGAGACAGGTATGAAAAATATTGCAGAAGGAGAATCAACAAGAGTTGGCAGCTGATAGCACATGGAGAATGAGTAAGAAGGAAGAGATGAGTTTACATGGGGCTCTAGAGTTGGCAAAGAGCTTTACATATATTAGATTAGTAGAACCTAACAAAAGTGATTAACTAAAACCCCTAATGAATATAAATAATACTCTAGAGATCTAGGTACTTAGAGAACATAGCAAGTTAGAATTAGGTGGTTAGAAGAGACTGTCAACTAAATATCAATCATTAAAAAGCATTTATTAAGGGTAAATAATATTTTCTGAAGTTATAATTTAGGACAACAGTACAATGTGATTCAGGGATATGTAATTTTTCATGGATTTTATGGCTTCTAAGGTCTCTGCCAGTTCAGGGTCTGGGATCATATGAGCCTATGTACACATTTACCTGCACAAGTTAAACATTAGTCATTTCTGCTGTAACACAACATATGAATTCTCAAAAAAAAAAAAAAAGCACTATGCCGTGCAAAATTAAGCAATTGAAGAAAATGGGATTGAGGACACAATACTCAAAATGGTACATTTAATGGTACGTTAAAAAGAGAGAGGGAATAGTTTACCTGTCAGATTTATGGAGAACGGAAGAATTTATGAACAAACAAGAGTTAGAGAACATTATGCAAAATGGATAATTTTGATAACATTAAATTGAAAAGTTTGTACAAACAAAGCCAACGCAACCAAGATTAGGAGGGAAGCAAAAAACTGGTAAAGAATTTTTACAACCAGAGTCTCTGATAAAGGCCTCATTTCTAAAATATATAGAGAACTGAGTCAAATTTATAAGAATACAAGTCATTTCCCAATTGACAATGATCAAAGGATATGAACAGGCAGTTTTCAGAGGAAGAAATTAAAAATATCTATAGTCATATGAAAAAATGCTCTAAATCACTATTGATTAGAGAAATGCAAATCAAAACAACACTGAAGTAACATATCACCCCTATCAGATTGGCTAACACGACAAAAGAGGAAAATGATAAATGCTAAAGAAGATGCAGAAAAATTGGAACCCTAATGCATTGTTGGCAGAGTTGTGAACTGATCTAACCATTTTGGAGAGCAATTTGGAA
The DNA here is from genome assembly GCA_028646595.1 of Phalanger gymnotis. NCBI lineage: Eukaryota > Metazoa > Chordata > Mammalia > Diprotodontia > Phalangeridae > Phalanger > Phalanger gymnotis. The sequence continues at coordinate 113,179,133 of CM053624.1, read as the reverse complement.
CTATGCCCAAAAAGCTATTAAAATGTGCATACCCTTTGACCCTGTAATACCACTTATAGGGCTATATCCCAAAGAGATCATACAAATGGGAAAAATGTACATGTACAAAAATATTTATAGCTGCTCTTTTTGTGGTGGCCAAGAACTGGAAATTGAGGGGATGCCCGTCAACTGGGGAATGGCTGAACAAGTTGTGGTATATGAATGTAATGGAATATGATTGTGCTATAAGAAATGATGAGCAGCAGGACTTCAGAAAAACCTGGAAAGACTTATATGAACTGATACTGACTGAAATGAGCAGAACCAGAAAAATCTTGTACACAGTTATGGCCACACTGTGTGATGACTAACTTCAACAGACTTGGCTCTTCTCAGCAATGCCAGGTTCTAAGACAACTCCACAAGGCTCATGATGGAAAATGCTAGCCGTATCCAGAGAATTAGAGTCTGAAAGCAGATCAAAGCATATTTTTTGCTCTCTCTCTTTTTTGTTTTGTTTCTTCTTTTTTGTGGCTCATTCCATTGGTTATAATTCTTCTTTGCAACATGAGTCATGTAAAAATACGTTTAATGTGAATGTATATGTAGAGCCTACATCCAACGGCATGACTTCTTGGGAAGGGGGGAGGAAAGGGAAGAGGAGAAAATATGGAACTCAAAAGCTTGTGGAACTGAATGTTGTAAACTAAAGAAAGATAGATATAGATATAGATAAAAAGAGAGAGAAGATCCTAATTTAAAAAATAAAGGTAGGATTGCTTTATACATGTTAAATGGTTAAGAAATCTATATCGTTGTTGTTTGTTCTTCGTTCTTGAAGGTAGGCAATGCCATGACTTGCAAGTGAACTGGATTTAAGTGAGAGAGGGCTATGCAAAATCACCAACCTTGCTCTCTCCTCTAGAACCATCTGGATTCAGTGGAAAGATATAGATCAGGATGACTGGAGATGGCCCCAGATGTAGTAGAAGATCTTGGCCTTTTCAATTAAGGTCTTTCCCAGGTCTCAGTTTAACTGAGGCAATGTCCATTCAGCCATTAAGACTAGGTAAGAAACTATTCAAAGAATGGCCTCTTTTACCTAGTTAAGAAAAAAAAAACCAATTTGGGAGGGGAAGATCCTCAGGGTTTCTTGCCAAAACAGACACAACTATTATTTGTGTTCACTCGGAGCTATGAGGGCCCAAATAATGACCAAGTGAGGCTTGAGCTGGGACCTACTGGCCAACCAGTGAGAGCCGGAGTGATCTGAGTTTAAGACATGATCCTTAAGAAAGAAATCTAGCCAGTAAACCCCAAGAAATCTATAAATACTAAAATAAATAGTGGCAGTAGCCTTGGCATGTTCCTAGCTTCGGGCAATAGCTTAGCCTGTGCCAGGTTCCTAGGGCCTGGGGTAGCAAGTTGCATAGGCTGGAGGATAAGGCTGAAGGGTATGGAATAGCCCTCCTCTCCCTATGACTACTATTACACCAGAAGATATATACAAAATACGGCACATTACCTTCACAAAGATATGCAGCTTGCTTATGGAAGTATATATTGGTATATATTGGATGAATTACAGCTTGTCAGTTATTGCGAACAGAAGAAATAGCACATGAGCAAACTAAAAATTTACACTATGCTCAAAGTGTTCCCTAATTTATCAATTGCTTTGGAACAAGTTTGAGTTTTCCAAACAGGTATTATAGCCAAACTGACTTGGAAAAAAGCCATGAAAACACAGTTTAAGCAAGGAGTATCTATGAGGTCCATGATCCCAAGTTAAGATGGGATGGGTCATATTTGAACTGGATCCTCCTGACTCCAGGGATAGTTGCTCTATCCACCGTGCCACCTAGCTGCCCAGGAATGGGTTAATTTTATCATATCAAGTAATAGAAAGGCCCCAAGTTCTTTGGAGAGCTACGGTTTGGCATAGTTTGTCTGGATCAACCAAAGCCTACTTTTACTGCTGCCAGTTTTGCTTAAAAGCTGATTTCCCTTTGTTATTATTTTAAAGTTTAAGAAAAGTAAGAAGTATTCACTCATTTTTAAAATCTAATCGTTCAGTCCAATGACTTCACAGAGTGGGAAACTCCCAGTGTGGAAGCTTCCTAGTAAACTGACTGATAATAAGTAGGTGTTGGGCACTTAGCATCCCCTGAGTACTGTGCTTTGTACTAGGGTGGGAACAAGAGATGCCTATAATATTCAGGTCTTGCCCTGAAGTTTACAACTGATTTCATTGGAAAGACAAGCAATGAAACAATTAGATAATGAAGCGCTAAATGGCGTGGTACTTACAGTTAATGACACAAGAGTTAAGAGAAAGAAAAGCTCATGAACTTACTAGACTCCTCCACAATAGCAAAGGCAGGCAGTGAATGAGGTTGAAGGAAGGTGGTCTGAATTCAGTATCCCCTAACCTCAACAACAACCTATATTCCTATAGCACCTCCGTGGTGTGCAGGACACATTAAATTCCCTCACACATGAGATACTGTCATCTTTGTCTAACTTTCACTAACTGGATAAAGGTCAAAGAACTGGAAAGCCAATGCATGGCTAATATAAAAATGTTTCATGACTAAGATTTACCTACGCTAGGCTGGTACTGGGCTTCCACTAACATGGTAACACTGTGATTCTCGGGCTTCTCTATCAGCCAAAGGTTTGTTGGCGACATGGATTAGTCAAATCTCCACCGTATATTCATTTAGTCAATCCATATGGATTTGGGGTAACCCAAACAACTCACCCACTGACTCACCCTGGGGAGGGTGCGCTGATCATCCTGGTTAGCGCTGTCAGCTAGAATTGAAAAGCCATAGCAGCAGATCATGCAGACGGTATAGCATAGTACCAACAGATACAATGCACTGCATCAGGTATGTGATGCTTTCTAAACCCACAGACTACAGCCTGTCCCCTTTCTTTGTTAGACAAATTATATAATACCATCATTATATATTATGTGGGTAAAGAACTTGTAAAAAGGCTCTCTGTCCCACTGGAATAGTGGAAGGTAGGAGAGAAGCTGGAGGGGACAGCTAATCAATTAGGGGATAATTAAAACAACAAGAGTTTGGCTATGTGTTTTTTTTTTGTGAGATAATATTTGTAAAGTGCTTAGCACAGTGCCTAGTATACAGTAAGTGCTATATAAATGCTTTCCCCCTTCCCTAAAAAGGATGACTATCTCCTCTCATACCCTCTACAATCCAGCCTAACTGGCCTATTTGGTGTTACCCGTACGTGACATTTCATCTCTCCCATTCTGGCCTTTGCCTTGGCTGTCCCCCATGCCTCAAACATCCTCTCTCCTAAACCCTCTACTTCTAAGAATCCCTAGCTGCCTTCATCCTACTACCGGCTTTTCCCACAGGTGTTATTCCTTTTTCTGCTGCCCTGGATGAAATTAAATGGTAATTATTTCCTACAGATTTTGTATTCACTTATTTGTGTATATGGCATTCTCCTTAGTATAATATAAGCTCTTTGAGAGCAAGGGTAGTTTGAATTTTTGTCTTTATACCTTTAGTGCTTAATAAATGCTCAAAGGATTAAATGATTTTTTCTTTCTCTCCATCTTTACTTTGCTACCATCTCTCCCACTCTCCTCCAATGTTTCTTTTTGTCTCTAAGAAATAAAATAATTTGCCCCTGATCACACAGCATTACCTATATAATTCTCCAATTAAGAGGATGCTTTGTTTAAAAAAAAGAGGCAAATGAAGATACTGTATAAGGTGTTAGGGGAAAAAAGAGGCATCAGTTAAAAAAAAAAAAACTTGTTTCAATTTAAGGAAAAATGGTCCCTGCCTCTCAGGAGGCTATGATTAAATTCCTTTGGCACTTACCTGTTTTATTCATATGGCACTTGTATTCTTTTAATGTGTATTTTTTGCTATTCTGAACTTGAAAAATGCCAGCAAATACAAGGATTTCCATACATACAGTGAAGGATAGAAAAAGAGGGCTGTATACGAAACCACAAATCTCCATTATGTACAGCTTTATTAAAAAAAAAAAAGCAGATTCATTCCAAAACTGATCTGCTTGTCTGATTCCTTCTGAATGCTTTCTGTTCTGTTGTGTATTCTTTAAAAAATTATCGATACTCATCATTCTTGGTTTTTTTTCATCACTATCATGAGTCATGCCCCCCCAACTTTCCCCTTATCATCCAAATATTAAAAAAGCCCTGCCTTATAACAAATAGTATAGTCAAGCAAACCAAATCCACATATTATTCATATTCTTCACCTAAGATCCATCCAGTCTCTGTCAAGACATGGGAAGCACGGGTAACAGACATCATTGGTCTTCTGGAATGATATGTGGTCACTGTTTTGAGCTGAGTTCTTACATCTTTCAACGTCTTTTTTCTTTACAATGTTGTAGTTCTTACATAAACAGTTTCTCTTGGTCCCGCTTACTTGTCTCTACATCCATTCATAATTGTCCCATGGAACTTTTGATACATTACCTTGAATTGTCATTGTGTGTTTCTTTGCTCCCCGCAAAATACCACGAAGTGAAAGAGAGCAGAGACTATTTCCTACATCTGTTTAAATCCCTTTTGGTAGCTAATATAAAACTTTCAACATTTTGAAGTCTTTAACAAATTTTTATTCAACTAACCTCTTACTTTTTAGTATAGCTAGGTTCTAATGAATGCAGATAATGAATCCTTTTCAAGTGGTTTGAACTCACACTGCATATTTCCATTGGACTGGAACCAATGGCCATATTTTATCTAATTATAACTTAGGCTAGTATGAATTTAAATACATGCAACCTTTACAGGATTCTTTATTCACACTAATTGGGACCCAGCTGTATTTGTTCTACGGTCTGGATGAAATAATACTTAAAGTGCCTACCTTAATGAAAACTAGAAAAATGAAACGGAAATAAAAAGGCCTCTTCCCACTCTCTCTGCGCTACAAATACATTTCCTCTCCATTCACCTCCTTTTCACCAACCACAGAAAAATAAAGGCTAAGAATAAGCACAAATAAAGGATAAGCATGCTCCAAACATCACGTCCTCACCCTAATCCTTTTTTTTTCTCTCCCCTCCCCTCCAATCAACTAAAGCATGTCCATAAGCAACGAGCCCTTCACCAAGATGGTGGAGGATGCTGGATACTGACATCCCCAAAGACTTTCCTGAATTTGCATGAGTGACAGTTAGAATGAGAAAAGCAATTCTCCATTCAAAATTGATTTTATGTCCTCAGCCCATCTGTGTTGGGAAGTCCCACTGGCAGTCCTGGATGGAAATTCTGTTTGGGTAAAGTTCCCAGATTTAGCCATTACTTTCTTAGCACATGCTGGTGCCATAGCTGTCAGCATCTGCTTTGGAGATCTGAGGTTCCATTTATAATAAGTCAATTCCACACTGGCTTGGGAGAACATTACAGCAACCAAGTAGTTCTATACTTCAAGAAAGCTAGCTAGAGCCCATTATGTTTAAGCACCTGATTACAGACATGCAATAACATTTCTCTACCTTCTAAGTACCTTCATCGCAACTTTATGTGAACATATCACTACAATGTAATTGAATTTCACAGTATGAGTGCCTGAATGATCTGAATTTAAACTTCCAGTATATGCCTCAGACTATGCTGCTGGGAGCATATATAGAAAACAGGATCAATGCTACTGAGATATAATATATTTATCTCCATTGACCAAGAAAAAAAAAACAAACCACTCAAAAAAGTCACTTCTTTTAAAGACACCATTTTTCTTTCTGTTCCAATAACAAAGTATTGACTTTCTCTTGTCCCCACCCTGGCAGTCAGAACCAAAAGATTGCTCTCCAGATGTTGCAATTTTCATTGAATCTTCAGAACATTGAGACATACTACTGTCCTGACTATTTTTCAGGGTTTACCTGTGCATGAATCTTTTACATATATTTGAAAAATGTGTAACACAATCAATTCCTCAACTTCCGTAACAGAACAAGGCAGAAAATTAAAAGCTGCATAAAAATTCACTTCAAAAATAAAAAATTAAAAAAAGGAAACCAAAGTGCAGACAGACAGACATACCTGAAGATGACTTGGAGGCTAAGTTATTAGAGGAGGTATTAAATGATAATGCAAGATTATAGAAAACTTATTTCATGTCAGGGGGAGGGGAAGTGCTAACATTTGTATAGGGCTCACTATGTGCCAAGCATTGTGCTAATGCTTTACAATTATTACCTCATCAGATCCTCACAACAACCCTAGAGGGTAGGTGCTATTATTATATCCACTTTACAGAAGATCTAACTAAGGAAAGCAGAAGTTAGGTGACTTATCCAGGATCACACAGCTAGTCAATGTCTGAGGACGAATTTGAGCTCAGATCTTCCCACCTTCAGGCTCAGCGCTCTATCCCCTGCACCACCTAGCTGCCCCCAGGGACAAGACCAGTGTTTCAATGATTCCTGCCTCTTTTCTGAATTTTAAAAATCCAAATGTGATCATTATAATCACTGTAAGACTAAACCTCACCAAATTACATTTCTCTAAATCTTGGTTTCTTCTCAGATTTCTGGATTTGCTCAGATTCACACTTTTTGAAGAGGAGGATGCAAATAAAGGCCTTCTGGCTTCTGCCTATGAATACTGATTTCTAAAAACCCTTTCTTTATGAAAAGTCAAGTTGAATTTATATGAAAAAAATCTGATGAAAAATTCTACCTTAGGTTATAAAAAGTCTGGATTCTATTACATAATTATTTAGGAAACAATAAACCAAGAATAACATAAGACCTCTACTTGGGCACTCAAGCCTTTTGCCCCAAGGAATCTGAGAATACAAATTAAGGTAAAGCAAAGTGACAAAAAGACAGAGATCTGATAACAGCACACTTCCTGTACCAAACACACAACACAATATTTAACAATTTATCTCTCAGAGGATCATTTTACTGTTCTCAAAGTCATTCTAGCATAGAAAGTTTCCAAAGAAAAATGCACTGTTACATTTCTTCTACCTTGTATACTTTTCTTTGTTAAAATGGACCAATTTCCATGTCCAGTTTAGGTTCAAGAGTCCAACATCCCAGAGATGGAAAAATGATAAAGATAAATAAGTAGAAACTAGGTCAGTCTAGAACAAACTATGATGGAGAGTTTTTAATAACATTAAAGATACTTTTATCTTAAAGACAGTCATTTGTTGAATCCAGGTAGCTTAGGTCAATATCAATAAACTATTTTTAATTTAATAAATCTCAATATTTTAATAAATCTCATTTTTCTGCTGACCTCTGTTGGTTCCCTAACATTTGCCACTAACAAGACATTTTATTTGAAAATTTCTTGTTTTAGAAAAACACCATTCACACACCTGAAGGTTTTAAAACTGTAGTACTAACAGTGACAACAACAACGGGATTGATTTCAGAGAAAAAAAATGTTCTATTAGTCTGACTCGCTAATACTTTGGTTGTACCTCTCTGGCACATGGACTAGAGAGGCAAGCTTCATGCAATATGTTAGTCATGAAGTCACATTATTAGTCATAGAGTCTGTCTGCAACAGTAAAAATTTTGCATCTTTATGAGAATCTTCTAGTACAACCAGAGTAAACTTGAAAAAATGGGGCCAGTTCTCAATGTTTCACATTCATTCTCTTGGATAAACATCTTCATTGAGTCATTTGTCAACAAACTCTGTCTGTGGTCTAACTTATTTAAAAGATGTATTAATATATAATCATGGGTAATTGGAAGCAGAACTGAAAGGGAGATGGAAGGAGAAAGAATTAAGTAATGTTAACATTTTATATTGGCCAGAAGCAGTGACTTAAGCAAGAGACTATAATGGGATTATCTGACCAGTCATGTTCTTCAAGGGACTCTCTTGGAACTTGGAGAAGACCTGGGTTGAGATTAAGCAGAAAGGGACCTCAGGGGCTGTCTAGTTCAAACCTTTGATTTTTACAGATGAGGAAACTGAGGTCCATGGAGTTTAGGTGACATCCCCAGAGTCTCACAGGCAATAAGTGTAAGAGTTAAAATGTGATCCTTGGTCCCCCTTGGTTCTTTCCAATAATCTACCCAAGCCTCAGTGTCCAAATCTATAGCATATGAGAAATAACTGACGTACTTGCCTATAGGATGGCTAAGAGTAACGACGACAACAATAATACTATGTGCCAAGTACTGTTCTCAGCACTTTACAAATATTATCCTATGTGATCCTTACAATAAGCCTGGGAGGTAGGTGCTATTATTATCTTTGAAAAGGATCTGTTCCTTTGAGAGCAGACTGAAGCATAATTTTTTTTCACTTTATTTTTCCTAGGAATTTTTGGGTATATTTTCTTTTGCAATGTGGCTAATATGAAAATATGTTTTGCCTGACTGCACATGTATGATTGATATCATATTGCTTGCCTTTTCAAGGGCTGGGGAAAGTGTGGGAAGGAAGGAAGGAATCTGGAACTCAAAAAAAAATTTTAGAGAACATTAAAATTTTTAATGTAATTGGAAAATATTTAATGAAATAAATTATGTGTATATATTACATATATACACATATACATACACACATATAGATTACAGATACAGATATAGATTACAGATATGGATATAGATAGATATAGATATAGATATATAGATATAGATATAGATATAGATATAGATATAGATATAGATATAGATATAGATATAGATATAGATATAGAAAAGGATTTGTTCCAAGTTCTATGCCTTGCCCTACGAAAGATTCCCTAGGGTCTCAGAAGATTACATCTTCACCAAGCACACTAATTTAAGTCAATACCAACAGGAAAGCTTCATGCCAATCAACCTGATCCAAGGAAGGCCAACATACTAATCTGATTTCCCTCAAAGTTCTTCTCTTGTTAAAAGGCTTTGCACCTGAGTCATCCTTGATAGCATTTCTAGTACATTCACTTAAAATCAAAAATTGCTTCATGGATCATAGTTTGAAAGAAGATCAAAGAGTTGAGAATTAGATGCCAACTACTTCTATTTTCCAAATTTTAAAATGCAGAAAATTTCTTCATTTTTCCTGTTCTAGGTGATGTCAAAAGGTTAGAAAGAAATGTGGATGAAGGGAAATCCCAGTGGGATGAGAAGCGCCTGGTTTGACTCTTCATGCAGAGAGCCAGCAAAGTGAGAGCAGCAGCCCTAGTCCTAGCTGCTACCTTCTCCAACCCGGACAGGACTGACGAGGCAGAGCAGCGGGCAGAGCTGGGACAAGGACGCGGCAGAAAAGTCCGGCGAGTCTTTTTCCTTTGCGTTCATTATAATGATTTCAAAAAGAACAAAATGTTTAAAAAGAAGTCTGGGAACTACGTTCAAAGGCCTACTAACTAGCAGACAACAGCGGAATGGTTCAGTTCTCTAGATTTCTAGAACAGTTCTATTTCCAATAGAAATAGAAGCCGCTGATGTAGACATAAGGTAGGCTGGTCCTAGGCCTAGAGTCAGGAAAACCTGAGTTCAAGTTTAGCCTCAGATATTTACTAGCTGCGTGACTCTGGGCAAGTCGTTTAACCCTGTTTACCACAATTTCTTCACCAATTAAATGTGCTGGAGAAGGAAATGGCAAACCAGTTTAGTATCTTTGCTAAGAAAACCCCAAATTAGGCCACGACAAGTCAAACATGACTGAACAAAAAAAACCAGGGTCACACAGCTGGTAAGTAGTTGAGGCCAGATTTGAACTCAGGAAGATGAATCTTCGTGACTTCAGGCCCAGCACTGTGCACTATGGTGCCACCTACTGGGCAAAGAGGCAAACAGGAGAGGAGAAGGCAATAGGGAGGCCATCCTTTGTCCCCCAAGAGCTTAAGGACAAAGTACAGAAACCAAGACTCTCTATGCTACTCAGGCTCAAAAAAACTCATTTTTAAATCATTTTTAAATCCTCTTCCTTTCTTCACTTCTCATACTCTATCAGTTAGCTAAATCTTGTCCATTTTGCCTCCGTCCTAATTCTCAAATCCAACCCCCTCTCCTACTCCAAGGGCCTTATTCAGGTCCATATCGTCTCTTACCTGAACTATTATATCAGACTCCTAATTGATATTATTATTTTTGTGCTCTCCCACATCTAATTCACTGTTGTCACAGTCTACAAAATAAACACCCTAATGTACAGGGCTGATTTTGTCACTATTTGACTAAAACGCCTTCAGCGGCCATCTCTGGCTTGTAGGAGAAAAGACAAACTTCTCAGCTTAGCTCAAACCTACGTTTCTATTCTCATTTCATATTGCTCCCCCCTCATACATCCTGCCTAAACTGAACTTCTAGTGGCACCCCTCCCCACATCTCTACCGGCCTCCTCTTTTCTCCTGCTTAACTGTAAATGATCCCATGTACTTACCATTCCTTTCACCTAGAACAGAAATTTTTAAACTTTTTGGTCTTAGGGCCCCTTTATAATTTTACAAAAAATGTTGAGGGCCACCCCCTCCAAGAGCTTTTGTTTATGTCGGATAGCAGTTATTGATATTTACTGTATTAGAAATTAAAATGCCTTAGAATTATTATGAAAATGGTTTTGATATCCCTAGACCTCCTGGCCTAATTCATTTGTAAATGGTGATTACAGCATCTACCTTACAGAGCTGTTGCAAGGATAAAATGAGCTTACATACATACAAAGCATTTTGCAAAACTTAAAGCTCTATATAAATGCTAAAGCTAGCATCATTATCATGATTAATAAAGAAAAAATTCATTGAGTCAAAACCATTTTTTTTTACTATATTCTTTGCTCTCTGCCTGCCAGGGTTCTACTACAAATCCTTAGTAACTCAAATGCTTAAACATAAAGAGAGCTAGGAGCTAACCAAGCAAGGGATTCGTTGCTCTAAGTACTTCTTGGCACCTGTAGCCATACTTCTCCAAAAGAGGCAAACTGGAGAGGAGAGGGCAATAAGAAGGCTATCTTTTGTCCCCCAAGAGCTTAATTAATCCATAGGGAATCCATAGCTTCTGCCATTAGGCCAAAGTATAGAAAACAAGAGTCTTTAGCAGCAGCCTGTGACAGTGACTTATGTTTTACAGAAAACTGATTCAAATTCAAGAAAGGTTGAGGAGGGGGGTATGGGGAAGAAATCACCATCTCCTTTATGCTTTGACAAAAGAGCAGGAAATAAGTACCTCCAAGGAGGGAGGGAGGGAAGGAGGGTGGTTGTAGGGGAGAGAGGGGGGGGGGGGACCTTCATTGATCAATGAAATTCAAAAAAGTCCAAGCAAACAAATATTTATTATTATACCTTTCATGTATGGAAGTACCATGCTAAGTCCTACGACAGAGAATACACAAAGCACAGTCCCTGCTGTCTAAGAGTTTAATAAAAATTTAATACATCAGAGAAAAAGAGAGAATGACCCAGTCAGTCAGTCAGTCAGACAGACAGACAGACAAGCAGTGTGGTATAGAGGAAAAGAGGCTGGTTTCAGAACATGAAGGCCTGGGCTTAAGTTCCATCTTTGACATATGTACTGTATGACTGGGGACAAGCCATTTGATCTCTCCATCCCCTAGGTAAATCTTAAAAGACTACAAATTGCAGCACAGGTACATATTAATAAAAGGAATTTCCTTATTGAGATTTCCCTATTCAAATGAAATCATAGGACTGGTTATGGATGGAAATTATCTACCTAACAAACAGTAAGTGCTTAATTAATGCTCTACCTAGTTACCTAGCTAACTAGCTATAAGGGAGGTCATGCGAATATTACTGTGTAAAGAGGAGAAAACTAAGGCTCAGATGGGTAAAGTAGCTTGTTTATAGTCATATGCTTAGGAGTTAACATGACACTCAAATTTGGGTCGTCTGGCACCAAATCTGATATCCCTTTTACTACACCCTATTACCAAACAAGATATATTGTATACACAGAGAAAACTCACAAATTAATAATACAAAAGTGTATAAGTGCTAAATGAGTTATAAAGACAATAACGGCTACAAAATCTTAAGACAGAGTGAGCTATCTTTGATGAAGGAAATATAGCTTGAGCTGGGCTCTGGCAGAATAGGTCAAATATGATGGTAATGATGACAATAAAGAGGAGAAGGATGATGATAATTTGCATTTCTGTAGTACTTTAAAGTTCAAAAAGCAATGTACATGTGTTGGCTCATTTGATCCTTACAACCACCTGGGAGGTAGGTGAAATTATTAATTCTATTTTACAGATGAGGAAATTGAAGATGGGAAAAGTTAGGTGACGTGCCTAGGATCATACGGCTAGTATCTAAGGCAACATTTGAACTCAGGTCTCCCTGATTCGATGTCCAGAACTCTATCCACTGTGCCAGCTTAGTTGCGTTTAAGAAACAAAGAGAACAGGATCCCAAAGATGGCATTCCCATGATAGGAATACAGCTGATAAGCCAGTTTAGACTGTAGGGATAGGCAGAGGAATCTAAAAAGGGGAGTGGGGGGCAAGCCATGCCATCAGACAGGCAGGAAGGCTCTGGGCAGAATTGTAAAACCACAGATTATTCTGTTGTATAAACCACAATACATTTTAATTGAATTATAATGGGTCTGCTGACAGCGTACTGTCTGTGAGCATGGAAAGACGGGTTAGCCCTGGTCTAGTGCTGAATCAAATCAACTAGGGGGGGCTGCAACAGAGCCAAGGGCACAGTACTAACCCATAGAGAGGGCATCTGCAAAGGCTCACCTGGCCATATGAAAATGTGGTGGGCAGGATCCATTATAAGCCCTTTATTTATTATTCCTGGAACTTTCCTTAAAGTGTACACTGAAATATTGTCAATCTGTGGGCACTTCCATTTGACTGAGGGTCTTTGAGCTGTAAGGCATACACAGTCAGCTGCTGCTGGGAAATCAAAGGAAATGAGAAAGCAGGGATGAAGGGTTGGGGAGGGGAGGAACAAGGGAGGAGAAAGAAGCAGAAGAAGGAATGGAGACCTTTTTAGCCTAAGAACATAAGGGAAATGGGATAACTAATCCATTTAAGAAGCCTGGTTACCATCACCCTTTCAAAACTTACAACCAGGTTTGATTGCTGGATGTCAAATCAAAAGCTATTACCTCCTCAGAGATCCCATTACTGTCATGAACATTATTTAGCATTAAAGGGGAGGAGGGATGGGGATTCCTTTCCCTGGATTCTCTTCAACAATACCTGGAGAAACAAAGGAGGTCCTAAATCAGACAAAGAAAGCAAGGAGTACATATGGGAGAAAAGCAGCTTTTGCCATACAAACAACAAGATCTGTCTATAAAAGGAGAAAGAATCCAGCTAGCTTCTCCTATTCAGAAATAAGGAAATTCATAAGCTAGAACTTAGAAAACACCAAAAGATGGTGAGCTCCTTAAGGTTTGCCTTTTTTCATACACCCAGAACTTAGCACAATGCCTGGCACAAGGTAAGTAACTTAAAAAATGTTTATTGATTTAAAACAATGGAACGCAAGGGTAAGAAGCAGCACTATTTCTCCATTACTGGTGGCAGTGTGGACTAATGGATAGTGAAACTAGAATCAGAGACAGAAAGATTTGGGTTCAAATCCTACCTCAAATACTTTTTAGTTGTGTGACCCCTAATCAAGTCATTCAAAGTCTTTCAGGCTCAGATTCTTCATCTGTAAAATAAGAATTAATATTATCGCCTGACTCCTGCGGGGTGGTATGAAGATTGTTCCATCCAGCATTTATTTACAAAGCACTTACCAATGTGTAAGGGATTGTGCTAAGGCTCTGGAAATCAGAAAAAAACACAAAAACAGTCCTTGCCTTCACGGGGATCATGTTCTAATAGGGGAAACTATTAAATAATTAACTAGGTATATGCAAGATCCATGAAGAGTAAGTGGAAGGATCAAATGTTTTTATACACACATACATATGTATGTGTATATACATACGATTTTTTGTAAAACTTAAAGTATTACATACATTATTAGCTATTAGTCATCATCATCATCAGCGAAATTAGCTGAATACAGAAAAAAAAACCACCAGGAAATGAACTATAGGGTATTTAATCCTGATTTCTAACAGCCCTTCATTGAATATTTTCCCTGCTAAATATACACCTTCAATTGCTGGACTCAGTAAAAAAACACTTTCCACAAAGGTATTCATTCATATTCAGAATAATTTTTTAATAACTCCAGAGGAATTATTCTGATGGTCATTTCTCATTTTTTAATAGAAAAAGATATTATAAGATGAGTAATCTCAACCACCAATTGGGTGTGAATTTAGAATTGGAGAACATCTAGTCCCTTCATACTGCAGATAAGGAAAGTAAGGCCAGAGAGATGAAATGGTCTTATGGCTAATAAGGGATACACTCAGAAATGAACCCAGATCTTCTGACTCCAAACTGAGTATTTTTTTTTTCTTACTATATCTAACTGCTTCTCATTCAAATCTACTTCCACTACAAGTTGGCCTATCAAAATTTAATGAAGATATTTGAGAAGGCAGATTATGATTTTTAGTCCCTTAAATTCTTAATCACTGTAACTTACAGTTATGGAGAGAAATTCATTGTAATTGGTAGTTATGAAATTTAACAAGCAGCTCTTTACTTTTATAACACCATTAAGTTTAAAGAACATAAGGTTTAAAACATCTGCTCTTATAAAGGGTAAACAAACTAACCAGATTTGTTTTAATTATATTTTGGCCAAGATACAGTTTAGGCTCGGGCATTAATATTAACTGCCACATCAGGAAATATTAGATAAGTCTAAAACTATACTACAACCCTCTTCATACATAAACATGAGATCACTTGACCCACTTTCTAAAAGGAATCCAGTTCCCTGCATTAATCTGCAGTGACATTTTAAAAGTTGCTCTAAAAATTTTTCCATTATATAAAAAATGCATTTTCCCTTTACACCATCTTTCATTTGGTTACTACAAATAGCCGCCATTTGCCCAACAACAAACCTATGAGTAAAGCAAACAAGTCAAAGTGACTTTAATGTCTCCTCTTTATTTTTGTTTCTCGACATACAACTCTTTTCAAAAGTTTCCCTTCAGACAAAATCAATACCAGACTTTTTCAGTGAGAGGAGTAATTACCTCAAAACACCACAAGAATTGAACCCATGCTATATGGGATACAGGGTTCTCTGCTTTCTCCAGGCAATCTATGCATAATTTTGGTTAACTTACAAAACACTGTATAAGGAACAGGCTGCACCACCAAGTGAATTTTTAATTTAAAGTAGTGAAAAGAATCAAGCAAGATGCCATAGGGAAAACTAGGCAAGGGGCCAACACTGAGTCCTCAAGAAACTAATTTCTCTGAGGTTTTTAAGAGTATCTTCCTTTGAAAGAACTTGACTGAGGTGATGAGTAGATTCCTTGATTTTAAAGAGGCCCTGGATATTTTTGCTTTGCCCTCAGCATACCTAACCAGCAAAATCCTAGGATTTCTTCCTTTGTCCTATACATTCTACTGTTCTCTCCCTTCCACTGCCACTGCTACTACCTTAACTTGAATACCCACTTGTTTCCATCCCTAGTACCTAGTTCAACAGAAGATTGACGCCCCCTAACATCCATGAACACACCTGAAACACTGTATGGTAAAATGCATGGAAGGCTAGCCTCAGAGTCAGGATTTAACTCCCTACCTCTGACTATGGGAACCTCAGCAAGACACTTGATCTCTCAGTGCCCAAAGGCAACTATAAGTCTATTCACTGCAAAGGAAGTTTTGGATTTGTACCTCCCTCCATCAAGGAAATCAGGGTTAAAAATTTTTTTAAACACCAGGAGCATCATAATTGCTTCCTAAAGGGGCTCCCTGCCTCCAATGCAACATTCACATGGCTGCCAGATTATCACTCCTAAAACACTGCGATCTAAATATAGCCCTCCTCAAAAAATTTCAGTGACTTCCTTTTGACCTATGGGATAAAATACTGTCCTATACAAATCAATTTCACCCAATATGGATAAAACTGCTGGACATGAATAGGACTCCTTACAATTTGGCACAAAACCACTTTTCTCTACCCTATTCTCTCTGTGGAGGACCTAGGCTCATACTTAAATGAAGAAAAAAAGAGATGATCTAGATAGATCTTCCTCTTCTGCCCCATATTCACTTCCATTTCTCATGAAGGGATGGTGCTTCTCCCTTGCCAAGGTATATACCCCTAGTATATACTTCTACTTCACCAGAAGATTGACCCCTCTAGCATTCCAAGCCTTTCTCTTTACCTTCAAACTCTTCCTGTCTACTGGTTCCTTCCATACTACCTACAAACACACCAATGTCTCCCCAATCTTGTTTAAGTCTATATCACTTAATAAGAGCACCCCACTTAAGCCATCCTCTTCTAAGCCTCTTCTCAGCTAACAGTCTACAGTGGAAGTCACCTCTCCTTTCACTCACTTCTAAATCCTTTGCAATCTGGCTTTCCAACTAACTTCTCCAAACTACCTTCTCTAAAGTTACTAATGATCCCTAAATTGCCAAATATCTAATGGCACTTTTTTATTCCTCATATTCCTTGACATATCTGCATCATCTGATACTACTGATCAAATTCTCTGCATGGGTAGTCTCTATTCTTTAGGTTTTTGAGACACTATTGTCTCCTGGTTCTCCTCTGACATGTTGGACCACTCAATCTAAGTCTACTTATCAGGAATTCCATCTACTTCATGCGAAGGGAGTCCTTCGAAGGCTTTGTCCTAGGAGTTCATTTTTTTTCCTCTAGTCTGTACTATCTCTCTTTGTGATCTCATCAATTGTCATGGGTAAACTATCATCACTATTCCAATATCTATAAATCCAGTCCTAATCACTCTCTTTTGACTTTCAATGCAAAATCATCTACTATCTTCTAGACATCTCAAATAAGAGGTCCCAAACGACTCTTTATCTTCTCCCTCCTAAAATGCTCTCCTTCCTCATCTCTACTTTTCTAGATTCCTTCAAAACTCAGTTCATATTGCACCTCCTATAGGAGGCCTTTGTCAGTAATCTTCACCCCTACCCCCTCAATCCTTTCCTTCTGAGATTATCTCTCATTTATACTGTATAGATATAGATCTAGGTCTGACTACCTATCTATCTATTTATCTATCTCTACAATATGACATTTAAGATACAGATCTAGATAGTTCTATCAGGGGTGGGGAACTTGCGGCCTCGAGGCCACATGTGACTCTCTAGGTCCTCAAGTGCAGCCCTTTGACTGAATCCAAAGTTCACAGAACAAATCCTCTTAATAAAAGGATTCTAGATTTATCTGTATCTATATATATGAGATTTCTATAAATCTTATATGCAGAGACCTAGATCTCTCTACCTATATCCATATCTTGTATGTATAGTTATATGCATATTGTCTTCTCCATTAGAATGTGATCTGCTTGAGGGAAGGGATGATTGTTTGCCTTTCTTTGTATCCTTACTGCTCAAACAGTGACTGTTGCATTTAATAAATGCTTGCTGACTAAGAGAATCTTGGACTGATTCACTAACTCCCCAAACCTAGCCTACACTTTCCTGTTTCCACACCTTTGTTCAATCTATAACCGCTACCTGGGATACCTTCCTTAAACCTCTCCATCCACCAAAGCATGACAATACTTTAAGGTCTAGCTTGTTGCTGTGTTTGTCCTGCGTTCTTGAAGAGGACTGTGACATCAGGGAGATGGCAACATGACTTGCAGTTGACTTTGATTTGAGTGAGGGAGTGCTGTGCAAGGTCACCAGCCTCACTTTCTCCTCCAGAGCCATCTGGATCCAGTGACCCGATATTCATCTGATGAATGGCCCACGATGCAATGGGAGACTCTGGCCCTTTTAGGCTAAGGCCTCTTCAGGTTCTTACTTTGAGAAAGGTAATGCTCATGTAGTGAGTCAAGTGAGTCTTTACGAAGTGAGTCAAGGGATGGCCCCTTTCCCTAAATTCCCATCACTCAGAGTCTATCGAACTCATTTGATATTTATCATATGCACTGTCTTATAGTTATTTGGGTTTATGCTGCCCCAACTTGAAGGCCAGAACCATGTTTTAAACTTCTTAATATCTTCACACAACCTAGATATTGCCTCATATATAATAAGACACCCAACAAATATTTAATTGTCAATGTATTACTATTTCCTGATTCATATAATTGATATTTTTTTTAAAAAATGCTGTGAACATGGCCATAGTGGGAGACTGATCCCCATGTAAGTTATCTGACTGAGAAGAAGTATGATATACCTGTAGCAGATAAAGCACTGGCCTCCAAGCCAAGAAGATATGGGTTCAAATTCAACCTCTGACATATACACTGACACTAAGTGACCGTGGGCAAGACATGAAGCTTTCAATGACCTGGGTAACTAAGATTGTAAGCTGAAGAGATGATGCTCAAATGCTAGAGAGAATTCCTTTTTCCAATGAAATCACAGGTTCTGTCTCTAGCCTTGTAGATTAGTTAACATGGTTTCTACATCACAATCACAGATTACAGTGTCACAGTCTATTATTATAAATGCTGTTTTCACAGTAGGGCCAGGTGAAAGATTTCTCTATCTGTTTTAAATGTTTGGCTCTTCTTCTCCTTCTAGAATATAAATTCCTACTAGGAAGGGGTCATTTTTATTTTGACTTTGTATCAAGCAGCACTGTACCTTGCATATAGTATATCCATTTAATAAATACATATTCGATTAGATTGGATTGGTTGGATTGAGAAAATCTCAACAACAATACTAAAGGGGAAAAAACAACAGCTGAAAATTGATACTAGCAATTAATTCATTCAACAAATACTGACTGAGAATTAAGTTGTGCAGGAGAACTGAGCCTGAGGTTACAGGTGCCAAAAATGTATCTAACATTATCCCCATTTCCAGAGAACTTACACTTTAACTAGAGAGATAAGATATCTAAGCAAATAAATATTATATAAGAAAGCATTTAAGTACTAAACGTGCAGGACAAAGCAGAAGAGCTATAGTGCAGAGGTTGGGAAGGTCCCTTCTGGCAAGAATGAACAAGAGAAGAATCTGAGCACACGGTAGTCTATCTGAAGCCAAAAGAGTAAACTAACTAGTTGATATTATGACAGTTACTTGGGGAATAAAATTTTTCACTGTCAATTAACTGAAGCAGCATCATGACTCACAAAATAATTTGGTCCTGATTACTCTCAGGGGAACTGCTAATCAAGGTTCTGTATCCACAGATTGAGACAAAGGAGCCTGAACCAGAGGTGACCTTGTCATGACAGACTTAAAAGTATAGAGAGAATATTATGTTTTCAATCCACTAGCCATAAAGTTATTAAAAACAAGGTATTCGAAACACAAAGACTGTCTTATTTTTTTTTTAAATTTGCCAGAAGGCACTGCTATGGATCCTATGGGTTCTAAATAAATATATTATACTTTCCTGAGCTCTGGGTACTCTCTGAATACAGGCTTCCATTAAGAATGCCTTAGTGATAACAAGGATGGTGAACTGGCCAAAACTAGACTTTTATAAAATTGGACATGCTACAATTATATGAAACTTTCCAAAGGATAAAGCAGAATGGTATGAGAATTCTGGACATCCTAGACTGTGTGGAGCCAACAGTTCTAATACTGGCAGGACTGAGTCATTCTATCATCCCTTAGAGGTAAATAAATTGAGGATTACTTATTTGTGGAATTTTTAGTGCTGGGTAACAAGAAAGGGTCTTTTGATTTTGGGTATTTCATTTACCTAACGAAACCACTGGGTTCTGTCTCAGTGTATCTCAGGATGCATTTCAATTACTTGGCTAGGAACCTAAAATAGAACTCATGACCCAATCTGCCATCTAAAATATCTATCTACACTACCAAATTAGTTCCCTTATAAATTCCATTTGTATAAGCTGGACCCGACATTCTTAGGAAAACATCTTAATATATAGCAATACAAAACCATTTCACGCAAACTAAGATATGTATGCCAAAAACTAGGCTAGGAATGAGCTATTAGAACTTGGCTCCTGGCTAACTTTAATGTTTACCTATCACTTATTTCTTATAACCAAAAGTGAAGGAGAGTCAACAATTTGTGAGCAAATAAGAACCAAGAGAACTCAACTGATAAAAGGAGCAGGATGGATTAAATTGTAGAGGTACAGGTTCAGAGTTGTATTACAGATGAGAAAACTGAGGTCCAGGGTGGTTCTCATTGGACAAGTCTAACAAACCGGGGCTTAAGAGATGGAAGAGACCTTGACAGTCATCTTATCCAACCTTGCTTTACCTTGTAAAACTGATGCAGACAGAAAACAAACAACTTACCCAAGAGCACACAGCTAAAATCCAATAATGTCAGGATTCAAATCCAGACGCTCAGATTCTTAACTCTGCCCTCTTTTCCACTCCACCAGTGGACCTCTGGTCTGAAAGGCCCAGCCAACTTCTAAGATTCTATGATTCTGCATAGAAGACCCATCATTTATCAAAATCAAGAAATTAGCCATGGTCCCCAAAGCACATACTTTCCATTTGCTCAGCAAATCCGTGGATGCTTCAATTACTACATCTATACAATGACATTTAGCACTATTAAATTAGCATGATATAATGACCTCATTACTGCCAAATTTAAGGTCAAAGTATACTTTGCTTGCCATCTCACATGTTTGGAAATTCCCAATATATCTGAGTCAGGAGATTAGTTAGTTACATTAGGAATCAGGGGATTTAATAAAGTCTCCAAGCACACAGGTATGAACCACTGATGTGGCAACTTTCTCTCTACAAGTTTTAGGGTACAGGGCAATTCTAGATAGCTCAAATCCCATTATTTCAATTTGGTGGGTGGCCATACTCTTGAGTTGTAGGGGAATCATGCGGGTTTCCTAGAAAGCACACTTACTGTGCTCTGAGCTAACCAGCCGCAAGCTGCTGCTAATCACTAGAACTTCCCACAAAAGCTATTTCTCCAGTCTTATTCAATTGTGCAGAGGTCAATCCAAGGTTCAGATACACTGCACATTACAAGGGGATCCTACAATAGCTTCTATTCAAATGAAATTTACATAATGGGTGATTAAGCAGGGCCCTTCCATTATAAACCACAGGTTTTTATGTATGACAGCACAGTCTGAAATAGCATGCATATTTCTAGGAAAGTAACAAAAAAGAAATACAGTAGCAATCACTACCATTCCTGGAAATGTGCAACCAGAGGGCAGAATCTGTCAGCTAAGACTGGGAATGCCTTATCATAGAAATGACTACAGTTTATGTATCACTTTAAGGTTTGCAAGCAGCATACTAACATGTTACCCTGTTTAATCCTCACAACAAGCCTGTGAGATAGGTGCTATTATTATCCCCATTTGACAGATAAGAAAACTGAGGTTGAGAGAAGGTAAGTGACTTGACGATGGTCAAATTACTAAAATGTAAGGCAGGATCTGACTTAGGTCTTTCTGACATCAGATCTGACAACACGCTTCACCACCGTGCCCTTAGCTGCCTAGTTAACAGGCACAAGTCCCTGCGAGGCTAGAGTTCAGAAACAAAGGGAAGGTCTCATAGCTAGGAAGAGAGGCCAGAGAGCCAGAAAATGAGTGAGGTCAGGAACAAGTCTGTAAATTGATTAATGGGTCAACACGTATCTAGTAAGGAACTCTGGCTCTAGATACGACGCGCTATGCGTATGAAGCCAAAAATGAAACAGGTCCTGCCCTCCAGGAGCTTACACTCTAAAGAGGGAAACACCACCAACATGTAAGTAAATGTAAAGTTTACATAAAATTAATATAAAGTAATGGGGGTTAGTAGAAGAGGGGGGTCCCTTGTGGGGATTAAGAAAGGTCTCATGCAGAAAGGTAGAATTGCGCTGATCAGGAGGAAATTACTGATTTTAAGAGACAAAAGTGAGGAGAAAGTACATTCATTCCAGGCATATTAGAAGGGAGATGGAAAATAGAATGCCATGTGAGGCACAGAAAGAGACTTAGTTTAGCTGGACCATAAAGGGTATGAACAAGACAAAGAAAGGTCTATGTACCACAGAAGCAGCGAGGGAAGAAGGGAGACGCAACTTTCTAGATAAGGTACTCACGACAGGGTGACAAATAAGTCTGATCTCAGGGCAAAGGATGCGTGTTCTAATTTTGCCCTCAACCTATTAGGCAATAAAGACCTTAGGTTATTTTAATTAAGCTTTTAGCTCCTCAAAGAACGAGGGTTTCACAGGAAGTATTTATTAGGTGCCCTTTTTTGATGCTACTATGGGATAGTTTAGCATTATCAAAAAGGCTTGGGTCATATGGGGCCCACTGCACTACCTTACCAGGGGAACCAGACTAAAATCTAACTAGATAACACTTAACAAAATAAACTAATTAATAAAGAAAAGAAATACATAAACATGTGATTTTCTAAGTTGATATGTGGCCCACAGGGATCCCTATGTACAGTTTGGTGGCCCCCATTTCTATTTCGAGTTTGACTCCATTGATGTAATAGACAGAAAACCAGACTCAGAGGAAAAAAGACCCAAATTCAAGAGGTTACCCTTTGTGGCTCAGGGCAAATCAGCAAATCTCTCAAACAATTCTCTAACGTTCTAAGTTGCAGAATAGGTACTAAACTATATCAATGTAGCTATATCCCTCACTAGGAATTACCTCTACCAGTTCTCAAAGTGCAGTCTGAGTTGCCTAGATACTTTCAGTGGGTCTACAAGGTGAAAATATTTGTCATAATAGTACTAAGATGTTTTCATTTCTAACATGTTAAATATTGATATAGACCACAGAAACAAAACCTCTTGGAGATGGGAGGTGGGGAAGTCTCAATAATTTTAAGATTGTAAAGGGATCCCCCAACTAAAAGGTTTGAGAATAACTGCCCCCCCCACCAGTGAAATCACAGGTCGCTTAAAAAGAAATGGACCAGGCACTATGCCAGGTAAGTAGTGGTAAAAGTGACCTAGTCCATGACCTCAAGGACCTTATGAGCAAAATAATTCTCTCAGTTCAGAAGCTTCCTTATTAGGTCAATATTCCAGAGACACCGAGTCAGTGGTATTTTGTTAAATTTTTTTTAAAAAGTAAGTTCTTATTTTAGGGGCCTTTGAGATGGCTTCTTAAGTTCTGAGTGTAATTATCTAATGAATACAATTTAGCCAAAAGGCACTGCTCAAGGAAACTGGTGGACTGGCGAGTTTAATGACAAAATTACTCATGGACTGGTGAGTTTAATTACGAAAAATAGCTCAGGGAATATTATTATTGCATTGTTATTGTTATTATTAATATGAATCTTTCACTGAGCAGCTAAGACATGTATTCAGAGGCACAGCAGAACACGAGTGCCTGAAAAAATGATCAGCTGAAAATGACAACTCCCTCCATCTCTCCAAGGATATTACACAGGGAGGAGGAGAAACTGATGTTGCTCAGGAGAAAATGCAATCCAACCCATTCTGCAAATAGAATAGTGGCAGGAACACAAAATATTACATTTTTAATGAAGGAAAGGAAGTACAGAAAACAACTTATCTTACTGATTAAAAACCCATCTTGATCAATACAGTACGACCTTTTCCCACATACTGGATAGCTATTATCTTTTCCCCAAAGCTAAAGAGTTATTTCTCAAAAATCATAGGGCTAATTTCCCAGTCTGTCCGTTAACTGGGGTTTGAGGTGTCCCAGGGACTGAAGGCCTTCTTTGAAATCTTAAATGATGGGATACTGACTGACTCCATAAGCAGAGACATCATAAAGGAGCCTCAGGGACCTAAATATGTGTCAGCAGAGAGTCAATGAGATGGACAATCAGAGGGGAAGGTAATTCTTGCTCCTCACTTTTTCTCTTGTTGTGACAGCTTTCAAATGCTTTCAATATGACAAAGAGGAAGCTAAACTAAGGTCAGAATGGCAGCTTACTGCAAAACTCAGCTTTCAATCACTTAATCATGAGTCATTAAGTACAGCATTAAACATATCACTTTAATCATACTCACTGTCTTTTAAAAAACTAATGAATAATCTTTAATCCCATGAAGAACTAATGGCTCACGGCTGCCTGAATACCTTAATTGCTGATTCCTGCCTGATTTCTCCCAAAGCCCTTCAGAGAGCCAAGAAGATGTGGTCGTGGTTGATTACCTCATTCATTCACTCAGCTTGGATTTTTGTTCAGTCCCCTCCAGGCAACTTATGCTTTCTCTGCTTCTAGACTGGAACCTTCACATGGTTTACATTAAAGCAAAAGAATTAACTAGCATTAGCCAATGAATTTTGATTTTTATTTATGTTATTTTACTTTCATGGAAGCCCTAAAATTCCTGTAGTCATCTTCTATTGCCTCACCTCCTTTAAACCACGTCTCCCGCCCCAACCAAAGCAAGTAACAGTCTATGGGTTGAAGAAACCAGAAAAATTAGTCCCATGAGGTGTAATGGATAAAGACTCCTTGCCAACAAAGAAAGAACAATTAGCTAAGGCCGATCTAAGAGAGGCTCCCCTCCAATATTCTCCAGCATGTAATTATAGCTGCCAAAAAGAACACAAACCCTGGTGGAAATTTTTTTAAGTGAAATGTAAGATATACCATTTGGAAAATAAAAGAGGCAGGGGGACGATCTTCAAAGAGACTCAGTTTCTCTTAAGGTATATATGGAAAGTCGGAATGATTCAAAAACAAAATGATTTTATGATTAAAAATAAACCAATATTCTTCAACAAACTGACTTTCCCTATCGTTACAAAATTGCCAACAATATTTTTATTTAAAATTCATATCCACTGTCATCAAATAGAATTTGATGACAAAGCAGTAGAGAGAGTGCTGGGTCTGGAATCAGAAAGATGTTAGTTCAAATTCAGTCTGATATTTACTAGCTACATAACTCAGGGCAAGTCACTTAACTTCTGTCTGCCTCAGTTTCCTCAACTATAAACTGGGTATAATAATAGCATTTACCTTTCAGGGTAGTTGTAAGGATCAAAAGAGATAATATTTGTAAAAGTGATTAGCAGAATGCCTGGTACACAGTAGGTGTTTAATAAATGTTCCTCCTTCCTTTCTTGTCCAAACAGTTACTACATTTATAGCTATGGTGCTTTATAATTTCAATTTCCCCAAAATTCATCCCCATTAAATAGGAATCAAACTTTCTTTTTGGAAGAATCACTCTATAATTCATATTGTGGTTTTGATATATTTATGCCTTTCTCCAATAAACTGTAAGAGGCTGAAGAGCAAGAAGTATACTTATTTCCATACCCTAAAAAGAGTGGGTACTTACATTAATCACTTTTTGATTTGGAGGGGAAAAAGGAAAAAGAAATAACCTCTGTAATAGAAACTCAATAGGGATCCCAGAAGGAAGGGAAAAAAAGGAAAAGAAAGAAAACTTTGTTGGACTGGCCAAACATCCTTAGGACCTGCTCATAAAATCTCATTAATTAGACATGTAAATGTCAGGTAAGTCAAAAGAAAGAGTTCGTAGATAAACCATCCTGATAGGTAAAAGCAGTAAACTATAGCATTATAAAACTATATATAAAACTATTCTACCTATAAATATGAAAAAGCTAAATACTAAATTATAAAACTCTACTCTGGTCCAGAAGGGTCAAACATGTGGCTGATCGATCTGCAACACTCCCTAATATGGCTCAAACCAGATTAAAATGTAACTGGGAAATACTTAACAAAATAAATGGAAATTGTGTTACATTTTAAAACTAAGTCGGTAGGCAGCTCACAAGGACCTTACATACAGATTAGTAGTCCCTATTTATATCTCCATTTATATTTGAGTTTATGCCACTGATTTAGTCCAAATCTTTAATTTTACATATGAGGAAACTGAGGCCCAGGAAGATGAAGTGACTTGGTCAGGGTCACACAAGTACTAAGTGGCAGA
>CM053624.1:113133496-113152747 GCA_028646595.1 Phalanger gymnotis | reverse complement strand
TTTTTTTTTTTGGTCAGAATATGTAGACAGCTGTTGAAGTACGTATTTTTGCTCTTCTCGTTTTTCAGTATGTTTGTTCTGAGAGGTGAGTAATAATGGGAGGAAAGTTTTAATTTTTTAAAAAATATGTTACTTGAAAAATAAAATAATTTACAACAAAAAGGAGAGGGTAATCTCTTGCTGGTAGAAATCATATTCTCGACGCAATAAAACAATCTATTGTTTTACTTTCATGTGAATTTGCCATGGTGACGATGGGGGGGCAATTTTGTGTTAAAATGAAACCTTTACCCTCTAATTCAGTCTTTATCACCTTGATCCACGAGCTTGAGGGAGGGGGATCCTGTTTGAAATTGTAGAAATTAAATTTCAAAATGAAATTTATTATTAGATGGTTAGAGATGTTGCTTAAAAAAATTGTGTCAAGTAGAACTAGACATGAACTTTTTACCTTCTGCACTGATGCTTTTTCATCTTGATGAACGCATGCCAAAGAGGAGTATCAGTGACAGGATAGGAGAGGCCAGGATTAAAAGTGCAAATAAATTTTGTAGTTACCACATTAATTCATTTGTTCAGTCCAGATGTGCATTCTTTGAACTCTTACCTACTATAATCATATTGTTGATGAGCAGAAGAAAGGCATAGTTTAGATTCTGTGTTTGAGGCAGACAAAGAAGCCATTCTCAGTATCTGGTAGACCTACAGGGCTATGGGGAACTAGTCAGTAGGAATGAATTCTCTTGTCCTCCTTTTAGTAATGTTATTTGAACTGACCGTGTGCTGATAATAAATTACTCATGCATCTAGGTTGCTACCAATAAGTCTACATTTGCTATGAAAGCTGCATAGGCATTCTCTACCTAATATTGTTAATTGGGTAAATCAGTCAATTAACAAGTGTTTATTAAGAATCTATTTTGTGGTAGGAATAGTGCTAGGGATTGGCAACACAAATACAAAGAGTGAGACCATCTCTGATCTCAAGGAGTTGACATTGGTGCCCAGAAAACACACAGTCCAAGTATACAATCAGTCAGTAAGGTATCTAAATATAGAGGAGAGACTTTGCAGGAAGAGAGGGGAGTAAAAAATGGAGGAAAACAGCAGTCAGAATTGATAAGAGGCCCATGCTTCAATAATGATAATTTGCATCATGGAAATAGTTCACTTAAAATGGTGCTTTTCTTTTTTGGTCAGGGGGCATATTAGCTATTTTCCCCCTTTTCCTGCAAATGAAGACAATGAAATTGTGGACTTGGCCACCATCCTTCCTTCTGAAATAGCTTCCTAGACTGCAAGTTCAAGAATCAGCAAGATGTTTTTCATAGAAAAATTCTGTGAGCTACTGAACATGCCCATTCTATTGTATTCCCATGTTCTTTCATCAGACCATTAGGTGATAAATTTGTGGCCAGGAAAAGTTATGCAATTCAAAAAGTGCCACAGGCACCCCATCTATTTGCATAGTAACAATGACATGTTGATGAAAAGTGTACTGGAAAGGGGAGGGCACATAATTTGTATGCCATCTAAAAACATGAATTTTACCAGTGGCCCTCTTGGTATGTGATTTTTTTTTTCAGTGATCAACAAGTGATATGTAACCAGAGGAACCTAACCACATTTGTAGTAATAGTCTCACTGTCATTGATGCCATGAGAATTTTTTATTTAAGTGGCAGCTAAATGGAAAAACAGCTCACAGGTTATCCCGAAAGTTAATTAAGGGAATCAGAGGAACTGCTTTCATCTTGTGCCAAAAAACAACATGAAACATTTCATGATGTCCTCTGTCACTTTGCTTTGCTTGTCATACATGTAAGCAAACTAATCACCAAGAAGTTGAAAAGTAATAATAACCATCCCTGACATTTGTATAGTTCTTTAAAACTTATAAAGTACTCTCCTTATTAATTGCTGTTCCTGTGTCAACCTCTGTTATAGAAGATAAAGTAGAAAAATCTTGTGGAGAATTTAATAACATTCTCCAGACTATATCAACATGTACTGTAATGTCTATTGACTTCAGTGTGATGGAGGGTGAAGGATACACAAAGAAGTGGAAACTGTGGGACAGGAGGCTTCATGGGGCAGACACAGGCAAATGCTTATTGACCGCTAATTGGAAAATTCAGACCTGTGTATAATGTGTAGCTTCTTCAAGAAGAGAGTTAAAAGGCATCAAATGTGGCAGAGGGGTGGAGGGAAGAGGAAGGAAATAAGCATTTATTCTTGCTATGTGCCAGACACTGTGCTAAAATGCTCTTTACCTCATGGCAAGCAAGTATTGAATATCAAAGAAAGTGAAATTATGATTTGAGGAGAAGGAAACTCTAGATTAGCATTGTGGATCATTTTAGAATCAGCTTCTTGTAAAATAAGCCATCAATTATCAGAGCAAAGAATAGCAACATCAAATTAGAATGAAAGATTAAATGAATCACAGTGATTTTACAAAACCAGGAAACCACCATCACTGTCACCATCACCACCACTGCAGCCACCATCACTGCCATTTATATAGGTAGCATTTATATAGCACCTATTGTGTGCTTTACAAATCTGCTAAGAACTTTATCAAATTTTTCCCCCTCACAACAACCCTGGGAAGTAGATGCTATTATTATCCCTATTTTACCCATGGAACTGAGGCAAACAGAAGTAAAACAACTTGCCCAAAGCTGGTAATTTTAAGAGGCTAGATTTGAACTCAGGTTTTCCCGGCTCTAGGCCCAGAACTCTGTCTGCTATACCATCTGGCTCCCAGGAACACACAGTGAATACAATATAAATAGAAAGCTTCATCAGTTAATGTATTTTAATACTTGGAGGAGGGGAAACAAAAATTCATAATTAAAAAATTAGTATCGCACCCATGTTAGTAGTTTATCCAAAGTAAAGCTCCATGGATCCAAGTTCAATCTTAGAGGCTTCTCAGTATTGCTCATTTTCTCTAAGGATCATGTTTTGTACCCACCCACAAGTGTCTGATAACATCAAAGTCTGGCTCATTATATAGCTCTCCCTGAAGGGTAGTCAGTTCCTTCCTACATACCCCAAAGACTCCCAAGACATTTGAACCTTAAGCAACTTTGTTACACAGTGTGTGAGCTATGTGAGGAATAGCAAAGAGGAAGGTCCTCCTAACCCGAGCCCCTTTGTTGCCTTGTGTTTTGTTCACAGTGCCTATACAAAAATAAAGCAAAATAACAACAGAAAAGTATGTGAAGACCCAGTGTCTTGAGTTTGCTGATACTGTGGGTCCCTAGACCAGATTATTTTCAGCCTATTGTCCCTATTTTTCCTCCATTGTCAATCCCTCCACCTTTTCCTAGTAGAAATTACTTTTTGTACCAGCTCCTCACCTGCCCTTCTTGGTATTTGCTGCCACCATCACCCCCATGGTTTCCTCAGGCATTTCTGGATGCTTTTCTTTCCCTTCCTTCCTTCCTTCCTTCCTTCCTTCCTTCCTTCCTTCCTTCCTTCCTTCCTTCCTTCCTTTTTTTGCAGGGGGGAAGGCAGGGCAATTGAGGTTAAGTGACTTGCCCAAGGTCACACAGCTAGTAAGTGTGTCAAGTGCCTGAAAGCAGCTTTGTACTCAGGTCCTCCTGACTCCAGGGCCGGTGCTTTGCTCACTGTGCCACCTAGTTGCCCCTGGGTGCTTGTCTTTCACCAACATCTTCTGCGTAGTGTAGAAGATCTGCCTGCCATCTTCTTTAATGCCATCCTCCAGAAGCTTCCCTGTGTATCCTTGCATGACTTCATCTTATCACGTGTAACTCCTGCTTGATCCTTTCTGGGTACGTTCTTTGTGACCCCAGTATCCAAGGAAATTAAGGCTTTTCTTAGAGGACTCTACTTTTCTTTCAGCCATTACAGTGAGAAAAGAAGAGTTTTCTCTTCTGCACAGTGAAATACCATCATTATAATACTTATCTTACTGGTGAAGAAGGGGTAAACTACCATCCTATTTGTAGGGTATAAACTCTTCTGGGTACCATTTAGTTAAAGCTTAAAAATTCCCTTGGCCTCTGAGAATAGGCATGTTACTTTTTTTTTTCTTTCAAATTTTCATTGGTAGTTTTTTTTTAATGTCACTTAAATTCCCAATGTATTTCCCTTTCCCTCCCAGAGAGTCTTCTAATATTTAAAAGTATGAAAAAAAGAGAAAAAGTGAAATCATCATATCAAAGAAGTCTGGTAACATATTTGGTTGTACACTACTTTTTCTCCCCTTACAAAGAAAGTGGAAGGGAAGCTCCATTCTTATAAGCTATTCCTTTTTTATTGCATCTCTCCAACAGTCAGTTTTTAATTATCTTGTTGTCTTTGTTGCTCCTACTATCGAAACATTCTTTTAATTATTGGGTATATAGTTTTTCTTTCTTTTTTGCATCAGTTCACATGTGTTCCCATGTTCTTATACCATTACATTGTTGTGCCACAATCTGTTTGCCTGTATCCCATTTAATGGATGGGAGGAACATGGACATCTACATTATTAGGGATTATTTAAAAGTGCCTGATAAATCTGGACTTATTCTTGTTGATGTGGGATATACAACCAGATAAAATATTCTTTTCTCATTTATTAAAGCTGATTGCCAAGAAAGCAAGCAGATATTTCGTTAGTCAATTTGGTAATTTGAGATTTTCCTTTTCTTTTGGTTGACCTGTTTCGTTTCCCCATAGAATAAAATCCCAGGTCACATTCGAAAAATGCAAAATGATGATTTGAATAATTCCCTGATGCATAAAGTGAAGTTCTGGTATCCCAAAGTTAGAGCACCAGAAAGCAATTTGAACATGATCTAATACAGATTGGAAATCACTTGTAAACAGCATATCTGTTAAGTGTTCTGCTTTTTACTCATGAGTAGCATAGGAAGTGTTTGCTTTTTATGCTTCGTGTAGTTATAAGTCTGTTAGAGGAACATTTAAATTAAATATTTAAATCTCTCTCTTAATGGATTCTAGCAGGGAGTTGTTAGCGAAAGTATAAAAGGGGAGAAGAATTCTGATGAATGCATTTTAGTGTATGCTTCAGACTCTTTTAAAATTAATTTAGATGGGCTCATTTCAGGTTGTCTAAGGAGGTCAGAAAGGAGAGTAGGTCAAACGCTTTAGACCTAAGCAGAGACTGGGCTGTAAGTAGCCCCTGCTCTTCAAGCCTGTTGGAGATAGGGAGACTGAGTCTTTTTTTTTCTTTTTTTTAAAGGATTGATGAGTTGATTCTTGGTAGACTGGCTGCTTTTTCTGAAAGTAGCAAAGCATTAGAAGGTGAGAATGGAGTAAGGGAGGAATCAGGTCAAGTTGCTGGTGTGACTAGGTCGAAAAGACTCAGCACTTGGAACTCCTGAGTGTGTCTGTTGCAAGTGACTGGTACTTTGCTGATTTCTTCTCCTCTGGGAACAGCATCCAGGGAATTGTGATATCTCTGTTCCTGGCCTATTGGATGTATTTCCTAGGAAGCAAGTACATCTTTACTTAGGGATCTGGGGATATGTGTCTCCTGAGATACTGTTTTCCCTGGATAGCAGAAAGAGCAGGCCTGGGTTGGAGACCCAGCTCTGCCACTTAACCACTTTTGGGATCTCAGACGATTTATTTAAGCTCTCTGAGACTTATTTTCCTCATCTATAAAATGAGAAGATTGGACTAGATTGCCTCTGAGATCCCCTTCAGCTCTGGAGCTATGATCAGGTTATAAGGCTGGAACATGTGGTTTTGTTGATATAATAAAATCCCTCTGCCGGTGAAGCTTGGCACATTCCCCGAGAGGAGGTGTCTCAGTGGATCGAGTATTGGATCTGGAGTCAGGAAGACCTGAGTCTAAATCCAGACTTCAGCACTTACTAACAGTGAGACCCCGAGCAAGGTATGTAACCTTTGCCTCAGTTTCCACATTTGTAAAGTGGGGATAATAATAGCATCTACATCCCAGGGCTATTATGAAGATCAAATGATACAACATTGGCATAGCACTTTGCAAACTTAGAGTGACATATAAGTCCTACATGTTATTATTTTCTGCAATTTAGTCTTAGAGAGTTGTCTAGATTACTAAGAGATAAAGTCACTCATCCAGAGTTACTTGTTCAGTATATGTTAGCTAAGCTAGCTCTATCTTCTACTCCCTGGCAACCTCTACATAATTCTAGTATCTGTATGTAATACTAAAATAATAAATGCTCCTAATAAATACTAAAATAAAAAATGGAATAATAATGATTTTATTATCTGTATTAATAGAATACAAATAGAATTATTTGTCAGTTATTCTCCAGAGGAGATTCTCATTTGGGTATGGTTTGCACTAAATGATCCTTCCAGCTGTGATATTCTGAGACGCAACAGGTCCGTCATGTCCAGATGCTGCAAAGGACAAGAAAACCTCTAAGACTTTTTCCTCAGAATTAGTGAGGGAGCTCAGACCGAGACATCTAAATCAAGACTCTTAATATAAGCAAGCTCTAAGTTATGTGATGCAGAAACCCAGCCCTTGGGGAATTTAGAGGGACGGCGAGAGAACAAGTTGAGACCGACCAGTAGGGGAAGGCTTCATGGAGGATGTGGAATTTGACGAGGTTATGAAAGAGAGGTAGAAAGGAAGAGATCAGAGATTTAGACTTGATTTATAGGATCTAATGAAAAGGAGAGACAAATTGGTGTAGTAGATAGAGAGCTTCCTTAGAGTCAGACAGATAGTGGTTTAAGTCCCATCTTTGATACATTCTAGTTATGTGACCCTTTGGGTAAGCCACTTAGACAATTATTTTGAATACTAAGAGGGTGACTATAAATTGTGGAACAGATACAGGTCCACGTTGGTAGAGGGAGTATCCTCACATAATCAGAGATCTAACCCCCCCACCCCCATTCCCAAACTAAAAATGGAATGGAATGGAAAGCTATATAGACCAAGGAAGCGTGTTGTTTTTATTTTAAAGGGGACAGGTACTGTGTGAGCAAGAGCTCTGCAGAAACAAGATGGAGGGGAATCTTTGGGTTTTGTTGGGTTTTGATTTTAAAGCCGCAGGACAAGTTACAGTCCAAAAGGCTCTTTCTGATGCCCTGTGAATACAATTCTGGTGACAGTAATCGCTTTGTCCTGGAGGAATGCAACAGATGGCAGTTTATGGAAACCAGATTCTGTGTGCTAAGTAAGGATTGGGCAGCAAAGACAGTTTTTGAAAACGAGTGATACACAAGCAGTAATCAGGCAGGTCTGGCAATGCAAAGAATTGTTGACCAGGAATAGAAATGTTCCTGATTTTCATATTGTGGTTACTTAGATAACTGTTGTTTCTGTGGTTTGTCAAGGCACCTCTTGACAAATACTTTGATTTCTTTTATTAGCCTCTCCTTGGATTGCTAAGAGAACAGGTGAACTATGCATTGTAGTGTCTTAGGGCCATCATTTTCGACATAGATCTCATTCAGTAGTATTGCAGGTGCCAAATCCTGGTATGGGATGAGAATTGGCTCTTTTTTTAAAGTCCATTTGTTTTTTAACTAAAAGTTTGTGACTTTTCTCATTTGTTTCTAGCTATTTAAATCTAGATAGGTGAAGGAAGCAGAGGCTTTAGGGTAAAAAAAAAGATAAATTTCCTGCATGTTTAATTTTTTTCTCACAAAATTCATCATTTGATACACCAGTGTAGTTTAGCCCCAAACTCTAGAACCGATTCTGGAGTCAAAAGATTTGGGTTTAAATCTCACCTGATACTATTTTCCTCATCTATCAAGGTGACCAACACTTGAGGTCCTTTCTCATTCTAGAGCTGTGATGCAGTGAGGTCTCTGGCAAAAGTGTCACAATACCTTCAGGGTTCTGATTTGACTCATGACACCCAAGCTGAAAAACAAAATAGATTGCAGAATCACTTTTCATGCTTACCAGGATTACAGTGTCAGACAAATAATTAATGTGATTTTTTTTTTTTTACTGTCGATGATGATGATGAAGAATAGTATTTAGATAGTATTTTAGTACTTTACTAATATTTGATCCTCACAAAAACCCCAAGAGTTAGGTTATGTGATTATCCTTATTTTACAGATGAGGCAATTGAGGCAAACATTTTAAAGTGACTTGCCCAGGCTCACACAGCTAGTTAAGTGTCTGAGGCTGGATTTGAACTCAGGTCGAGTACAAGTGCAGAGCGCTATCCTTAGTGCTACCTTTTCATTTCAGATGAAGGGTTTTCAGTTTGTAAGGAGAAGAAACAAATAGTTTTACCACTTGGTAATGCATGATTCTCATTTCATATTATCATGGACTGCAGAAGAAGTCACTGAGATGATACAGCACCTCTCTCCTTCAAATTCTCAGTGAGAGTTAATGCTTTGAATGGCAATGACGACAAAAGCATGGAGGGAAACAGCTGAAACTGAGATTAAGTGGAATGTCCACGAAATGAGAGTGTTCTGATTGATGGAGTTATGGGGAATGGCTAGGAATGAGTTGGAGCCTCAACAAAAATGCTGGTTCTAAGTCTTTGGGGTTGATCTGGATTATTTGCTGTTCTACTCTACTATGTCATGAAGAAAATAGCAGCTTTTATTGGTTAGTGGAGGATCACATAATACTTGAGACATCCATAAATCAATAAATACTAAGTTCTTGCCATTTGTTCAGCACTGGGCTAGGCATTTGAGGTCACAAAAGCAAAAACAAAATAGTCTCTACATTCAAAGAACTTCTCTCTCTTTGCTGAGTACCATAAGTAGAAGAAGGAGATTGTTGGGAATCTCTCATTATCCAGGGGCATTTTCTCAACAATTTCTATTGTGTAAATCTCTAATAAAAGCATTTTAGTTTTTCATAAGTTAATGTATCCGTGAACCATGTTTTATAAATTGTAAAACATCATGTGAATGTGTCAGTATTAAAAATTTTAGTGCCTTCCTTCCCCCACAAACAAACAAAAAATGCCAACCCAGTCTTCTGGCTAATTGCTAGCTTTGAACATAAGAATTTTGGTTCATCAAAGCTTCCCTGTAAATAGCTGGTTTCCTCAGCTGGGAATATAAAATTTCTAGCAAAGTCAAAATGATGAAGAGGAGAAAAAATATTTTTGTCTGTTTGTCTCTTTCTTTCTCTCGCACGGAGAAGAATGCTGTGTGAATGTGAACACCAGTGGAGTAACAGAAATTATGGGGGGAAAATATAAAGGCTTGCAGTACTTTCCCCCACCTACCCCATTTTAGAGTGCCCATTTATGTGTAATTATTGCTTGTAAAATTAATGTTTGGCAGTATTTACATTTATAAATATATTTTATTCTATTAAACTAATATTCTAATAAACTAATAAAAATTCTAATAAACTAAATAATAAATTCTAATAAAGTTTACTAGAAGTCTTATAAAGTTATATTGTGGAGAATTGCCATAGAGATCTTCCAGTTAAAAGGTTCTTAACCCTTTTTTTTTTTTTTAATTTGGCAGCTAGGTGACACAGTGGACAGACTGCTGGACATGGAAGTAGAGACTTGCTTAAGTTTGTGCTTTTATTAAGTATCTTAGCTGAAGCTAGAGCCTAGGTAAATCTGCTGTGTCTCAGTTCAGCACTTTGTCCAATAAAGCATAGTTTATTTTTAATGCGTTTAAATTTTGATTACAAGTGGAGCTATAAATTGCTGAGCTATAAGGACCCTAGCATCTGTTGTTGTTGTTTTTCTCCCAATCCTATCCCCTCCCTTTTTTTTTTTCCAGTTTATCCAAAACACATAAAAAATTGAGGATGGAAGAAATGTCAACACAGTAACACAAAGAATGCTGTTAAGTTTTTCCAGACTGTTAGATTTGCTTTTGCTCCTTCCTGTCCTGAATTTTTCCTACAAGGTGGAGAGGACATTAAAGGTCCTAGTTTATAATCTCTATGGGCATAGAGCGATGCTACCATTATTGTCTCACTCCCAATGCATTGTTTCAAGACTAGCTTGGAGTTCAA
This sequence comes from Phalanger gymnotis, assembly GCA_028646595.1. Taxonomy (NCBI): domain Eukaryota; kingdom Metazoa; phylum Chordata; class Mammalia; order Diprotodontia; family Phalangeridae; genus Phalanger; species Phalanger gymnotis. The sequence continues at coordinate 113,142,787 of CM053624.1, read as the reverse complement.
GAGTTTTCCATCAGCTTCTGGATCAAAAGTCAAGAACTCTACAGCTATGAACTAAGAAGTAATTCAATCTGTATTCCTCTTCTGAAAGTAGAAGAGGCATATATTTTGCTCTCTGGAAGTGAACATGCATCTTCTTTTGCTTTTAAGAATAGTTTTGTACAGTTTTTCCTCAATGTACAGTTTTACATAAGTGTGTTCTTGGAGCCAAAAATTTAGAATTTAGGATTTTTCATGGGGTGATATAAATCGTTAAGCAGCATTTTCCCTCCCTCCTTCTCCAAACATGTACATACATAGCTACATACACACACATGTGTATGCATATGTATATGTATATAACTATGCAATTTTTTCCCTCCTAGGAAAATTTAATTTTCCGATTTGTAGAAGCAACCTATTGCTTCCATAGAATTCACACCCAAAAATGAATCCTCACTGCACCAAATCCATCAAAGAGTCATCTCATCTTTGCTTAAAGATCTCCCGGGAATGGGGAGGGGTGGGCTCCAACCCTTTGCACGGTGTCTTGCATATAGTTGGTGCTTTGATAAAGGCTGGCTGACAGACTCACTAAAGTACATTCTCCTTTTAGATAGCTCAGTGTAGTCCTCAGATCCCTCTCACTATTGTTCCCCATTTAATTAACAAGGTTCTAGGTAATTTTTTTGGTCAAAATTTTCATCAGGATGCATATAGTACTGGGACTAGAGTCAGAAAGACCAGAGTCCAAATCTTGCCTCAAATAACTATTGGCTGTATGACCCTGGGCAAGTCACTTAACTTGCTTGTCTCAGTTTCCTTATCTGTAAAATGGGGATAATAATAGTACTTATCTCTCAGGGTTGTTATGAGGATCAGATGAGATGTTTTTAAAGCTCTTAGCTCAGTGCCTGTAACATAGGAGATCTTGTATAAATGTTAGTTGTTTATTATTATTAAATGCACAGTTCTTAACAATGTCATTTTAGTTAAATAACAATGTAAATAGCCACAAAACATTTTTCCTCCCTTCTTTTCCTCCCTCCCACCTTGAATTTACTGTTATAATTTTACTGTTATAAATATAGATCACCATCATATTATTAATAACACTAGCTATCATTAATATGCCTCACCCCTGCAGAGGTGAGCCTCCAGCTCTTTTAGTCTCCTTCGTTAGCTTGATTTTTTACCTTTCTTCTGTACTTCACCTGTAACCCTCAGCGCACGTGTTCTCTTGAGGGCCACCTGCAGCTTGGTCTTCCATAATTGGAGATATTGTGCAGAGTCTTTCCTTTCTAGAACAAGCTAATGTTCTCAGTGTTCTTAGCCAGTAGCTATGAAGTTTGCTCCTGCTTACTGTCTGTACCACTAGCTATGATTGCTGTATAGTCTTCTTAGAGCTAAGTTATTTGGCCAATTCCTTTGAGGCTCTTTTTTTTCTAAGCTCTTCTCCTCAGCCAAACTATACCAAAAGATAGAGACCTAGAACTATCTAGATCAGGTCTATCCTTTGACTTCTTCTTAAAATCCACATCCACTTTTGATATGCCAAACACCCATGGTCCTTGGTAGTTTGGGTTGCCCTACGCCAGTAGATTCTCTGATTTAATCAGTCTTTGCTAAAATATGGTCCCTAGAACTAAACCCAGTACCCCGCATTTGGTCATCTAGGCCAGGGTATGCTTGAATTGTCACTTCCTTATTTAGTGAAGCTATATTTCTTTTACTGTGAAGTCCAGGGTGGCTTTTTTTTTTTTGCTTACCATATTGTACCATTTTGTTAAAACCTCTAGATCTTTTTTCAGACCAACTGTGTTCAAAAGATACTTCTATCATTTGCTTTTGAAGCTGATTGTACATACTCGAGTGTCAGACATACATATATATATATATATATGTACATATATATACACATATATATGTACATATATATGCCTATTAGATTTCCTCTTACTAGATTTAGCTCTATGTTATAAGTTGCCAAGATCTTTATGAGTCCTGACTGTTATCTAGCTTGTAAGCTATCCTTCCTAGTTTCGTGTAATCTAAAAGTTAGATAAGAGTCTTATCTATGCCATTTCATAAAAATATGCCATCTATGCCATTCATAAAAAGAGTAAATAAACTGTGCAAATCCAACCACGGATCTCTGGCTCATTTTACTAGAGATCACCTAAGCTGGTGTCAAACCATTAATGATTATTTTTTAAATCTGACCACTCAGTCAGTCTTAAATCCATGTAACTATACCCTGAATCTTTCCATCTTTTCCACAAAAATAATGAGAGACATTATCCCAGAGGCAAGTAGGTAGAGCAGTGGACAGACTGCTGAGCCTGAAGTTAAAAAGACCTGAATTGAAACCCAATTTTAGAAACTTCCTAGCTGTATGACCCTGGTTAGTCACTTAACCTGTCTGCCTCAGTTCCCTCAACTGCAAAATGAGGATAATAAAAGCACCTACCTCCTAGGGTTGTTTGGAAAATCAAATGAGAAAAAATTTTTGTAAAGCACTTGGCAGTGTCTGACATATATAATAAGCATTTAATAAAAGCTTGTCTTCTTCCTTCATCAAGTGCTTGTCTCCACTGGCCTATCCAGAGATTTATAAGAACTGCTTTTTAATTTTATTGGTAAGAATTTTGGGAGGGAAATTCTTTAGTCCCCTAAAATTATTTCCCATTATTCTGTAATTCTGCCTCTTCTTCTTTGCTACCCTACAGCCATGATTTAAATTTAGAAGTCACAAAAATTTTTTAAAAATTCCCATCAACTTCTGCATTATGAATATATTGTACAAATCAAGTAAGTATGCTGCTGTTTCCTATAATAAAATTTTCAACAATATTTTCATAAAATCTTAATGTAGGGAGTTTAAGATATGCTCCTCTTAACTTCCTCATTCTACATAGGAGGGAGCTAAGATCCAAAGAATTGTAGTGACTCGAATAATTTTAAAATGTCCATGAGCAGCAGAAATGGGACAGGAACCTTGGTCTCTTAATCCCTAATGCAGTCTTGTCTTCTGTTGCCTCTCATAGCAAAACTCCTTTGGAGAGAGTGCGTTCTAGAGATCCACGTTATGTGTACTTTTTTTATCTTGCTGTTCACCAGATGTTGGTATGGCAGTAAAATTAATTATCCTGCTATTTTTAATTAATACTTGCTTTTTAAACTACTTTAGTTGTATATTCTTGATTACCCATGCAAATTTTTCAGCTATCCAGTGTTATATTACCATCCGATATAATTAATCTCTGCCCATTTCAACTTAGTCCCACACTCTCAAAGTGCTCCAGAGGGGAATGTGGAAAAGGTCATTAAGCTCAAACTGTGGAATATCAGCAAGTAGAGTATCAAGTGAATTCACATGAATATTTTCCCCAGTGTGTGGTTTCTTGTTGTCTTCAATTATCAGTTACACTTAGGTTCTAGGTGGCACAGTGGATCCTGGCTTGGAACCTCTCTGTGCTTTAGTTTCCCCAAAACTCTAAAATGGGGATAATAATAGCAGCTCCCTTGCAGGATTGTTGTGAGTCTCAGATAAGATAATATTTGTAAAAATTGCTTAGTACATAGTAGTATCTATCACGTAGTAGGTGCTGTATAAATACCTATTCTCTTCCTTTCTCCTCATTCCCTCTCCCCATTGCAACATCTCTTTTCTTTCCTTGCAGAGTCAGAGTTCAGGAACAGACCTTTGACCTCTTTCTCGCTGCTGGAATTCTCAGGCCTTCCCTTTATGGTCTTTCCTCCTGGTCATGTTAACGATCCATCTGGTTTTCCTAGCATGCATTACCCGCAATGACGTGTATCACTCCTGTTCTTCAACATTCTGCGTTGATTATCTATTTAAGTACTACCTGGCCTTTACCTTTGCCAGGAACTGGCCAGAAACGGGAATCCCCCTTTATGTGTTGTCTTTCCCTCCTCCCTTCATTAGATTGTGAACTCCCAGAGAACAGGGACTGCTACTTGTATTTTCAGTCTGTCCTTTCATTTTGGTGAATTCCATACTAAACTCCTTCTACCTTACCTGTACAACCTGCTATTCCCTTTATAGTCTTAGATAATCACTCAAGATCATGTAACATGTGTGTCAGAGCTGGGACCTAAATCCAGGTCTTCCTGACCCTAAATCTAGGTCTTTACCGCAGTGCTATGCATGCTGCCTCATACATTCAAAATGATCTAATTTACAGGAAATTTTCTAAAGTGTATTTAGCATATCAACAACGGCTTAGGTTGCACAGAGGCATAGTGGTTCATAGGATGAAAAAGAAAGCAATTATGCTGAAATACCTCTCCCCTATCCCCCAAAATGTTCACAAACCACAGTTTGGAACCCCTGGTCCAGTGGGAGGCTCACTAGGTCAGACTACCTATTGCGCATTTTCCAGTGGAATGGAATAGATCAAACAATATAGTGAGAGACCTGGAAAGCCACTTCAAATGTGGTTGGTTAACCTGGAGAAGAAAAAATTTAGGGGAATAGGACTGCCATAGTAGATGTCTTCTTGATCTTATAGGGAAGTTTTGTTTTGTGGTATTTTCAGTCATGTCTGACTCTTCATGACCCCATTTGGGTTTTTCTTGGCAAAGATACTAAAGTTGTTTCATCATTTCCTTCTCCAGCTCATTTTGAAGATGAGGAAACTGAGGTAAACATGGTTAAGTGATTGGGCAAATCACTTATTAGCTATGTGACCCAGGGCAAGGGTCACATTATAGCTAATAGGTGTCTGAGGCCAGATTTGAACTCAGGAAGAGGAGTCTTCCAAGCCCAGTCCTCTTTCCACTATGCCATGTATGGAGGGAGAAGGATTGTTTGGTAGATTACACAGTCATAAATTAATAGCTGAAAAGGAACCTGTGATATTTCCATATGTCACAGGGAAGCCAATGTTAACTGACTGTAAGGAAAAACTTCCTAAGATCTAGAGCATCCCCAAAGTGGGATGGGTTGCCTTATAAGCTAGGGGATTCCGTGTCATTTGAGATCTTAAAGAAGATACTGGGTGACTGATTATCAGGGATAAGGTAGAAGAGAGCCCTCTTTAGGAAATGGCTGTACTAGGTGACCTCAGAAGGCCTTTTCAAATATGAGAACCTGTTTTTATTGTGTATGTTGGTTCAGCTCCTGGTATGGCATGTGGAATATTATATTCTCGTGTGTGTGTGTGTGTGTGTGTGTGTGTGTGTGTGTGTGTGTGTGTACATGTGTATGTGTGTACACAAATACTCATAGGTGTCTATATATACACACATATATGTGTGTATGTACATATATATGCACATTTGCATCTCTGTATATATATATGTCTGCATATGTTTAATTCATTAAACTGTAACATGGCTCAAATAATTTACTCATAATAAAATATTTTATGCTGGAAAAACTTGCTGTTGAAGTTTGGCTGTAAGGTAGGTGCTATTTTTCTTCCTGCATATAGGTAGTTTCTAGGCATTCCATTGTGTTGGGCACAGTGCCTAAGCTGGGTGAGAAAGAGCACTGATATTAGAAGCTGGAGATGCCTAGGCCATTCATTTTATTGCAAAGTTGCATCGTTTTCCCCACTCATCTGTGAAACGCGATAGTAATACCTGCCTATTGGTTCCCAGGGACTTTTTTTTTAATGAAGGAAGAGAGAGTAGAGCAAGAGTAATTAGGTGTTTTTTATTCTATTAAGCCTTATGAAGGGATTTGTGTAACTAAACAGTATTAAGGCTTTTCAAAAAGGTTTATAATTATGATTTTATGGGGATTCAGGCTTTATATAGGGCTCCTGAAACTTTGAAAATAGACATTGAAAAGAATAAATCTGTTTCCAGAAAATAAATTGAACATAATGGACCTATTATGGGAATAATTCTACATCTTATATTCTAAGCAGAAAAAATACTTTCATACATTAATAGAACCTAATAAAATAAATCTGTTAAGTGAGTAAATACACTGTGATGGGATAAAACCTTAACCATAAGAATGGCTCCTCTGATCCAACATGTCTACCCGCTTTTCATTCTTACACATTCTTTCTCATCCTCAGTTCCTTCGTTATGGTTAAATAAATCTGGGTGCCTCATGGAAGAGTTTTTATAATTCTTCCTTTGTGCTAGTAGCTCCATGCTTTTCATTTTTGTTACCCACATATCTTTGACCCAAGATGAATATTGTATGTCCTAAGCAGAGATAAAATAGGTGATAAGTCATAAATTTGGATGCTGTTTGTATTTTTAATATATAGAATGATTAAAGGAGAGGATGGAAAGGAAGAAAATAGCAAAGATATAACACAGGAGGATTTTTTGTTGCCCACACATGGCAGTTGCTTTTCTTAGGTGAAGTGCACACTGCCCCCCAAATGCAGGTTCAAGATCTGAAGAGATCAGCTCATTGAAAATCCAAACAGAAAGGCAGCAGAGCAACTCTCAAGCTTCCTGGACTTGAGGACTTGCCTGGGTCTCTGTAATGACTGCCTCTCACATCCAGAGTACTGCCTGCCCTCTCTTTTTGATACCTGTTGATATTAGATTCTCCTTCAGTGCATTTAACTCATCCATGTCCATGGGCTCCATTAGTAAAGTGGGCTCTTACCTCATTAACACTATGTAACACCATCAGCCCCTCAGTGCCCGAGGCCTGGGTAGAACTCATATGGCTGAGACAGTGCTTCATTTATTTATTTGAACATCCTTGAACTATAGAACCAAAAAGTGTAATTTATGATCCTAATTAATGAATCTATAAGCTTTAATGAAGTACCAGGCGTTATGCTAGGATCTGGGAATAAAAGGACAAAAATGAAATGCCCTGCCCTCAAGAAATTTAAAGTTCTTAGGGGGCATTATTTGACTACTTTTGTTGTTGTTGTTGTCATAGTTTGAGGGTTTATTTAACACAAATATAAATTTGTAAAGCTTTTTACTCATTTTCTTTACTCCTCAGTCAAGCATTTGGATTGGTGATCTTGAAGGCTAACTGAGCCGCTCTCTCAACAATGACTTTCAAATTCTTAGAGGACACATTGTGAGCAACCTCAGCACAGTAAGATTGGTTGCACATCAGGAGGACTTCTAGCTCTTTGACATTGTGCCCCCAAAACCTCCTGGGTCTTCTTGGTATCCTGTATTCGCTCTTCTTATTGCTTCCATAACCAATACTGGGCATCAAGATCCGGCCCTTGAATCATCTTCACACCCTCTGGTCAGTTTCTCTCAATCTTGACATATCTGTCTGACTGGTGTCAGATGAACTTCCTGATGATTTTAGGCTTCACGAGGGGTCTGAGAGCGGGCAGGGTGCCAATGAAGAGATAGCAGCCCTTCCATGAGAAGTGCTGACAGAAAAACATGATTTGACTTTTTTAACAATTATTTTATTATTTAATATTTTAGTTTTCAACATTGATTTCCACAGGATTTTGAGTTACAAATTTTCTCCTCATTTCTACCCTCCCCCTACTCCAAGATGGCATATATTTTGATTGCCCCATTTCCCAGTCAGCCCTCCCTTCTGTCAGCCCATTCCCCTCCCCCATCCCTTTTCCTCTTACTTTCTTGTAGGGCAGGATAGATTTCTATGCCCCATTCCCTGTATATCTTATTTCTCAGCTGCATGCAAAAGCAACTTTTTTTTTTGAGCATCTGCTTTTAAAACTTTGAGTTCCAAATTCTCTCCCCTCTTCCCTTCCCACCTACCCTCCCTAAGAAGGCAAGCATTAAACATAGCCCACACATGTGTCATTATGTAAAACACTTTCACAATACTCATGTTGTGAAAGACTAAGCATATTTCCCTCCATCCTATCCTATCCCCCTTTATTCACTTTTCTCTCTTGACCCTGTCTGTTTTCAAAAGCATTTGCTTTTGATTACTTCCTCCTCCGTCTTCCCTCCCTTCTATCATCTTCCCTTTTTTATCACTTTCCCCCTACTTTCCTGTGGGGTAAGGTATCCACTTGAGTGTGTATGTTATTCCCTCCTTAAGTCAAATCGGATGAGAGCAAGATTCACTCATTCTACCTCACCTGCCCCTTTTCCTTTCCAACAGAACTGCTTTTTCTTGCCACTTTTCCGTGAGATAATTTACCCTATTCTATCTCTCCCTTTCTTGATATATTCCTCTTTCATCCTTTAATTTAATTTTAGCTTTTTAGATATCATCCCTTCATATTCAACTCACTCTGAGCCCTCTTGTCTATGTATATGTATATTGCCTTCAACTACGCTATTACTGAGAAAGGTGTCATGAATTACACGCATCATCTTTCCATGTAGGAATGTAAACAAAACAGTTCAACTTTAGTAAATCCCTTATGATTTCCCTTTACAGTTTACCTTTTCATGCTTCTCTTGATTCTTGTGTTTGAAAGTCAAATTTTCTATTCAGTTCAGGTCTTTTCATTGAGAAAGCTTCAAAGTCCTCTATTTTATTTAAAATCCATATTTTGCCTTGGAGCATTATACTCAGTTTTGTTGGGTAGGTGATTCTTGGTTTTAATCCTAGCTCCTTTGGCCTCCAGAATATCATATTCCAAGTCCTTTGATCCCTTAATGTAGAAGCTGCTAGATCTTGTGTTATCCTGATTGTATTTCCACAGTACTCAAATTGTTTGTTTCTGGCTGCTTGTAGTATCTTCTCCTTGACCTGGAAACTCTGGAATTTGGCTACAATATTCTTAGGAGTTTTCTTTTTGTGATCTTTTTCAGGAGGCGATTGATGGATTCTTTCAATTTCTAATTTATCCTCTTGATCTATTTCTATTTTACCCTCTGGTTCTAGACTATCAGGGCAGTTTTCCTTGATAATTTCTTGAAAGATGATGTCTAGGCTCTTTTTTTTGATCATGGCTTTTGGATAGTCCAATAATTTTTAAATTGTCTCTTCTGGATCTATTCTCCAGGTCAATGTATTTTCCAATCAGATATTTCACATTGTCTTCCATTTTTTCATTCCTTTGGTTCTGTTTGATAATATCTTGATTTCTCATCAAGTCACTAGCTTCTACTTGCTCCAATCTAATTTTTAAGGTAGTATTTTCTTCAGTGGTCTTTTGGACCTCCTTTTCCATTTGGCTAATTCTGCCTTTCAATGCATTCTTCTCCTCCTTGGCTTTTTGGAGCTCTTTTGCCATTTGGGTTAGTCTATTTTTTAAGGTTTTATTTTCTTCAGTATTTTTTTGGGTCTCCTTTAGCAAGTCGTTGACTTGTTTTTCTTGATTTTCTTGCATCACTCTCTTTCTCTTCTCAATTTTTCCTCTACTTCTTTTACTTGCTTTTCCAAGTCCTTTTTGAGCTCTTCCATGG